>CAEFZP010000057.1:0-600000 GCA_903064625.1 Mallotus villosus
TAGGCCTCTTTTTAAACAGCTATGTTTAGCTGCGAGGTTCTCCACCGTCATGCACGTCTGCATGATTTCAATTCTTGGGTATGGATGTGGAAAGGATGTTGAAATCCGGCTCTCGAAGGACCAAGTTGTCAGAGATATTTATCTATCAAGCATTGCACAGTCAGTCGGTGAACAAGTTAAGAATGCTTTATTGCTTGCGGCCACAAGGAGACAAAAACATCACACGCCATTGTGCTAGAAATTTGTCTGACTAGCAATCGTTGTTGCTAGTCATTTTAAACATCAGCGCTCAGGACTGTAATTGGCTAATACAAAGTATTTAAATGTTCCATGGCTCTTCTTCATTGGCTCCTCTGCATAGACCTTGCGCGCGTGTGTGCGTGCGTGTTTGAGTGTGTGTGCATGTGTGCTCTTTGACCCCTGTAAGCCTCCCCCACTTTCCTTTATGGCCTCTCCAGAAAGATAATGGTCAAGCCCAGGTCCCCTTTGTTTATGTAAGCCTAGTGTTACCCAGAGTTCAGATTTGGGGCTAGGCCTATCTTTGCACACAAGGAATACTTGAACACAGAATCATTCTTATACAGGATAAATATGTTACATCTTCAATTTTCCCTACACCTCCTCCTGATTCCCAGCAGGCAGGCTGGAGGCAGGGTCGTCTCTGCTGACCCACTGTTGGCACCCCTGCCTAATCCACACCATCTGGGAGGTGTCAGAGCACACTGATGAATCCACATCACAACCATTAGAGCACAGCTGATCATCCTCATCTCCATATGCGTGTGCGTGCGTGTGTTTATGTGAAGGGAACAATGTCGCAAAGACGGAGAAGGAAATGAAGTCATAAAACTGAAAAACAAAGGCTTGTAAACCTCACGGGGGGATAAAAACCATTATCATCAACCATGATAGCATATTTATTTCCTCCACTCCAAATATCTGTCCTTGTGGCTCCCTGGATTTGACATGACCCAGTTCCTCTTGCGGAGTCACATTTTCAGATTCCGCAGCAACAGAGCATCATTACCGTTCAAAAGTCGGATCGCTGCCAAGCACAGCAGAGACACGTCGCTTCTGACAAATTCATCGTGCGACCTGAAAAGCACAAACTCATCACCGCTCTCATCAGTGGCCTCTGTCCCATCAATTATTTGCAGGCTCCCCACCCCAGACTCCTGGCCGGTAAATCGGTCAGGAATCCATAAGCAGGCCCGGTCCGTGTCTCTCAATCAAGATCAGTAGAAGCGCCTCACCCACACACACATACACACCGTGGCTTGAATTATTTACCAGTCATTGACGTGCAGTGGGCCAGCAGTTTGGTTTGTGAATTATTCATAGTACTCTTCCCCTAGTTCAAAGGAATTAACATTGAAATATGTCCAGTGTTTTTATTTGTGTTAGCGCAACATCACTTTAAGAGGTTAGGCTGTGACAGGGCCGTTGTCTCCGCAACCCTACTTCTGTGTAAGGTTCAGGAGGATCGGAATAATGATTTAAGAAGACTTTATATGCTTTGTAGAAAATATTGAGAGATAAAGGCAAGAATATGATAAGTAGTATCTTTACTGTTCATGTGGTGCTGCACTTAAACCCTGCAGATGGTAGTACTGTAATGTGCATCTTTTTAAAGCCATGGTAACAAGACGCGAACTTCTCAAGTAAGAAAATTGTTTACTAGTGGAAAATTGTTTTTCAATTTTGATTCTGATACATAATGGAAAAATTATCTTTATTTGAACTCTTCACCCTGTGAATTGTTGTAGTTGTTGAGTGGTAGGTGTTATGTATAAAGCTGTAAACACTGAACATGAATATGCCAGCATCACCAATATGACACACACACACACACATACACACACCGACAAACAAACACCCCCAAGGCTTAGACAAACAGCCTGTCAGTGTGCTTGATACAGTCATAGAGTTTGTCAGTCTGTGTCTTCAGGGCTTGCCCGGGTCCTGGCACTTTGCCCGGAGGTCCACCCACTCCCTCTCTGCCATGCCCTCAAGGTGGCATGGAGGCCTCGTCGCAATGTACTCCAGTCAACTCGTATTCTGTTAGATAAATAACAACACCCTCATTCCACATTGCTACGCAGACAGGCAGACCTTTAAACTAGGTTACACCACTGTTTGGTTCATCAGCAAAATGCGAGATTCCATGTTCCCTGGGGCTGTGTAAACTGGGGGAGTGTTTACACAGTGTCTACGGCAGCCAGACATCTGACATCTGACTTGTTTGCCGAAGGTGGAGAGGAAGGTCAGACTGATTCCAAACAACTTGTGAAAAAGGATTCTCTGCCTCATGATGGTTATGTGCATGTGAAGCTAAAGAGTCCCAAACTCCTTGGAGATGCCAGAGGAAACACAGTGAAAAGCAACTTTAACTACTTTCCAACATGTTCTCTGTAGAAGTGACAAAATATTTAATGTTTTGAGACCGGGAGATTTGACTCTTGGGGCTCCCTTGAGCATTAAACTTTCTCCTAAATTGTCTAAACATTATAAACTAGACAGCCAAAACAAATTCCTAACCTTACGCCAGCTTTTAAAACATGCTGGTTAATAAAAAATCTGCTACAGGGAAGAGAACTAAGAACCACCGTTAGAATCCCTGCGCATTAGGACATTCATAGAATCTAAGGCGATTTTCTCCCCGGGTGTCACCACTTTGTGAAACGGAAACTCAACATGATGTCTGCAGTAACAGACTTTAGAATGCGGTGAACTGGCATTTCTTTATTCAGCCATTCAGGTGTCATTCTTTCAGAGGAAAGAGGATATCAAATGACAGCGTTACATAACCACCGAGGCAGGCAATGTACTCTTCCATTCCTTTCATTGAGAAAGCCCTTTGATAATGGTGAGCTTTGACAGAGATGAGATTTGTGCAAAAAAAAAGGGGAAGTTCAAAGCTGCTTCGTGTCAGTGCTGACATACCTTAGTCTCCTTCCCTGGTTCAGTCCTTTATCTCCAAAGGGAAGGAATTAGTACCCCAAAACAAATGAGATCAAGTCTTTCCAGATGACTTGTCAACTGTCTGGCTTCGAGACGTGTTCCTTCAGCTCGTCCTGTCACAAGAAAAAATGTATCACCCTGCAAATATTTGGCGAGCCTTTTTTCGAAACTCACGCGTGACGATTTCTTTTACGTTCATGCTATGTCTAAACACCAGAGACATGTGACAGTTTACTGCCAGCTGTCACATCCATTCCCGGTGAACTTCCCCGTGTGCCATCCATGTCAGAGAGAGGCGGCAGAATGTCTCAACAGGAGTCAAACCAGTAAGGCTTTTCAGCAAATGCTCGACTTTTGCGTCGGCCTTTTAATGCCGAGGGCTCGGACTATTTCCCCGCAATCTAAAAGTCTTCCACATATTTGACGGTGTTTTGAAACCTCATGATAATGTGGAAAAAAAATTGTGCAAAAAGTGTGTATGATTTCCCGTCACCGCGGCTGCCATTTAGATAGTTAATTAATCTCTGTCATCATTGTTTAATGACACAGTGTGCCACACTGCTCCAGGGGAAAGGATGGTGACTGTAATGTGATTATGAGACTTGTCTTCTCGGCAGAATTTGCCCTCAGCTGGTGTCAGAGCCATTGGAAACCCTTGAATGAGGGTGAGCGTAATATGTGAAGGATCTTGCTGTCTCCTACCTTATTTCCAACCAAAATATGGTTGATTCAGATATCAGTTCCGAAGTGTCTAGCTAAGTGTGAGTTGCTGCTCCACTTCTAGGGCCCTGGTGAGAAAGGGAGAAAAGGTAGGGGGAAATATGAGCTTTCCTTTTTACACCGAGCCAGATTGGGAGTGTTTGGGGATGGCACTAGAGAAGCCCAGGGAAGAGCCTTGAGGTCTCCACCCAGGGAGAGATATTTAAGTGGACGCTGGTAAAAAAAGAGGTGGGAGGCTGTGTGCAATTACCCTATCTCTGTTTTCGACACTGTTTTGATTTCTGTGCTCCGAGTAGTCCTTTTAGTCGTTTGAATTTGCATCCTTCATTTCTTATGGTGTGCAGTGATAGCAGTCAGATGTTTTTTCTTGATTCTGTTGATTTCTTGCCGTGCATTCTTTGGTGACATCGCTAGCTTGTGAGTGAGAAACGTTAAGGAGCCCTCACACCTACATGTACAGCAGGTGCAGTCAAGTATGTGTTGTATTGTATGACTAATTACTGATACAGAGATACTGTTAGCACCAAAGCTCTTCATGCCACAAGTGTATCCAAGAACACAGCAACTGCTGAAGTACGTTCTACCTCTGCTCATCTCAGGGGTCAGGGGTCATCTGAGAAGCCTCTGGAAATGTACTCGACGACTCTAAGCAGCAATCTCTCTCATTAGCCCTGTGGTCCACAGCCCCAACCAGACACTCCTCATCACCCATGTCCACGTGCTTGCAGTGTTAAAGGTCTGGTTCTCCTCTCCCCTGAGCTAAGTCTGTTTCCTGGAGAAATCTATCTGGGCCTCCCCTCCCCTCCCCTCCCCTCCCCTCCCCTCCCCTCCCCTCCCCTCCCCTCCCCTCCCCTCCCCTCCCCTCCCCTCCCCTCCCCTCCCCTCCCCTCCCCTCCCCTCCCCTCCCCTCCCCTCCCCTCCCCTCCCCTCCCCTCCCCTCCCCTCCCCTGCTCCCCTCCTCTCTTTCCCTGAGCAAGGCTCTGGGAAACCCCAGATAAGCAGCAGAGGATCATGGGGCCGGCTGTGTTAATGGTGGTGGAGCAGGCGGTCGTCTGGGGAGGAGCTGAATCTCCTCTACATTCTGTCTGTAAGCGAGGCATCAAGATTCAACACCTGCCAGACACTCTCTCCCTCCCACCCATTCACACCTAGGACTTCCTGTGCCACAAAGCAAACATGTATTTATAAATACGGTCACCTGTACATGATTTCAGTACCCGTTGATCCTGTTGCCATGCAAGGATTCACAGCCTCTCTGTGACAAAACGTGCCTGTCCTTAGAGCAACAGCGCACCTGCGGCCCTCCTAATAACCGAGGCTTAGACAAGGCTCTATTTCATTTACACAAGTGAAGCTAATAGTGCTGTCAGGAAACACAATAAATCAGCCTTCCAGCATGTCGAACTGCGTCGGAGAGAGGCTGCCCAGCTGCTCAATAACATCAAATTAAAAACCATTAGTTTTCCGCTCCTTACGAGGGAGGAAAGATTAGCCAGTTGATTGACAGCCTCAAGGTCGATCAGGGATAGAATCTCCTTCTGCGACCAAATCGTTTGTTATTTGAGTGAAACGATTTGAGTTGCATGCATTTGATTAATGACCTGGTGTCTGTGTTTTATATAAAGCATTTGCAGGTCTTTCAGTGGACAGGTTGAAAGCAGCATTAAAACAACAGCTCTAGATAAGCTTCGTCGTGACGACGATAGGGAGATACAAAGCGGTGTGATTGACAGGACGGCCATCTTTGTTTGTACAGCTGTCTGTCTGTAGACTCGGGGGGTCTGCCACAAGCTGAAAACAGTATGTTTCCTACATGTTAGAATCACTTCAGTGAGAAACAGAACATTTCCTCTTGTCTGTTTAACGCCATTATAAATCAAATGCAGAGCCTAAACTCGATTTGCAGCGAGAATGTAAATCACAGCAGGATATTCCTGTTGCATGTCTTCTCCTAGTCCACTGAGAATGCTGGTGTCCACAGCCCCTCTGTCTTTGACAACGTAGTCTAAATAACTAGTTTGCTTGTTTTAGACCGAATACGTTTGCCAGAAAACGTTTCAGTGTGTTTTGTGAAGCCCTTACAGTTCTCAACAAGTCCTTCTGATAACTTGGAAGACCTGGTAAATATTGACCTGGATACATGTTTATGTTGTTCCTCTTCTCCTCAACTGTAAGACAGTAGGATGGTTAGGAACTGATGGGGACTTCATTGTTATTATTAGGTCTAGAATTGAACATTTAGTCAAGCAACAACCAAAAGCATCCTTGCAACGTCCTGTACTGTATGCTTGGTTCAGCGTGAACGACCATGCCCAATTTGTTAGTGGTTTTCCCAAGACTCCTTCTCCATGACAAGCAGATTATTGTAACAAAGTGAGGCGTTCACTCCACATGTCTTGTACTGTCAGTCTCTGTAAGAAAAGAAGCGTAGATTACAGTCAATCTTCGAATTAATTAATTAATTAATTACTTATTGACGCCGAAATAAATGTATGGCTCATGGGTATAGGATTCAGCATCTCCTCCGTCTTGTCTGAGATAAGTAAATAACAGAACATCTGACACACCTGTACTGACACATCCAGTCTCAGGTTTCTTGTTAACTTGGAGTATCTGTCAAGCCAATTACCGTTTCAGAGAGAGAGAGAGAGGTAGGGTGGAGGTAGTGGAAGAGAGAAAGAGAGAGATCAGAGACTGAACTGCAACCAAACACTCACCTCTCACCAGGCCCCAAGGCCAGTCTTCATTCTCTCTAGAAATCTAATTGGCACTCTGGCAGGTGTCCTCTTTATTCCCAACCATACAAGTGTGAAGGAAGGTTGTATTCACCCGTGACATAAACAAACAAAAACAGATAGTCAAATGCAGATTCCATTGCTTGTTACATTTTTTCCATGACAAGGAAGTAGTCCTAAAAAACACCAGGGAGCTAACATATACGTTAACTACCGTGTGTGGTTTGAAAGCACTGTAATTACACGTGTGTTAATCTATGGATTTAGAGATTCTATACTGCTCCATCTTGCCTGGCCTAATGGTTCGACCATCAGGCCTGTCAATTTAATCTCCAAGTATTGAACCACTACAGTAACTTATTAGCATAGACATTTACAGCAGCCTATTTAAGCCTACCTTCCTGGCCACACACTCACTCACTTTCTGAGTGCTCCCTCCATGCATTTAAATGAGCCAATTAAGCTTTGCATCTCCCCAGATACGGATAAAGTTCACAATAGTCTTTGATTGGGAATCTCCTGCATGGGAACGCATACATTAGTGATAGGAGTCTGGATATGTTCCCTCAGGTGCTGCAAAAGCTGGTTGAAGTGCTCTTTATGACTCATTTCGAAATCACAGAGCTGGTTTTATGCAGTCTGCTGTATGCAAATGTCTCATGTACCGTATGTGCCACTTGTTCATTTGTTGACTCATCTATAGTCACACAGTTATATTAACATATATAATGTGATGTGCATACTGTACTTGAAATGTCTGCCAGGTGTTAGCACATGGACTTAAGTACATACTGCAATGTACATCATTACTGCCATTGTGAGTGCATACAGAAAAAATACAATATACTGTATACTAAGGCCAAAACTCTATCATGTTTGTAGCTTTTTTTTGTTGGGTTCAATCCACACCTGAGTGTTTGTGTGTGTGCACAGTTGTTGCAGGGAAAGTCTATTCCTAAATACGGGACGTTGGACCAGATCGAGACGGGGAGTGGGGATGCTGAAGGTCGCTACAGCGGAGACTGTGATGACGAGGACGGCTGCGGAGGCTCAGGGAGCAGTGAGGGGAGGAGGAACGTCCTGAGGGTCTCCAAACGTAAGTGACCTTTTACCTTTGACGGTGTAACCGTGATCCCAGACATGACTTTTGGCAACTCGAATCCACCTGCAGATTTGTAAGAGATTCCTGACTCGGAAAAGGTTTTTTTTTCCCTGCGCTTTTAAGCATCAAAAAGGTCCCAAAAGTCCTAATAAATATGACTAATTATGATTCATGGCTGCAGAATAACAATCATAAAAGATGATGGCCACTATGGGGACCTTGGTGAATGTGATTAAACCCTTCATTTTGGAAATGATCGTTCCCCTGAGGTGACCTGAGGTGTGGACCGTGATAAATCTCAGCGGTTGAGCGCTCTCCTCCTCCCAGGATCTCTCTCTCTCTATCACCCATCATCTGCCTCCCTCAATCCCTTCCTCCCCTCCTCCCCACTCCCCCTCTTCCCTGTCTACGGCTGTCCTCCCTCTCCATCAACCAGTCTAACTTGTTGATTAATCGGCCTGTCGTCTCGCTTCGGGGCGTGTGTGTGTGTCCGTCCATGCTTGCGTGTGGGTGCGTGGAGAGAGGGTCGTCAACATGGGCCGTTATGTCTCCGTAAACGTTCCCCTCCTGCGTGTCATCCGGCCTCATCGCCGTCTCTGTCCCGGGGCTGAGACCATCAGTCACGCCGGGCCTGAGTCAGGCCGTCTCCATCTATCAGCAGCCGTCCCTGTGCCATCGCACGTTCTTGACATGCGCGGAACACTAGCCAGGCCTGCCTCTGACTCTGCCGTCCCTCTGCCTCCGCTCCCGCTTCTGCCCTGCCTCTCACACGCACTCACCTTCCCCTTTGTGTCATCAGGATCGCTGCAGCTCGGAGAGTTATTACGCAACTCTTCAAACAACATCACATATCAAAGAAAAAGAGGACTCCGACCACTGGAAATTCAATCTGACCTGTGGAAAAAAAAGCCCACTGTTGAAAACCCTCGCTAAATAGCAAAGGATATTGTTCCTTGACTATGAGTGTTTGAGCGCGGTGAATAGGGATTAAGCCATTTTCTATTTAATGTACAGTAGATCATTACGGTTTTACGCTACTCTCAGAGATAAGCATCACTTTGTCTGCTAACTACTGTACAGATCTCACCCTTGGTCTTGGAGCATTAAAAACAGATAGACAGTTTAGGTATCCACTCTGTGTCATTACAGTATTCATTCTGCCCCTTAATCCTCCAAATCCCTTTTCCTTTAATACGTATCAGAATCACATGAACAGGATAAGATTTACCCAGATGATATTAAATGTTCATGGTTGAGATATGCTTCTGACAACTTCATAAGGGAATGAGATCATAATAACCACCTCACGACAGGAAGTGTAACAAGATTCCAAAAGATGAATATCTTCTAATTAAATCAGCCTTTTTGTTCACCGGTGTGTAGATGAATCTTTGTTGGCTCAGAAAAAAAGCATGTTAATGACAAAAACGTTGGATTACAGTTGGTCGAAAATAGACTTTACTGTTTCACTCAGTGATGCCTCTAGTTGGGCTGGACTTTGTCTGTGATGTGTCGAGGCCCACCTGGTCTGTGATGTGTCGAGGCCCACCTGGTCTGTGATGTGTCGAGGCCCACCTGGTCTGTGATGTGTCGAGGCCCACCTGGTCTGTGATGTGTCGAAGCCCACCTGGTCTGTGATGTGTCAAGGCCCACCTAGATGAAGGACAGTTAATGATCCACAGACTGCTTCCCACTCTGTGTGAGGACTGTGTGAGGACTGGGAAAGATGGCCAGGAGACGCCATGACAACAGAAGAGACACAGGTCGATTTCCTACGAGCAAGCACAAAGACAGGAAGTAGTGGAGGCCCTGTTAGTAAAACTGGTATTAATTAATGGTCAGTCTCAGAGGAAGGAGATGACATATGATCCCCTGGTTCTTCATCACAGGCTGGTGGCTAATGAAGGCTGAAGCTCTTTCCCCCTCGACCATCCCAGTATTGTCATGGATACTGCTGCTAATAGAGACTGATGCTTTAGACAGTGAATCATTTCATGGGACAAATCAGAAAAACAGCTTCTGCTTCTCCATATGTAAATACAGCAGTGTGGACTGGATAGAATCCCTGCCTGATAGAAAGGTGCAGCAGATGAGTGGAAGGTGTCTGCTGTGGTGACAGCCTCCTCTGCCAGACCTCTGCTCCACTCTTCGCTGCTCCAACCAGGGGAAGAGGGATGGCTGCTGGTGACTTCACCATTCATATGGATCACCGAGGAGCAGTTTGATGCCTTTCTAATGGTCTCTGTAATATCTGCCTGTGATTATCAGAGCCATCTTTAACCTCATTAAACTGTTATCACATTAGCCCACCTCCAGTGACTCTCCCCCTGCTGAAAAGCCACCTATAATTGTGGGGCAATTGGGATCTGGGGGGCAATTAAACAGCGTTAATTATAATATCAAAGGGGAGCTGCAGATCTTTGAAGATCAACCTGTCAGATACACGTGTCAGAGAAGCCAACAGTTTAACACCCGGTAAGTCTCGTCACCTGTTCCTTCATTGATAACGTCACGCAAACTGCCCTTGCTGAGGCACCGGATGAATCCAACCGCGGTGAGTCACTGAGCGTGCCGAGTGAACTCTCACATATGTTCTGTGCCACCTGCAGAGTGTGGGTGATACCATGGGGAGGTGCGACACTCTGCAATTACAAACATTTCTATAGGATAAAAGTGGACAATCTCGGCTTTAGGTTTGTACGTTTTTTTTTCAGTTGTGACTAAAGGCAATTACAATTCTACAAACAAACAGGCTAACATGAAATAGGCTCAGATGAGAACCACTGATAGGATCCAAAAAGAAACATTGACTTGCTTTTGGTGAAAGCAAGCGAAAATGATTTGGTTGTTTTGCGTAAACCAAAATGTTAAATGTCATTTTAGACAAAAATGAGACATGACACTTAACTACTGCAGACTTTTCTACGCAGACTCATTTGCAGGTTTTCTTTGCCCTCAGATGATTTTGTGATCAACATCAGTGCTATGAATCACAAACCCCTAAATGCCACCACTCATCTTGTCCCCAAGGGTCTGTCTCGTCAGCCGTTCTGTATCTCAAGTAAACACACAACATTGTCATACCCTTTTAGGAAGATGGAATTAGTGACACAGAAAATAAATCAGTCAAATAATTTCTGGCACCTGGTCCAAAAGGGAAGCTTGTCCCAAAGTAGACCACCGCCGTGAAGCCACACAGAAACTCTTTCAACCCAAACTTTTCGATGAGGGTCTTCCGGTGTCTTCCTGAAAGCCAACTGTTTTAGCTCTTTCAGATGGCTTTATCAGATGATTGTCTTTGAACTGTTCTTTTAAAATGCGTATTATTTTTTAATACGGCTCTTTTAACCTTCTCACTAAGCTCACTTTCCTCCACCGTTTTCTTGAATTTATCCCACATTGGACATCATTAATGTTCCCCATAAATGAGAGCATTTCAGTCCCACTTCGGCCTCGTTCTAATCAGCTAAGGCACGTTTGCATTTTTAAATTAACCTCCCTTCCCTCACCTGTTTTTAATGACTAACTTAACGAGCTGCAGCCTGCATGCAGCAGGACGCCTCATCGTGTTAATGAACCATGAAAAGGGCAAGCACACATCATTCTGCAGAGCGTTTTTATAATCAGACCCATGTCAGCAACACTTCCCTCTTGCCAGGAGGCTGGTCAGTGAATGAGCAGAGCTGCTCGGAGTTCCATTAAAGAACAACTCTTCCTGTATTCTCCTCCATTCCCGACCTTTCGGGACATGGCTGCACGCTTCTCTGTTCCTCTCGTCTCTTAGTGTTGGCATTCAGCCCTCCGAAATGGGGTGTGTGCAAGAGATGCAGAACGAGACAAGGGCAGTGAACTTTCTTCGGGGAGTGCAGTTTAGATTTCTGTTGTGATTTGTCGGATCGTGTTTGGTCAAACGCTTCATGTAGTTTTTTCCAGTGTTTTGTCATGGGATATTATATTACTGTACGTGTAGAGTGTCACTGCCAGTGCACGTAGCTGTCTTTCTCGTCAAGATACAGGCATTGAAGGCCCCACTTTGGACCATCGCCCTGTGTGAGTCTTGACAACCCTACCCCCTCGTCAAGGTGGACTCCATGGGTTTTCACAATCTGTGTCTTGATGGCTTCCTGTCTTTGTCCTCTGCACTCTTTCCCCCTCTCTTTACCATATACCTTCATCTTCTCTTCAAGTTTGTCCTTGAATGTGCTTCACCAGCTTGTGGGGCTAGGGGCTGGGGGGGTAACGCTATTCTCCCATCTTCCTCTCTGCCTGTTCGGCGCTGTGCCTCGCCAGGCAGAAAATGCCATGTCTGACTGTGAAAAGCACTCAGCTCTCGCTTTTACAAACACACCCACGCCCTAACACACACCCACATACCAACACACACACACAGACATACAAACACACACATACTCGACGACTGCTGGGCTGTTGCAACAGAGAAAGGCTGAGCTACAACAGAGTCCACACTAAAGCACTGAGCCGGGTTTACCTCCAGCTTTCATGGGAAGGGGTCAGAGACATGACATACAGAACTAGAAATGCAGAAGATGGATCCTAGACAAATGGATGTTTCTGTGCTTGAACAGTTTCTGAGAAAGTGCTATTGTATGTTTTTTGTGTCGTCCGATTGCTAAGTGATAGCCAGGTGTGTTTTTTTTTACTATTCTCACGACATAAATGGACTCAAATTAACCTATGAGAAAGATCACACTATTCCTCTATTTAAAATGTACCTAGAGAACTGAAGGTCATTCACTGCCTGTAGGTTATGTTGATAACTCATCTAACATGACGTATTTTGATCTGTGCAGAAAATTAAGATACTTGCATTGGGTTTTTCCTAACAGCCTTGAATTCAGAGCTATTTGTCCTTAACAGGCTTTAATACAGAGATCTATAGAGAGAAGGAGATCCCTGTCGCCTGTCTCTTCTTAGGGGCAATTAGTGAGTATAATCGTACCTCCTTGTGTGTTGGGTTGCAAACCATCCGGTTGGGATTTTGCATACTAATTAGGCTTAAATGAGCAACATTGTTTGCTGTTACATAATCTCTAAGAATCGCACAGCTCCATTCACTGGGATTTCTCCTTTACTGTGCGAGCTGAATGCTGATTTATTGTGTGTCGCATCTCTCAGTGTGTCTCCTTACACGAGTACAAGGACCCTTCAGAAAACAACAGTTCTTTAGTTACTTGAGGACAAAGACTTTATCATCTTGACAATTGCCACACCTCTTGTAAAGCAACACACTGGCCTAATGTGCCTGATTAAAATACACACAACAGCCATTTCCTCCTCGCAAAGGGGAATTTGAAAATAAGTATGAGCCCTCTGGAAACAATATATACGAAGGGGCCATTTTACTCAGACGATTCGAGAGGATCCTTTTTTCTATGCTTTGTTTTGGAAGCACCTGTCAAAGCGCCAGTGAGGTGTACCGTTAAAGGAGCCGCCTTTCACCTGGGTTAGTATGTACGTCGCATGTTTCATGCCTCTGTACCTAACCTGTAACCCTGGTCAGGACAGACCCTTGTCTGCACTGTCAGTCTGGGCACCTAAATAGGGCGGAGGCAGACAGTCTGTATGTGGTGTGTTTGCTGTCTGAGAGTCCCTCTGGGAGAGAGGTCATTTTCCCAGCCCTTCCCCATATGACCTCCTACAGAGGGCAGGTCAAAATGATTTGCTGTCACACCAGTGTGAGCTCACCTAAAACATTCTGAAATAACCCCTACTCACAGTGTTGGAAGTGTCACATTCACACCACACACACACACACACACAGACGTGCACACACACACACACACATACGCGTACACATACACACACCCAAGCAAGCCCTCTGGTCAGTGAGGTGTGTACTGTACCACAAGGGGTTGTGATATTTGAAAAGATGCTCTCGTCTCCTTGACTCCTGGAGTCCTGGAGTTGCATGTAAATATTTGTGCTGCCACTCACTGTCGTAGCCACCCACTACGGGGTGAAAACAACATTTAGATCTTTGGCAATGTGTCCTGTAGTTCAGAGCAATGGTGAGAATGTTCTGGGTTGATTTTCTCTGATTGTAACAATTTTCTGGTTGTAACCCAGCTAGATTGATAGTTTGGGATTTTAGTTGAATTAGTGATGATGGTAGATGTCAGGCATTCTGAAATCCTCAGACTTCCTGCACTTGTGTGTGTTTATGTTGACTGTCCATCAAATGCCAGTTGCCCTGGGTTTTTAAGCCTCCCGATAGCTGTATGCATCCCGTGGCTTAAGAGCTATTTGTCTGGCATGTGTTTGACATGTGTTGACATGGGAGGCCAGTCAGTGATCAGAGTCACCCAGTATAATGGCCAGCAGCAGGCTTTTGGGCTGTCAGTTACCTGGCTTCTTTATGGAGACTTATGACCATCTCCTAGCAACCTCGGGATCCCAGGGTAGAAAGGTAGTCTCATTTGCATTTGTTTTTTTCTTCCTGATGCAGAAGGGAGAAACATGCCCCAAATAGGGTTTTAACAGGTCAGATCCTTCCTCATTTATTTCACACATGATAGAAATTGTTGGTCGTGATGTAAGACCTGCATGACTCACAGCATTACCTTGTGTTCAGGATCAGTCTGCTGTTAGTGATCTCCCAACTCTGAACCTCGGGACATGTCATGTATTGAAAGCAGATCCAAGTACTATTATTACCAAGACACCCACCTCTTTACCATTCTCGTCCCCTGCTAGGAAGGTTTGGTTTGCTGCCTTCGGTATTGTGATGCTGTGTATCTCGGCACTGGAATCCAGGCTGATAATGAAGTGTGAAAAATGCATGAATTCACACTGCATAATCAACGAAGGCATAGCTTGCAGGGTAGCACTTTATCACAGGGATAAAGAAATCCACATCACAAAAACGGCGATATCATTGTGTATGTCTCCTCACCTAATTAGCTATGGTGTTTATTTCCCGAAAATAAATAAATAAAAAACTTAATCAACAGTACTTTTGGCTGACTCAGGATATGTGCGCACATATATATGGTTTAGATATCTGCAAGAAAGTAAATGGTTAAAGTGTATTTCACCAAGTAAAACAAATGCGGTGCACCACAGAGCCATACATCTATGTTTAGCGTGGTGTTGTGTGGATGGTGGCAGTTTTGTTTCAATTACTTGAGCCTTTCTGTACAACATCCATACTTGTCATGCAGAGATATGCAGGCATGCAGTGAGAAGCTCAACCAACATGAGGAGCTGATGTTGATGAGACCACAGGAAGGACTTGGTCAACAGTCGATAACATAAAACAACATGATTCAGTACATATATTACAGAGTATGTAAGTACTGACCCGAGAAACCATATGTTATGAATCAGACCCTTAACAGAGACCTGGCTTCCTGACAATTTATATATTGAAACAAAGCATTGTGTCTGTATCTCTGGGGCCAAATCCTGGAGCTGGAGAAAATGTTCACCCAACCATCATAGGGCAATAATTCACTGTTTCACTTTAATTGTTCTGACATGTGAGCAATTGTCCATTAAAAGTCGTTCCTGCCAAAATGGAACGATTAGCACTCAAGGGAGAGTTTTTTGTGGTTTCCAGCATTGGCTTTCATTATTTCTTTTCGATTAAGTCTGAGATCTGGAGGCTGTGCCTAACAATAAAGAGGGAGACATAAAACATTTTAGCGTTTGCAGATGTTTATTTTCCCAAGGAGCTGCATTACAGGGAAACAGGATTCCATTTGTCCAGTGTGGACGTGGCGGGGCTAAAAGACACGTCCTAAAGCAAGCCCCCACTGAGCCTGTAGATGCAGTGAAAACTCACTAACACTGTCAGCTTTTGCAAGCTGTCTAACGTTTACAGTCTGGTTCTCTGCCAAGGGATGGTAAACACTTATTCCCATGTAATTGCTCCATCAAAGAAGACTACTAATGCGCTATGACTGGAATGAATTGGTTTTTGCCGGAGCTGAGACAATACTATATGATAGCCTGTAGCTTGTTTGGATATGTTTATTGTTGGAACTTGCTGACTTTGGCAAATACTTTGGGAAAAACATTAGATTTATATGACTGTTATGGCAAATACTTTGTAGCCTACAAATTCATCACTCAAGTGTTTAAAATGCCTGTGGAGAAAATAATTACTGGTATGTCTCATTGACCCCCAGTTATATTTTCTGAAATCATTCCATTACATATTTCTAAGTACTTAGAAAGACACTTTTTTCTCTAAATAAAGCAGTAAAAGGAAAAAAACTGCATTCAGAATCAAGCTTTATAAAGCCCCAGCAGTCAACTTAGTCATTATCTCTCTCATTTTAATGAAGCAGGCCAAAGTGGCCATTTGGTTTATTATGTATTTTCGGACTGCTGCATTCCATGTAATATGTGATCCGGAATAAAAGATTCCATAGTCTCATATTTCTGGCAGAAAACTACTGAGGGCGAATGAACATGAGAGAATTTGTGAAGCTGTCAAGAGCAATATTTCAGAAAGCTGTTGACAACGTTCTCATCTAATGCTGGGCTGGCTGTTAGAAAGGAGTCCTTTTGGCACTGGTTTTGGCCATGGCATTGTAATATAAAGTTTGAAAACATTTTTGCATTCTCGTCTTGTATTTGTTTAGGAAGTGAGAAGGACAAGAACTATGGCTGGGGTTTGATCAACTTCCAGTGCTACATGCCTGCATATCAAGGCAATAAACATCTTGGTTTCTATCGAAATGAATATAAAATTGACATTAAAAAGCTATGTTAAAGGTTAGGCTTCATGCTATGCATATTAATAGAGATGACAAAAGCATCTGCAATACAGACATATGGTATGTTACACAGCACAGCAGATAAGTGAATCAAGTCACTTGTCATTTACAAGTTAAAGTAAACTGTCATAAAAGTCAAGCAGTATCCTCCTCTTTCCAGAGAGAATATCTGTATTTATGCTACAGTAATATGCCATAGCTACTTGGCTAACGCTGTTGTTTGTGAGCAGAGACATCCATTTTCTTAGTTGATGGTGCTGGAACGTATTATCTGACCACAGCAGGTTGAACTGGCATCCAACGGTTTGCAGACATCGAGATCCATCTTGGAGAAAGTCGATTGGAGTCCACCATGAGTGTGTCCATCAGGCCCTGCTAAGGGCCAAATCTCTCTCCTCCGACCCTCCATTCATCCCTTACTGTCACACGATCTTAATTGGGCCTGGTAATTATCCAATTGCACAATATTAAGTATCCCATTTGTGGAAATGTGGTCACTGAAAATGAATAGTCATTGATTAGCAACACTGACATTCAGCTTACTCCTTTTTCGCACATTAGCCTGGCATTGATTGCTGGCACCAATTCCGGTGTGCTGTATCCCAAATCGACCAAGCCCCTATTCTGTGGTCCAGGATTGACCATTAGTTCCATCCATTATCACTTCCATCATCCATCCCTCTGTCACTGATGCCTTCTGGGAAAGGGCAAGCAGACGTAATCTTGAAGTAGGTGCAGGAGAACAGACTGTCTGTTAATCACAGTCCCTGGGTACGGTTTGGTTATTTTCCGGCCTCCTTAGTGCAAGGATCGGATACAGTGTTAATGGATGGAAAAGAGATGATTTACTTAGTGACTGCCATGTGCATTCTCTACAGTTTAGTCTGAAGTTTTTTTGCGGATCTGACAAACTAGGACTTATTAAGACTTAACATCTTAGCAATTTGAGTACAGCCGTTCGATATCAAACCTTCTCGCTTGCACACTGTAGATATTGTATATCCTACAGATATACTACATCTGCATTGACTAGAGTATATCTCACTGAGCCAGGAAGGGATGTTTCACCAGTTGTCAGTATCTTATCTGCACCACAGTCTGTCAATCAAGCTTGACCCGGACAGGCTATCAGAACTTGACAGAACGGAATGAGCTTTTTCACAACTGCATGACAGAGATTAGGAATCACTGCATAGTGACATATCTCACATGAAAGATTTAACTTAGAAGCAGATACTGTCCACCTCTCCATCTACGGCTCTTCTCTCAGCTATGTCTCCCACTATACTTTTTGTAAGTTTGGATCATTTATTTTACAGTTGAAACTGTTCAATTGCATGCACTGTAATAAGAAAGCAATGACTAAATAATGCCAAAATTAGGCAACTATTTACTCTAAGGTTGCATTAATGATCATAAAGCTATACATAGCAATACGTATAGTTATTGTAGTTACATTGGAAATGCTATATAGTTACACTTCAGTACGGTTCAGTGGTAAAAGTTATTACACAAGTAAAACTTGGAATGGGTAAGGTTGGGCTTTCCAGGGGTAAATCGTTAACATTTAACTTGTTTTGGGAACAGAACCTTCAACTGCTCCTTAACAACATCCACTCACCCCTTACACTCCTCCCCCTTGTTTCAGTAGCAGACAGGCAAAAGGTAGAGGTAGTACAGTAATGAATTAGAAGAAAATATGGCTTGTGCACACAACCAAATTCTCTAATACTCATAACAATATTCACATTGTCATACAAGAACACATACTATTAACTATAACATATATCTTTTTCATATGTTTTTACTTTTTAGTACTGGTATTGGGATACATATTTGAAGTTAGGGATCTATTAGTTTTATGACAGCTTTCCTGTAAGAATATTTATTAGCTGGCACACTTGGGAAATTGAGTGTCATTACAACTGGCTCGGAATGAGCTGTTAAAAAGCAGTTTGCAGTCAGCGCTTGAAGCATTGGTGGAATGTTATTGAATAATTCTCGGCAATGATTTATTATGATATACCTTGGGATGTATGCCTAACTGGAAGTCACACAGTTTGAGCACGCTAGCAACCTTGTTGTTGTTACAAAGAATCAGCTCTCAGGCTTTTTTAGTGCGCATGTGTATTTGATCCCTCACTTACAAAAAAACGATGCAGACTAACTAGCATCAATGTTTGCTGTATCACTCTGCTCATCTTAGTAGTGAGTATGCAAGCAGTATGCCATCTGCGGGTGTCTGGCTGTTTTTAATTCTTCCTCCTTCCAGAGTCATTCCCTTTATCCAAATGGAACGCTGTTCAGCTGTGGGGAACCCGTTTTTATTGCTCACACCGCCTGTCCGCACAAGCAATCTCTTTATGTTCTGCATGTATGGGTAACCTGGGCTGGCTGGCCGTTCAGGGTTTGGGGGGGGAGATCTATCATCGTAACACAGGTAGGCAGTTTAATAACACTGCTGTGGGCATAGGGGAGAAGCAGGCCATTTATTTAATGTAACGCCACTGTCATTAAGGACCCTGATAGGAGAAATGACCCTCCTGACAGTTCCACCTGCTGTAACAGTAGAGAGGGAAAAGGGACATACTGCTCAATATCACGTTGTAACTTTGAAATGGTACCTATTAATGAAGATGGTAATGGTATGATGCTTTATTGTGCATGTTTTACATAAAGTGTAATGCCTACTGTATACTTTTTTTTAAACACATGAAGCAGTAGTTAATGTTGTTTCATAGAGTGGGAGGGGATCAACATAAGACGTGTGTGTTGATGTGAATCTTCCATCATCTACTGTAAGCACCTTAAACACGGTGGAAATGAGTGAAGTGTTTGGTTCAATTAGAACAGATGGTGTTGCCCATCGCAACCTGCTCACAAAACACTGAGATGTTGCTAAATGTGTTTTTTCATTTGATACTCATTTGAAGATGACATGACAAAGGCACTTAACACACACTCACTGCCAAAGTATGATCAAGTTTCTACTGGCAAGTAAAAAAGAGCGTGGGTAAACAAAAACTTCACGATAAGCCGATGTGACAAGACTCTTGAAGTTTGCTCTGCCAGCCTCCGCACTCCTTTCATGCTTTGCCCTTTTGCTTAGCACCTACCCTGCTAACTTTGAGAGTGCCCTCTCAAGACAGTGCTCTTTGTCAGTGTGAAGACCGCTGTGTACACCACTTCACACTAGCATCCTCCTTGCGTGGAAACTTTGCTGTGGCGATGAAAAACCCATTTCTGAGTCATACATATTGGATGAGAAATGTAGCATATGAGATGGGTCCCCTAGTCAAGGGCCCGGCATTAATTAAATATCACAGCCACACTTGGGAAGCTCAGTTCATGACACATTCATCCTCCAGCCTGGGTCTACGTGCTGACATGTTGTGGCCTTTTCAGACCCTCAGAGTCACATTGTTCCTGCATGGCTCACTTGGTACACTAACCTACTCACATTGGTCCTGCACTACTGTATGTCGCTATCTAACACAAGGCCTTCCAAGACGACTAAATAGCATCCTGCTGCTTGTTATGGAACAGAGAATGTGTTCAAATAGTCCTACAGTTTTATGTTTTGTACCCACAAACCAAGTCATTTACTCCAAGATACCCCCATAGGCGAGTGTGTTTGCTTATCACCCCCCTCTTTTTGTTTCTCTTTTCACGAAGAACGTCTGTTTGGATGTCGGCCCAGTAGTCCTTTTAGTCGAAAAATGACTGCTTTCCATGACTGCACAGTATGTAGGCTAATGCTCAAACAACGACTTTTGCCCAGCAACTTTGAACTGCTTGTTATTACATCCATTAGCAAGAAAGCAGAGACTTCTCAAGACATTCTCTCACCTTTTCTTAACCTACATGGTGGGAAAATCAACAGTCGCGCTCTCCTCTGAGATCCTTTGATGATGCCTGATGGGTTAGTGCTGATCCTCAGAGGAGAGGGCAGAGGGGACGCTCTCCCTGCTAGGGGATAAAGCCAGTTAATGGATCACAGAGCTAATCAAGCACAGGGAGAGCCTGGGTGAGGTGGTTGAATGAGTTGACCCATTAGGCTGCTGTCCTCAGGGGGAACAAACACACATAGGCCACTGTAGCTAGTACCAAGGCAATCAGGATGCAAGTAACAGTGGAACCTTTTCTTGATTTTTTGTTTCATCTGTTTGAGTTTAGCTTGTTTGTTTGAAGTAGTGTGTGGATGAAATATTAAAGGTGGAATCAACAGAAAGAAGGCAGTATGTTTCCTCTTGTCAGTCACAATGTTTTTCTTTTTAGTTGAGCAATGGGTAACTTATAACTTATTCACATTCCTCCAAGGTGTTTCCTGACATTATCCAAACATAACCAACTAGAACAAACAAACACCACTTTTATTTCCATTTCATCTTTAAAATCACATTAAATGTAGTAGAGAATGGGCCATTACATATTCAGTGTCTTCGACTAAAATACAGAAATGGTATGTATTTTTCACAGTTCGAAAAGGTGTGTTTAGACTTCAAAAGAAAAAGGGAGATTTATATTCTGCTCCGTATCTCTCTTTTGCCATAAATATTGTGTCTGGGCTTGCAATGAATCAATGCATTCAACTTCGGAATCCCCAACTGAAGACCCAAACAGGGGAACATACCATTTATAACATTTACTGCACCACTCTGGCAGAACGGGGCAGAACATTCTGTTGTGCTTAGTGCTGGTCTTGGGGCTGGGAAAGAAACAGTAGCACGTGTGCTTACCTGGAATATGGTAGAAGAGTAGACACTAGATACTGTTTGTTTACTGCTTGAAGGTGTTACCCCTTATTTCATCTGACAAATTAATTTGATCTCCGCTTAAATACTGTTTTTATATCACACAGAGTGTTGAAGATTCCATAGATGTAGTACAGCTTTTGTATCAGTGACTTAACGTAACTAAGTTACCATCTCTAGCAAGGAAATGTATGTGACGAGACCGTGGATTCAAAATAGTTTTTCTCTGTCCACTGTACTGTAAATTGACATTTCTGGCTGAGAAAAGCTATTTGTTTGTATATGTGTCAACAATGGTTGACAGGTTTATGAAACTTTAAATAGATTTGCTTTGAAATGAACATGGTTTGTCATTAATAAGCAAATACGACTAGATGTGCACTGTACATTGCTGATACAACTGAAAATGTTGTCCAGTAGAGTCATACTGAACCATGGAATCTATAGAAGCATCATTAAATTGGTGGCCATTACCCCTGACAGGAAAGGACAGAGACACAGGAGACCTTTTGTTTGTGAAAAGCTCTGTACAACAATACCAATCGTACGAGGACACTGTCTCCACTGACTCCAGCTTTGAACAGATGACACTAGTTTGCATCCTTTGAAGCCTTACTGCTGCTTCTCCTCACTGCCTAACTTGTTTTCCGCTTGAATGAGAAGTTACCTTAGCAACTGGTGACCCAGTTTCAGAATGATTATAATCATTCAGAAACGGTGAAAATAGATGTACGTTTCTGTCTGTTGAATGTACCAAATGCTGTTAAACATATGCTTGAAAATATGTCATCATTCACCTCAAAGACTGACAACATTTGCATTATTAAGGTGAAGTTATAATAAGACTATAATCATTCATGTCTTTTGGTCCTTTGACAGCATCAAAACGTGCTTTCAAGAGAGACAGAGACTAAATTGAATGTAAATACTTTGCTATGACATTAACAGTCTGTGTGCTCTTCCTAAATTTGAACCAAACATGAGTAGATTTCATGTATCTACCTTTTGTTCTGTTAAAAGGTAGAGATGATTCTGTTATGGTTATCCTACTGCGGTCATCATTGACCCGTGGGATGGCATATGCCACTGAGCAGTGCTCCGGATCAAACGTGTGTTGTCTTGTAGCATTGCCCCCCGAGAACCCAGAGGTAAATAATCATTATTATGTGTGGCAGCACTAGCTGTATCTGTAGTCTAATCACCCATGAGCGATTCTGGTGGTGGTGTGATGAATTTGGACCAAGCCCTGCGACACGGGAAGCCACAGAGCAGCACAGAGAGCCTCCCCACGTTAATGAAAAGGTTAATGGAAGGTTAATAAGAGAGGGAACTGTTCAAATCCCAAAACCTTGATTCATTATGCAAATGTAGTTTTAGGAAGATAAAAAAATTACGTTGTTGTAGGGTATCCATGCTAATTAGCAGATCATCTGCGCTTGGTGCAAACACGGTTGCCTTTGATGTTTGACTTGGAAGAAATCTAATTATTTGCTTCGTTTAACGGTTGACATCGGTGGGATTGCACAATTTGGGTAAACACAAATGTTGACGATAAAAAGCTGTGTTTAAAGGAAAATCTGCTTTTGTATTTGACATAAATTTGTTTCGGTCAGTTATATTGAAAAGCAATAAAACAGACCATGTAATAAAGCAATACTAATACTAACAGTATGTATTATGACGAGGTGGGCTTGTGGTTGTTTGTTGTGGATTTGTACAGTATTATGCCTATCACCGGTCATCCTAGCTGTCATGACTTAACAATGGGGGTTCATAGTTTGTTACAGAGCGGTTCATAAAGGAACACATGTCGTTATATGTCGCATTATATTCACTCTCTTCTTTCTATTAGGAAGCAATTAGGTGTGGCCTACTCAGCCTTGAAGTTACACTAACTCGCTTTCCTGGCCATTTAAATAACATTGGCAGGAATATGATCAGGATTAAAGTGATTTTGATTGAAGTCAGTCAGTTGACAGATTTATATCCCTCAATGCCGTAAATCCCTTGGCACGCTATATTTTGTGGACATGCGTTTTTCATTGAAATGGAAGACTGGGTGACCTTGCCATGTTTGTGTGTGTCTTCAGATTCGTAGTAGGCTGTACATTAGGCTGAGATGGCTCCAATATCTGAATAACCACTGATAGTTACGGGCTACGGCAGGTTAGAGGGAGGAAAAGGTGGTTTAAATGTATATATTATATAGTAATATATAATATATATATATAATAAACCTAATTTACACATAATATTGTTAATAGTTAACTTTACAAATAAATGTATCAGCTCAACTTTGCATTGTTAACATGACCATTGTATTGCCCTCCTTGCTCTCTGCTGGCCCTGCCATATTGTGTAATATTGTGTTGTTGATTTTTTTTACCCCATGGGGTGAACGGGCCATTCGAGCACACACTTTTGTTTCATAGGTCTAGTATACGGCAATCTTCACCAATCAAACAAGCATGCTGACAGCTTTATGGCACTTTGTCCACTTTCTAACTCAACCCTGAGACCCTCTATCTTCCTGTCTAATGATCCAGGAAACTGGAGGTAGTTGGGTGAATAGGAACCTATCTGCTGATTGGTATGCTGCCTGCAACCTGAATGGCTGCCTGAGTGGCTGACTAACTTGCTGACTGCCTGGCTGACTGCTTGGCCTGCTGACTGCTTGGCCTGCTGACTGCTTGGCCTACTGACTGGGGGGATGGAGGGGTGGGGGGTGGGAGGGGGGGTGGAGGGGTCTGCCACAGCACCTGGAGCGTACATGTTCCTAAAGGACTGTCAATAAATAGCCTTGTTCTTCAATGTGTAGAAAAAAGTCTGAAATACTGTGTGTCTATTCAGCTGGATGCAGAGAGAAAGACTCTCAATTTGAAACGCTCTGGGTTTCACTGAGCAGTTCATCAACAAAAGCTAGTTAGAAACATGCAAAACAATATATTTTCTCTAATGCAGAACTAATTGATCATTTTTCGCAGAGTCTGTCTCATGTAATTGAACAGGGATGTGGTGTCTCACTCAGGGACGCATTAAACTGTGTTGTCTGCGAGTGTGAACAGCCAGCCAGCCAAAAAGACAGACAGACATCCAGCCCACAGACAGACAGCCAGCCCACAGACGTACAGAGAGCACACAGACAGACAGACAGACAGCCCACAGCCAACCCACAGATAGACAGCCAGCCCACAGACGTACAGCCAGCCCACAGACGTACAGCCAGCCCACAGACGTACACACACCAGCCCACAGACGTACAGCCAGCCCACAGACAGACAGCCAGCCCACAGACAGCCAGCCCACAGACAGACAGACAGACAGACAGACAGACAGACAGACAGAAAGCCTTCTCCTCAGGAGGTCCCAGGCGGCCATGCTTTGCAGTTCTCCCTCTGCTTGATCTCCCTACGTCTCTAGAATCAACAGCTCTGAACAAATAAGCAGCTCACTCTGAGATGCAATGCCAGAGACTCCTCTGATAAATCACTTTTAATTCCTCTTCCTAGATCATCGTTTTGTACACATTAGTGTCTGTTGGTGAAGGTAGTCCACTGAGACCTGCTTCGTTTTCTTCGACTTTTTTTCTACTGTCGCTGATAATGAGTAGAGTTTGATTTGAATGTGCGTTGTCATCTCAGTACTGTACAATAGAGAGGCATTTGTCTCAGGTTCCAGAGCTTTACAAGATCAATTCAAACACATCCTTCAGAGTAATACTGTTATACTGTAGGGAATGGTGAAGATACGTTTAAGACAATTTCAAAGATTAAACTCTCAGCCTGGATATAGTTTTAACTTTTAAGTTATTCGTTTTTAGTATTTCATAATGACATGACATGTGAAGTCCATTTCCATGTCACTAGGTACTTCTGAACTATAATGCATTAAGATAATGATGTTCAAGAGCAGTCATTAGAGTCTAGCTCTTTGGCATTTTGTTGGCTATGCCTCTTGATAAGTATTCGTGTGAATGGTGATTGTTTCAAATAAGCAGTAAACATGGGTTAATCTGTGTTTGAATAGAATGGTTTCCAAAGCAACAATGTTGAATGCATTCATGTATCAAGCTGTCCCTGTTTATTTTCAATGTGTGTCCCTTGTGCTATTCCCCTTTGAGTTTCTTAAAGCCATGGCCACAGGCATTCCTCATTTACTTACTTATCATTCCAGACCAAGCATTTGGCAATTAAGGAAGAACAGTCTGAAAGAACTAAGATACACTTGTTTATCAACTTACTTTCACCTAATAGGATGTGCTGTCCTTGTGTGTGTCTCAAGGCCTTTCAGATCAACTACAAGCGAACAGAGGGATGTGCAACACAGACACATTTAAATTCAACAACTCACTGTAACTTTGTCATTGGTTTTCTCTCTTCAGAGAGTAGTTTGAATGGGCAACAGTTTAAATGGATAATATTGCTTTTACTAGATGTTTTCTTTTAAGTGGCTGAATCTTTATACTGCATGCATTTTCTCACCCAAAGTTTACTCCAAATTTGCTTCAATGTGTTTGTCCCACAGAGTAAATGACTATCAACTCCACAAACACATAGTCCTTTCCCAGGTGTCTGTTTGGCACGAAGCACAGACCCACCGCCATTGTACCTAGCGGAGGTTATTTTCCCGCTGCGGTTCGGTGGGGTATTGATCAAAGTTCCACCTAGACTTGTCAGGGTACAACTGCTATTGATTTCACATCAGGTGTGTACCACATCTCGAGGCCTACTGTACAGAACATCTCTGTCTTTGGCCTGCTCACTTATTCTGACATCCTAATGCGGATGCCTCGTAGTCGTGTAGAAAAACGGGGGAAATCTGTAAGCACACTGCCAGAAAGGATTTACTCAGATGTATGCAATATTTTTCAGGCCAGTGCTTGGGTTGCACAGAAACTGTTGATGTGAACGAACTATCTCATAGATGATGATAGGGTGATGTTTGCAATTATCCATATTTTTACATGAACACATTTTCTTTTCTTGCACTCTGATGTATTCCGTCGCAAGAGTAATCATAGGTTGTTTGCACAGATATCAAACTGACAATCTTCGTATTCTATAGTGGCTTGACTTGCTAGAAATTGAGATTGAGCTGGAGAGAGAGAAAGAGAGGTAAACAAAGAGAATGGAGGAGGTGGTCGTGGGGAACACAGGCCATCAACAATCCTGTCCTCTTCTTCTAATAGGCCCTGACACACCTCCCTGGAGGCCTGCAGTCAGACTGGTACACCCTGTACACAACTTAATGGCCACGGTCACTTCAGAATGCACATGCGTTGGCCTGCTGCACAACAACCTCAGCATGACAACACTCGATGACGTGTACAGTACGAGCCATACATGTCTGAAAAATACAGCTCATGCCATGTGACGCAGATGTGATCCAGATACGCGGCGTGCTACGACATGTGAGATAAGGCGAGCTTTTCGGTCCTCTGCGGGCGCTGAAAATCACAACATGGTTTAACAAAAGGTAATTAGAGATCTCAAAGCCTTGCAGTGTACTTACCAGGGTTCCATTTTCAAGCTTGCCAGTTCATTAGAAGCTTTAGAATAGAGGGGGCTGGAGTACACTGGTGGTAGTGAAAGATCCATATCCTGAGCAGGGAACACCGGGCTGTCAGACTATCTGTGTGTGCCTTCAAATGACCGTCCTGGGGACTGCTCTGCACCCAATCAATAGCCTGTTAATTTCAGGCCATGCTCGGATCCTTTGACAGCGGCTCCTGCTTGGACCTCTCCATGGAGGAGATGTCGATAATCAGGACACCTCCTGCTAAGGCACAGCTACAGTATGGAACAGCTGAGGACAAATATGGAACATGGCATTTGCTGAAAGTAATTCAGTAACTGAGAGCGAATGAAGCCTGCCATGCTGCTGAAGATGCCATCATGCCCTGTGAAACTGTTCTTGATCAACTGGAAACGCAATTTTTATTCATGAGCGTCACTCTAATGGACAATGTTTGTGTTTCCTCTCTCCCTCAGTGTCTCCCAAAGTAGTCGACAACCCCCGACGCTCCAGCCCCCAGGGAGAGGACCTCGAGACTGAGTCCAGCTCTGCTTCCAGCTCACACAGGAGGATGACAGCAACAGGAGTCATCTCGACCCTGAGCTTAACTTCTTTACTGACACTGCTGTCTTTGTAATAGAGGCAGACAACTTGTGTGACCCTCTCGAGACAATTTTCTCTCCATATAGTTCCCAGAATGAAAGGCCGGGGTGACGCATCTGAAAGAGCAAAGGGATGAAAGTTGAACTCTTATGGAGTGGAGGACGAGTGCAACACAAGACTGGAGACAGAAATCAAAGAAATCAAAGAAATCTGTATGTCCTTGTATGCAATGTGTCTGTATAACAGAGCTTACATGTTGACTCTAATATAGAGGAGAGACGATAACTGCCAAATACTGGTTAATTTCTACATGACATTTTTAAGCTAACAACTTTATACTGAACTATTTAAAAAAAGCTAATGTCACTGCCACAAATTACATCCGTCCCAATGTCTCAAAGTTAATGAAAATGTACCTTTTTATGATGTACAAAAGTAAAAAATAATAATTTTATTGGATTTCATTTATTAATATATTGCATTCGTTGACATATAAATATAGTACAGTAAAATGTGCATCCTAGTTATTACAGGATTGGAACGTTTTCTTTGTCTCCGTAATATTATTTGGGGTACCATGTATCTCATTTTACTCTTATCACCCCCATTACCTTTAAAATACGGCTTTTGAAAGTATTTTTAACAAATCCATGTTCTTATATGCTTCTGTAAAAAAATGAAATCTCAATTATTCCCCTTTCTAAAAGCTGTTCAGTTATTCTTTTCTGTTCATACTGTAAGCAGGGTGCAGCTGCTTGACATGGCACTGGTCTAGCCCATCCCACACCTCTCACTAACGTCACGCACCTGCCTGGAGTTCTTTTAATTGAGACGTCTTAACATGGGGGATTTAAGAAAGGGAAAAGGAGGAAGGGAATGAGGGGGTGTAATGTTCGTTTTTTTTCCCTCACATGCCTCCATCCTTCCCTCCCTCTTCTCGCTTCCTCAGAGACAGATTAGTTTCCCCAGGAGTCGATTATCGTCTTTCGCACTCAATCCTCCTTTTTTTTTCTTCTCATGTCCGGATGTGAAGCAATCGTATGTGGAGTTGCAGGTGTGGCAGAACTCATTTCTTGCCTACCTGTTTCAGGTTCCCTTCAGACCAGTGTAGGCTTGAATCTCTCAATTCAAATGCAATCTGAAATGGCAGTTACTTTATCATTTTGATAATCTGACCCTACTGCATATGTGTTTCTTCTTAAGAGAACAACAGAGAATAATATAAATGTCCTCGACTCAGACCATCAAGAATTGACAGATCAAACCTCTTCTTTGAAATGAGAGAATACATTGTATTCGAGTCTTTCAGGTTTGGTTTGGTCATGAATAACATTAATGGACAGTTGTTTTTTATATAAATTAAACTCATCATGTAAATACACATGGCTTCCCTGCATGAATGTCCACTCACAATGCAAATGTCTTATTTATAGTGAAAAACATTGTTCATTTTTACCTGAAGTGAATCTTAGGATAGTCTAAACTGTGACGTTGGTGCTCATTTTAGCTCTGAATACTTTGAGGGCTCCAGGGATCTCCTGTGGAGATGAATACTGCTGAGTGCTATCAAGAAGTACTGGTTTTTGCATACATGAATTAATTACATGGTCTTACAATACTCTGGATTCATCTTCCCTTTCGATCATCTCCATGACTGTAGCACAGGCTAATGTGTGTCGAACTGTGTCTGTCTGATTCACTGAACAAAAATGCAATCATGAGTTCAATGTAGTGAAATAGTGACGTGTTTTGGGAAATAGGGCAGCAAGCTTGACTGAAAAGCGAACAACAGCTACCCTTCCCGGTTCTCTGGCACAAAGTCACAATTGCTTTTTCGTGATTCTTCAAGAGTTACTCTTGTAGAGTTACAACTAAATAGATCTTTGCAAACCAAGGTTGGACTGTGACACTTGAACTCTAGTCGTCTCTATAGAGACATGATAAAAGATGCAGCCAACAATGCTTTGGAGGGCAAGTGCCAAACGAGCCCTTAAATCTGTTTGCCCTAAAGCCTAAAGCAAGAGGTTCCTTGGCCCTGTAGCTGGTGTTGAGCCAGGCTGAATGCTGTCCAGGAGAGCAAGGTTAAGTACCTGGCATTTATTAATGACAGCGCTAGGACTTATCCAACCATCATTCAGTAGAGAAGCTATAATATTTTTCTATGATGGCGTCCCCAATTGAATCGCCCCTATATTAATTTAAGAGATGTTGATTTGTCCTTTTTTGTCCCACCCCCCCACAACTGAGCTGATTGCTTTAATTTACCCAGTTCTGCTTCCGGTGACGAGGCAAAGGCAACAGCACAGGGCTCTTTATACACAGACACCAACTGAGTCTTTGCATCTGCTCTTCTCCACCTGAGTTTATACTGTATCTTAGCTTTACTCTGCATCACAGCCATGCTTCTCCATCCTCTTTTTCAAAGTGAAGGATATACTTTAATCCCCCCCCCCTCTTCAGCTCCTCTAGAGACGTGTGAGAAAGAAGGGTTTCAGAGTTGGAATTGTGCGTTCTCCTCGCTTCACTGGAAGCGAAATGGGAGCTAGAATTCCATAGAAGTCTCTCGTACCGCCAGCCTTCCGTGTGGAACATCTGATGCTTTCGTTCTCTGCCTGTGAGACGTTGCCATGGTTTCCAGATTAAGTGGCTTTGTCAAATCTAGACAGACACGTTTGAAACCTCAGGAGATGGCTGCTATGGTACTGTATAGCCTGAGTGTTGAACTTAAAACCCCATAACCCACAAGATTGCCTGGTTCTTGGGGCACCATCATAATGGTACGATACTGTCTTGGAGGCGAATGAACGAATACTGTTTGAATACTGTTCGTTCAAGCACATATCTCTTGTTTTGAGTGAGCCTTCAGAGGATTGAACTGAACTCGATGTATTGCTTTCTACCCTATCAAATCCCAATCCAAAGGGTCCACGGTCAATAAGAGTAGTGAGTTAATACAGGAGAGAATTGTTCTCACAAGCATGGCCATGTCTCTGTATGGGTGTATGTACTGTATGTTCAAAATTGAACAGATAATCAGTATCTTGGATATGATGGTTTCACAAATGTGTCTCTCAGTTGGACTTCTTTTAGATCCATTTCATTTTCGGGGTAAGAGGGCACATGACGCTCTGTTGTCAGATTTCTGTGTCACTCATTTTCTTTTTATCTGAAGAGTGGGAGAAATACGTTACTGTGGGAACACAGCTACTGGTGTAGCATTGGCTGCTGTTAGCTATTATTTGACCCCGATTGAGTCAAATTCAAATAAAATACCACCACATCCTAATTGTTCTGTCACCGTAGCACTCAGCAGGTCAAAGTCAGGTGATGGGTCACAGTCAGCATAAACCGGACTCCTTCTCCTCTCACCGAGGGAGCATGCTAATTTGGAATCTCTCAGTATTCCGCTACAGCCCTCAGGGGGAATTCTGCACTGCGCTATTCTTGTCTTTAAAAAGATCAGGAAGGCTAATCTCCCTTCCATCCAGGACAGATGTAACTGTGTCTTTTATTCTTAGAGAAAGATAAAGAGAGAAAGCTTGTTATTGGGAGCAGGGCGAGGATACGTTTTCAGAGAGGTTTTAAAAGGAAAGCCATGACTTTGTGCTTTAGGTAAGACAATTAGTCTCTAATAAATATCAGAGGCTAATCACTTTGTTTTTACGTTGTTGTACCTGGGCCAAGAAAAAGAAGGTCAAATTAATGTAGAACTTCTCCCAAAGGGAAACTTAATACTTGAAATTCAATTATTAACTTATTTACGTCTTTCATTAGACACTATAGGGTTTTCAAACCCATTTAATTTACAAACTCTTATGGGAGTGGAAATTGAAAACTGAGATTTAATTTTGTATCAAGTCCTTATTTTCAAGGGATTTTCTCTGTCTCCAATGCCCTTACGCTATTAGTTGTGAGCCATAAAGCAATTACAATTAGTCTTGAAATGAGAACTCTCTATGCAACGTCCTGTGACCTTAATATTAATATTATCCTATATTCACTGTTAAAACAGTTTGAAGAACAATGAAGGACATTTTAAAAATATGGTCAAGCATGTACAATTGTTGCACTTTATCAGTTTGGAAAGATACTTCTGTATTTCAACAAAAGGAATATTTAAGATACTCTTTATGGGTCTGTCAAAATGTGACCAATTTATGCTGTGTAAAAATGGCATATCACTAGGCCTAACAAGTGAACTTCACAGAACCACAGATATCCTCTGGCTCTATGCCTACGACATCCCCCCCCCATTGGATTGGACCTTTCACATTTTACTTCATCCATTATTGAAACACATAAATAATTGTACAGAAAAAAAACTGATTTGTGATGAATAATTCCTGTTAAGCTATGAGGCTGTTTCGTGTTATGTCCCCATTGAAGTTGTCATTTGAGAATTATTCAATTGATGCACGTGTGTGCAGGCTAGAGTAGAGGCACTAAAGATCCAACTCGTATAAAAAATACATCCGTTCTTTAAGGTATTCTTTCAACAGTGTAACACTTTTCAACGGGACATAAGATCTGTACAGTAGGGCATCTTGAGGCTGTAGTGTACACTGTATTCAAAACATGGTTCTTTTATTACTGTATGTGTTCATGCGACCTTTTTACTGCACACTACAAAAGCTGTTTATGCATACAGTATACATATCTGTGAAGGGCAGAGAGGGTGCAGAAAGATAAAAGGAAAACTCATCTAAAAGTTCTGCTTAGCATGTCATTACTTAAGCAAGTTTAGGCCAACTCTAAAAAAAGACTGGTTCTATTAGAGAATGAACCAAATTGAAATAGGACTTTCAAATACCACTGTAAGGTTTTAGAATAAGATAGAAGTTGTGGGAATTATTTAACAATACATTCTAGATATGCTAGAATTAATAATTAATACTAATAATTAATAATTCTGGTAGAAAATGCCTATGTATTATTATTGGAGCATTGGAGCTGCGGGTTCATGCATACTCTTGCTGACTGGCCTCAAGTCATCATTAAGTCTCCTATCACCTTTTTTTATCGCAGTAAAACAATTACCTGCAACGAACTTGATAATTAATATGTATAATATTCTCCCCATAACTTAGTACCAAAAGAAGAACCAACTTTTGGCGCTCAAAATAAGTATAATTGAAACTTTTAGGATACCTTTTTGTTGTACTGTATATTTCTGAGACCTGTATACAATGGGGTTATCAACTGCACTGGCAATTTCTATCAACCCCTGTATGGCTCAGACAGATTAATTCACCAGTAGTCAGCTATTTTTCTAATAAAATGTTTATTTGCACCCTTCATTTTTTTTGTATAGAACAACGAGTAACAAAACCCAAATATGCAATCCATTTTAGTCCTTAAAAAAATGGTAAGGCATGTCTGCTTGTACGATCATCAATTTCATCCTGATCAGCTGATAACAGCGCACTCTGGCAATTCCTACATGTGCTCCTCACTTAGTTTAAAACGTTGTGCCAAATCAGAATGCACATGACATGGCTTTCTTCTTAACAAGACTGAACATTTCTTTGTGGAACAAACAGTATAATAAAAGTGCAGCAAAAGATCTGGAAATTAAAAGGAAAAAATGACTTTGCATGACACATTTCTTTAAGAACCATCTGTTGAAGCAAAGTCATAATAACGGCCCATCACCTCCAATGGATTCCAATCTTATGAATCTATAAATTTTAAGAGAATTTGCAAAGCCATACAGTACATTCAGACAAAAATAAAAAGCAAAAAATGCCATAGAGCAAGCTTCAAAAGTGACAAATCAGATGGAAAATGTCTCTGACTTCAACAGCCAAGGCCTGTTGGGAAAGGGAGGAAAGGCAGAGGTTGTCGAGGGTTAAGAAAAACACCCCGGTTCTCCAACTAAGAGGACCTTTGTGATATTTGTGGTGATAAAGCCCTTTAGGGACACAAGACCCACCACTCAAGATAAGACTTCTTTTTTTTATTCAGTTTCTGTTTTGTCATTTGAAGAAGAGAAGCCACATCCTCTAACGTCCCCCTTCAGAAATGCACGAAATTCAAGACTCTCTTCTTCACAGTGACTGCTCTCACAGTTCGGTGGAAAGGCTCTCACGGGCGCATTCAACCTTTTCTGCAGCGGATTTCCCTGCCTCCTGAGTTTCTGATTTCTAAAGACGCCACAGTAGTCTGTGAGTCGAGCTGAAGGGGAAGGATTGCCCAGGCATGAGAACACTATCATCTGAAACCATCCAGAAATCTCTCGTCTTTCTATTGAAGCCAACATCACCAATTGTCACTTACTGCCCACACTCTGAATAGCTTAGAAACTCCTTTAGAACCTGGTAATGTATTTTAGGATTGTTTTCGATGATTATCCAGTTGAGATACAGCTTTTGATCATAGTTTTAGAGTCAGACATTAAAAAAAGGATTGCCACAAATGAAATTGTGTTTTCATTAAGGCTTAATGATTAACCCTAACCCCTAATCCTCTCAATCAATACTAAAACTTAGCTGTAACCTACCTCAATATTGTTTTTTCAATTTAGGGCTCTGATACTATCAACTTGGTCCACTTGGTTTGAGAACAACATTAACCTCAATGTTAATAGGGTTAGGCTTTGATCCACTTATTCAAAAGTGCAACTGATACATTCTAGTTGCCCTTTGGCAAATGAAAGTGAGGCAAGGTAAGCGAGATCCTTACCAAAAATAGGTTTATGGCAAACTCGTTGCAGCACATTTGCAGAATATCATATGCAAATAAGTTGTGTAGTGAACTTTAGGTGCTTAAATCTAGTCTGGTAAATATCTGGTAAACACTTGTGGGAAGTGTCAATTAGTAAAAAGTGACACTTTGACCACTACAATGCCGGTGAAACACCAGCAAAGTTGTGGCAGTGACATATTTGTTTGCCTCAAAAGCTCCACATACAGTCATTTCCAGCAAATTTGTCACAAACTATTCATTTTTGAAAGGGCATTCTCAATGATTTGTAAACTTCGCAAGAGATTTTCTTGAGGCTATATGCTGCTTACACTCGGCAGTTCCATCTAGCATAGTAGAGACACATTTTGTGTATTCTTTTGTACAAATCAAGCAAGGTATATTAGCTAATTCTGCAGTACTGTAGGCCTTATGTACCTGTAAAACAAAGAGTAAAGTGTGGAAAAGAATGCTTGAAGGTTAAAAGGTTAACAAATGCTCCATGTGAACATATATACCGAACTTTAGGTAAAAGATACAAATCAAGCTTATGATTTAAAAAAAATAACATAATAAACATGTAATGTATTCTTGCTTTCTACACTCTTGGTTTTTACCTACTGCAATTTATGATCAATCTCTCCAACTCCAATTAGACTAAGACCATAAAAACAACATTGCACACGATTGTACTGTTCTCTCAAATATGAGCTGAGAGATGATCGCCAAGATGCATATGTCAAACACACCGTGTAAATTGTCTGCAATTATAAAACCACGCCTTAATTGTGATAAATGTTTTTTCACCTTTATAATCATACATGAACATGTTCGACCAAAAACACTCACGCTTGAAAAGAACAAAAAGGAAGCCATAGCAAAATTATATAATACCATACAATACCTCTCATGAAATAGATAATTGGTTACAGGTACAAAACATTTACATGTAAATGATCTGGAAATATAAATAGATTCTCTTCTCTCTATGGGATTGGTGTTGCCTGCTGTTTTTAAACAACTGGAACTAACTAAAAATCTGTGCAAAATTAGTTCTTTTAGTAAGACATTGGTACTTCATTAGAGTGTATCAGATGTGCAATTAGAGAGAGTCTGTGAGAAGAATACTGCTTCCTAATGCCAAAAACAACATAATTGTAGCTCTGCACCAGACTGCTTGCACCATAATCCAGGTACTGAAAAGCTTGCAGGCAAACAACAGCTGAAATAAGCTATCTCTTAGTTCACACTTATGACCTTGGCATGCTCACAGTGAAACTTAATCTTTTTGTTCTGTGGAAGGATTTGGGGAAACAAAATGATTCTTAGAATGTTTACTTTTAGGGGCTTCATAACCTTGCCTGGGGTTAAAAGGAAATGTTTATGTATTCTCACTTAGTCTTAAATCTGTTAAAACACCTTCAACGTGCTCCACGTTCTCAAAAGGGAAAAGCATGGTTCAGGAAAGTTCTGGAAAGGAGGGGAAAGCCTATTAGATAATTTTTTTCTGAGAGAAGTGAAAGCTTGCTTTAGTGACGGCACCAAGCATTCTTTGGGGGACAAGCAAGGATGCAGCACTGCGCTCCCTCTCGATTCCACCGCCTCAGTTCTCGTTGGGTCTTCCAAAGGTTCTACAGTAATAGTCCTGTCCGGTTAGGAAACTCTCACAACAGGAGAACTTAATGTCCTACGTGTTTAGGAGACTGCAGGTCCCTGATGGCCACATGCAGGTACAGTATTATCTCCATTGCCTGTGCCATGCCAGAAGTGTGAGGGCGAGGGAAGCTGCTAGAAGCAGCAGGGACGCTCCGTGGGTCTGTCCTCTGCCCGCTGCTGCGGCTCGTTCATCACTCCTGTCTGCCCCCACCACGGGCGCGTCCGTGCCCACGAAGACAAACTCTGTTGTGCAGCCGTCCGTGCACCCGCTCCCACTGGCCGAGCCGCTGCCCTCGTCACCTGCAGAGAGTCACAGACAGATGCCACGGTGGCCATGACTGGCGATGCAAAACACACACACGCACACACACACGCTTTAGACGTGGGACGCCCTGACTCAATCACTCTCTCGCACGCAGTCATGATCTTGAGGTAACCTCGAAGCATCGCAAACCCGTCCCCGCTCACACATCACTCGTGACGGCGAAAGTGTAGTTCAGGTCAGGACTAAACTCGTTTTCAGTGGACGTCACACGTTATCAACAAGGGGGTCTTCAGAACCGCACTGAACATCAGCCACAGTCAGTGCGGCTCTTTGGAGATGTACGTCTTCCGAAACCGGGGGCCTGGCTCCTGTCATCCTCCATGTTGTCACAGCTACAGTGTTGCTCGGTCTCCTAAGGATGCCGTTCTTGCTCTGCTGCTCATGGCGGGGTCCATCGTGACAGGAGGAGGCTGGGTTGCCAGGGGTTTCGGGGTGACAGCTAAGATCTTATTTCTCTGACAGAAGAGCGGAACAGAGTGGCGCTGGCGATGGACACAGTGGGGGTCTAACAACTGGGTCTAGACAGTGTGTGACACCGCCAGAGTGTCTGCCGGTCGCCAACATGTTACATAATGGAACTGTTTAGCAGACTGTGTTGAGCTGTAGCTCAGGATAGGCTGATGGATGATGTAAGCTTAATGCATTGGCTGCCACCAATCCAACAGGGAATGGTAGATCACTGATCACTAACCGCCTCCAAATGTGAGAATTTAAGATCAGGAGGTTTGCGAGATTTAGGGAATGATTCCAAACCCATAGGCATTCGTGCTAAACTATTTTGGCCTCATTCCAAACCCATTGGCAAATGCCGCCATGGAGAGGGATAAAAATGAAACATAATATGTGAAGACTTCACATATTACGTGAAAGACTTACTGGAGTCCTGAAAGTAGATGTCGTTGCCGTTGTAGGCATTCTTGAGCTTGTTGGTCATCACTCGGAGGGCCATGATCTGCTGACGGATCAGCGTGTCTGGGCGGGTGATGTCCACCTCCACCTCCGGATTGTTCAGCTGGTTGGTCAGACCCTCCTTCACCACCTCAGGAAAGTACCTGAAGAGGAGTAGATGCCACCATTATTCATGAAAACCAGGACCATTACTTCACCCCCTAGATACAAACATCCATGTGCAAACAGACAAAAGGTGTTTGAGGAAACCAGTCAGCTTGACAAAAGCCATCATAAAGAGTTCATCTGGCTGTGTAGAGGTGGCAGAAGTTAGTGCGTTAGGTGATTTGTAGGACATGCCATGTGGAGGGTTAGAAACCACTCGGAGCTGCTCTGAGTGGCCATAAAACAGTACTGTATAATCAAACCAGACAAGCCTATTAAATCTGGTCCCCAGGTCCCCATTGCATGTGAGCTAGCAACGTCCATCAGTCTATGTTACTACTGAGACCCACTAAATCCATTAGGTCCATCAGAGGTGCACCTCAAGGTAGCAGCAGACACAATCGTTTCGGATGCCTGACACTAATTGGTTGAGGTGTATTTTTTGGTGTTCTTTTTTATTCGGATTGTAAAATTTCCGTGTCTGCCAGCAGCCTTGCAGCGCAGCATGCATTGCATTCAAAAGGTTCCCCTTGATAATACTTAATGTGGAATATAGGTCGACGACGCTTGACATTTCTAAACACCACGGGGAAATCAGCTGGCATCCCACTCCGCCCACAGTCTGCACTCACTCCCATCAATGTTTTATGACTTAGTCAAGTCAACTTACCTAGCTAATTTACTCATTTAGGTTGGTGGTGTGGAGAGGAGTTGGCACAAACAGGGAAATGAACAGATCTTTTTATTGCACCATCTGGTGATATTGTGACTCGGGGAGGGCCAGAGCGATGGGGTGAAGTGGTGTGGTGGCAGGCTCTCTAGCACAGTGGTAGAGACAGGAGGCAGATGGCCAGAGGTTGTGGGCTACCGTGCTGTGGTTACGACTCGGGAGGGACAGTGATGCTGGCTTCGTGTTGTGCTCTGGTCACAGCACACAGGAACCACCTCAGCTCAATAGCCTATTCGGATTCTGCTTTATCAGGATTTATTTGTTATTAATGTTTTTCACAGCACCACAAGCTGAATATACACACTGAACAGCCTATGATTCGCTTAAACTAACCACAACCCTGAGAGTATCTTTTGGTTTCCTGAAATCGAGCAATTCTACCGTGCCACAAACCAAAGGATTATATACATTATATTATATGACATTCATTATGCTAGACTGCATCCTTATGCCAAGCCAGATACTGCACATTTCGGTAGACACTGAAGTATTGAATAGTACCTGGCCTTGGCATGACTGTTCCAGCACTGGTCCTCGTCTGACTCTGTCACCTTGTCCTTCTTACAAATGTCATCTGGCAAGTTGGACCAGAACTTCTTTGACTTCTCCAGCTTCTCTTTGATGTCAATGACCTGCATCAGAGACCCGAGGGGAAGAAAGACAGAGACATGCACTGGTCTATGAATTAGGTCACAGGATGTCATCGGTTTACATTACTGTGTAAGGTGCCTACAACCTGTGTGACACAATTAACACAATTTCAAAAGGTCAAGGTTTTTCCAGATGTTTGGAGAAATTACAGTTGATCTGACCTGCACAATGTAGGTATTTAGACCTTGTTATGGACTTGAGGACCTTGAATATTCCACAATGTAGCCAATGAACAGAGTAACCTGTGATATCACCCAGTTGCAGAGTAAGATGTGACCGTTTAGGATCATGACACAAGTGATAACCGATAGCACAAATAGGAAGATTTACAGCACATCTTGGTCCCAGCTATTTGATTCCCGGAATTCCAACTGATATGCAACACCGAGTGACACCATGGACCGACACACTGATGGTTATCAGCACAGGCCCAGGAGATGACTGTCATGATCTGACACTGAAGCGATGAGATACACGACTAGAGCGGGACTGTGGTTTCCCCTGCTTCAGTTGAGACGGCCGATGACACTGTTCAGATGGCGAGGATGATCCCGACCACAACACAGAAACATGAGAACCTCTGAAGCCCCCGTGGAAAGTATGGACGAGCGAACGACAGACGAGATGTAAGTGGACGGCACGAAAAAGAACGCACGCCCTTTCCTCGCGGGGCTCGTCTCACAAGCTGAGGACGGGAGGGTGGAGATGAAGCCAGGGGAGCTGCTGTTTTTTAAAGGACATGAAAGACTCGGTGCCTACAAGACTCCATAGTGGGAGTACTGTGGCCTGATGTTTGATGTGCTAATCGGGTTAGAAAGACAAAAAGCTGCCTAACAACTCTCTAGCTGAACAACCCTCCAGCCAACGGTGTGCCTTGATATACCCACGCTTTCAACACACTGACCCCTCAGTCAGAGAGACACCCTTGATCTCAACACCTGTTAGCCATCCTCTATGGAAGTCAGGGCTGCCTTTCCTGCGTCCAAAAACTGGTTATGATTTTTCAGCATTTTGAACGTATACTGTATACATGTAATATGTACTGTACATTTCTGGTTATCTTTGATAGATTATATAATTTTTACTTCGGAGACCACTAGATGCTGCTGCACCTCAGAGAGAGAGAGAGAGAGAGAGAGAGAGAGAGAGAGGAGAGAGAGAGGAGAGAGAGAGAGAGAGAGAGAGAGAGAGAGAGAGAGAGAGAGAGAAAGATAGAGAGACAGTGACTGAGAGACTGGGATCTGACAACATGAAACAAAAATATGCACGCTTGATTCAAATGTCAATCAAAATTCATACCCATGAAAGGATAATGCATTGTGAGCCTACCAGGGATATAACAGGAGCACTTGAGGTGCAGCCAGGAGAACTGCAGTGGAGTTAAGAGGAGTTCATTACCAACATAGCTCAGTCCCCCATTTCAGCACTACAATAGCTGGCAGCGACGCACACACATTCACACACACACCACACTGGGTGAGGGGGATTACGAAGACCGAGGCCCCCGTCGACACTGCCCATGAATCTGTATGAGTGTGTGTATGTGCGCGTGTCTGTGTGTGCCCTAGGCAGGGAATGGCAGACAGTAGTGTGAATAGTCATTACCTCCACAGTGCTGGAGGTGCATTAGATGGAGCTAGTCCTCCAGGGCCCCTGTGTTTCTCAGTGGGTAACCCTTGTGGGTGCTGTCGTATACTGCTGCTCAGGGCCAAGCCTTCCTCAGGGGAATCATGAGAGGTAAGCGCATTACACAGATTTGCAGACTACATTTTTCATAAGCAGTGGCCACTTTCTAGTCACAGTAGGAGTAGGGTGTGTCGTTTTTCGTGAACTGGCAGATCTGACTGAAATGGTTGTTAACTGTTCAGCCATGTTGTTATAGTTGATACTACTGGTCGATTCTTCTCTCTTGAAAACAATCATGACCAATCAGCACACTCCTCAGCACACACCACCCACCCACTCACACCCACACACTGATACAGTGTGTGAATTATGTATGGCCGCCAATTTCTATCCTACTATCCGGATATACAGACCAATTTATCAGTTACTATTCTTTGGGATTGAGAAACCTGAATTGTATAATCCTCACAGTATAGCTTTGGTTAGACCCTTGAGATGTAATCAGCTCTTAGTGAGCAGAGAGCCAAGTCCCCTGGATGGGAGTTAGTTATTCTGGTACTTTAGACTTAATGGCTGGGGAGGCCTGTCCCCTGAAGACAGTGCAAGTTGGTGTAACTGACGCAAGCACCAAGGGAGTTCAGAGTAACTACTAATACCGAATATAGGAACAACATGCTGTAAGGCTCTTGTTTATACCATTTGTGCTTACAGGAATTATTCTGTGGGATTTTGATATAGAACAGGAATTAACTTCAATCACAAAACCACCCAAGACAGGATTTCAATAGGACATTTGGATAATTCTATTCAACTGTATATTGATGTTGTTTTTGAGCATGAGAGATGAGATTGCTGTCTCCTGACTTGGAGGTATGGCTACCAGTCTAACCCACCTCACTAGTGACCAGCCAGTAACTTTGTGCACTACTCAGCAAGCCTCAGCTTGACGTGTAGCACCAAACATTAAAGTATTGGAGCCTTGTGAAACTGCACAAAGAAGAGTACATCCAACAGTGTATTCAATCCGACAGCAATTTCAAAGCTGTTTGATAAGCAAACTGTTGTTTTCTAAATCCATTTAGTTCTTTTGCTCGCAGTATGTCGGTGGCGTTTAAAGTTCCTATTCATACAGATCCTCGTCTTCTCAATTCATAAACCCCCGGAGAGATTTCACTTTTAGAAGTCATGTCAAATGGCTGTTGATCCACAACAGCATGCTGGGCGCCTCCCAGCCTTGCATGTTGATGTCGACTCGGCCTTCCTCATTAGGCTTGGCTGGGGTGCCTCAGTCATCTACCACATCAAATAACTAGCGGGGCTTTGACTGTGGAACCAGGGGATGAACAACTGCTTTAAACCTGACCTGACCGTTTCTGAGCTAGAGACAGGTCAGGCCTAGGGCCGGTCTCTGAGAGAGATGTGCCACATTAGACATTCCCGCAGCTGCTCTACTGTACCTTTGCTGTTTCTCTTCCTCCTTTATTACAGGGTCTTTTTCGAATTATATTTTTCTCTCATCTCTTTTCATCTCTGCATGCACTCTAAGGGCAGTCCAATTTCAGTACTTTCTTTCTTTCTTTCTTTCTTTCACAGCCAGTTACACGTACACACGCGTACACTACCTATTTTCTATTTCTCACTTTCTCTGGCGCACACCATTCCCCACAGTACCCTTCCTCACCCCTCTTTTTATCTTAACTCTGCCTCGAGTCCCTCAAGGGAAGTCCAAGTTCACTGAAGCTCTTGTTTCATGCAGATGAAGATTACAAGTCCGGACTGATGGGGGAGTGGATCAGGCTAATTGGACTGGGGATTACACCAGCCTCATCCTCCTCTGATTGTACTTGTGCTGTGAGGAACGCACTCAACGCAGCGCGTCCACGTCTTTAGTCCACAACATAGCGCAGTCTAACGCCAAATGAGGAGAGTCGTAAACAAACTGGCCTCTTATTGTTGTCTAATTAGAGCTGAGAACATGCTGATCTGGGCTGACGCTACGAGGCGTAACCAGTCCTCCGCACTTTCGGCAGTCCTATCAAGTGACTCCCAGTGCACTTAACAGGATAGGTGACATTTAGTATCACGATCAAAGTTGTGAAGTCGTTTACGATTTGGGCCTGCTATCTTTAGCGAGACAGGTCTGAGGATTGCAACTGAAATATGTCTCGGCTTGTCTCCACTGAATGTACACTATGCATTTCACCAGCTGGTGAGCCCAGGACCAGACAGTGCTCATGTTGCAGGACCCCAGATGGTTTAGTCATTGCCTGATGAAAATGCAGGTGAACTGGCTGACACAAGACCAGTCAGTAATGACCCCTTCCCTCCCCCGACACACACACATCCACATAAACATACACACACACAGGCAGACTTTTTAGTGCTATCTGCATGTTGTCCCTCACTGCCTGCCAGTGTCTGTAACAGGATCACAACAGGATGCAGCATGGGAAATGCTCAGATGACTCCCTATTTAGTACCTGTCAGTGGGAGCTGGCAGGAACCAGACACACAGCTTAATGAGACTCCTCATATCGTTTAAGAAAATGCTTTGAAGTTCAAAACTACCCACACGTAACCATAGCATTATTTGTGTTGTGCAGAATCATAGCATAACTACCAACTGTACTGCTACTACCACTACTACAGTACCATTACTGCTGCTACACCTACCACTACTGCAGTACTGATCCTACTACTACCACTACTGCAGTACTGATCCATATTACTACCACTACTGCAGTACTGATCCTACTACTACCACTACTGCAGTACTGATCCTACAACTACCACTACTGCAGTACTGATCCTACTACTACCAATACTGCAGTACTGATCCTACTACTACCACTACTGCAGTACTGATCCTACTACTACCACTACTGCAGTACTGATCCTACTACTACCACTACTGCAGTACTGATCCTACAACTACCACTACTGCAGTACTGATCCTACTTCTACCACTACTGCAGTACTGATCCTACAACTACCACAGTACTGATCCTACTTCTACCACTACTGCAGTACTGATCCTACTACTACCACTACTGCAGTACTGATCCTACAACTACCACTACTGCAGTACTGATCCTACTACTACCACTACTGCAGTACTGATCCTACAACTACCAATACTGCAGTACTGATCCTACTACTACCACTACTGCAGTACTGATCCTACAACTACCCTACTGCAGTACTGATCCTACTACTACCACTACTGCAGTACTGATCCTACAACTACCACTACTGCAGTACTGATCCTACAACTACCACTACTGCAGTACTGATACTACTACTACCACTACAGCAGTACTGATACTACTACTGACCACTACTGCAGTACTGATCCTACAACTACACACTACTGCAGTGCTGATCCTACAACTACCACTACTACAGTACTGCTATTACTACTTCTACTACTGCAATTTTAACAGGTGTATTTAAACAAATTATATAATAATGGCATGTTGAAATATTTGCATTAGAAAAGAGCTTACAATAACATTGTGAGGTACATAGAAAGTGTGTTTGCAGTTTGTATAACTGATAAGCTGTGGTAATTTCTAGGACAGGAACAAAATAAAAACAATATTTAAAAAACGGGGATATTTAATACTGGGAAACCCCCCCAGCTGACATCACTCATCAAAAGTTGCTGTTAATGTAGTGGCAACCGGCTCACAGATAGCAGCTTCTTAGGAAAGCTGTTTCACGCCACAGCAACCAAACTGGGTTTGATTGAAAATACAATTTCCTACATTAAAGGCCGGATGATTCCACCGCAGACATCCTGCTACGCTTCTGATGGGAGGAAGACAAGAAAGCCTGTAAAATGTCAACCTATATCACGCAGAATCAACATACAACGTGAGAGCCCAGCAGCCCTGCTAGCTGCAGTCTTCCCAGAGGTGCCCAGACACAAGCACATGAAAGCAGTCAGGGAGGACCGAGCAGCTGAGAGCCTGCCAGATATTTATTATTCATGCAGAAAATCACAAAAGTTGGAGAACAGAGGGGTCAGCCCTGCAGTAACTGACTCCATTAGGTCTCAGGATGTCACCACAGATTATGAGGGCAAGTGAGAGAAATGCCCTTTTTCTGCTTGATTTCCTCCATTGCCCGTAGGTTGTGCACTGATTCTTTTCCTTTTTTTACCTCCACACACTGGCACAAACATGTTTAGCTCTGGTAACAAGACCAAAATATACATGGTATGCATGGGATCCGATTATACTGTATACTGTAATTAGTATAGTATATATAATATACTGTATTATAGTAGGCTAGAAGCCACATTTGGCATTCACCTTCCCATCTCATCTGGAGTACGCTACTTCTTGTAATCTTATCTCCATAGAAATAGGAAGATAACGGAGACATGCAGACCTTCTGTGAAGTTCCATCGCATTACGTAAGACTCAACTTACTGATGACTATCTCATTTCAGCGCAGATGGAGATTTCATACATTTGCATCTTGTCTCCAGGGGTCAAAATACAAGATAGAAAAGAAAGCAGCACTAACAGATGTCGGAAGACTCTGAAAACTTTGAATGCTTTTGGAACGGCAGTCAACCCAAAGTTATTCAAACCCAAACTTCCTTCTCCCATGACCCCAAACACCTACCATCATACAAAGTACACATTAGCAGAGCATGGTTCCAAATCGCCCCCACTACACATCCACATCCATACCATGAAGTGCATTATTGACGTGCATTATTCCTCACAAGACAAATGTATTCATGAGGTATCCAAGCCCATCCAAAATACTGTACTCTATCAGTCGCCTCTAAGGCAGGTGCAGATGGAATGGTGAGGACAGCCAACTGATATTTTTCCCACTCTCACCAGACAGTATTATCTTTCCACAGATTATCAACAGCGATTTCACCCTTGGAAGAACTCTCATTCTGCCCAGTGCACCACCACCACCACCACCACCACCACCGCACTAGAAGGATCCAGAAAGCAGAATGCACCAGTAATGCAGGTGCAGAGCAGTGTGATGGACAGGAGGGAGGGTATGAGGGCTACAGGTGATATTCTGCTTTTCGAGGAGATGAATGATTGAACAAGATCGATGTCGAGGGGAAGATTACGGAGCAAGATGGACTGGAGAATGTGTCGAGGGGTGCCCAGCGTCTCATTGAAGAGCAAGGAGGAGTTCAGAAAGAGGATAGGGGTCCATCTACAAAGGCAGATAGGGAGGAGCACCAGTGAGCTGGCTGGCAGGGATTAATGTGTGGATTTGCTGCTGGAAGGAAGGAGGACATGGGTGGAATGGTAAGAGGTGCTGCTCCTGCTCTGGGACTGAGGAGCTGATGTACATATGCTAATGATAGGAGAGGAGGAAGGAGGTGAAGAGAGGAGGTGAAAAGAGGAGAGGAGTTATTAGGATGCATCAGCAACCCCAGGCTCTCTGTACCCAGAGACCATGAGAGAAGCAGAGTTCAATTACATTTGATTAATTTACCAAGTGGCAATGAATAACAATGCTGGTCGTGCCATCCTTTCGAACATAAAACCCTTGACAGGAGGTCTACAATACAAACCTACAGTGTGTCATTATAGAAAGAGAGTGGGGAACACGGTGAAGTGCACACTATGCAAACAATGAGTGACACCTGAACAGCTATCTCAGCAACACCTGTGTTTCATCATACTATACTGATACAATAAAAACTAGTGGATCGTGGTCATCTCACTTCAGGTGAGTTCAAGTCTGCCTGTACTGATGTTAGTTCTGAGGTAGATTTGACAGTAACAAGACAACTCTCTTGGCTAAAAGTGCCTATGCCTAGCAGATAATTATGTTTTATAAGTGTAATAATCTGCCAGAAAAACTCCCCAGGCCCCATAAGAATGACATTTTAAGTGTTTCTCCCTCCTTGCCAGCACATTGTAAAACGAGTGGCCACAAAAAATAAATCCCTGCAGCTCTCATCCCATAGTGGTTGTGGCTGTAGCAAAAACATCAGCTGATTGTGCCAGATAGCAGAACTTAGCCCCCCTAACACACAAAGCTTTTTTGAATGCCTGACCGGTCTTTCACTGGATCCACTGGTCTGCACAGTAATTGTGGCTTTGAGGGAGCGAGAAGAAAGGAAGACTAAATGCTTGGGCTCCATTAGCCCTGTAACTTAAACCATCTGATGGAAGGTCTCATGGTTTTTAAAATGTTTTGGCGGTGGCTACTGGCGGTCATAATTGGCAGTTGAACAGGCTTACAGTGCACTCTGGATATAGAGACATCAAGTAGATGTTTTCAACCAGCAAGCGTTTCCTGTTAACCAATCAAATTTCTTTTTTTCCCAATCAGGAACAGAAACATTTGAACACATCTCATTAATTTCCACTGGTGGCCATGAGAAATTAGAAAAATAAAAGTATGAACTGTAATGTGAGATAGGGAGATGAGGCGTGGAAATAGGGAGGCTGGTGCTGCACTCATCATGGGTTATTAAATGTGAACTGAAGAAGTTCAATGTGACTGTGCCTCATTCAACTTCACTACTTACAGGATGAAAAGTCTTTGGCACAAATATATAATATATTCAAAAGAAAGTCAATCAGTTACCACTATAAAAAGAAACGAAAAAACTAGCATTGCAAGAATGAAAAACCATCCTACTGTAGATAAACACAAACCAAAACTGCTCTATAGGCTGTTTCCTGCAGCACTATCACAACACAGTACATCACATAGTTCCACATTTCACTTTAAGTCATGCTAAAATGAGTGGAAACAGAGCGGGGAGAGACTAGTAGGAGGATGTTTAAAACTCCACAATATGATAGAGGGAAGGATGGAAGGAAGGGGAGAGCAGGAATGGAAGGCTTACGCTGTGTTGCATTGTCCTCCACACTATCCTCTGGGAGCAGCAAGAAAACAACAGAAAACAGAGGACTTTAATAGAACAAATAGAGAGAGAGGGAGAGGGAGAGAGAGTGGGAGAGAGACAAAACAGAAGAGAGAGAGAGGGGCAGAGATAGAGAGATAATACAGGCAGCAGAATGTGATATATATGCATTAGTCCAATAGGAATCCAATAGGCGGCAGAGGATCTGATAAATAGTGCTACTGAGATGTTCAATCCCCCTGTCTCTTCCCTGGGGGAGCGGAAGCACCTCTCACACCGCATCAAAAGGATCCCTCCAAACTATCTGAATGAAATCTGCCTTTACAGTTTTGCTGATGTGAAAATACTGGATCCATACAATACTGTATGTGATTGTTTGGTTTACATGCAACGTGTGTGGGTGTGGATGTGTGAGTGCAATCAAGGGAGGTGTGTTTTGGAAGGGTAGGCTTCTTGGTTAACTGCAGCTCCAAGGTGTGCTTGAGAAGGGAGTGTTAGCAGCACACATACACTATATTGCCCCAAGTATTCACTCAGCTATCCATTGAATTCAGGTGCACAAAGCAAGGGCCATAAAGACATGGATGAGTGAGTTTGGTGTGGAAGAACTTGACTGGTCTGCACATAGTCCTGACCTCAACTCGATAGAACACCTTTGGGATGAATAAGAGCGGAGACTGCGAGCCAGGCTGACCTCACAAATGCACTTCTGGAAGAATGGTCATCATATATGAAATCCTATGGTTTAAGAATGGGATGTCACTCACGTTCATAAGCTTGTGACGGCAGACGGGCAAATAATTTTGGCAATATAGTGTATTGTACGCCTTGTCATGACGGGGGTCGTTTTCACAGCTACAAAACTGCCCCGGAGATTGTGGAACTTGAGAAGACCTTCCTTTATTTGGGGGACATCCAGTTATGAGCTGTCCAGTAATGGAAGCTGTCATGGTCAAGCTTCTTAGGGTAGTTTTCCTGTTACATATGCTTGCTTCTATCTAACTTACCGTTACATTGTCAAAGACATCTTTAAGACCCCGTCTTCCCTCCCCTGTGCCCCTCCTCCAGGGTACTTCCCCTGTGCCTCTCCTCTCTGCCCTCTCCCTCACCAGTCTGTCCAGGCTGGTGCCTGCAGCCGTGGTGGGCCTCTCCTCAGGACTGTAGGGTCTGAAGCGGGCATTGAACACGTCTGAGATGCCACGGGCAGACCTGCCCATTCCGGAAGGTTTCGGCTGACCGCATCCTTGGAAAACCTGGAAACGATCCGGGAGAGAAATACCATGCCCAATTACCACAGTGAAGCGCTGTTAGCTACAGTTACCTTACTTGAAGGGAAAGCTACAATTCTGAGGGAGAGAAAGAGATTGCAGGGGGTATTCTAGTATTTTGTATGCATTCTCAAGATTCTTGTAAAATGTAATAGCTATATAAAATTCCACACGGTTTCACCTTTTCTAACACTTTTAAAAGAAGTTCAAAAATTAGTCGTTACAGAAGTGCAATAATGAAAATGACTTTAATTAATATGACCACATCTGTTATGGTGTCTTTGTAGAGTTAACTATAGTTCAGCTGCTTGTGAAAATGTACAAAATTAACACCTTGTTCGGGGGAATTAGAAATGGAGAAAGCAGTATCTAGTTAGTGTTGGTTGCCTGGCTACAGCAGAACAACAAAGGATGGAGACACTGTGTAGCTCCTCTTCTTCAAGCTCCAGTCCTCCCTGGTCACCTATGCTGGCCCCTGGTCCTCATGATGATTGAACACTTTAATGTGCAGCGTGACAGGAAGCTGTCTTCTCACCAGCACCCACCTATACCTCACAATGATTACAAGGCAGCCATTCTGTACGCCGCATAAGCAAGCTGATTTCCACGGCGGTGGGCGGCTACGGGGATGAAGCCATTCAGCTTTGAATCTCAATATGGCAGCAGCTCACGCATTCTCCTCAACCGGCCATGATTGTGTAAGGACTAGATAGGGCCATGTTACAGAGCGCTGCGACGATTGCAATCTCTGAAAATGTTTGCAGGCGGTCTCTTTCCGATGCCGAGGCGCATACACAACGAGGTCAGCTCTGTCGGGGTGTGCTGCTGGAGTGGTTGGAAGACGGAGAGGCAAGCTCCATCTATTTCAAGTTAACCTCTGCGTGGTTCTCCATGAGGGAAATAGACAGGGATTCAGAGAATCACCACCATAGCACATTGACCAAGATTCAACCACATTTAAAGCGGGAGGCCCTGTTTCTTTCCCTCCAGTGTCCCCCTTCTGTAAAGGTTGGTAATATGTTTGCAGTTTTCTAGTGTCTCTATGTCTTGTCAAACAAGACAGAGTGCCAATCGGATGATCGCCTGAGAACAGAGAACTTTGATTCTTCTAATTATGTTGATGTTTTATCTTTATATCCAGGTGATTTACTGGGCTCTGTTAGTGTGGCATAGTGGAATACAAAAGACAAACAGAATTCCTTTGAACTTCCGTCAAGCTAACAACACTGAGTGGACCATGTCAAAATACACAGAGTTTTAAGGTGTCTCATCCAGAGATATTCACACCAAATGATATGGATTTCAACTTTACCTTGGCTGAAACCTGCATGCTGTTATCTTGCATGGTCATGATGGCCTCTGAGATCTTGAGATCGATTGGCTCCATGACCGCCTCAATGTTAAAGGGTCCCTCCAGCCTGTCTGCTACCAACAACATGGCATCTGTCACAACACAGAGGGCACATCAGCTCAGAGAAACGCATGAATGTACACACACGTGCAGCTGTACTCACAAAACTGCAATGACACACACACACACACACGCCTACTGTAACTCATCATGCAGTCGCCTGCTGTCAGCACATGACGAAGAGAAATTCAATAAATATAATTTGCTTCTTTGTGTAGAAACAAATGAGTACATGGCTGATATGCATATATCAGAAGCAAATGTAATCAAATTATATCAAATAAAAATGGCCAATAAATCCCTTATATGTATGTAAACAACAAATACTTACCTGATAGTGTATTCGAGAGCAGTTACAATTGTGATGTACAAGGGCGTAGGTTTGGTCTCAGCTTTGGTAGGGACACTTGTTTGTTAAATGTTTTATATGTAGGTTCAGTTTTTATGGAGCTGTACTAGGCCTACATCATCTGTACTGGACTTCTGAGCAATGAAATCATATATGATGCATACATTTGGGCATCCCAATTTATAGCACCTTTTTATACATCTACAAGTATAAGTGTGAATGATAACATTCATGTGTAACATTGTCTAAACATCCCTTAAAAAACTGCAATTTAATACAATCTTTACCAAAATTGACAATTCAACTTCTCACCTGAACCCTTGATGTTGATTCATCACCAACCTGCTCTACATCTGTAGCTTCAGGGTGCTGTTTTTCCTGCACAGTAATTCATCAATTTAATACAGACACTAACCATGCTTAGTTGACTGCTGACATTGGTCGAGATTACAGGGATAGGCATATTACTATCCAAGGGATCATATAGGCCTACTTATTACCAGTTAATATCACTTTTGAGTTGCTAGCCTGCTGGTACTAGGCTAAACTAACACGGTCCCATTATGTGGGTAGGTTAGCTTTATCCTTCTGGCTTCAACAAGACCAGCTGCTGCTAACACACTGGTTGAAAGATTGCAGACGCTAGGGATTGATTTAATACAAGCCAAGGTTACATGCTCTGCTTGTTATGTTCTGTGTTGTCCAGTCCTGTTTTTTTGTTAGTCCAGTCGATGTTCCAGGTCACATACCCCAACACTCCGGTCCACATCTTCCAGTTCACCTCCCAACCAGACACACCTGTTACCCATCTACCGTCTGCACAGTTCATCTACCCTGGTTTCCCCACAGACTTGTTGCCAGTTCAACGTTACTACTTGATGGTAGGTTTCCCTCTGTGTGGCTACAATAAACCTGGTTCATACATCATCATCATCTGAGTATTGCATTTGGGTTTGGGTTCACCTGTCACTTCCCGGGCAGCCGGAATCACAACAATATTTGAGTGTGCTAACATTAGCAATAACGTCAGCTAGTTCAAGGTGTATGCATAGGCTAACCATTAAATTATTAGCACATTTCCCGTATTTAAAAATGACTAAACATTTGATAAATCGAATATAAAAGCATCCAGCTAGCTGGCGTCAGTTACTTGTAAAATGCATAGATACTTTTTTACAGTTGCCTTGCCTCTGTGTGCCTTGCCTTGCCTCTGTGTGCCTTGCCTTGCCTTGCCTCTGTGTGCCTTGCCTTGCCTCTGTGTGCCTTGCCTTGCCTTGCCTCTGTGTGCCTTGCCTTGCCTTGCCTCTGTGTGCCTTGCCTTGCCTCTGTGTGCCTGCCTTGCCTTGCCTCTGTGTGCCTTGCCTTGCCTTGCCTCTGTGTGCCTTGCCTTGCCTCTGTGTGCCTTGCCTCTGTGTGCCTTGCCTCTGTGTGCCTTGCCTTGCCTCTGTGTGCCTTGCCTTAACCTGTCTCTGTGTGCTACAGACACCACCATCTACCATCAACGGCTCCATCCTTACTCCCTCCTGCCTGGATTCCACGGACCTCACCATCATTTCCAAGTCTGTTTGATATTTCCCGGCATGACCTCACTCTCGGTTAGTAAGTAGTTGCTTGTTCCAAAATATTGACTGGTTTATGTTGAAAAATACTGTTGTGTGGTCTGTTTTGATATGGATGCTTAGCTTAGGGACGGTTGCAACAGGTTGTTGACACATGCTAACCATCTCACTTAGAAGTCAACAAAACAAAAATTAAAACTAAGTACGTTTTGATTAATTCATACAAAAGGTCAGGACAGTATGACAAAATTACTTCTCATGAAAATGTTTACTGTCATACCTCCAAAACAAGTTTTGTTCAGAAAATGCAGCAGCAGATGTTGAATATGTGTTCTGTCTTCTTGGTGGGGGGAGGGTCTAACTATGCATGTGCAGTATGAGTGTCATCACTTTAGCATGTTTCTGATTGGAGGAACAAGACTTGTTGCAACCGTCACTTGTTGCGACTATTGGATATTAAATATCCTTTAATATTCAAAATAGGGCTACGCCCATGACCAGGCTAGTATTTAGTAGCTTAACGTGTCAAACTGCCAGCACTCTTTCCGCAAATCACGATTCACGAAGTGTTTCTGACTCTGCAACTTCAGCCAATGAACTTTAAATTATATAATCTTGTCTCGCAGGCTCGAGGGCATGTAGGAAGGGAGGGAAATTTATTTTTCACTTTTCTGAGCAACAAATATAGTATCGATAATAATACAAATGAGTTTAGCAAATATGTTGTGCAAAATATTTTTCCGAAAATTAACAAAATATTGGTGGGGACGATTGTGTCTTTCCCAAACTTTGGTCGTGACTAGTCCCTATGGACCCGATGCAAACCTACGCCTTTGGTGATGTATATAAGCTTTCCATATCACATGTGTTTTAACTACTAATTATGTAATACAGACAAATACAGAAGGTGACATCCACACAAAATGCAACACAGCCACAAACCGCCTGGATCTGGATCCCAAAACCCCTCCAACCACTTTGAGCGCACACTGTTCTCCAGCCTTCTGTCTGGTAATACACATCCCATCACTAGGTATCTAATAGTGTATTTGAGGAAGTGTTGGGTAACTGTGAGGACTCGTAAAGGGCAAGGACAGGAAGAGTAGGCGTCAGTACATCAGACACAAGGTCCAAATTACTGTGGATGAGCCCTGGCGCCGATCAATACCGAAGACAGATGACTCGCCTGTTCCAGCTTTTCGTTTTCATTAAAACAATGTGTTATTAATCTGTGTTCATACAGAACCTATTACTCTGGTTGGAATGGCGATATTGATTTAACTGGTTCTGGAAAAGTTGGGGAGGTGAAAAAGGTATTTGATCTTTTCATTAAGAGCTTTGTCTTGTCTCTGCAAAATATCATAAAAAAGCCTGTACAATGGTGGTTGGGGTGGTGGAGAGAAAGAGAGAGAATGAGAGAGAGGGAGGGAGGAAGGAAGAGGGAAAAGAGAGAGAGGCATGAGCAACTGAGTTTCATTAAAGAAGAGGAAGGGGTGAAAGCGATGTGAAGACCTAGGACTGGAGTGTTAATTAGAGGGGAAGAAGAGAGGATGTGTCAGCTGAACGGCTAGAAGGAATGCCTATCTGTCTACCTGCTGTACTTGGTAGGAGGCCAGTACTGTAGGAAATACTGCTGATGAATTAAACTCTCCTTTAGTGTGTTCCTGCATTATACAAACAGTATAATGATGATTTAACCAGATGCATGAGCCACATTTAACAGAGTTTCTATATCGAAAGGTCAAAAATCAACAGCTGTCTCTAAAATAGTGCTATGGTTGTCACTTTGTTGTTGTCATTGTTTGTCTAGGTAGCTTCTGTAGCTCCATAGAACAACACAGCCTTGGTAATAGAGCTGCTGCCTGGCTCTCCTCTCCTGCCTCTGTTGGTTAGTGGTCCTGTCTTTGAAGAACAACTCTGTTTGTTTACTCTACAGCTTTCAAATTGGTCTTGATGATTGGTTAGAATTCCGTCAGGAGCTGGATGGAGGTCATCACAGAGGCCCAACCTGAGGCCTGTGAAGCCTTCAGCAGCTGTGTGGAAGTGCATGTGAGGGGTTCAGATGAGTACTGTACATGCTGTGTGGATGAGTGCAAATGCACGTGTTTGTGAATGCATGTGTGTGGCATAGTACAGTAGGAAAGCAAAGCTGCTACGGTTTAAGGCCTCCAAGAAATTTGCCGCAGCCAGGGCCAAGCTACAGGTGCAGCACCCATTACTCTGCCATACAAGATCCAAAGACCTAAATGGTACTACATCAATTGTCAATTGAGTTCAGAGTAACAATTTTTCATTTAGCTTAATGAATATTTTATGGAGACTGAGTATGAGGCAACTGCTAAAATTGCGAGAGGAGAGGGTTATTTCTCTATGCTTAAATAACTTTGCCAGGGAAGTCACATTTGGGAACATGGAGCGGAAAAATGGAAGGTCGCTGATGAGAGGTGCTTTAATGAGAAACTCCGTCTTACCATAAATCATTCAACTCAGGGAGGCAAAGGTAAACCCAAATGACTCTGTCTACTAGACTGCACAGTGTTGGGGTAAAGAGAATAGGAATGCTCCTGTATGTTCTCTTTGCTGTGCACAGTAAGATAAAGCAGACAATCCCGAAACAGAAGACGTTTTGAAAATATAAATAAAGCCTTCTGAGTCCAATGCAAAGTTGCTGCATTGCCATGATCTTCTCTGGTTCACTGTCAGAACCCATTTGATCTGTTAAATATATCCAAACGCTGAGTGAATAAATACAATCTACAGCATGAAGATGAAAAAGGGTATTTGTCCGATTTAGACAGATGGCACATTTTCCGCCCTCACTGAGGTTGTAGATAAAGCAGGTATTTATTTCCCAGCATGCATGTGTCTGTGAAAACCCTATATCCTAGCTATTATCTCAGCAGTGATACCACTGTCGGCCGGACACATGGGCCAATTCCTTTCATTAACCAGGCATGGCAAGTGAGCAACCACAGGCTGTCCTGTTTTGCCCCCAAATGAATGAAGAATGTGATTCAAGATCAATTGCAGTATTACTTTATAACCAAGCATGTGTCGACCATATTTCCACAGTTATTTCCACCGTTGTTTAACAATATCCCATCCTTGCATTTCAATTTCTATGTTATACTCTGTGCAACAGCAGAACCCTGCTAGCTGACAATCAAACTTGGATTTTTATTCAAATGTAGTCATTATTCGTTCGACAGAAGGAATCTACAGTAATAAAAACAGTATTAATACTGTATCTACAGTATCTACAGTATTAAATGTATATACTGTACTTTTATCCCCATAACATGAAAAAAAGATTTACCGTTGGACAGATTTCTGACCGTAACTCTGACACATTTTTCTGAGACGTGTAAAAGAGTAAAAAGATGTCTTTGTATGAGGGCAGGTGCCAGACAGTAAGGTCTTGTTCGGCCATATTTGCTTTGGTCGGATTTAATCAGAGGGACAGTTAGACTTACACTAATAGAGTCTGTTGAAATTCATCTGGACGCCCATGTCAACAGACTATGGAAGGAATGCTTTGGTAAAGAGAGAGAAAAACATACAGCTGACCTTCGTGTAGTATGGAGGAACAAACTGGCTTTTCATGTGCTTTTAAGGCAAAGGTGGTTTGGAAACCATTGATTATCAAAACAGCCCATAGGGAAATGTTCCACTAAATCCTTTTCCACGTCTAAACTCTAAAACTGCTAAAATATTTAAAGAGGTGAATTCTTTCATAATTTTAATGAAAAAAACACTCATTTATTAGCAACAAACTCAGTCTATTACTGTCTATATATTTGTATTTCTGTATATGAAACTTCTAAAGAAAATACCAAACGAAATGTAGAGTCATTGTATTCAGGCTTCTCTTGGCAGACACAAGCACAACAGGGGTGAATATGCTTGTTTGTTGTCAGTCTGCGGATGTGCAAACATACACGTGGGAGGATGTTGGACGCCTGTAGGAATAATTAGTCTGAATTATTTAAAATTATGGGAGCATCTTAATTAGGAAAGGGACATTCCCAGCAGTTGTATGGAGAACAACAACTACTCATATTTCATCCTTGAACATTATTCGCTTGAAGCGTAGAGGAAGTTTAATTTAGATGGCTTCAATATGCTCTCAGAAATACCTGTCCTTTATGAAAGACAAAGAGAGACAGACAGAGACAGTCTTCACTAACCCCTCTTGAACAATCATCTATCCAAGTGAATTCATAAAAGAGGAAGCCTCTGAGTGTTCACCTATATCTCAGTATCGGTTGTAAGTGTAGTGATTTACACAAATCCCTTTTTTGACAAGACCTCGAGCTGCAATTCTGAATAAGAATACAAATATTTCTACAAAGATATACTGTGTGTTAATTGTCCAAAACTTCTATTTTTCAAATAAGCCTAATTATGTTCTCACTGGAAGTGCAGAGGATGGCTTCATTTACAGTAATCTTTGTTTCGACAATGAAAGCTTTGGGAGGATTAAGCTTTTGGTGAGGACTGCATAGTAGTCTGGTCTAATTGGACAGCTGACTTCACACTTTGAGATTGGAACAAATAGCAAGAAAACTATTTATAGATGACAAGTAAGAAAGTACAGTGTTGTAATGGAATGGCTGCGTATTTGTGTCACTTCCTGTCACATGCTAAATCCAAAACGACAGCAGGAAAGCGCTTTCACCTCCCCTCTCACACTCCAAAACCTCTTGGGCACACCAAGGGTAGTTGTGACACTTTTATCCTTGTTAGTTCCTCAGAGATTGTCTATTATATTGCATTCAAAATGTTCAAACCCTACATTTGTCCTTTATAAAATGGTGTGGTTATTTGTAAAAACATTTTTTAATGCATTATATTTTCTTGAAAATACAAGTAGTGAAATGTTTGTGCATTTACACCATGGTACGTAACTGAACACCTTTATTAAGGCCACGACAACATTGTCCATGGCACGATTGCCATGTATAACAATTAGTTTTGGCTTTGTTATTGGGCTGGGCATGTTGTTGTTGTTGCTCAGCATGCTTTGTTTGGGTTTGCTTCATTCCACTGCTTTTGTCAGGGAGGAAAATGTTTCCCCGTGAATATACTTATGCTCTAAGATGCCCTGAATACTTTTGAACCTTCTCTTTAAGTATTTCCATTTTGCTCAGGGTTATTTATAAAAAACAATCACAAAAACAAGGTGATTTTAGCCTTCAAATACTTAATGGTACAATAATATTGGCTAATGACATACCCATAAATAATTTACAGCATTCAATGTACCTTTCATTTTACATTTGAATAATCTGGTACTGAATTGACCTGTACATTTGCAGACTGTTATAATGGCTATTGTGACATTCATATGTTATGTTTGGTCTAAAAGCTTTCATAACCACTGAGAACACTATAATCTTACTGGCATTCATGCATGTTTTGCAACTGTGTTTCAAAACTGTTTTGCACAGTTGCAAAACATACATAGTAACACCTAAATGTAGGCTATGCGAAACACAATAGAGAAAACAGAACACACGGCCATGTCTTACATAAACCATTTAAAATCCTCCAGCCACAGTCAATCTTGAAATCTGTTAGGAATGCTTTAGCATTGAAATATAATATATATTGAGAATCTGTGCTTTGTATGATTTCTGAGAATTCTTTTTTGTGATGGCACACATAATAGGTCCAAGACATCAATCCAGTATGTTCACTCCATGGTCTGCACAAGTCTTTCACGTCTGACTTTTCAAATGGTTCTTTAGAATGAGATGTCAATAGGTCACAGCCTTCATACCAAAACACATCTTTATTCAGATGTGGACCTCCATTGTAAATCACATAATGGCTCCTTGAGAGCTTCCAATAGCTCCTGATTCTACAGCATGCATCATCATAGGGTGTTTGAGACCTGTCAATCAATTGAGTTATAAAATATGCTGGATTGTGAACTTGTTTCAGTGCCAGAATTATTTGACAGTTGTGAAAATTGACTGTACAATTAAACAAAAATAACACTTTAGGTTGTTTACATATCCAGCCTTCACATTGTGCATACACATTATATTCCCTTCAGAAGAGATATAAAGAAGGTCAGACCATGTATATTTATGTCAAATTTATCAATGTCAAATAGTCGTCTTGGTATTTCAACAAAATCAATTTACACATACAAAACTATTTCTCGAACTTTCCATCCCAGTAATCTATCTGTGCAATGCAACGCTGTAACAGGCATGTAAAAACTATAGAATCGCTGTTTGAGATTACCGTCAACGCCCATCCTAAATTCTCAACGCACCACATACAGTAGTATCTAAAATATCCATGCTGCCACCAGACAGTTCACCAAATCAAACTCCTACAACACTGATGACCACAAATGAAGAATATCTCCAAAGGCCTGTCTGCTCTCTCCATTCAGTCCTTGCAGTAAAAGCATTCTTTTCCCTAGAGGCAACTCTGGTCATATCCAATTGTGTAAAACCACGGGAGGGGGAAGATGCAGCCGGAAGCACAGCTTGAGGGTGTAGGGAACTATAATTGCCTGTTGATGAATCTCTTCTTGACTGGTTACGAGTATTTTAAGAGCCTATAAGTGACTGGATTCACTTGAGCTTAAGCAAACTGTTGAGGCTAAAGCAACTTCAGTAACGCAGTTACATGGAGCTAATGAAGTGTTCGAGTTGCGTGTGTTGTGGTGGTTGGAGGAAACACGTGCTCCTGGTTTGTCTGCTCACGCAGTCCTGATGCTGCAGCTTAAGAATGAATCACGAGGAGCTGGAAATATTAGGAATCATGCGTGAGCGTGTCTGTATTTACGTATGTGTGTGTGTGTGTGTGTCTGTGAAAAGAGACAAAGAGAGAGAGAGAGAGAGAGGGAGAGAGAGAGAGCGCAAAAGAGTCCTACAGACAGCCCTCCCACACATGTAGATAAGCAGCTTCGCTGCTCCTGCGTATGCCAGAAGAGATTAGAGCAACCAAAGTGAGACTGTGAGGATCCTGTTTTGAGGAAGTCATCCAGCGCTGAGCAGTCTGACAGGCAGGAGACGACCGGCTTGTTTGTACCTGTCATACGTGTCACTGACACCACCCGAGACTTGCTGTTCTCTCAGAGATAAAGATCCGACACCCTCCTGACAGATGGAGGGCCTAAGAGGCTTCATAAGTGGGTTTTATATTGACCACAGTTTAATTTTAGCAGTCCATTTAATGCTTAAGATCAGGCAGGGGGTGGGGGGGATTGGGGGGGTTGGTGTTACAACTGCAAAGTCTGAAAAGGAGTGGAGGAGGTAGGGAAGTTATCACCCAAGGAGTCGGAGAGGGAATAGGTGGAACACACTCACCTTAACTCTCATCGGGGACAATACAGCCAACAGTGGGGAATGAAATCTGGACAGGCTCAGTACCGTAAAACAGTATTACCCTGCGTACCAGCAGTGCCTCAGAGGACAGCGGGGGATATCATCTAGAATTCTCATGAATCGGGAGGTTGTGGGGAGGTTTGGTTACACTGAGACACAAGCCATGCAATTAAAAAGAAATGAGCAAATAAAATCAATGCGGATCGCTTACACTGTGGTGACAAAGGACTGAACAGAGGACAACACAGAGCTAAATCTTAATTAGCCAGAATAATGAAGGAGCAGCTAGGAAAATAAATCCAATAATGGAGAGCTGGAAACGTCACCGTTTACTTTGCATGAATAATTTTTTCCTTGTCCATCGATGTCATAAAAGCAGGAATTAACTCATACGTTAAAGTTCCCTAGAACCTGACGATAACTTGCTCTTTCACTTTGTGTGTGACTTTGTGGAGGTACTGTCGTAGGGCGCACACATATAATTACACTCTACCAGTCATCTCTCTCTACCTCTCCCTGGATTTTCCCAACAAGGTGCTGACAAGAAAAATGATAATGATGTGTCGGTCATAATACTGAGCTAAGGGCATTTATCAGGAGGGCATGTGACTGATGGTCTGGTGTCACTCATCAGCAAAATCATGAATCCTCCCAGGCAGTCCTCTCACACGCACACACACACACACACAAAAATAATGAATGTCCATGCACATTCTCAGTGACACTTCTTTATGGCCAAGCAGCTGCCCCCAAAAATCATAGTAAGACACAATATTCTATACAATGACCATGTACAAATGTACTGGAATTAGAAGCAATGTGTTTCATGAGGGTTTGTTTAAAGATGATAAATCACATGACACTTGATGCTATCCAAACAGAATCAAGGTACAGTACCACAGAAGCTCATTTTAGGTCGATTTTCCCATTTGTGTTGGCATGTCTAGCTAAACCTATGATGTGGTGGTAACAGCATAGCTACACGTCTAAAACCAGATATATGTTTGCAAAAACGCATGTTGAGGATTCCTGCTGCTCCCATTACCCCAGAAATATAATCTTGAACTGAATGGTTGTGACATCAAAATATTGGTGTTATGCTCATTGAGGTCACGGGTGGTTTACTTTCCTACGCAAACTGGATAGAAGATGGATTAGAAGTTTGCCTGGTTGTGATGGCTATTAGTCAAATAAGATTCCTACAAGGCATTTTCGATGTATATATAAAAAAGATTTTCATCTATGAAATTACGCTGGTCCAAAATGGTGGAAAGCTTTGCAGTGTTGTTGCACAATGGCAAGTGAATGAATGTATTGTAGTTTAGGAGAAAAGTAGAAAGAGGGAGAGTGAGAGAGTGAGAACTAGGCCAGTTTCTTTTACAGAATGACTTAGATGAAGAGACAGAGCATCAATTCATCTGACAAAAGACTATTGTACTTCTGCGTGAGTGGGTTCCTTTGGATAGGTTATTTTGTCAAGACATTTTCAAACTGTCGCTATTTCAGGCTTGCAGATAAGATGGACCTATCCGGTGCATTTCAGTGAATGTTTTCTGTCTTGCAGTATGACTGCTCTCAACTTACATTCAACTTAGAGATGTTGTACTGTATATCGACGATTACCACACAGTAGCTTATATCAAATATACTATGAAAACGTTAAGTGAAAATAGACCAATGCATTGTAAATTTATTGAGTACTCTTTCCGCTTGGGACCTAATTATACAAGAACAGTTTTGAGTAAAACATACATTTTCATTCATATGTTGATTTAGTAATCAGACAATGATCTTCTACAAGACTACAAGATCTTCTACCGTATAAGTGACAGTTTAGTGATGTATCCAGATATGGGCCTGAACCAGAGAGAGACAAATGCCGTCCGTTCCAGCTATTATAGGACTTCCCCTCCACTGAGACCCAGGTCCAGACGGTCACTTATCACTGCTGCTGGAGGCTTAGTTTCAGAGATTAGATACTTGCCTGTCCCCTTGGTCTTTGCTGTTCAAGCAGATTGCCTGTTGATTCCAGAAGAATCAGAACAAAGACCTAAAATGTCTTAAACTCGGGATCCTGGGGGGATTGGGATGACAGCAGCCTTTCAGATCCATGCTTTTATCCCTGGTCTTCTCCCATTCATCCGCAGGTTCAATCCAGACAAGTTAGACTGCTAAGAAGACAAGCCTTGAATGCCCTCTCCCGCAGTCCTTCCGATCAATGCTATTGATAGTGACATTTAAGCCTGCGTGAAGGCCGCAGGTAAATGTCATAGACTGACTTGCCAAACGAGGGTTACGGCTCGACAAGGACCAAGCGACCCTCGACTCACAGGGGATGATTGGATAGAAAGACGACAGACCACTAACAAAGCCGATCTATAAACTTCCATATTGGAAAGATGAGCTCCGGTGTTAAAAAATTGACCACTGACATATTTTAGAAGGACCTCGACACCAGGAGGCTAATCAATTTCTTTTTGAAGCTGCATTATAAGCTAATCGGAAAGCTTTGGCGAGAGAAAATGAATAGAAAATGTCAGCAGACGTCAAATAATGAATCCTCCACGGAACACACAAGCAAAATGTCCCCAGGGGACCAACATCTCTGATTGATATACCGTACAACTCTCCATCCAACCCAAACAAAAGCAATTTCTGTGAGAAAAGTATTCCGCAATTAAAAATCCACTACAGTACTTCTATGCTCGAGGGTGTTTTTGTCAAGTTGGATCCACACCCTTGTTAATACAACAACAGATTTTACCATTACTGTCAAATATGTTTATCCAGATATAACAGCTTCTCCTCCCCTACCTTCTCCCTTCCCTTTCCCTGCCCTCCCTTCGTCTCCCCTCTGAACAAGATGCAAAGTTTCTAACATGTGTCCGCCTTGTCGTGAGATGTCTCACTAGCGCTCGGTGGGCGTCGTTGCGAGACAACATAGGCGCCAGTGTCGTCGCAAGAGAACAAGTGACACCTCGTCTCCCTGTCTTTATGACAAGCGTCCTGTCACACAGCCCGCCCGGCGGCTCAGAAGTGCTGTTTGTCTGACACCCTCTGTGGGGACCCGGCTTCAAAAACCCTCCTCCTCCCGCCATTTTGGGGGGGGAAAAGCACGTAACAAATACGTTCTTGGCCCACAAAAGAACAAGAGGGAGTGGCGCTATATTTGTCTTCTCTGTAACCATTAGACAGGAGGGCTTATGGCAGCTATGCGCTCAAGTATTACTCACTACCAGGCTCAGCTTGAGACACCATAGAAAATGTGTTTGCCTACGATCTGCCTTTCTTTATCAATCCCAAACAGCAGGAGCCAGAGCTTTGCACACTATGAGAGGTTTCCGGGGACAGTCAACACAAACATCTCCAACAGCAAAAGGAAATGGTTGCATAAATACGATTTTAGTTTTGTCTCTCAAAATCCCTTAAAGCTGAACAGAACACGCCACAGTGATGTATCCTACTGAGGCTCTGAGAAAAGACCCCGCCTTGGCAAAGCATGTGTGGATGCAAAGACAGACGAACTGACAGACCGACAAGAACGGCAGGCAGTTAGACAAACAGACCGACAGACAGGTAGACTTACAGGAGTCAGTCAGACAGGACAGAGACATACAGACAGACAGACAGACAGACTGACAATACATGCAGACAAAGACTGACATCAAAGAGGAATAGGTTGCTCTGTAAGGTATTCAGTGCTTACTGATGAACAGGTTCCATTCAGAGTCCAGGTCGGCCTGGTTGGCCAGGCAGCCCCTCATCACATTATGGCAGTAGTTGTGGCAGGGCTTCAACCCAGGCATGCCTCCACAGTACGGGCAGTACAGCATCTTGGTCAACGCCCGGATGCAGGCGGAGGCAACATTTACCTGGAGAGAACAGAGATCAAGATATAAGAGATGAAGCCAGAACTGCTGCTTGCGTGGTTGTCGACCCACCTACATTTGCTTTTCTATATTTTTTCACCGAAAATATGGTTTTAATTGTCAGCTCTTTTAAAGGGACATTAATGAAGCCATCCTAGTCAAACATAACCTTTTCCATCTAATAATGTTCTGTTCTCCTGGGATAAGTAGACAACAAACAGGCTGGCTGGACATCATATGCAGTGAGGAGGGGATCTGACAGGATGAGGTATAGCAGCACGAGCCAAGCCTGAATCTGTGTGAAGGCACCATCTCTGCCGCTCGTCCGCATCTCTGGCCGGGCCTGAGCAGAGGTGACAGCAGTCTCACATCTGCTTCCCTTCAAGGGATGGAGATGGAGAACAATGGGAACATCTGGTAATTGGGCTGTCAGAGCCTGTATTCATGCTTGACTTCAGAGTTTGTCCAACTTAAACCCTGTGTGCCTTCTTACTTTGTGTGTGTGTGTGTGTGTGTGTGTGTGTGTGTGTAGGTGTGTGTGTGTATATGTGTATTTAATGGACTGACTCAGCCAGGGTTGAGGTTTTAGTTTTGACAGGAACATATTACACATGTGTGTGTGCGTGTTTGTGAAGAAGTGGTTTTGAGAGGTTGGAAACATTCTTGTTGGCCATTGTGATGAGCGGATCAAAGGTGTTGCTGCCTTGAATCAAGAAACAAAATGCAATCATCTCCACATTAACAAGACAACGGGAAAGAGAACATGGTGTTACAGTCCCAATATTTTTTCTAAATTCACTTGTCCCCTGAGATTCAGTAACTCCATCTGGGAGTCAAAACCAGGCTGAAAAGACAACTTCCTCACCCCTCTCAGAATCCTTCAATAACAGTTCTAACTGAGACAGAACCAGGTCTAGTGATCCAGCAACACATTAAGATGAAAGAGAGAAAAGTGTTTTATATTACCAGCAGAAAGATATAGTAAGAGAGAGTGTGGGGGGGGGGAGATAAAGGAGACGTAAAGAGAGAAAGATAGAGATTCAAAGAAAGAGTGAGGTGGAGAGGTAAGAGAGGCACACATGAAGAGATGGACAGAAAGGGGATGAGATAGAGATAATGTAAAAGGAGACGACTCTGTAGCCCTTGAGAGATGCTACTTGAGAGCAGACATTACACTTAGCTTTTAGTCAGGCTAAAGTCCGAGTGGTTTCCTTCGCCTCTGCTGCTTCTGGGTACTAATCGGGTACTGTGATGGCGTACATTGCTGTATCTTTGAAGGTACAAGTGTACAGTACAGTGTATATGTGTGAGGGACAGATTTGTATCCTGCACATGAGCGAAGCGTTGCGTGTGAGCGAGCATGTGTGTGCGCAAGTCTGTGTGTGTGAGCGAAAAGAAAAGCAGGCTTCCGTACCAGCTGCAATTGAGAAGGAAACAAGGATCAAACAGCGCAGTTCTGACACATGCAATTTGCCAGTGACATCGGCCGCTGTCTAGGGAAGAGGCTTTGAACAGTGGCGTGCTGTTGATTTCATCAGTAGATGCCATGCATAGATCTGTGTTCTGGCAATTTGTTTTGATCAGTCAAGGAGTACAAGCAGTAAAACGGAGATTTGAAAAAACTAGATTCATTTAATTCAAATCTTGTTTTACTGACATCTTCTTGGGAGACAGTATTTTTCTTCATCGATGTGGTTCATCATTTTTTTCTGCTGCATGTTTCTGTATTATGTTGTTAAAACCAGCAACAATCATTAAAAGTTGGAACATCTCCTGAACTAGAAAATTGAATGTTGCCAATGTATGTACACAGAACGGTTGTCCTAGCTTTCAAATTGAAAACACGGTAAATTACAAATTACATGAGTTTGTGCCACACACATATTTCGACCTAAAGTAACAAGTGTATAATCTGATTCCTCAGTAATTGATAATATATATATCTGTTTTTTTATTTGATTACAAGACAAAACACACACAAAATGATACTTGGCTGGCCAGGGTAATGTCTCATTGGAGAACATTGCAAAAATTCCAATGAGTGTCAAGTGTATCCGGCTAATGGCCTCTATAAATACATTGTAAATATAACAGATCCCTTACCATTGTCCATTGTTTTTTTTTACACCATGCACAAAAACACACAACCACCATAATTCGGTGGAATAGTATCTCTGCATCAACATTAAGCATTAAAAAAAGACATTAGTAAAAGTGAAGCTTTTTTTTTACAGTGAGCTTGCCAAATGTATTATTGGAAACAATCTGCTCTCCAGGCCAAGCATGAAATGTGTCTGGAATAACATTATACAAGCCAGCATATTAAAGATAGGAATCGAAGAGTAGTGTTATATGTTACATATTTATAAAATTAGCTTCTTGGTAGGAAACTACTAGAAATACATTCCTTCTATCTTGGGGACCATAATAACACAATCCTAATGTTCTAGATGTTGACAACCAACATCAAGGAATATCTCAATGTCATATGACAATCAAAACATGCCATAAACACTTTCTTTGGGATGTATGGGATATGAGTTGTTGAGTTTTTTTTAATCCATTGGGAGAGTGGGGACAATTAACTGGTAAGTATTAATGTAACCCAATGTAAACCATTGCTATTGTGTATAGGCTCAAAACTATTTATAGGTATGATAAATGCAAGCCATAGCCAGCTATAAATAACCTATAATAAATAAACTATAAATTAAAAAATCTAGGTTACATTGCCAAAAGGACAGGTGATAAATACATATCCCTTGAGTGGTGTGGAATCAACATAACTCTGAATTACACCCTATTGTTAGGAACACAGGAATAAGTGACAATCTGAATTCATTTGAGTATGTTTTAAGATTTTGTGGATTTTGGTGATTTTGGTTCAAATTAATGTTGTTGTTGCATGACAGGTCAGAATTAGCTCAGTTTAGACAGCTCCTAAGAAGCTCTTAGCGTTAAGAGCTTCTTAACGAATCTGGGAAACCCGGCCTTTGACTGCAGGCTGAGGGTTGTAGGTGGGGAGTGCTGTAACAGATCTGTGGTGAGATTCACACACTAATCTTCTCATCTGGCTATTGAGTGCTGTAATTAATATGACTAGTGCAGCCCATAGTGTAAATGTGTGCTGTGTATGTGTATGTTTGTGATCTGTCAGTTCCTGGATTCGTGTGTACGTGTGGCTCTGTGTGTGCATACAAGCATATATGAGAAAGGGGAGAAAGAATAAGTCTAATCTAACAATGTGGGCATCCCTGTACTCAGTCATACTGCTAGGGTGAGCATTCTTTAGGGTGGATTAAAATACAGTAAACTGTAATGATGAAGCAGAGTCAATGCCGTCACCTCTCCAGACAAAATACCTCTACTCCTCGATTCCGGTCCTGGTTTCCTACCAGTGTCAGGTTGCCTTGACTAATTGATTTTTTTAAGTATCATTAAGAAAAGAGAGCAAATCAAGAAAATAACAACGCCTCTAAAGCTGACATAATATGTCGAGAAATCGTCTCTGGGGTTGTGAAAATGACTTTTAAAGATGGTTCCGTGAGAACCGTGAGAAAGAAGGGTGTGAGATTTCCAGACGTGTCACAGAAACAAGGGTCTTTGCACATATGGTGTGTGCTCCCTTTTGGAACAACCGGTGACGGCAATCTACCTACGGACACTGAAAATTGCTTTGTGCCACCCAAGTGATAGACTTGTGAAAAATGACAGGAAGGTGTGCTGCGTCACCAAGGCCAAACAGAGCACGCTCCTCGGGGAACACGGCTGCGCCAGCCAAAATCTATCTCCCAGTTTTGTCATAATTATTCAGACAGGATGCGTCGAATCATGCTGAATCCCCATTTTGGGATTGGATACGGGCGAGAGGGCACGATGCTGCCCCAGCGGCCCTGCTCAATTCCAACGCTATTAACATCCACACTGTCATCAGTGATCTGTCACTGCACCGACCAGACTGCCATCTGCCACTGCGAACAACTTGATACACACCTACAGATATAGACATTGAGTGGAAATGCAGGCCATCAAAAAAGCTCTTCCACTCTACACAGCAACAACAACAAAAAAAGTACCAGATCTTAAGCATTCCTTTAGTCACTATTATCAATCCAATTCAGAATTAGAGAGTCATGTAGTCGTGTGGCGCATTAGCAGAATCCTCACTATTAATCTCACCATGAGCCTGATGGGAGCTGGAGTTTAGCCTCCTTTAAAGACTGGGCCGCCACACAAGGAAGCTCTTTGAGAGGAGCTGGCAGGAGGTTTGGCTCTCTGCTTCAACATGACAATCTTCTAGGTTCAACACTGAATACACATAGACTTACTATTGTGTGTATGGTACACAGTGCTGGCTGGGAAAACACATAACACCATAGATATTTTTCACGCACTGCGAGTGAGCAGGATTTGATCACAGATGGAGACAATGTGCATGTCTAAATCAGTTATTATGCGTATATTTCTTTGGAATTTCTGTGAGCTGAGAATGTCACAGTTCCAATATTTAAATCTCTAATAAAATAAATTATTTAGCTGTAATTCATCTTTTTTATATCTGTAATATTGAATTTCTAGTTGTAACCCAATATCTGATTCAAGGAGATAATATAACTATTTGACAGTCTGTTCAAGTAAGGAAAGTATTTTTCTAGTTTACGGTAGAAATTAAACACATGACACAGACCTTTCACTTTTCAAGTTCCTTAATTGCCTGATAAAGAGTCACATTTTGAGTGACATTGAGCCTGTTGGCAAGAACACATCAACTCTGCTTATAAACTAAGTATTTGGAGGCTGGAAGCGTCTTTCTGCTTGTCCTTCTCCCTCTCTTCCTCTGCTCTTTTTCCAAATGAAACTATCCGGAGAGAGAACGACAATCCTATAGGGGCCAGAGCCGTGTCAGTAGCAACCAGGCCAGAGTGCCTCAGAAGACAGTGAGTGCACAGGTGAAATCCACACGAGAGCCCGTGTGACTCCCCGCAGCAGTGTGCGCCTGGCCTTGGCAAGCCACGCGGGTCATCCTACACTTCGGTTTTTTGGCAGGACGTGTGACAACACCGTTGATTTTCCACGACAAGCATCGTGCTAAAAGCTCCGACCCGGCCCTCCCTTCTCCTCTGTGGATGCGAGTGCCATGTTTCGTTATCCTTACGGCCGCTGACCCCTCCTTCTGCATAAATACTTTCAGGATCCAAGTGCAGAGCTTTGCCTCCGTGTCTACTTGACCCCAGCAGGTCTGCAGCCCGGCCTGCATGTCAGAGTTAGAACAGGGTCCTTCTGGCTGCCAGGACACCCGGGACACCCAGGACAAATGTCACATCACGGGTGTTGACAACATGTCCCTGGATGCTCGGTATAAACAGATATGACTAAATCCTTTCTAAATAAGGTTCAAAGAGTGAGTCAGACAGAGTATTGGATGAACACTCCGTGCTCATTATTAAGATTTCATTCTGGGATTTATGAGGAAGTCCAAATAATTTATTAGTCACACCTTTGCCTTCCATTAATAACCACTTGATAATTTGTAGTGATTTGACAAGGGTGCACTGCACTAAAGTTCAACAAAGTGTAACAAAACTAGAACAAAATATGTCTTTCAACTAATATTTAATGGAAGATGAAACAGCAGTTTAATGTCTCCTTTAATTATTTTCATCTGCATGATAAATTATTCATAAGCCTTATAGACTTTTCAGCACTTTTGAGTGTGAAACCAAAGCAATACAATACGTAAATGACGTTTTCTTGCCTTTAAACCCAACTTTCTGACCACGGACAGTGACCTAAATCAAGTTATTTTCTCCAAATCTCCACCAGATCGTTTCTTGAAAAACATCTTCAATGCATGCATTGATTTTCCTTTCCTAATGTATTTACAAAGGACAACATGGGTTGTCTGATATCCTGTCCAACACTCCTCAATAATTCTTTCTCCAATCGAGAGTTCTTAATTAAAAAAGAGCATCTCTGGTCCAGCAATCAATGACGTGCCAACCTCTGTGAGCCAGGAGCCATCTGCCCACCGGAGCTCCGTGGCTGAGGCCGCATTCCCAGCAAGCTGTGCAGCGCCGTGCGCCAGCAAGAGGGGGGTGGGGGGTAGAGGAGGAGAAAAGGAGAAAGAGAAATGAACAAAGAGAAACCCAAGAGAGAGAGAGAGAGAGAGAAAGAGAGAAACCAGGAAATAAAAAGTGAGGAAGAGACTTAAAAGAGACGGAAAGGTTCATATAGAGAGGAGAAAGGGAGACATCCTAAGGTGTTTCTCAGCTGGGTGCATCTTTATCCAGCCTGAGGCTCGTCTGAGCACCATGGGTAAGATGACCTCCGTATAGAGCAGGTCAATGGGCTCTCCACAGACTCTGGGACCATCAAACATGTCTCCGTCGGACATCTGTTGTGCACTAAAGGATGAATAATAAACTCACAATTACACTACAAATATTACCATTACTAAATCATAGAAACGCCATTGCTACAGTGCAATTAGATGAAGATCATAATGAGATCAAATGTAAAATTGTGTTTTAAGATTGTTTCGGTATGCCTGATAAAAGCCTGGTAACAGAATTAGTGACCATTTGGTCATGATAAGTGTTGGTTTGGCTAGTTTTATCGTTGTATGGGTGAAATGCGAGAGCATAATGTGCCGGTAAATGTTACCGCAGAACAGTGAACTCTTCCTCATTTTCCAACTTGTCAGCAGAAACATAGGAATTTGTCAGAACTGTAATGATTCCCCTTTAAAGTAAATGTTGTGCATAGATTAGACTTTGCCTGAGAGCTTAACGTTAAACTCTGAGGCAGTTAGTGGCAGGAAATGAGTGTATAATGAGATCAACATGACAGTATAAGCCACATGAAGCACACACACATCCGTGCACACCACCCACACACACACACAGGAATCTCTCACACAATATCTTTACTTTCTCTGTCCATCATCAGTAACTATGAATCCCTTCCCAGATCAGCTTTTCATGCTGACGCAAAATGAGTGATGAGTGTTCTAAATGTTGGAGCTTTAAGCCCTTACCACAGTCAAATCCCCCCAATCTCCTTTGAGAACGTTCTAATGTGGTGGGACTGTGTTTTAAGCACAGCACGATCAAACTCTAAATGGTCATCATAATCTCAACCCTGGGGATATACTGTTCCTAATCCTGGAGTCCTACAAATCAGTGCTGCAAAAATGAAGCATAATCTCATTCGGTGTAATGTGATCGGTTACTCTGAGTTCATCTTGTACAAACGGCTGTGTCGTTTGTTACTGCAACACACAAATACTGTATATCAGCAAGTCATTCACCACTGGCCTGCATGGGAAGTGTATTTTTGGAGATATCCGTAAACCATCCTTTGGCCAGCTGCAAACACTAAATACACAACAAAACTGTAGATAAATTAACTCGGAACGTTTTTATTTTGCTAGAGCTAGAGTCTACTTCAAATCTGAACCAAAAGCATTGGGTCTGGAAACGAGGTGATTAGACCATTAGGTGTGTGCCAAACAAGGTTACCCATCACACAAAATCATTTATACTTCACCCACATAATAAAAGTAGTTTTGACGGGCAGAGATATATATTTATTTAACATATGAAGAGTTAAGCTTCTGAAAGTTGGTATTGGGTCAAACTAAATCAAAACAGTCTGGATGTCTGGAAGGTGCCTCTTCCATCTCCTCATCACTCCATTACCTCCTCAGCAAATAGACTTTAACAAAAACATAAATATAACACTGTGCAGTGCAACATCAAAATTGGTTTCATAATTCTATTTCCAGCAAGCATCAAATAAAACAAATGAAAAAATGTCCTCAGGCTCAAAGTAAAGTCATTTGAACCAATTCTTTTTCCGATGTGAAAAACGTGTCACCTCTAAAAAAAGCATTGGTTCATTTCCTGTCAGTTCAACTGGCACGTGTAGGGCTGTGTGCACACCTGCTTCTCTGTAAGAAGTGTTTTTAAAAGGTCCTGACTGATATTCTAGGTGGTGTGATTACTATGTGACACCCTCTCCCATATAGGACAAAAAAACGTGGCCATTAGCACAAGGTAAGAATAAGAACATATCTCATATCAATTACTACCACATTTTTCAGCTTTATAGTACCCAGCCTTTCTCTCTGGGTGCAATTATAACCAGGCAAAACCATTTGACTCCTGAAAAATATAGAGGGCAATAAACTAGTGTACGGTTCTGATATGATTCAAATAAGACGATGTCTTTGCATGAGAAGGACGTATTGAGGACAAGGGCAGCCTGAGATTCGACTGCCTCTTCATCCGGACGCCAGAGGTTTATATGTTGTCAGCCTGTCGTGAAATGCAAGCGCGGCATGTGAAATCTCTCTCCGCTCTGCTTCTTACTCTCTCTCCCTGCTCGCTCTCTTTCCGCCTCTCAATTGAAGACAGTTTTGCGTTGGGAGTCATCCCGGTTGGCTATTTGTGGCTGAGAACAGCAAGCACTGAGGAGGTGAATCTTAGGTCAAGGTGATTTGTCCTGTCAAGCGACTTCCAACCCCATCCCCCCCCTCTCTCCATCTCTCTAGTCCTCGGGTAGTTCAATGACAGCATTCCACACTTCCACGTCTCATGTGCCACTTCATTTTTGATGAGGAGCCGCGACTGAGGGATTTGAGGGAACCATGTACAGCTAGGAGAGAAATACGGAAGTCACAATTTAGCTCTCCATCTGAAACATTAAAAACATTCTTGGAGAGCCAGCCCGACAGACTAGAATCCAACCAAACGGCTAAAAAGATCTCTAGTCAAATGAGAGCAAGTAGCCTGAGGAGGATTTGATTCCATCTGTTCCACTATGTGAGACCGGAAGCGCCTTTTCAGTTGGATGTGTCCAAGCCAACCTTATGAAGTTATTTATCTCAAACATAACAGGCCTGAGAACCCACTCTTGTTTGGTGTGATCAAGTTAATTAATTGCCCCCTAGGCATCTCCAGTGCTCTGACAGGGAGATAAAGAACGCCTTGTTCCCTCAGTGCCAACTGGCAGGCTCTAGTAAAAACAGAGAGAAGGTCAAGACGTGGTGTTGGGTGGAAAGCCTCCAACACAAGAATGATTAAACGGCTCATCCTGAACTTGAACAAATCATGTTTTTTTTTCTCACCCTCTTTCTTTCTCAGCCTGCCTCAGAGGGACAGCAGACATTAGCCAATTGAGGTGATGAAAAGGCATTCTATCAATGTCAAATTCTACGGCCATTTTTTAACAGCTCCTCTCAAGGGCTTGTCTTCCGTTTACATAAATTGTATCTGACTGAAGCAGAAGGCGCAGCAGATGCAACAGTAAAGGTTTTGGGATTTGTACGAGCAATGTCCATAGATTCAATACATAACTCATTCGCATTCATTTATTTGTGGTGTAGTTTACATTTAAACAATGTGAATGAATACTAGTATACATGTTATACAACATTTGAACATGTTATGCAAAGAAACAACAGGGATTCTGTTGGTAAAAAAAATCAGATTATGAAACCCTGTTGCACAACTGTGTGTTTAACATGGAATTTTGAATCATTACCGCAAATCTTTTTAATACACACCACTAATCTCCAATCTTTGCGTAATGCTTTTTTGTTATCCTACTGTAGTTGGTATGATCCCAAACTTAAAACCTACTCCTTGTTTGATTCATTCAAATCAGCTGTAGACTCTTTTCCCCAAACCCAATCACAAACCAACAAAACAAACACGCTCCACTCACACAGTTAACCGAATAGTTAGAAGTGAACAATGAACAACAGTGTAAGGCAAATACTGTGTCAAGTACAGCATCACCAAGAGTAGCCACTGGCCATTTCCCTTTCCTCTTCCTCCACCCATGTCTGAGTCTACATGGGTGATTCCACTGCATTTTTGATGGAACGGAAAACACAGTCCACCGCTCACATCAAACAGAATACCACTCTGTTCACCGGCTTCAAACATACACAGATGAACATTAAGACGTAAACATGCCAGCAAAATATATTCTCCAAAGCACCAGAGGGGATATGCGGGCAAATTCAGGAGGAATCAAATGACCGGACGACAGTCCCTCCTCTGGGATGGTAAAACCTAAGAGCTCCAAATGAATAAATAAGATTCCAAGATTTCTTACGTTATGGGGTCACCAAGACGTTTCAAATATTCTCTGAACCAAAATAAACTTGGTTAATAAACAAGTAAAATCTATGCATTTGATCTGGTGGCATTGCATTTGAGAGCTGTTTTGTGTGTTCTGCTAAAAAGCAGACCTGCAGTTGTGAAATGTTGCAACACTGGAACAGTAAATCTACACAATGCGCTAACTGAATGAATCTGGGTCTACAGCTTGAGCTTGGTTTGGCCCCTTCACAGCACCTCACCACATACAGGGTCAGGAGTAAGCATAAACATTGCAGGAGGCCTTGGGGGGTGGGGGAGGGGGGGGTACGTACCTTGGCTACCCTGTTAGCCACCTCACGGCCCACCATGAGGCCCTGGACAAAGGTCCGCGCAGCTATGAAGGCCCTGGTGACCTGGGCCTTGAGCTTCCTAGGGACGTCTCCGAAGGGCTTGAGCTGGTCCGTGTATTTGCTGATGCACTCCAGGTAGTCGTCTGAGAAGTGGTACTGGGAGTTGAGCAGCTGGAACATGCGCTCCAGCAGGCGAGACCAAAAGTCGTTGAGCATCTCTTCCAGGTTAACGTTCCCTCCAGTGTAGTAGCGTTTGAGCTCTGTGAAAAGGTCCTGGAACACCTCGGAGTTCTGCATATAGAGCTTCCCGTACGTTCGCGTGAACATGTCGTTGAGGGACTTCTCCGAGTTGTCCAAGAGCTCCAGGAAAAACTCTGTAAAGGAAGACAACAAGATGAAAGTTAAATGGTTGTCGAGATGGGCACACATTTTTTCAATTTATCTGCCAGATACTATTCTGCACTTCTAAAATACAAAGGCAACTTGGTGTCTAACTTGAACAGTTTACAGATGTGTTTTGTGTTATTTATGTAACTATTTTTATATGTTCTAATGCCTATTTGCAGAAGAAAGGGTGTATCAGTGATATTGTTGATTATAGAGGGAGTCAGCCTAATGCATCAATAATTGAATAGCTGGAACAATGGCCCACCAGCACCATAAATGATTAATGTAAAAGTTCTGATTGCATACTGTAACACAATATTCACAGAATGTAGACACAGACACCAGTAAACATTCGCATCCTGAAAATGTTATTTACTATAACCTTTCCACCAGAAACATTAATTTTTTCATATACAATTTTTTCTGTATAGGCAGATGGTTTATAATTGAATATTGTTTTTACAGTGTATGAAAAGAGGACAAAAATGATTTGACTTAATGTTTTGAAATCATCAAACATAATAACAGTCATCATTGTCCCAGAGAGTTAATGGTAGGCTGTGGTATAATTAAAGTAGCAATATCATGCAGGACAGAATTCTTTTTTTTTGTGCTTGATAATGTCGCAAATTGGTACTTTGAAAGAACCGTGTCACACACAAATACACAAGCCCCCTCCCACACACACACAGGCACACAAACACCCCCTCCCACACACATACACACACACACATACACAAGCACACTACATAAATATAGACATGTTGACTCCAGGTCCATATCAGACCTAAACAGCTTACGGTACATTCTGTCAGAATTCTCCTGTGTAATATTTAAAAAAGCATCAACTGCAACAGCTCGAGTTGTTTACATGATTCATACCAATAAAATGTTTGTTTCACTGGCATTTGTCTACATGGCTGGCTGCTCGTGTGAAAGCGCTGACATCCTGAGCAGTGAGATGACACAGAGTATAAACAGAAGAATATCACTGAAGCCTTGCTAATAGGACCTCATGCCCCAGAGTCTGACAAACTGCACAGGCATAAACATAGTCAGGGGGATCATGAAGCGACCCCCCCCTCTCTCTCTCTCTTTCTGTAAACAAACACCAGAGACAGCTTACATGTGACATGCCTGCTAATAAAACACTTTAGAGCAGATAACACGTTTCCATCTTGGTATGTGCAGTGGGACATTGTATTGTTGCACCATGGTTACGACCACTGTGAGCCTCTGTGGTGGAGGAGTCTGGACGTAACAAAGCTGCTTCCCCTCCTGTGATAATGTGGCTAACCTTTAAAGCACGGCTGATCAATGCTGCCTGCGGGCTTATTTGTTTGGTTTCCTGTGGTGTGGAGTGACAACAGCCGGACAAAATAATCTATGATGAAATGTATAATTCAGACTAAAAGTGAACTTTCAAGACAAATTACTTGAGGTAGTCAATGTTGCTTATGGCTACATTTACCCAATCAATAAGATAACAAATAAAAGGAAATAACTCAATATTAGCTCTGTGATGCAAACAGTAACATTGTATAAAAAAAGAAATTAGACACAGAAAATTCACATTAATGGCACACCATGAAAACCAGCAGAGAGCGTTTATAAAATGGTTTCCGTTACAACAACATCCTGTCCTGTTTGCAATTAAAACGACAAGGGATCTGGCATCGGTGATGAGCAATTGCCACATGAATAAGGATTGATCTGTAGATCCACTGAAGCTGTAGTGCACAAGGGACTATAGTATGTTGCTAATCATGAAAGTCACTAGTGATTACAGTTACAAGGGGGATGGTTGTTTCTGGATGTTGTTGCACAGCCCCCTATAGCTCTGCTCTTGTCTCACTACACAGAGAGAAGCTGTTAGTTCACGTGCCTCTCACAGATGGTGAATGTGAGGAGGACTCACACTGTATCTAGGAGTCAGCACTGCGTGATGCTAAAGTAGGACTTGGTGGTGTCATTTATATTGAAGGAAATCAAAGTTGATCATTTTATTATGATATGTGGTGTATGCTTTATTATATTTAAGGATACTTTTACAAGCACCTTTACGTCAATTTAAATTATTTTAAAGGACAAAGTGTTTCCGTATGCGTAAGAATGCGCTTGTTTGTATGAGAGAGTGATGTCCATACTAATAGAGGTGTAGAGAATATATTATAGGTTTGTTTATCTTGAGGTGTATGAGTTCTGACAGACAGAGTAGCACTGAAGGGGAAGAAGGATGGAACCAAACACAGCGTTGCTTATCCTGTAATTGGTTGACCCTAACTCCTTCAGTCAGTTTAAACCTCTTACAGCTGCAAAACATGTACTGTATGGAAAGAGCTGCAATGTGCCACAACATTTTTCAGATGCTATCGATTTTCTCAGAGTGGGAGCTCTTTGTCTAAGAGAAAACAAAGTGAATTTTCAGACTGTGTCCAATCTTAGCAAACAGCTAGGGCATGTTCTTTCCAGACCTCCAACAAGGTGAACCTGACACCAAAGCCCAGAGTCCACTGTCCATTTAGACTAATTACATCTCTGCTCACTGCTATCATTTTAATGCAGCCCAGCATTGATGCTGCTTATCCAAGTCAAATCAGAGGGGTCGTATTGAAGTTCAAACACTTGGTAAGTGCTCATTAGCAGCCCGGTGCACTGAGACCAGAGCAGGGAGATGTATATCAGCCCCTCCCTTCTCTCACTCTCCAGGACTACTGGCTCTGGCCCTGCTCTCCTCTCTAACTGGACCACGTCTCTAACAGCTACATCATCTTTCTACAGGACTGACCCAGTCTCCAGTCACTCAGTCTAGTTTCTCTGCTGCACAGCCTCCTGTGATTACACCTCTATGTGTTTAAGTAAGGAGAGCCTGCAGGGCTTTTCCTTTCAAACCAAACCGGGTCATTTGTCTATAGTTATGAGTCAAGGGCACAAGTCCCGTCTCCAGCACAATCATGTTAGCAGCTCTGGGGGCCTTGAATGGAGCAGTGAAGATTCTTATGATAGAAGGCTATCACTTTCAAATCACAGAATGGAATCAGTCATTAATCTGATAGATATGTAAGCATTGTGAATGCATAGTATAAAGAATGTTTACAGTCATTTAGCAGCATTTTCTGCAACTGATTTGATAAACCAGATGTGTTCACAGGGTTTCTTTGACTGATCCTTCCTTTACAGAGGCTAAAACGAATTATAGCGTTTTAAAATCCATAGCCGGTTTGAATAAGGTGGGCCACAACTTTGGCCTGGGGTGATCCTTGAGATGATGCATGGAAGTCCATTACCAGGATTCCCATGAAAGGAATCATCTACATTATCCAGAGCTATGGAGTGGATAATGGACTTTTTTTCCTCCTCTGAGTCATGAAAGAAGTAAAGTAAATCCACCCAAAGAAGACAAATATACAGTATATCGCCCAATAAAATATATTTAACTACTAAAAATAGCAGTGATGGAGGGGTGCTTAGAGATTTAGACAGGGGTGAACGTCCTCACTAGACATAATTAATTGAGCCCTGCATAGGCTAATTGAGTCTGTGGAAATAATTTGAGAGGCCATTACCTACGTGTCACATGTAATCATATCGGGCCTCTCTCCAAAAGCTACCAGCATAACATACCATAATCAGTCTATTCATGTCCAGAAACATCCGGAGCTACCACTGGGGTATAGTGTGATGCTAGAGAAATCACAGCATTAATCATGAACTGCTGTGGGTCTAGTTGTTATTACTGTATCATACACTAAAATAGCTATTCCATGAGAATAGACTTTGTTCATTACAGTCCTATTTAGGGGTCAAATGGCTGAGCGGTTAGGGAATCGGACTATTAATCAGAAGGTTGCCGGTTTGATTCTGGCCAAATGTAGTTGTGTCCTTGGGCAAGGCACTTCACCCTACTTGCTTCGGGGGGAATGTCCCTGTACTTAGTGTAAGTCGCTCTTGATAAGAGTGTCTGCTTAATGACTAAAATGTAAATGTAAATTAAACAATGCAGTTTTTCTGACATTAATCCATTACAGGTAACAATGTGTAAAATAAATCGATTTAATCAACTGTTATTAGCCTACTTGTAATTGTTGAAGACCAATGAATCATGACTGATCATCAATACACAGGTGAAGGGTTCACATAGAAAACAATAACATCTCAACTTGATCCACCTGAAAACATGATATTGCAATACCTGATATTGCAATACCCGGGTCTTTCTCTGGTTCTGCCCTCCTTCTAATGGCTCCATGTTGATATTATGCTCAAGGGCCAGAAGACGCCAGTGGAGGTCACGGTGGCTGATCACCTGTGTGGTGTCTGAAGGACAGGACCGCTCATAAACCGCTGGACTGTGGTTATCGATTCAGCCATCAAAAACGTCCCTCTTGTTCAAATGATTGACTGCACTTGGCTAACTGCCATTTATGAAGCACTGAAGCAGGTAGGACAGGGCGATCCAGCGTTTGCAGATCTAGGATTACAACCCTGTTCCATGCGGCAGCGTTGATGTATTTCTGCCACTTTAAACAGTGACCCCTCGCTTTTCTTGTAAGTATGAATTTTTTAGTACTATTGATCAACTCTGTCAATTTGCTGCTGTTCAAGAGACTAGACTCACATATTGGGTCTGTTTCAAAATAATACTTCTTGTAAGAAATCATGGTGCAGAATTTCAAGAGTGGTTATGACATACTGTGTGTCAGAGTGTAATTCTCATTTCAATGCCTCTGTGTTTCCCAGTGTACAGACAAGATGTGAGTATGAGCCTACAGCTAGTATTCAATGGGTGCTGCATTTCTTGGAAACGTCATCTACAATTTGTATTTGCTACTTTTAGGTATCATGCCTTTCCAGTAGACTAACTGCAGGTTATTAATACAGCATTCATCTGTCCACTGTTGACCTAAATACAACTTTTGATCAGCTTGAGATTTCTGCCTGCTTAAGGGTGGAACGTGGCAAGATAAGTAGAAAACAGTTTTGTTTATCATGGAGTTGACACCAAGTGAATAATACTATCTGCACTTCCCCTCCCCAACTTGTCTTCAGGGTTATTCCCAAAGGAAAACTCCCTACTGAATAAAATAACCGATATGAATATAGAAATATTTAGCTCTGCAAAGCTTGAATTTAAATGAGTGTGAATCTCAGCCATCACACCGAGAGATAAACCTTGCCTGTGCTTTAGAGCTGAATTCCACAGTTCTACCCATCTGACTCAGAGGGAGAGCGAGGGGAAGACGGAGTCAAAAGCAGCTTTTATTAGCATTGTACTGTTAGGGATGGTTCTACTATATTGTGAAATGGTCTCTCTTTATGCTGTTATCGCTTATGTGCAACACAGGAACTGCCACCAAATAAAACATTAAACAATACATTTCAGAGTTATTGAAAAAATTAAACCGTTTTATGATCCGTTATCTTACAAATGGAGGCGAAAATGTTGACTTAATTGCACTCTTATCTTCAAATAAATGTATGTGATGTTTACCACAGATTTGTCACTCAGAATGTGCAACAATAATTTAATAATAACCATTACCCTCTCTAGCTCTCTCTCTCTCACTCTCTCGTTCTCTCCAATAGGTTGATAGAACACTATTCCTATATTATTCCTTTCTCTAAATTCAGTTACTACTACTGTTTTCCCTATCCCTAAATATGTATCTGCCAGATGGGATAAATGCACATAATACCAGTAGAGAACTTGCACATACTGCCTGTGTGGGCAAGTACTCTAAAGTCTACCCATACACAGTTACACCGTTCCCTGTCTGCCATTACATGTGAACACGACACCAGGAATAATTCAAGTAGAAGACTGAGCAGGTAAAGAGGCTGTAGAGCTGGAGGCTACATAGCACCTGGAGGTGAGAATCAAACTGGATGTTAGTCTTACCTTCACAGACAAATCATATCATTCCCTTTCAGTAGTATCTCATTCATGCATTATTTCACACTATATTACAGAGTATTATGATTCAGTAATGACACACCTTGCCCTTCCTTCTTTGAATGGACATTCCCCCATCTCATTTGTGCTCTACTGAAGCTAGTCTGACGGTGAATAATCAATTTGGCCTAATAGTGTAGGATGGAATTATTCCCTGCTCTATCCAGTCTAATTAGACTAAATAATTAATATGAATATTAAAGGTGACCTCCCTGCTGCTCTGAAAATGACACATTACCCATGGAAAAGGAATGAGTTCACGTATTTATTTCACTTCATTAAACTGCTTGGCAAGCAAACACTGAAGGTGGTTCATTTTTCATAGGCCCATATTCATTCACACTCCTACAGTTTCAAATGTGGATAATTAGGATCTTAGTTCCATTAGAGGTCTACCAGACCTTGGTGACCAGGGGGAAGGGGGTTATGACTAAGGTTTGAACTGCAATGGGCTTGTGGGACTCAATTATTGGTAGGAACACACGTACAGTTTTGAACATAGAAGTGACTAAATATACAGGTTTTAGGTTGTGGGAAAAATAAATAAATACCAAGGGTGCCAGGAGGCACAATGTGTTCACAGGTATCCAGGTAACATAGGGGCAGCTTCTTCCCTGACCGTTCAATTAACTTTTCTCCACATTGGAGAGAAATTGCTCTCAACTTTATTCTATCCGTCCATTCAGCATGTAAACCTAACCAAGTGTACATTTCCTCCACTTTCAAAATAGAGTCCATCCATACCAGGATCTAATAAGATATCTGATGTCACACATGAAAGCCTGCCCTATCGCCCGGGCATGTTGTCGCTAGCTGACACATTGACGCTTGCCAAGCGAGAGATCTAGAGACGAGAGGGAACAGCTTGTGTTGTCATCAGTGGTGACAAAATCCTGTAGTGACAGTCACTGGCTGTATTTAGAGGGCAACGGATGAGCAACATTGCGCTAATTGAATTAAAGTGACATTTGATATGTGAGCTAGTCGTTTAGCATTGCTCAGTGGGGATTGAGAAGGATTATAATGTCAGCAAAGTCCATACCACTGCGAACCTAGACCGGGACATGGTCAACTTCAATCACCGTAAACTCCATTGGTAGTCAGGAATGCTCTCCTAATAGCTTTGTATATTGTGATTCATATAGTCACGTTTACCTCTGCCCTGCTGCAAAATAATTAGCTTGCTTCCTAAACACTGCCTGATATCAGTGTTAAAATTGTAAGAGTAATTGGGTAAAAAATATTAAAATAATTGTTCATTGTTGAATATTAATTTACTTTCTTCTGCAAATTATACTGTGAGCATTCTCACTAAATGTTGTTCCACCATGCAGTCAAACTTCTAGTACCTACATTTAATGACTCAGTGCCTTCAATAGTTTCAACCTCATTAGACCACACTCCCTAACATTGAGCTAGTTGACAGTGACTGAAACCTTTGTTTTGTTCTTGTTTTTGTTTTGCCACAGATTCATTACCTGAAAAGGGATGGATGCAGTATGTGGGTGTATTCTGCCAATTATGCAGATTTTGTTTTCTCGTTTTGTATGCTACCTTGTTAAGTTAGCTGGAGTGGACGAGCAGTCCTTAGAGAGACATGGTCTCCACTCGCTCTATTTTTCTCTCTGGAGGGATGCTCCGCTATATCCCTAATCTATTTGCAATCAAAGAAAACACACGATCCATTAATGCTAAATTGCTTGCATTCTATTTTGAGACAAACAGTGAATGATATGATACTAACATCCTGAGCAAACATTCTTAGTGCCACATGTCAACAACTATGACTAGTTTTAATACTTTTAACCATGGTCTAAGATTGCTCTCAGAACCACATAGTAACCCATGTGGCGTCATACAGTTACAACATCGTTTTTCAAAGTATTGGATTTGGAATTGGATGCTTTTACCACAAAAATATTGAACGCTGTGATTTTTCACATGACTTTGATTCAAATGGACTTGACCTTGGCTGCGAAGTCCTCTCTGTGGCTCCCAGAGTGGGCTGAGAGGGTCAAAAAATGTTGCGGCAAGGTTGCCCACCTCACTGTTCACAGCAAGTAGGGGAGACAAAATTGCACTCAAATGACCATGAACTTGTGTTTGACTTTGTGTAAGGCTCTAGTGAACAGCAGTGAACCCACCGGCTAAGTTTTAATTCATTCTCTGCTCTCAAGAGGCCAGTCCAGCATTGGGGCTCATCTTGCCTTGACTCGCCACAGCAGCTGGGACTCTGGAACCAACCGATGGTAGAATTCTAGCCCAAACTGCATTCTAAGGGTGAGGAATGAGCACCTGTCCTTGCTCTTGTTTGTAAAGTGGGTGCACTTTTGAAGAGATAAATATTATCCATATATTTCACTTCAGGGAATGGTAGGGATTTTCTGAATGTTAAAAATCACTCTCACATATAATGTGTTTCATTATATTAATTTCAATTACATTTTCCAACACTACAGGAATAATTCTCGCGGTGCATAATTCAGCAAGGCCATTCACGTGGATGCTAAACAGACTGCCCTTTTTGGAATGGGGTGACACAGAACACCTCAAGACCCTGCCCACACCACTACTGTCCATGTTACAAAATCAAAGGTAGCCTTGATCCACAGGCCAGGCTTCTTTAAGGATGACACTGCTATTTTAGCTGATGACATTCAGTGAAACCTCTCTTTCATCTGTAAAGAGGGGATAAGGTAGACTACTGTATAATGCCTAGAGATGGATAAAAGAATTCCAAACATATGCTAATGTAGGCGTATATCAGCTGACGGCATCAATACAGGGTTCCCATAATTAAAAGCTCTCTGTTGAAATACACAGTGTAACAGGAGACAAGTTCCCACAGCCCATCCATCACATCTTGGCAGCTTCTTTATAACGTCTTTAAAATTAAAGGTGCACCGGCCTCTGGCTTTTACAAGGAACAATTGTTTTCTGACAGTCCAGTGAATCTCCGGTGGAATAGTGGGGGAAAAGGTTGAGCAGAGGAATTTTATGCAAAGGGCTGACAGGCTGAATCAAAAGGCAGCCTGCTAGCTGTGCTTAGCCGGATAACTTTGGGTGTACTTGATGCTATCAGATTGTGGCAGAGCGGTCAAATATTTGTGCTGGATAATGGGTTTTTATACATAGCTGCCTGGAGCCAGCAGCCCAGAACACCTACAAAAAAGGTTTGTAATTCAGCACTCGTCATTACAAATGCTTGGTGGTGGCCAGACTGAACATCTGGCTCATAAGATAAAATATAAGTGGGATGACAATTCATGTGGTGCATGAGATTTGGCAAAAGTATAGTATATATGCAGTAGTATACTGCATGGAAGTACTGTATTGAGGTCAAAGTCAGCCAAGTCATTCGGTAGGAACAGTCCATTTTTAACATGTCAACCCATGTCACAGATGAGATGACATTGGTAAGTCTTGAAATGAGGATTTCAGAGGTGTGAACCAAGCACAGAGCAGCATTTGGGACACAGTGAAGTACATTTTAAGCAGACCTATACATTCACATGCCAGAAAAGGAATAGAATTATCTAATAACTCTTTAAAAGTTTTAATAAAAATGACTGAATCTAAGGCACAGCCACTATAAAAGAAGATTCACTCCTCGAGTTAAAGGATATAGAAACAGGACGCTGTCAGTGCTGCGGTGAGGCACTGCTGTCATTAAAGCCTTATGACTTTACAGGAATTTATGTCCTTTGGAAACCACAATACCCACGATGCAGTGCAAAGAAACAATCCATTAAGAAGCAACGTTCCCGTGATAAATGAACACAGACATGTTAGTTGCCACTGTTTGTTCTTATAGCATGCTGTTGAGGGAATACATCAATGCAATAGTTCCTAAAAAACGAGCTCTGCTCGATAAGATTCTCAGAAACACAGATACTACACATCCATACAGTAGCTGCAGTGACGATCTCTGCATCTATGAGAGGTCTCCTGTGTTTCTCAATCAAAACCACATTCTATCACATCAATTATACAACATAACAATTATTAATGAACATGATGGATTAATTTTGCATCGGCCACATTGGTCTAGAAACTCTCATGTGGTTGATTCAGAAGATCCAGCCTCAGGCAGGGAGAGTGAATGATTTAGTGACAATATTGTTTGTAGGTCTGTAATACATTCCATTTTACCGTACATGGAAGATGTGTTACGAGTACATGAAGACTCAAGTTTTCAAGTTGAATATAAACAAAATCTTTAAATGATTGAAACGCGTAACATGAAACATGTATCTCTGTCTTCTTTCGTCAGCTGAAGACGACTCGGAAAGCCGGTTTTAAAGATGCACATGGTTGTGTGTGTGCGAGTGCACGCACATCCACCCAGCAGCACAAAGTGAGAGAGACAGGTGTGTGTCCCTGTGGTGCGGGGGGGTTCAGCAGTCCCTAGCTCCTCTGTGGGAGCCCGCTGATGTTTCCAGCTGTGGAGGGGCCATCTGCTGCCTCTCCTTAGTTTTAATTAGCACCGGGCCCCTCTTTGTCATCACGCACCCCCCTGCTCTCCGTGGACGCTCGGCTTGATTGGGAGAAACAACTGCTGCAAACTCAGGGAGCCTGCAGATAAACACACCGTAATATCCCACTGGGGTGCTGAGCGTTCCGTTCAATGAGAACATAGTGGGTGTATGCAATGTTGTGAGTGTGCTGAGTACGTGCTGTTCTTATTTACTGTAGTCTCCCAAACGTCCCTCAAACGGGTGGAGCATTTAAGGCGTAGAGGTATGAGGGAATGATGTGTAACAAGTCCCGTTAACATGGCGGCAGATCTCTAGGTTCCAACAATAATTTCACTTCTACACATGAACCCCACAACTGCAACCAAATCTCCAGCAAGTCCAGCGATACCAGAACTAAATGTGGTGATATCATCTACTGAGTAGTCTTGTCTGCCAGTCTCTCCCTGATGGTACCAGGCTGGAGTGGACTGGCTGGAGGACGAGCAGGAAGATAGCCAGTCCATAAAAGCCTGCCTGCCTCCCTTGCCCGCATGTCTACCTCAGGCCGTCTGCCAGAGTGGTCTTATCAGTGCAGCAGGATTGAGAGTCTGGGAGTCTGGCACGCCGCATCGCTGGCTGCTCCATCCCTAAATGCCTCCGTGCGAAACTCTCCGACTGCAGCCAAATTCGACCTGTCAATCACAGGCCTCTTCATCAGAATGTGACCTGTTGTCATGGAGATGCTGAGAGAAGAGGGAGGCGTCCAGGGCCATTCAGCAGACTGTGAACAGCAGCTCTGACCCCTGACGTGCTCCCTGATGGTACACAACACATTAGGAGGTCACGTTTTACATTGGGAGATTCTCATTCAGAACACACAAGGGATTAAGTGCATTGCTCAGCGGCACAACGGAAGAATGAAACCAACAGGCCTCTATCTCATGTTGTGGTATGTAGCCTTGTAGGCCCAGACAATTGAACATCCCGAGAATGGTGGCCCTGGTGGTGGGGTGGCAGTGGGAAACAGCACTATAACTAGCCACTGTTCAGGCAGAGTTCTTCGATCAATACTCAGACATCAGGTTAATTGATCATGACTCAGTGTGTATTTCTAGGAATGCAATAGAAATCAATACATTCTTACACTGGTAACATGAGGATATCGAACACAAGACTTCTTATCTTTATCTACAGTAAAAGATGAGCAAGGTGAGTGGGCTTTATGTTTCATGAACTTGTATCACTCTGGCAGCTCCTCTGTCTATATAGTATACAGAGAATGATGCTGTTGTACATGAAAGCTAAGGTATCTTGGGCAGCAAAGACATACATACAATCCTAGGTATTGTCATATGAGGTATTTTCTCTTTTATGCAAACCTATTTTCCTACAACATAGCCTTACTCTATCTTCTATCCTCAGGGAGTTTTTCCTCATTACTTTTTAAGCTTGACAATAATTGACCTTGAGGAAGTTAATTACCGGTGTGCACTGTTGCATTCTGGGCCGGCAGTGAGGTGAGTAAATGGAAGGAGGAATTGTCATCCTTTTTATCCTCCCTCATTTTTCAGGTTAATGTGCAGGAAGAGGAGTCACCCCAGGGTGCTCTGAGGTAGCTAATGTTCACACATTGAGGAGAGCATTACAGGTGCATGCAACAAATGTCACAGGGTAACTAGAAAAGCATCCTCCTTTCATCATTCTCGGATGTCTTGGTCTGGTTACAACTGTTTGCAGTTACAATTCAGCCCAATGCGAATGTAAAGGTAAATCTTTACGTTGTCCCCATCTCTTTGAATGTTTGCCCTTCAGAACAAGTTAGGGGACAAAAATCGAAATCTTTTGAAAATATTCATCCCACAAAGCGCCCATTTTACCACCATGGGGAAATCTTTAGGGACAATGAAGAAAAGAATTGACACTTCTTTTAAGCCAAGCTAAAAAAAAGTCAAGGACACTGCCACCGGCATAACATCCTCTGTACTACATGAATGCACACAGTCAGCATCTCATTCAGGCAGCGTACAAATGCTGTGTATGGGTTGAGTTGGTCGGCCATGCCATATTTGCCTGGGCTTGAAATTACTCTGACAACTCAATTGAAGGATCTGCATATCAAATAGGCTTTCATCCGTCCAAGCGGCTTGATGACTAATTGTGATTTCCACACCATGGTGCAAACAGGGTTAACAGTCACAGCAGACAGAAAAAAACAGCTTTGCTTAAGCCTCCTGTGTCCATCTCAGAAATATGTTGCAACATAAAGAGTGGTACGGAATCCGGCAGGTAGCCAATCTCACTCAACAACTCATGCAAAGTGCCACAGTACTTTCAGTACAAGAAACACAATTCCATTAGATGGTTGTGATTTGTATTTGACTCATGACTAAAAATGACTAAATTTATTTTTGATTTCAAATGCACAATAGCAATGTGTTGTATTTGACATTGAGGTTTCGAATGCGACGTTAAATGACTCAGGGTACTCATGTGTTATTGATCAACACAGCACAGCATCAAATCTACACCACAGAACACAGGATTACGAGTGATTATCAAACACAGGATTCACATCAAAGAGCCCTCTGCCGACCTTTGAATCTTACTCAGATGCACTGTGACACACATCACAGACATGGCGACTGTGTTTTCATAAACCGAGGCTGATGTGATGAAAGGGCCCAAAAGGCCAAGTCTTGTTTAAATGGCATTTTGATGGCATTTCTGTGGCCTGTTTAACCTTTGGTGGGTTTTATTTTTTCCCCCAGATTACATTTTCTCCACTCTTCCCCTCTTTCTGTCTCGCACATTTCTCCACACCCTCCCTCCTTTTTTCTTCTACCGCTGCCTTAATAATGCTAAGGTGCCCTCCACTTCATAGAAGCAGTCACAGTTGAACCATAGTTGGCTGTCCAGTGGAATTTCCCATAAACACGGCGGCATTCAATCAGGTTTATAACCCCCCACCCCTCGCACCGTTGGTCAAGATTAGAACACAGGGGCCTGTCAGCTGATCGTAGATTTGTGCCGACAGAGGACTCTCTACGGCACGGTCCAGATGGAGGAAGAGGATGACAGGCTGAGTGGGAGAGCCCCAAAGGCCTGATCGTATACAGAGTGGTGTTAACAGCTAGACGGTCTAGACTTTGATGTACAGTTTGTGTCTGGCAGCAGTCCTGTAGAGAAGTGTGTCTGCGTGTGTACTGTAAGTGCGTGTGTGCGGGCGTGCGTGTGTGTGTGCGTGTGGGCTGGATGGAATCCCAGAGATGAGCTTTCTGAGGGAGGGTGACGGACACACCCAAGACGTTATGCGCGGATGTGTCTGACCTCAGTGACAGCTGGCTAGAGTGTTGTACTCAGAGCGTGGCAGTGCAGCATGGTGGACAGCTAGCTGTCACAGCCCAAACATCCTGTAGCTGACACCAAGCTGTCACAAAGAGACAGGGCCATTGGGTACGCAACTCAATTAAGAGAACATTTTAAGATGAATTTGGGAAGACAAGCTCTGACTGTTAATCCTCCAAAAGAACAAAATTATAAAGTACTGCACCAGTCAACATGACAACATATGCATATGCTGTTATACTGAGACGTTACATTGTACGTTTTCTTTACGGTATGAGCACCTTGCTGTCACTTATTAACACTGGTAATTTCACATCTGTGTGTGTGTTCACTTGTTTTGTTTGGCCTCGCCCCCTCCAGGTGTGTCTCGTCTGCTCGTTAGTGGGGAATTTCGTCAGTTGGGTTATGTTTGTCCTGTGCCAGTTTGTCTTGTGTGTTTCCCGAGTCGTCCCAGCCGGTTTCTCTCTGTGTCCCCAGTACCAGTATTCAGATTACCCGTGCACCGAACCCTGCCTAGCAAGTACCTGATTCAGCCTGCCATCTGTCTGTGCCTTATCAAGACTCCACTGTGTACCGAACCTTGCCTGTCCATCACCTGAGTCAGCCTGTCGATTTGGAATATATATCTGCTACCTATCTACCTGCCTCTGCTGTCTGCATCTGGGTCCACCTCTGTGCGTGAGCCGTGATGGGTAAGTTCCCAGTATTGTCCAATGCTTTGTCCCATGGCAATGCTTTAGATGCATGCATTTTGGGTGGTTAGCACAGCTAAGATGAAATGTCATCATGTGGGCACTGTGGGCCTCTCCTATAACGCCTCATCTCATACTTTCATTGGATTGTTGCCACTCAACAAAACCCCACATGTCAGTATGAGAAACTATAATTTTGTTGCCAAGGCCAATAATGCAAACAATCCCGCTTTTTAGGGTGAATGCAGCCTGAGATCCATGAACAGCCTTGTATGTGTCATATTAAGTGTCAACTTTAGTTACACTCCCTGTGAAGAATGGAGGAGGCGGGTGTGGGGGTGTTGCAGTAGAGCAGCACACCTGCTGAAAAACTGATATAAAATAATATACCATCAAATAACCTTGCTTGCTAATACTACTTACCCATATCATCAATGATCCTTTCAGATTCTGACACTATATTCGACTTAATGCACCAAGAATCAAGGCTAATTAGAAGCTCATTAAATTGATTTCTAAATTGACTACGAAAAAGTGTTCGTATGCATGTCCCTGAGGTCCACAGTAATAGGGCTCCACTTAATGCTTAACTTTCTGTACAAATTGTATTCAATTGACACCCAGTAATAACACGGGGACATGTAACTCTAACTAGAGCAAATGCCACGGGGGGTAGGAGAGGGACTGAGCCAATACTGGGCAAAACTTCACATTAACAGACTTAATTGAAGGATGTCATGTTAGTCGTCTTCATACATGCTTTGGAACTTAATGACGCCTCTATGAGTTGAATGTGTCCATTACAGAGATGCCTTTTTGTGACATGGACATGGCGTGAAGATGATTGACATATTTTAAATGGAGACCTAGGCCTGTAATTCTGCCTAGAATATATACTGTCAGTATAATGACAATGGGACCTCAGATGAGAGCTCTCAGGCCAGCAAATAGTTCTGACATATCTCGACCCATAAAACAGTGAAGTTAATGTCATTCTTTCGTCTCTCTCTCTCCCTTGTCTCCTGTCACAGTTTTTACTTCAAGTGCAGATGATGGTTATTGTTTTACAGACCTCTGGCTCAATTAGCTGGAAAGTCTTCTCTTTTCAATCCTTTCCTATTGATTTAGACAAAGTGAACAGGGCACTATTCACCCCGCGGATGCCTACAGGCAGTGCTGGGAGAAAAATCAAGCACATGATCTACATCCTTAAAAAATAACATGGCTTATTGTTTGCTTGAATTTAACATTCTCGATATCACTCATTGTTCTGACTTTTTAATAAGGAAAAATAAGCATAATGTATGCATAATAAAGGACATTTTGTTGGTTCAGTTGGTTTACATACTCATGAACTCATTATTCCTATAACAGTAATAGCTTTTGTGCCTCAAATGTAAAATAGTCAACAAACTAACGGTCCTAATGACTTTATCAGATACAGTACAGAGTACTCACAAAGTCACAAGGCCGACTAGCAATTCTTCTAAGGGTGTTTCACTTCATTATGTCTGGCATATGCTTCCCTTTGTAGGAGACAGTTCTACCTTTTGTATCTTGTGAGATGTGCCATGCGGCTCACTGCATACAGACATAGGGGAATGCAATTAGCGGGGGGTTACAAAAATCAAAGCGATTTCCTCCCATAACCAGTGTCTCCTCCTTTAGCAAGGCGCAAATTGGCTGCACACAGAATTACATCCCTCTGGCCCCGTGTCACAGGCTAAGCAGCTTTGTCTCAACCTGGCTGCTGGAGGGCCTCGCAGGGCTCTCCAGGAAGGCTTCCATGCAGAGGTTTGTCAGAACAATCCATCAAGCAGAGCTTTTCCTGGGCCTGAGTGAGGAGGTTCAGGTTCCCAGCAGACAGACCGTGAACCTCAGCCCTCTCACATGATGGGGGGCGCACAGGGGTCATGTTGACTGCATACCTCCGCTTACTAAACAGCTGGATGGTTCCGCTACAACCCAGCATAGAAGTTCATAGGGCACTAATTTCACATCTATAGAATTGCCAGACAAGATCAGGGCACTGACCTATGACTACTAAGCCTGCATAAGTTACGTTTAAGATCTGTTGTGAAAAGGAAAATCAGCAATTATATTTAAAAAAATCATAAAACAAACCAGATAGAGTGAATAACAAATGCTCTCTAAACTATGCAAAACTATGGTCCTTTTCACTAAAGCTGTCAAAAGGCAAAGGTGGACCACACAAGCCCGAAATCTCTATTTCCAATTGTTTAGAATATACTGAATTGAATTATAAAGGGAACTACTTCATCTGGAATGTGAAGTTGTCCCAGTTTAATGGAATAGTGTTGATACAATAATGTAATTTACTCCACAGTGCAGCATACACTGTATATGTTTTCGCAGCTTTTTCTCCGGGCCACGTTTGACCATGAACTGACCCTGTGTATTGTACTCTAAATATTTCCTTTGCAAAGATGTCTAAGTCTTCGCCTCTGAACCCTAGATCCAGAAGTGGATTATGACGTCTTCTTAAATGGAGACTGAGGCTTTAACACCCAGGTTAGGTCAACTACACAACCTCAACAAAATATGAAACATATTGCAGTCTGCTGTATAATAAACTGTTTTACTTTGAAGTTAAATACATAATGAGAATCATATACTGCAGAATAATGTGAAGGCTTTAGATAGTGTTGACAGAGATGATTTCAATTAGAAACATGATCGGCACTACAGTGCCTCGGAGTAATGCACAACCAAATCGCAGGACCTTGCCTTGGGAGAAAAGAAAGGTTCCAGTGTAGTTTGGCTTCCACAGCTATCCCCAGCGATCGCTTTCATTGGACAGGCCTTCTTATTATCGGGGGGGCAACATTTCAAATATCAATGGAATGTTTCCTTTGGGTCTTTCTAATGTATCTCAATAGCATCTAGTTTCCAAATATCATATTTTAATGCACCATTTCGTGAAGAAAACAGCAAAAAAAGATCCATGCAAAATGTAATTATAGTCTGGCCATATATCAGCTGGCTGGATCGCTTTCATGAGAGCCTTAAAAAAACCTGCTAGGGAAGCCATGTGACTGAGCCTATGATATGTGTTCCGTCTCATCTCTGGTGCAGTTAAAGTCTTCTCCTTCACCATATCACTACACCTTTCATAAAACAACAATTCTATCAAAACTTTTGGACACTTTTTTTAGCTTCCATGCAATACAAGCTTTATATCCTTTTGGCAAAACATGATTGTGGAGTTCAGATGACCCTTAATCATTGTCTCTCCTCGAAAACCAAACCAATTTTTCATGGGGAGACAAATGATCACAGGGAGAGATAGAGAAGCTCAATGAAATCACAAGAGCTTCCCAGCTCAGTCATTCATTTCCAAAAGCACAAATAATGAATGTAATATGGAAATAAAAAGATTCAATGGATTAGAAGGGTAGCCACAGTCTGTCTATGAGGAAAGAAAAATAGGTGTCTTTGCGGAGAGCTCATATTTCATCCGTGTCAAGTGAGAGCGAGATCTCAGCTGCGAACTGGGCAAACTCAATATCCTGAAGCCTGAAGCTGGGATCCTCGCAAAGTGAATTACACCGCTGTAGATACTCCTGAATATCTTGCACCCACCTCCAAAAGAATGAGATGAAATAAATAAATGAAAAGAGAAGGGAATCAGATTTTAGAGGCTCTTTTTTCCAATTGTGGTCTGTGGAGAGGCTGATTTCACACAGTATTCGTGAGGCCCAGAAAAGCTAACAGAGTCCGGGCCACACAGCTTCTCAGAACCATCCATCACGATGGATGAACTGACAGAGGCAGCCTGCCCCACATGATGGAGGCTGCTTCCAACCATGAGCTAAAGTGCCTCTGGACAAACCCCATTCCCTCTCTGTCCACAGAGAATCCCACTAGTCCTCCTGATATACAGTAAGGCTGATGTGAAAACATCAAAACAATGCTTATTTATTAATGCAGGCTTTCAGGAACGGCATGCGTCCATGGTTTTAGTTTCATTGATACTGGACGTGCCTCGGCCATAAGGGGTTACGTCAGGGAAACAACATACTCTGTTATTCTATTGACAAACATTCTGTGTTGTGCAACAGATAAAAACAAGTCAATGGCTGATATTAATATTGTATATTTAAACATACTATTTACCAATTTAACATTGTTTTTATTTAATGTTATTCGTTTTCGTGTGTGTCCTCAATCTAACTTCACTGACTACCAATGCAGCTATAAAGCTATAAATTAACTATTGTTTTCTAATTTGATTGCTGTCATATAAATATTTGTCATGGTTTTAATAAGGACCAGTGATCCACCACCAATTAGCAATAATTGCTACTCTATTTGAGTGGCGTTTCATTTAGCAAATTTCTTATTTTCAAAAAGTGTTAAAACGCTTGTTCTGACAAAATCTGTGATAGTAATTCCAGTTCATAACTCCAGTGGGGAAGTGGGGCAAGTTTAATGAGGACCTTTGAGATGCCGTTTTGATGTTATCATTTGAAGTCAGCAGTGAATTGTGGGCATGTTTTTTTCCTTCTTCTCCTGTCTAAATTCAACTTGTTAGCTCCTTCAATGGATGGCATCATGAATAACTAATGTGAAAAGACTGAGTTTGGGATATCTGTGTGGAAATCAGTCTAGTTATGCATTGGAAACATTTCCTTTGATAAAAAACCAACATACGGCAGAGTTCTTTCTGACCACAAAGATTAATTTAGATACGTGTGTGGAAGTTTTATTCGTACATTTTGGGATTATTGAAACCTCATAAAGCCTCCACTGAAGGCTGCATTGACCCTATTTCTGCATGTGTGGAACTGTGAGTTGAAAGAGAGAGAAATAGAACGAGAAAGAGAATAGCATGGTCAAACCTTTGATCCGTTGTACCCTTTAGGTGACCATGGCATGAACTGCGACAAGAGTTACTCAATCATTGGAGCTTCAGTTCTTCCTCTTGTCCTTAGGCACATCAGTGCGTAGTGAGAGCTAACAGCTTAGCAGCTGCACACCACATGGATAAAAGGATGACTACGCCCACCTTACAATGACCCTAGGAGTTCTCTCCTCTCCCACTCCCGCAGGTTTGTTTGTTATGACAGTATGTACCTGTTTATCATAATTCTGGCAAGCCCGTCTCAAAGGGTAGGAGAGAAGCGGAATGATAAAGAAACGATTTGAGTAATTCAATAATTGAAAGCGTTTCTGCGTCTTGTCAGCGTCAGCTCTCGGGATGTTTGTAAGCAGGGGAATGTCTGATGAGAGGTGGGATTGCACATGGGGGGGTCAGGGGTTCACGTCCCAGTTACACGGCTCCGTTCTCCTAGGGGTTGGACTCCAGAGCTGCTCTCTCGAATGCCAGAGCCTTGAGAGCAGAGAGGAGGTTGTGGAGGGGCCTCTTGGCACTACTGGACAGGAGGGATCCAAGAGTTTAGGCAAGCACGGCTGCTGCTCAACCCAGACATTAACCAGCCAACCACACCCTCTAATCTGGTCACATGGGTGTAAAAGGGAGGCCCTGTGTCAAACCCAAACGGACCCTAACAAGCCTGGACGACACATTCATACTGTCATTATTCCCATGCTCTTTTGTACTCAATGAACCAATTGCTTGTTTACACAATGAATTTGCTTTTCCATGACGATAGCTTCGGCCAAACCTTTGACTACTTTATATATACCTATGTATATTACATTAATAAATCATTGAACATCTGCTGAGCATATCAATGCTTGTAGTAAGAGTGGCATCGAAAATAAGCATCATATTTATTAAAGCATCAAATAAACACATTGTTTATGTGAATGTTCAGTGGAAGAAAAATATCTTAGAATCAGAAAAATCAGGCAACACCAAAAGGCTTTAGCAAATACAAAATGAGCTTTTCATAAGCTGTAGTGTAAGTACTCCCAGATGGAGAAGTGGATTTTTAACTGGCTTGCATCCAGAAAAAAACACTCAGATGCACTTTCAAGCTGATGTCATCAGCTGATGTAGTCAATTTTGACCTGCCACGGTGATGATGCAACATTCTCCTTTCCCACATGGAAAATCTGTAAACATGAGTCTAATCGGCAGTGCTTAGCTCAGGTCAGGTTAGAGGACCTGACGAACTTCAACTGAATACTACAGAATACTAATGCTCTCAAAGAGCCAGGCCAATCCAAAGGGATTCTGTCCACATCAAACCAAAGTCCTGTTGAATAGGCTATACCCCAAAGCTGTGGTTGGCCTGAGAATCTCTTTACAGTACAGAACATCCAATGGACTGGAACACGACCAAGGCTGTCGCTATGGGAATATGAAAATATACTGAGATGAGATGGGGAAAAAAATACTTGAGCTACATGATGAGGCCACGGAAGAAAAAAACTATTTGCCATAATCCTGCCATGCAACACATACTTACAGCACAGCACTGAGGATTACTCAATAATGCATCAAAACCCACAGGCCTCCGGGAAGTGGACGTCGGTAATCAAAAGTAGGAGTTAAGGATTTCTAAATAGGGCCCTATAAATAACTGGGGACAGAAATGAGGACATGTAAAATTGATGAGGGATGGATTCAAACCCCAAGAGGTGGGAAGAGCTTGACGCCAGGAGAGAAGAAGGAATGGGATGTTGAATGGCCCGGCACAGTAGGCGGCCATGGAAGATTGAAGCGAGTAGGACAGAATGGGAAAGCACCTGGCTGCCAAGAGATATGACTAGGACAGAGAAATACCCTGCAGCCCATGAGGCCTTGTATGTGTCTGTCCAACTTGAGGGGAAAAGCTGAAAAAAAAACCCCCAGTGAAAGCCAAGTCAGAACTGCTATGGACACAGCTGAGGGATCTCAAGATCAATATGTACTTTCTTGAGAAGAGGAACGAGGAGAGCATGTTTGTAAATCCTGTGAGATCTAGAGCCTATCAGAGGGATAAATAATGTTTTCTTGCTCGTTTCCCCGAGACACTCACCTGCAGTGAGAGATAAGGGCTTTTACATCTTAACTCTAAAGTTACATGGCTGACTTAAAATCAGTTAAACTAATACTGAAGTGCAGAGCTATTGACCATCCACTTGCAGAATGCTGTACTGAAAACATTTAACACCTTCAATGACAAGGATATTTGTTCAACTTCCCAAGGAATAAGACACCAAGATTTAGCAGTAAAAATAAAATATACAATAATTAAAGAACACAAAATCATCTCCAGACTCTTAACCAATCACGCTCTCTTCCAGACAATATTACACCCCAGGGGGCTACACAGGAAGCCAGACAAAGCATAACAAACCATACATTGCAAAGTGGGAGATAATTCTAGGTGGACTGGGTCTGTTATTGATTCTTTATTGCGTAAAAAATGGAGCTCCCTTAGGTTAACTACAGAGGAAAACGAGAGCGATCCCCACATTGTCGTCATAACCAAAAAGCTGTAATTACATTTCCCCCCACATCCTGATTTATTAATGTCTCCTGTTCTGTATTAATGGTCCTACTTTTCCATTAGTGCAACCTCTCTTTACAACGCACCGCTGCCCCAAAACAGCCATTAGATCATGGTAGTCAGCTGGTAGCTAGCCAGTCACAATAAAGAGCTGCCTGTCATCAATGACTTGAAAAGTTATTTAACGAGATGATGTCTCATTCTCTACAGCTCTGCAATCACTTGAATACAATCACTTGCCCATACCCATCATTTGTCCATCACTTGAATGTCTATTTATGGCCACGGAAAGATGTTTAGACGTTTTAGTGAATGTCTTGACATTGTTTACGATGTTTAGGAGGTCAATTGAAGCATAATGCACTTTGCTGACATGCTTTGATGATTTGTAAATATCAGGGAGACTTTTATCCACTGTCATTAAAAAAATCACAAATCCCAATTGTAAAACATAGTTTAGTCATTTTGCAGATGCAAATCAATTCACATTCAACTCGAATCATGGTGACAAAGCACATTCCACCTGGAATTAACATAAATCCATTCCACGATCTTCAATAACAGATCAACACATTTCCTCAAGTGTTTAGTATATGCTAATCTAATGGGGCTACTTATGGACTCTAAAATCAGTCTGAGAGGTGGAAAGGACCATAATTGTAACAGATGGCTTACCGTCGAATTTTTTATGTCTTGAGACGAAGGTCGTCCTCAACGTGTGGCTCGTCTCCTCCACTAAGTTCTCAAACTCCAGCTTGCTCTGCTGGCCGAGTTTGTCCTCCATCTCAGATGTGCAGCAGGTGTACTCCTGGGGACACACTCGCAGGTGTTCACCTGAGGGACACACAACAGTGGGGAGTAGTCAGGGATGTGCCTTTTTCCACGCATCACCAGTGGAGCACCACAGTGCAGGAGACGAGCTATCAAAAGGCTGAAGGAGCGTTTGATCAAAACCCTCTGTGATTTAGAATTCCCAGAGCAGACTTTATCAAAGAGGGACACAGCAGAACTAATGGGGAGGCCCACATGTGTCTGCCACATGCCACAACAGTTAAACAGACAGTACCTAGACTTATCCTTATGGAAAAGACTGAAAGCAGAAGTACTTATAAGTCATCTGAAATGTTATCTTGTTTCCTCCAGGATCACAATGACTCTTATTGAGAGACTTGTTGCTCTTGTTGGTTAGTTGTAACTGACTTAAAATGATTGTACTCGCTGTGAATGATTTTATTGTTGCTTGTTTTAGGTACATTCTTGCACTTCTGAGGTTCATGTTGTTTAATTGTAACTTGTCTAACTACATGCTTCCCTTTGGGACTTATTTGGTGTTTCACAATGTATGATTCATGTTTTGGCTACCCGCAATGTTTGGGGTTATCTCGTTGTTATGATCAGTGACCTATGCACTTTTATAAAGCTCTCTCTTGGAAGTCGCTTTGGATAAAAGCGTCTGCTAAATGCATAAATGTAAACGTAAATGTTTTCTGGAAATACTACAAAAAGCTACCGAAGTGCTAAATATTTTGAGAGATTCATCCAAATAAGACCTCTCCAAAATTCGATGTGAAAATAAGATGAGATGAGGCTAGGTGAGGTTCAGGAGATGCACTGCCCCTCTCACACACTGTAATTGCATATCCTTCCATCTGCCATGATGAAATATCCTGTCTGCAAAGCTATCAGACTTTTTTTCCAGGGGCACAGAATTGGCAAAAGTGGCACATTATGACGCCAAAATTACCCAATGTATAGGCGATATGCCAGTCATGGATATAAATGAACTCAAAACTCAGACAAACTGGCATTATGAGCTCACAATAAGGGATGATTTGTTGTTGAGAGAATGTGAAATTGCTTTTGGAAAACCTCACCCCATTAAACACCCGGTTACATAAAACATCTCAAACACGTACGTCTCAAAGGCATCGACTTTTACTGCATGAAACTGGGTCCAAAGCACTTAAGAAAACACAAGCACCGTACATGCAGATACTGAAACACGTTGTGAGTCAAGTTACGTATCATTTAGATTGTGCCACAAATTTGAGTTATTTGTAACCCCCCCACCTCGCAAGTAGATTGTGAAAGGGCCATATGAAAGGAGATAAATGGCATGTATCAGACTGTGGTGGCTGTTATGTAGCTGAGCTACATAAACAACCATTTATAACCCTTAATACACAAAGTAAATCCCCAGGAAGCCAATGTTGTTGTCTGAAGTCCAGAATGACCAGTGTGAGAACAAATTCATGTCAAGACTCAACAGACAAATCAACTGTACATTACCACAGTCAACAAATAAGCCCTGGATTCCTTGGCTTCAGCTGCCATGTGAGTCATGTGAGGTGGCTATGGTCTATTTCTAATCTCCAGTTAATATGAATACTTCTTAGTTGGATTTCCTTTCAAACAGTCATGGAAAAACAAAAAAACATTCCCCAATCAACAAACAATCCAAGCATAAGTAGGAGTCATGTTTAAGTTTGGGACATGAAGGTTTTAGAGCACAATGATGCATGGTAAGAAAATCACAACCAGCAGCCTTTCCATTGTTAGTTGGACCTCCAAAGCAGACTGGTCCAGTTTGAGATAAATTCTAAATCAATTCCAATTCATTATGATTACCGCAAATGTCCTGAACATGATTGACATGTGAAAACCGACCTAGAAAAAGAAAACGTGGCTGGGATCAATGTCTGCAATCACTTCCCCACAGTCTTGAAAAAAAACTGTTGGCGGTTGATGGAAAGTCAGTTGGGAGAGGCGGACTAATGCTGTGTGGTCAGCTGTGGTGCGAAATGTAATCCACCTCAGCTCAGACACACAGGGTGTGGAGAGGGTCCTACCGAGTAACTGCTTATCTTCATCATGTGTCTCTATTCACGGCAACTGTCATTCACACACCACATGTTGTACAGTGGCAGGGGAAGATGGTGGACAAACGCAGGTCACCCAGGTGTACCTTTTCAAGCACATGGAGTCATTGAAAAATGTTGCAAGTTGTCTGGGAGCCCCCTCCAAAAGACTACTGTAAACCAACAAATTAACTTTTTACGTTTTAGAACTGTTGGTTTAAGGCCAAACTATTCTGATCAGCTTCACCACAGATGTTGAGACACTGCTGCACAGATTCCCATTAGAATCAAGCTGATCAGAGATAGAAATGTATGTATATGCAGAGGGCAAGATAACTGAGGATGCAGGGTGAACTTCCTTGGGGGAAATTCATGGTGAAATGTTCTGGCACCGGCTCAAATGTATTCGAATCAAAGTGAGGTGAGGCATGAGAAATACCGTGTACGTCTTACAAAGACAATCTCATATCAGTTGTTTTGTCCATTTCCTTTGTTGCACAGACGCGTCCAATCGTTTGAGATCATTATCTTTGAGAGCAAGAACATGAAGCATGATTGAGGCGTCACACTGTAATTAGCTCAAATTGCTGACTGCAGTCTTGCAGACTTGCTCGTGCGGGCCAGCTCAATGTGTTGAACGGGGAGAAAAAAGATGGCAAGACCAAGCCCATTTAACACGAGCAATCAGTCAGACGGGCCCGACTCCACACCAGAGTTCACAGTGTTCCCAAAACTGTTGTAATCATCACTTTGCGATTACAACATAAGGGTCTGACATGTGGGTTTATTCAATAGTAGACAGAGAACAGTATGTATTTCCAGCTCATTATAGCAACATGAGAAATTGAATTTAAATAATAAGCACAATTAATTTCCTTTTTTCCCTTTTTTTGGTTGAATATCATCCAGGAGGTGATGGGGGTCAATGTTGGGGGGTTGGGTAATAGTTTATTTTCATTGGGAGGGCGATAACACCACACACAAAATGATGAACACATGGGTGTACATAATCTCTGTAACACAGCACAGATGTTCCAGATGAGTACATCTGTGCTGAGAATTCTTTTGTGAGCACATTATGAGCACATCTGTATATAGGCCTACTGTGTCTGTGATTGGTGAAGGCAGAATAAGTTGGGGTTATATAAAGTTTGTAAAATGTGTGAGCCTATAAAGTCAATCCCTCTTTGTTTTATTTGAATGTATTGCTTGTTAATTCATTGTTGAGACATTTACTGTAAAATAATGACTGACATAATGACAGGTCCAACAATAATTGATTAAGACAAATAATACAGAAGTAGTGATTCATGCAAATAATTATGTTTCATGAAATGTGTTTGATTATTTTGAATTTTTGAAGAATAAAATATCTAGCATCACACAACTATTTCATGTATAGCATTTCAAAACGGGTACGTTTGGGTCTCTGCTTGCTTTGCCACAGTGAAACCATGTATCATTTAAACAACTGTCACGATATGACAAATCCTGCTTGTCGGTTTGTCAGAGTAAATCAATGTGTTGCCAGGGGTAGGACACAGGTGCCAAAGGGAGGCTGACTTTTGACAGATGGGCTTCTGATAGGTGTCTTAGCCTGTCAATCACCCCCTGCAAGACATCATATCTTTCCTCAGTTACTCATATTAATATTGGCAAGGTGAATGTTAACGATTCACCAAATTCAAATTGCATGCCATAAAAATGGTTGGCAATTGAGAATTGGAGACGTGCACATATCTTTTGTTGTTTTTGCTAAATCATTTTTCTACTCTTTCCATTGTTACTGTGGTAAAAATGCATGACATTTCTTATGCAAGATATGTGTTGTTGTAGTGCCGGGAGAGGCTGAAAGCCCTGTCAGATGTTAATGGAGAAATTATTCTTCTAAACGAACAAGCTTTCCAATTAAGTGGATTATCTTTCTTCCAGACATGGCTTTAAGGCAAGTTTGCATTAGAACACCGAGAAAACAAAGTACCAAAAAAAAAGAAAAGAAAGTGACAGAAAAGAACAAGAATACCCATTGTCTTTCTAGGCAAAATAGATTTGAGCTACTTCCTGTCTGCAATGAGGCATTCCAATTCAAGTTGAGAGACGGCAGTAATTACAGGACGGATAATGAGAGTTTGATTGTTTTGTAAAACAACTGAGCTCTTAAGATTTTTAATGAAACAGAGATGAGGGAATTACATTGGTAAATCAAAGAGTAAACGGGAAGATTTGTGTTTTTTCCTATCGTGAAGAGTCATTGCAAATCTTGTCTGTTAGCTGGGTTCAGAATAGTTGGGGATATGTTTCCAAAAGTAACATGTAAGTCATCACCATCTCGTCCATAGTTAACTTGTTTGGCACTTCTAATCAAAATCCTTCTGTAGTTTGACATAGCATTGATGAAAAAGTAGAATCCTAGTTGCAATTTCCCTGTTGCTATTATGGTAATCTAATGAGGTTGTAATAAGAGCCACATATGGGACAGATGTACTGCTATGTTGAAAGGTTCTGGGTACATTCCGTCTGGTATACTATAAATAATCTGAATGAGCTTGCAATAAATCCTTGAATGTGTCCAAACCCTGTTATGCCAAATTGTAAGGAGGTTGAGTTCGGCCCATTGGGATATGAAATCCCTCCATCTGTCTTCTTTATTCTCTATCACTGTCTTGTATTGCAGGAGCAGCCTTCCACATGTGAAATTTGGTGACATTTTCAGTTAGATGGAGTTCTAACACAGAAGAATAAAGTGAATACGTTTTTGAGCCAACTTTCCCTTCCAGGGCAGTATTGGGAGATAAATAGGCCTTAGGCCCATCGATGGATTTGATGCCAAATTGTTAAATAAATTCCCAGACGTATTCATTAGTCTACCTGGCCATAGGGTCCACTGGCTTCATATGGGCAGTGCCATCTGGTGGGGTCCCCTGGCCACTCCTGCCAGCATTTGAAAAGGGAGGATGTCCCCGCCAGTCCTCTCTGCTTAAGCCAAAAAGTTCCAAGTGGTTTGCCAACTCTCATAACTTGCAAACTAGGTCTTGATTGAGATGTGGTCTATATTCTATGGACCACACCACTTTCCATGCATATATTTTGTCCATACTGCAAGTATAGGCTAAATAAGATCACATTTGCCTCACCAGGAATTTCCCCTAGATCTATAAAATGTATAACACGTACTAAAGCAAATTAATGGAAGAATCCCTGGAACAACAATACACAGTTGGCAGGTGGTGAAAAGAAAATCGCCAAGGAAAGCAATGTCCTTCGTCAGGATGAAGGATCAAGTGAAGAAGCCAAGCTTAATTCCATGACTAATCAGCTCAGATCCCTGCCTCTGACGGCTGTTTTCACACCGCAGTGGAGCCACGGTCAATAACCAGCAAGCTCCCTGCTGGATGAATCACCCTCGCTCACCATCATCGATCCACCATCAGATCCCACTGCTGCCATGCCGCCATCAGTGTGCATAGCTCACTGTCCCTCTCTCTATCGCTCTCTCTCTCTCTCTCTCTCCATTCACTCTCTCGTACACACGTCCTGCAGGGAGAGCGGTGTGCAGTGAGTCTCATTACCATCCCAACACAGACACAGAGGCTGCAGGTCAATGCTCCGAGCCTCTCCGTAGATTCCACCAGGGCAAGAGCCCCATTATCTCATTAACATTCTAACCACGCTCTGAGAAGGGGTGGACCTGCGCTAGAGCCAGTATTGATTTAACGCTGTGGTAGATCCCCCCCCTATCTCTCTCTCTTTCTCTCTCCTTTGCCTAGTTGAACCTCAGACTCTCTTTGTTTCAAAATTGCTCTGGCTGCCTGTCTTTGTCTCTTCCTGTTTTTTTGGACTTAATGGTTGAGTGAAGCCAGTTTCAGCACCTTGGACAGCAGAGCAGAGAGGCAGGTTTGGGCAAGGCCCCTTCCTGAATGAATCCTTTATCTCGGAGGTGTATTGACTTCAGGAAGTCAGGCCACCCTCAGCGTCACAATCTGGGATGTCAGCGCTCTGCATCTACAGTATGTTCTTTGACACCTTTCATCCTACTGACATGACCCAGAATAAAGGCCAGAGAGTAGGATGGTATGAGAGGTGGCTGAATGACATGGGGACTTGATCTTTCATAGTCTGAGAGGAAATCTGAGCCTGTCATGAGAACCTGAATCCAGTGGACTGTGAACGAAGTGCGTTAGCCAAGTCTCGACACTCAATGGAAAAATACCCGTTTCATTTTCGGCAAGATTTCAAGTTCTCAAAGATTGCATGTGTTCAGGTACACTTCAAAAATAATTGATAGTTACACTCCACATGAGAAGGAATCCGAGACACACGTTCTAAGTTATTTTGACAAGTCAACGCCTGTTCTATTTCCAATTAACAGTGTTCAATCACATCTGTTTGCATGGGTGAGATGGGGGGAAACGCATCAGGCTCCATTGATCTCAGCTCAGCTACACCATCTGGACTTTTCTCCCTGTGCCCAAATCACCCACTTTCAACCATCTCCATTGGGGCCTGAGACCCAAATTGAATATGTCCAAACAAGATGACACGGATAATTCCCACAACCCAATCCTACCAGATGTTCCCACACTTGGAAGACGATAAAAGATTTCCTAACTTTCAAATAACTTCCAGAGTTGGCGGGGAGTGTGACAGTGATGGATGGATAAATGGATGGTTCACTCGCTGTTGTAGAGGGAGGCAGGGAGATAAGGGATAGACTAGTCTGGGATGAAGTTGTTTTCATTCACTAAGGACACACTGCGGGGGGGATACCATTTTCCCCCCATTACCAGTCCACTTTTCCTTACATGATTGAACACTTACAGAACCAAACTTCAAATATGGATTTCAGTGCGTTTCAACACAGTACTGTTATAAATCTCCTTTAGACTGCTCCAGTCTCCAGTAGTCCTTATACAAAAGTATATCATGACCAGTAGACCTCCATAATGTCTGATGAGCTTTTGTAATACTGATTCATAGATCATGCTGCAGAGGGCATGATGATAATGATGAGAACAATGATGATGACGGTGGTAATGATGATGATGAGGATGGTGATGAGTGATTCTTCCTTCCGCATGAATCCTGCCACATCCTCTTGTGGCTGTTTAGACTGCAGTCTGTACCCTCAGTCTGTACCCTCAGTCTCTACCCTCAGTCTCTACCCTTAGTCTGTACCCTCAGTCTGTACCCTCAGTCTCTACCCTCAGTCTCTACCCTTAGTCTGTACCCTCAGTCTGTACCCTCAGTCCAACACCAGAAGCACCACAGATGTCAATCTGATAAATAACTTCGGCAGCATTCACACAGGAGGAGGACAAATATGCTTTCAAGCCAGCTAAATGCGTAACCCACAGCTCCAAAGCCCTCTAATATTACAGGTTATGGCCTCTCGCCAGGTATTTCATAAACCTCCGTCCTGAGGACCACAGGAAGTGCTCTATATCACTGCAACTCCTCCAATTGCGGTAATTCTTAGTCAATTTCATATGCATTAACGCTCTTATGAGCACTTTTACAGTTCTCTGGTCTAATCCCCTCAACACTAATTAGAAGTCGCACTCTGCACCGCCAGTTTGGAAGCCCTTATGGTAAATGTCAAAGGTAAGGCATCTTATTGGCCGAGCACTTGAGTCGAGCCTGCGGCCACTGTCTCCAATGATGCATACACTCCATTAAAACAGGTCCATTATGGATGGATTTAGGCTCTGGCACAGAGTACCTGGGACTGCATGTGAAAGCTGTTATATTTCCCTCAACAGGACTTCAAGCAGGAAACATTAGCCTAATATTAATGAAAAGCAAAATGGCATTCAACCCTAGGTGTGGTGCCTGCACAGTTGCTTCCTGTTACTGTTATGTTGCACGTAGCTTGTAGAAAATATACAATTGGTTCAGATGCTTTATAAGGGAACTAAAATGCTGGTTGGATTTAACCCTATCATGCCTCTGCCTCTCTCATGGTGTGTGGGAAAAAAACGACTCGACGTCTTGAGAAATAGCATGACCGACAAAACACTGTGCAGTTCAGCCAAGCTGCTTTCAGAGCTTGCAGACCCAGCAGTGTGTGGAGAGAGAAGGGAGCAGGGAGACACCAACAGCAGGGTGTGAAGAAGCTTTGAGTTCTCTGTATGGCTAAATGCTAACTGGTGCATGGCATGGTCCTAAAGGTAACAGCTGGTGGTCTGAGCAACCCCAGGTAGCGCTGCAGGAAGGGAGCTGACCACCCCACTTATTCACAACTTCCTTTGAAACAGGAAAACCGCTGGTTCGGTGCATATTTCAATTCAGTTCAGAAAGGATCAAATGAAAATTGTATGAACATTTTATAGTCAACCTGATTTTTTTTCCACTTTCAGATTTAGCAAAATATAATTATTCTTTTTTAAGCTGAGGGGAGTTTGGGAGGTTACTAAGCTGAAACAGCACGGACAGAGATGGTCCAAAGTCTGTGACTGTATCAATCCTGGCAACTCCATCCCCACAGGGAAAAGCCCTGCACACACCAGCCAGATACAGCTCTCTCCTGCTCCACTCACAAGGCACTCACGCACGCACACACACACACACACACACACCACACACACACACACACACACACCACCACACATCCACACATACACATAGCTACCCCCCACACATGCACTCACACACAGAAGAAATTTGACTGAGATTGACTGTGCCCTACTTTAGCCGGACCCCTCCAGGAGGGACATCATAGTGACATAGCATGCGGCACATAACAGGCAATAATGAGCCAACAGATAGCTACTCAGAGAAGTCGCTGACAGATTTCAGACACCTGAGAAGAGACCACAGATGGAAAGGGAAAGTGGTCTGCGTCTATGTGACCTAACTAGCCGGTCACAGGGATCAAAGCAAAGGGTCTTCAAAAGGGAAAACTATTTATAAAGAAGTTATTACGTCGCAATATAAAAACGAAAGTGAAAAAAAAAGTTTTAGTCCAACATTCAGTCCTACATTAAAGTTATCGAAAAGTATGCAAATACACAAAATCAGTACATTTTCAGTACAATTTTGTAGAAACTGATAACATTTAATTAAAATGTATCACTGTAAGCTCTCATTTTATACATTTAAATTGGATTGATGTACTGTTTACTATTTTTCTGCTTTGCGTCTAAGTGCCAGAGAGGCCAGAGAGATGGATGTTCATTTCCAATATTCCAGTATTTATTTATAACACTTTAATTATTCAATAGATAAGCAAGTGTTTATTTTCAGTAGTCTTTTCATGAAAAATATCATGCAGCATGTTGCATTTCGCAATGCAATTGGTTTCTGCTTCAATACCGGACGTTCTTCTTCTTTACGAAGTATATTTAACCCATCCCACTATAATACTGCAGATTTACAAATGAACTTCATCCACTTTTTCAGAACCTTTTCCACTTCAATGCTTTCAAAGACACAGCAGGGCTGTTAAATTTAACATGGCATTTTTGACACGATGTTTATTTGTGCTTGAAAAAAGTGTTTACTCAAGAATCCCCAATGAGAAGCCTTTCCAACAAATCTCCTCAACCGTTAGATCTGTGTGTTTGGAAAACAAAAATAAAAGGTCCCCTGTGCGTGATTTATTTGTGTCACTGACACCTTGGATTTGACATTCCCGTATGGGAGTTACCACGACACGGTAGTGCTCACAAGCTTCCAAGTTTGTCTTTGGTGGGAAACTTGGGACCTCTATACAAGGATGCACCCCAAAGGATGCATAAGACCCAGTAGGCTGGTTAGAAAGGCCACAGCAATCAACAACCTAACACTACCTTAGTGGTGCACCTATAGTCACTGCAGGCCCAATCAACAACCTAACACTCCCTTAGTGGTACACCTATCTGCATAGTCACTGCAGGCCCAATCAACAGACACAACACAAACAAGACCAGACAATCAACGCCCTGATACTGAAATTCTCGGCATTAGAATCGGCACTTTTTGTAAAAGCACAAGGCAAGATTTTACTTTCTTACATGTTATGGTATCTTTTCTGTTTACTGCTGTACAGATTTTCTGCATGGAAATAGTTTTGTATGTTATCCCCTGGGTTTTAAATCTGGTTTCAACTCGGAGATAAACCCGGTCATTACTTAAGCATACTGACGCTTCTAACCGCGATCATTCCTTGCCACCAAGCCTGGTGTGCATGTTGTCTCTAAGCCTCAAGACCCTGAGTGAAACCAAGTGTGAGAAGTTGCACGTTGGAGAGGATTTCTCCTTTCCTGATACCTTCCCCCCCCTCCCCCTCACATCAACACAAACAGTGAGTCATGGTCTTAATCCCCTCCAGTTCAGATGGATTACACGTTGCCTTCTCCCCTGCTCGCTGCTCCCACCACGGAGCCCTCTCTCTCACACGCTGACCCCACACTCCGCTCCCACACAGCCCCTTTTGATTTCAGCACTCCAGTGGCGTGTCCTCTGTACTCCATCTCTCTCTCAATCTCTCTCTTCCGCACGCTTTCTTATTTTCTAACCTTTTACAATTCATCTCTGTTTTTCCGTCCTCCCTCCTCTCTCTCCTTCTTGCTAGTTCCCCCCCACCCCTCGACCGCTTTCTTTTCCAACTGATCCCTTAACTCACATTCACATCGTTCACATACATTTCTTCCTGCTATAAGAAACGGTGGAAATCCTTAATCCTCCTTCCATTACTGATGTAGACCGGCAGCTGATTGAAAACCGAAAGTGTGCTGTGGCAGTCACCCATAAGCCAGCCCAGGGTCTTTTCACACTCACTTTAACAACCCTATATGGAGTTGTGGAGAGGATTGAGGAAGCTACACAACGTATGCAGCTCACACATGAATGCTTACAGAGGTTTGACAGGTTCTCAATAGCAGCCCTCCCATACACTTTAATCCATCACATCTGACTTTGCAAAAAGCAGGCCGGACAAAAGATAGAAAAACACAAGTAGAATTCTTATTTGAAAGAATGAATCCCAATACAGTGGTCAAATGATTTAGTATAACTGACATTCTCATTGATGAAACTTTCCATTTTAGTCCTAAATGGGGACCACTACACTTTCAACAACTATATATCTATCTGTAATAGTTCATTCATTGAAAATGAATGAAGGGGGTACTTTGTGTCTGTTTGGCAAATCATGCAATTACACTTTGAAAAGATCAGCTCTGAAAATACGAGGGTTTCAGACATCCATGTGAGATAGAATGCTGCAAAATATTTGGTCTTTCATGTGTGTACTTAGTGACTCAATATGGATGCCCCGCATTTGTGTATTTGGGGGAGATCTAAAGGGTTATCAGTATTTGATCTAACATACTTCAGCATCCAGATACAATAAGACTATTTTCATCACTTGTGAAAACCCTCTTTAAATTGCTAATGGCTACAATTTCAAAACATAAGAATGTTTTCAGTAAGCAGACACTTGTATTCAAAGTGACATACAGGGTAGAATTTGTACCTACAACCTCTTGATGTGTGGTCCATTTTCTACCACTAAGCTGTACCCATCACCATCATCCTGCTCAAGTCAATTTTAGAGTTAGTAATATGCCTTCATAAATCAGTAGACCTCAGTATACACTGAGAACACATGGGGTAACTGTGATGTAGAAGTACAGATAAATAAACCACAATTCCTCTGGGGGTCCTGTTGCAGTGGCCCTATGGGAGCGGAATCCCTCCTTGAAACCTCCCCTGGTGTCCATCTTAAGTACAGTCAGGACGAGTAAACAGGCCGGCCTTAAAGGGCTAAAGTAGATGCTTTGAGAGCGCCAGACTTAAATTGTGGCACGCCAGAACCACAGCCTGCCCATCATGCATCACTTCACTGCAGGTGATGTGAATGATTTACACACACAGACGTGCGGCCACATAGACACCGTCCATGCGCGTACACAGACACACTCACACACGCACACACAGGGGTGTGCCTCAAGGGCAAACCTTGCTGTGGGCTGACTGGAGTGTAATGAACTGGTTGACAGTTGCTTTGACTGCATGGGTACAAGAGCATAGTAGCTTGAGGAGGCCTGGTCTATTTTAGCTGAGCTGTCAGCCGACCCGGCAGGTCTGTACGCAGACAGTCCAAGCTCTATTTCAAACTCGCCACATATTTCTGCCCCCTTAGCTCCCCTTAGAACGCTGACAGTCTAGCCAAGCCCTCTTAAAAATACAAGGGAGAGTGGTTTTTACCCGAGGCCCAAACCACCAGAGCGTCTGCTCTCTTTGCTAGTTGCTGGTGCCAGTTACAGAAATTCTAGGCACTTTAGGCAAAGCAGCTCTCTTTATCAATTAAGATTACACTATTACTAACCACTCGCTCAATCTGGCATCTAAATATCAGCTTCAGTTATCTTTGTGTGTGACCCCAAAAAAGTTGAATCTGGCCTTTACTGCCCAAGAAGTCGTTTCAAATTCCCTCAAGAAGAATAGATATGATGACAATGTGCCAAGCACCAGCCCAAACACCACATAAGGCCCTCTTTCTTTTTCATTGACTGAAGTCTACCCGCCGTTCCTTCAGGGTGTAGTTAATGTAACTATAAACTGGGTTATTAGTTTATAAGACTGTTTTGCTGTGGCCAAGAAAAAAAACAATATTTCATTGAGTGATTTTAAGGCTAGCTGTCTGGAAAGAAAAAAGAAGAAAAAAGCATTATGTTCTTTGTCTGCTGTGAATTAAACTTTTCGTTTTCAACCAATGTTTCATTTGGGAATACAGTGTCATGCACAGACTATGCCAAATATGAAACCCACTCGTTCACTCTCTCACAATCACTAGCCTTAAAGAAACACAGGGAACACAAGCATTTAAAAGTATTTTAGGAGTACTACAATTCAAAAGGAGCTAAAAGAGACCTCGACAAGAGCACAAACCACTCAACTAAACAAGACCGATAAGGGCTTTCGATTGGGAGGGAAAACACATTACAGCTACATTTGGCTTAAATTCTAATTTGATTAAATGTTTTTTCTCCACTCTCCAAAACCTACACAAACAAAACAAAAATTCTCCCCAGCATCTAGATGATCTGGCCAGAGCAGGCATTGTGTAAATAATTAACTTATGCAAATTAAGGCTTTCCTGCTATACACTTTTGCAGATTGAATGCCCTCAAGCATGTTTTGGCCAGAACTATCCACGGGCGGATCTAGAGGTTTCATTCGGGGTGGCAATGGGGTGGAAGAAGGACGTTGTTGGGTGGCCTCCTAAAGGCGAATCAAAACCCAAAGTAGGGGGTACAGTACTCCCTATGGTAAATGATTAGGCTATTACATTGTAGTTTAAATTAAACAGTAACATTCATATTATTTATTGAAATGTTCTGTAATCTACAAATTATATTTTTCCATGGGAAGATTGGGGTGGCACCCCTTGCCACCCCTTAGATCCGCCACTGGAACTATCCCATTTACATGTTCTGGCATGTGCCAAAGGGATAAGTATTCAGAGAAGCTCAGATATGACGTGATGCATTTGTTCTGTAATTCTGTATGACGCGCTCCATGTGTTGCCTGTGCTAATAATGAGCTATAATTGAGTGCTTTCTCAATCCCATCTCCTGAGGGCTATCTAGCCTCCGGTGTATTTATGCAAAGGTTATTTGGAGACAATAAAATCCAATTACACAATGAGGAAGGCTTTGCATGAATTCTAACAAGGGTTTGATTTGATCACCTTTCAACATTCGGCAAAAGCAAAGTTCAAGCTGTGAGAAGTTCGCAAACATGTTCTAAACATGCCGGGGTGATGTAGGCTACGAGAATCAAAGCCAGAATTTTAATAGGACAAAAGAATTGCTCTCGGAAGAGCTATTCAAAGATTACTTTGTTTCTATGTCGTAAATAGCCATGGTCAATCCAAGAGTGTTGACTATTAGTTAGAGCAGATGTCAAACACTTGTAATCCAGGTTTACAATTATAGTCATAAACAAGCATGTGGTGTATGCCTGGCTACTCAATACCCACCACCGGTAACTTGATGAAAGCTGTCTAACATGCCAACAAGTTAAAGTGTAAGGCTTTTCAGACAACAATATTGAGGAAGGCTGCTTTGAGCTTGGTATGAATAACTGTGTCAGTCAATAGCACAGTGGTGGAACATTGCAGGAGAAATCAGAAACTCAGGTTGCAATACAAGCCTCGGAAAATGTGCCGACCCTTTTCCTTCTTGGTAAAATATCAAAAACGAGGCAGAGAATATTGAATCAACATTGAATGTATCATTGGATGGATCCAGTATATGTTGTAACACATGTTCTGAGATTCTAATACATGCCCACACTGCACAAAACAAATCAATCCCATTCACTGACGTAGTAATGGTTCATACTCCAAAGGTCTGTCAAAGTAATAATTGTAAATACATGTTATTTAATAGCATGGCTGTAGACAAATTGGCCTGACCGACATGCATGCAAACACACACACACAGACACACACCTTAGTTTTGATCAAAGTGTTTTCATACAGCTCTGACATTTAGGTCTGTGCTGGCCGCGGTTTTTCATTACCCTAGGTGATTAGATGGGAGGCGGCCGGAGAGACAACAGATCTGTGGCTTTCAATCAGCTGATCTGCTGAGCTTACCAGCAGCTGGACCTCTTATTAAACAGCGGGCCTTCTCATTGCTCCTGCCAGACACACTGCAGCACCTGCCCACTATACGACAGGGGAGACTGGAGGCAAAGTGGGGAACACTTCACTGAGTCAGACACACTGGGAATCGTGCCACAATAGTTTGAGGTAAGTTGGAGCACATTCTTGGCCAGACCCAACTGGTACTGAAGCCCACCATTTAGGTATACCTTTCTGAAACGTAAAAAATGAGCCGTTATGGAAGCATGGTTCCAAAGAGCCTACATTATTATAGGCTTGAATATAGGCGTGCCTGTTATGGACTTCTTTGGACTGTGGAGGAGAGGATGGCATGATATAATGCATTTAACGGTTTGTACTTCCTCCACTGTGACTATGCAGAGGGTAGGCATGTATTGACATCCAGACCAGAAATTCAAGAAAAACACTGATGGAATACATGCGCAGAAATATAAATATATAGGCTACATTAGATGGCCCTAGAGACATACTGTAATGCAGTATTAACTGAATTTAAAAGTGTTAGTTTGGTGAGGTGCAATATGGAAGGATTATCAGTAGCCTCTCATATTACTACTCTCCCCCATGAAACAGACGCTCAGGCTAATCTGCTTTCCTGGTTTCACCATAAATGTGATTACTACCATACAACAGATAATAGAACCCTTATCTATGCTGTGCGTGAGAGCGTGAATTAAAACTAAGCTTTTAACAGCCTTGAGCAGTTTTGGAAAAATCCATACAAAATCCATTGAAAATGAACTTAGTGCGTAGAGCCCCCTACTGGTAAAGCTTGTCTCTGGCAAATTTAACATGGTTTGGGACACTTCTGAAGAAACACCAGTTGCACTCTACTCCTTTTGATAAAAGCAACAGGTATACGCACTGGAAAGGAACTTGCTTACATATAACTAACTACCTTCTGTATGGTCACATATTTTTGTGTTCCTTGTTTTTTCTTTGTATAATAAAATAGTGCAATTGTTTTTTTTACTAATTTAGTTTGAACATTTCGTTCTACATGTATTTTTGTTTCTCAAATAGGCTTAAAGTGGTAATTTACTGCAGACACGTTGCAACTGTTGCCTTGGACTTACTGCCTTGAAATATGACACACATTCAAGGAAGCAACAAGTTGTGCCATACATTTAGTCTGTGAAACCAGACCACTACATCATCTGTGGAATAAAACACAACCCACCTTATGGTCTTCTCAATAAGAATGTCAAACATGGTAGCCTATTATAGTATCCTGAGGATAAAGCAATGCTTCAAATGTCCCTATTTATCAATCTAGTCAAATTAATAATTTGTTTTATTTAATTGTTTTAATCGCTTTAGGAGACCAATGCAACTTGTTGACGGAATGTGTAGTTTCTAAAGCAATTATTGGTAGGTTTTGAACTAATTGTCATGTGTTGCTCTCTGTCTTGCTGTAATGACAAAACACACATCAAAATAACATTATAGAACAGTTATTGACTAGGAAAACGACTGAATAAATGTATTATTGGACTGTGTGTTACACATCTACAGGTGAACTGGAGAAACCTCATGAGAAAACGGGGACATGTATTTGTGGTGTGGGCAAGAAAGAGCTTAGGATATCCACAATTAAAGAAACCAGACAGAACTGATTCCTAACTCACCTGAGATTTCTTGATGGGGAACATTGACAAGACTGAACCCTTTGGCGGTGTATGCTTGTCTAACCTCACTGCAGCTCCGTGCTTTGCTATCACCTCCAAATGAAAAGGACAGCACGGAGAAGGTGCAAAAGACCACTTGCACCCCCCACATCGCACACATCAGTAATATATCCCGGTGAACAAATTTGGCAAGGAATGGTAGCCTGTCTGTTGGTTTATCCAAACGGCTGGTCAATCCGCGACAAAAAAAGGAGTCTACGGCGATCCGTTGTATCTACTTTATTCCGCTGCAGAATGTCAAATGTTCATCAACCAAAAATCACACTTCACTTTAAATGTACATCCACCTCATAGCAAAAGCCTATCTTATCCTTCCCGGCAGAACAAGAGCGCATAGAGTCCAACAGCCTGCTAAATCCGTAATAAGAAACGGCACCTTGTGCTCCCAGTTCATACAACTTCTCTCATGCACACAGGACCTCTGTATTTCTGTCAACGGGAGGAAACCAGAAATTCTGTGAAGACATCGTAGTCACCAAGTGAGAGAGCCAGGCAAAACACGGAGTGGAGTAGCCTGTGTACTTTATCAAGACACGCGCGCCGTCATCGGTTCAGTGCATTTCACTACCATAATAAATTGCCAAAGGCAATGCTACCATTAGAGGATATGAACTATTTTATAAATAACTGAATTGTAATCTACCTGCCAGAAAGAAATTACCCTACTGATTTAATTACTTAATGCACCTATGTGATGTTGGAATTATGTTTTCCAAACTGGCATATAAAATTAATTAGAGACCACTTAATCATACAGTAGGCTACAACTTGAAAAAAATGAAATAACTTATTTTAAACATGGAAACACTAAAATTGTGGCAACTTTGAAAGTTAGATTTAGAAAAAAGGGCAAAGCTGCAGAAGCCTTTTTAGTCATGATTTGTAAATAAACTGAAGGGTATTTGGATGAAAATTTGGAAGCAAAATAACAACTACAGTTACATTGTTTACAGTTGGGTTATGGTACAGGCATTTGATTATCAACCGTAGCAATTATTTTGTATTTTATTTTTTTCTTATCACGTATCAGATTGATAGTAGCCTATATATTTCCAGTGTAACATGAATTACTTCCTGGACAGGCGACAAATATGAGCGCATTTCTTGGAGGTTATAAGAAAGAGCTGTGACAGGCTTTCACTTCTCAAATATTGTAAGCGTTTGGTCAACACTAACTGCAGGCAGGGGGGAAATAAACTGGAGAAACACCTCATGCTCTGTGAAGAAGCGGGGGAGGTTTCAGTCAGGTCAATAGCACCAAACAACCAAGTCATCTTCATAGAGATAATGTTTCGCAGACGGGTCACACACCTTGTTCAACACTAAAAAGGAGGTGAAGAATAAGCCTATAGGCGAGCTGTGTGGTGTTGTTAAAGTTATTATTATTGTGTCCACCTTTGTGGATGGCAACCCAGAGATTAAAACATCACGTTTACATTGTTTATCTTTACCCACACCTACTTCAATGACGAGGTTCACGGCCCACATCGGCATGAGGCTACATAACATTTACATTTAGTCATTTTTTTACATTTAGTCATTTAGCAGACGCTCTTATCCAAAACGACTCACAGTAAGTACAGGGTCATTCCCCCGAGGCAAGTAGGGTGAAGTGCCTTTGCCCAATGACACAACGTCATTTTGCACGGCCATAAATCGAACCGGCAACCTTCTGTTTCCCTAACCGCAGGCAGAGCTAGAGATCACGGGACTGTAGGTTAACGTCGAACCACGCCGACGACGCAACTGAAAAGATGTTAATGCTGCCAGCTGAGCATTTAATCTCTTGCTAATGAGGAGAAGAGATCGTGGCCAGAAGATGATCCCTTCCTGGATCAATATCTTACCATGCGAAGTCAGCACGGGGTTCGTGACTCATGAACTCCACCAGAGAGACGACTGAGCTCAGATTTTCATGTGAGTCCTCCTTCCATAGGGACATAAACTGCAGGTCTTCATGCGACTGTTAACAACTTGAAAGTTTTTGTAGACACTGGCAATATTTGCAAAACCTACAGTGCAGCTTATGTTCATGAAATTCTAAACCAAAACCTTGGCCAAATTGATATTTTATAACATGTCTTTGTTTCACAATAACATAATAGAAAATGCAAATCAGTAGGCCTAATTATGGAGGTTGGTAGAGTAATCATATGCAGATATAGGCTATTGTATATCCCAGTTGGTAAAGAAGCCATTCAGTTTTCCTAGGTTACTCGTGCCTTTGAAATATTTCAGGAACAGCGATAAAAGAGAGGAGAAACAGGGGACACGTCGACAGAGGTGTAGCTCTTTGAAGATCATTTATTGCTAATTGCCCAAAGACTGTTTACTTGTACATCTATTAGAACCCATTTTGTAAGAAATGTTAATCACATTTTAGAACTCACAATACACGAAGTCCAGCTGATGTTAACAGACATGATGGTGTTGTTATGTATGTTGCATGTTCCATGTTGCATGTTGAAATCATTGCTTATTTGAAGTTGCATGGCATGCAATGTCACAGTGTTTGATGGTTAGGCAGGAAGGTCACTTAGCTCACATTAGCTACGCCAGCTACTGTATGAATAATTTATCATACATTTATTCATAATTTATGGGTGTTTAAGACAATATGTGCAATAATCAAGAAAAAATGTAACATCTTCATCTTTTCCAGATGGACAGCAATGGTTTAATTTTTAATTCAATAGGATGTCATCTGAAAAAGGTTTAAGACAATGAAATTATGCTGCCGTTTTTTGAAGTATGTTGGTATATAAGTGTAGAATTCTAGATTGTGTCCTGCACTGTCTACTGTGTGTGTAGGCTATATGAACTGTCGGCACTATCAATTCTCATAACTATTCTTCAGAGAAACATTTTGCAGTATCATAAATTGACAGTAATAACTCCACCAACAGTATGGCAGTTACTTGTTTTGAATTCCTGTACATCCTAGCGTCTTTTACAGCACATGGAACAAGGAAGGGGGATATTAATATTGATCTTGACACCTTGTTCAAATGTAAAGTTGGTACATCCACTTAACTCCAGAGTCCCCTAAAGCAGTGTACAAGTATTGCGATGTTGTTTTATTGTAACTCATGTCAGCATAAGCTACAGTGTAACTTACTGGTCTTGCTAAACTGTTTTGATTGGTTAATGCAGATTAAGTTCCTCCTCTGCAAGAGTGATTTAAGAAAAGGCGAGTCTGTAAAGTATGCAAACAAATATTAATGTAATATTTACCAGCATTTTATATTAATGCTAGACCAGCACTTTTGAATGAACAGTACAGTGGTCTCAGCATTACAGCTGTTGGCAATGCTTAGCTCATATTTGAAAAAAAAGATGCCACAATGTTTTCTGTCCTAACTGAATTATAATCCAATTCAATATGTGATATGGGGGGTAAGGGAATTGAAAACTCCAACTCATTTTATGACCAATCCTCAGTGTTGCTTGGCACACTATATAATTCATAAGGGTATCATGAATATGCAAATATAGAGTCGTGGATGCACTATAGTTTAAGAGGCACAGAAATATTCAGAACTTAAAACATGTGAGAATACAAAATAGCTGAAGAGGTGCTCAATAATTATTGAACAAAGTGCTGAAGATCAAGATAATCAGATAATGCAACAGAGAACTCCCTTGCTATGTGTGACATGCCACACCTTGCTGGCCCTCGTTGGATGGTTCATTATCACAGCACACTTGACTGAATGAAAGTAGATTTGGCTCATACTTACATAATTGAATTGTCAATAACTGTCAATCAACCCATGTCCTACACTACAATGACTTGGCAAGGAACAAAAAGCCATAAACAACTCATACATCAAAACCACTCAATGTTTTGTTGTTGTTAACAGCAACCGTTGTCCAAATATGATTGGCCTATTCTGAAAGATTAGTCAAAGACAAACTTCATTCTTAGACAAGAGGCTTCCTTACAAAGATCAATTATCTCTTGTATTATTAGATCTCAGCATTCCATGCAGCACAGTAATGTTTGTAATGATGAAAAGGATCTGTCCACCTTCTAACAAACAACTAATGAACGGACAAGCTCATTAAAATTGCATGATGCTGTAAGTGAATCTATGGAATATTCTCCATGACAGAGTGGGACTTTGTTTCCTCTGATCTTTGAAGAGTTGTTGCACAAAATCCCTTTGGTAAACTGGTAATTAGCTGTCTGATTTGTGAAAAGTAACATGGATAAACAGTACCATCAAGTAATAGGTAACAAGCAATTAACTCTACAATATTAGGTCATTCCTGATCTGTTTATTTTTTATCTGTTCCATTTAAAACACCTATAGTACCTGTATTTATTGTTCAGTACTTTCTGTAGAGAGCTTAAGTGATTAGATGTAATTAGCTTTCTCTCCCAGTCATCACAGTTGCAGCTCAAGTCAGCGTTACTGTAAAAGCACAAAGTGGGTTTTTCATGTTATCGAAATATATTTATGTTGTATTGAATGTTTTAACATCCTCGTCTAAACCGTCAGTAATCTAGCTCATTCTGGCAGATGAAGGAACACATATTATTTAGCATTAGCTCAGTAATGTTTAAAACTGTAGTTTCCTTTTAAACCCAGAGTAACTGTCTATTCTATGCTGCTCACCGGAGGCAAGATCAGAGCCCTTGAGTTTGTGCTCCAAGGTACAATTAAAAATGAAAAGTGATTCAAAAGTCAGACAGGCCTATCCTCTTTACTTTGAATCAATATTTGCAGAGGGGGAGGGGCCTCCATGACTCGAGGGCAGACTCGTCCTCAAGGCACACCATCACAATCACCTCCTGAGCCCCACCCCTCCTTTGTACCTTACCATTTACGATGGATCTAAGTATGGTAGCTACCCTTAGCTGCCCCAACATTGCTGAACATACTAAATCACCCGGACTTCTTGTTTCATAGTATGCTTCAGTTCATAACACAACACACCACTACACTCTCAGAATGAGTAGGAGTAATGAGACGGTCTCCCCTGTCTCCTAGATCAACTTTCACTGGCAAACCAAGTTTTGGATAAGTAAGTAAGTACATGTTATGTATAAAGCACACTCTAACACAGTAAGGCTGACCAAGGTGCCGAACATAAGCACACAAAAAAAGACACCATAAAATCCATAGTAAAAGCAAAATACAAACAGTCACAAACAATAAAATAAGTAACAATACAACTCAAGAGGTAGTGGGAAACGCTAGTGTATATACAGTCGTATGCAAAAGTTTAGGCACCCCTCTGAGGCTGCATGATAATTTCCTGTCTTCACCAAAAAAGATCAATATAATATTGTAAAATTACTTTTCTAGTTAACACTGAGTGCTGGGGTGTTTTCCAGACAAAGATATTTGGTGTAGCAGTATTTAGTTGTGTGAAATTAAATCAAATGTGAAAAAAAGGCTGTGCAAAAGTTTGGGCACCCTTATCATTTATTTGATTTGAATACCTCTGCCTACTAAATGCTGATTAACTGCAACACATAGTTAGTCTGATTAACTCGTTAAGCCTTCAATTACATAAAAAGGTGCATTCAATCATTAGAAAGGGTATTTAAGTTAGCCAATTGCAAGTTTTGCTTCCCTCTGATTCTCCTCTGAACAGTGGCAAAATGGGGGCATCAAAACAGCTATCAAATGATCTAAAAACAAAGATTGTTCAGCAGTATGGTTTAGGGGAAGGCTACAAAAAGTTATCCCGGAGGTTTCAGCTATCAGTTTCCACTGTGAGGAATGTCATTAGGAAATGTAAGGCAACAGGCACAGTTCTTGTTAAGGCCAGAAGTGGCAGGCCAGGAAAAATAACAAAGAGGCAAAGGCGAAGAATGGTCAGAATGGTCAAGGACAACCCTCAGACCACCTCCAAAGAGCTGCAAGGTCATCTTGCTGCAGATGGTGTCACTGTGCATTGCTCGACCATTCAGCGCACATTGCACAGAGAACAGCTGTATGGGAGAGTGATGCGGAAGAAGCCTTTTCTGCACACGCGCCACAAAAAGGCTCGCTTGAGGTTTGCCAAACTACATTTGAACAAGCCAGGCTCATTTTGGAACAAAGTGCTGTGGACTGATGAGACAAAGATGGAGTTATTCGGTCACAACAAGAGGCGTTACGCATGGAGGCAAAAGAACACAGCATTCCTAGAAAAACACTTGCTGCCCACAGTAAAATTTGGTGGGGGGTCCGTGATGCTGTGGGGCTGTGTGGCTAGTGCAGGAACTGGGAATCTAGTTAAAGTTGAAGGTCGTATGGATTCAACTCAGTACCAGCAAATTCTGGACAATAATGTTCAAGAATCTGTAACAAAGCTGAAGTTACGGCGCAGTTGGGTGTTCCAGCAGGACAACGACCCGAAACATTGCTCCAAATCCACTAAGGCATTTATGCAGAGGAACAACTACAATGTTTTGGAATGGCCATCCCAGTCCCCAGACTTGAATATAATTGAAAATCTATGGGGTGACTTGAAGCGGGCTGTCCACGCTAGGCACCCATCAAACCTTACTGAACTGGAGATGTATTGTAAGGAAGAATGGTCCAAATTACCTCAATCCAGAATCCAGACACTCATCAGAGGATATAAAAAGCGTCTAGAAGCTATTATTTTTGCAAAAGGAGGCTCTACTAAATATGAATGTGATTTTTCTGTTGGGGTGCCCAAATTTATGCAAGTGTCTAATTCTCTTATGATGCGTATGGCATATTTTCTGTTTATCAAATAAACCTTATTTCACGGCTAAAATATCACTGTCCATGACGTATGTGTATATATATGACAAAGACGTTCCTCATCCAAACGCCCAACATTTTATAGATGAAAGTAATGGAGATTATCAGGGGTGCCCAAACTTTTGCATACGACTGTAAGTGCGTTTTAGATTTAGATTTAAAAACAGACAATGAAGGAGCCTGCCTGATAAAAAGGGGAAGTTGATGCTTGTGTGATTACTTTAAACCATTACAAAACAAATTCATATAGGAATTGTCAGTTCTGTTGAACAATGTTTATGAAGTAAAATTCAGAATGTTTTACTCATTTGCCTCTACAGCAGTGTTCAACCCTGGGCCTCATGTTTGAAATGTTTCCCTGCTCCAACACACCTGATTCAAATGAATGGTCATCCAGCTCTTTAGAAGCCTGATATTGACTGGTCATGCTTTCAAGTGAATATTCAGTCATGGAAGACAAATTAAGGTTTTGGATGGAGAGAAGTTTATGTTTTCAATCTGTACTGGCTGTCCATGGATAGTTTAATTAATTGTATTCTGTCTACTGTATATTCAGTCAGGCAGTAATTAATGGTGGTTAACAGAACTAGAACAACGAGCAAACTTAGCCAAACAGAAACAAATAGACAATGTGATATCCATTACAAAGAACCAGTATTGGCTGATGTTTCATGGTAAAGACCTGCAATCAATAAGCAGCACATTGACGTAAATGTTAAATCACAGTATGCTGCTCTCCTTAAACATTTCAGCTTGATAAGGTCACGTCAGCCTTCTATCGATCCATGTTTATAGGATGGGTTTGCAATAAACGTGAATGGATTTCTAAACATTTCTAAACAGACCTTAATAAAGAACAGCAACAGATCTTTGGACCATAATCATCCCTTCTTTGCCTAGATTTACCGATCAACATAATGCTTCCTATGGAGGCAGCAAATATGTTTTTTCTACGTTAATGTCAGGTCATGTCTTTTGAGTGTTTAACTAGGCAGTCTCCACCTTGGTCTGTTTCCTACAGTAACTAATCACATTTTGCTCTGATCTTCCTTTTCGTCTTCATAATTTATACAAATGATTGCAGAATGAACCATTTTAACACAACTCATAAATAATTCAAAATGGTTTCAGGTGGTTGTTTTCCTGGGATGAAAAAATGTTTTGAGCTAATTAATGATGTCTTTAGGCATGTTAATTAGGGTTTTGAATTCTAAATAGACTCTGACAAGTTAAAGGGAGAGAGTTGGCAATGAAGGTCTTTATAAGGGGAGAACATGATATAACTCAAGCAGAACAGTTGTGTTTTAATGCACATAATGTTATTAGCTCTTAAAATACTACACAATGATCGAAGTTTGTTGACTAGTTGATTAGTGGTCAAGAAACTGATTTCTGTAAGAAACCCACAAAAGGGTAAATGTTTCCATTTCAAACACTAGATTGTTCTCTTAATAAAGCAAACACGTGACATCATTATAAACATAGTATCAATATAAACATGAACTAAACTAACAAGAATATGCACGAAGGTTGCAATTCATTATTTCATCACACACAAGCATTATACATCTGTAGTGAAACATTGAGTTTATGGAATAGTAAACATGATCGTTGTATTTTCGGTGAGACTGATCTTATAAATATTCCAATTAGTAGTGTCGAATCTTTAACAAAACAAACATGGCCAATCATTTTGGCTGCCCGCTGAGAGATTAAACTAATATTAAGACAACATATGCAGCGTCCTTGTTAAATAAATCTATCAGGTCATTTGCTAAAACCACTTAATAGGCCCCCCACACAGGCCTTTGACCTTTTTCTCCAAAGTACGGCATCAATATTCACTGAGGATGCACAACACCGGGCTCTGTTGTTTGTCGAGGTGACACAAAGATGTTTTTATTCTCCCACTGGGGCAACATTGACTCATTAACAATGTTCTGCATTTTACAGGAGCCATATCCTGGCCTAGTACCGATTTGTGGAAATCCACAAGAAATGGATGTGCATATCCATATTCTCTTTATATTCTTTTTAACATTTTCTTTTCAGTTCTGCAAAGAAGTTTGGTCTTATATCTTCTCATAAATAGTGGAACAATAGTTTTTCCTCGTCTTTCAGCTACTCCTACTGTTTCGTAACGATATTGGAGCGATGCTGTGATTCAACACTGACGCTCTCTCTCTCGAATTAGCTCTCTCCCATCTGCTCTGATAGCCCAGTTAGAAGGCTGTGTGGCCTGAAGTGTCAACATTGGCATTGCCATTTTTCCTTCAGGTTTACAGTAGCAATGCAGACATATTCATTCACCACGAGACAACACTTTCACTGGGGAGGAGGTAGAAGACATTCTTACGCAGCATGAATATTGTACACAGCTGTCTTAGAGCTTAACTGGAATTATTCATTATGAAATATGTTTTTCCTTCTGTACTATTATTTATGTTTTTTAATAATGAATGGAGGGAAAGTCAGCAGGGCCAGAATAAGGAAACATACTTTCAGTCACAGGTGTCAATTGCATTGGGTTTTCTACAGCTGCAGTTTGTTATGTATCTTCAACAGAACTGTGATTCATGGTTACATATGATCAGCAATGATTAGATCTGGGTGAGGGAACAGTTCATTAACACCCTACACGATTCATGTAATGGTAAAAACTAGTAGGTTATTGTTAGTGTTTAAATGTTGATAAGGTTGACCTGCATTAAGTTTTTACATCCCCGAATATCACCCTTCTAGCAAACATTTGCATTCTTTAGCTTCAAGTGTGGGAGACTGAGTGATTAACAGTTGTGATGAATGATGACGTTGTAGAAGCACATTCTTCACTCTCTGAGTATGCACCATGCTGAATGCCAAGGCTGGATGTCCTGCCTGATAACTGTTAACACTGAGATTGAGAGGGTGAAACAGCAATCGGTGTCTCTGCAGCTGCGAAGATGAGGTGATGCAAACTCAAAAGATGAGGACCTTAGTGAGGGGGGCCCTTTCGTTGTCTTTTTTTCCTTACATGACCGACAGCATTCAGCAGGTCTAAAATGAAAGAATACAAACACATTAATTCAAGACTGTAATGCAGATAAAAGAAAGCTTACAATATGCTTCCTCTCAAATAGGAAAAAAGTATTGTTGAATTGTCTTATTACATTATTAAAATGTGTTGTTGCTTCTACAAATGGGAACTAGTAATATTGAGATGCATCAAATATTTAAATGTGTACGATCCATAAAAACGTGTTTAGGTGTCGATAATGATTGAAAATAATGCAGCCACTGGGATCCCACATGTAAAATGTAAGACCTGCAGAATCTGAGGCATTTAAAATGTTAGAAATTATTTATTTCACTGCTGATATAGCATGGGTGCATGACTCTAATATTATATTTGGTAGGGAGAAACCTGGAATAAAATGTTCAATGAACATTTCCATAGGAAATGACTTACTGTTCTTCAGAGGTCTGCAGTTAAATTTATTATGTAATTACAGTGAAGTGAGTGTTTGAAAACCGGGTACCCTGTGGGAAATGAGGTTCAGTGGAATAGAGAGCACAGAATTTGCGAGCACAGGAGGTTTTCAAACCCAACACCACCATCTTGTTCTCTTGGATCTGTAGCTTGCTCTTAGGTTCGATGGTAGGATAGTTTACCTGGCTTCTCTCCCGGTCTCCATTCAGCCCTACCTGAAAGGTTTCATTTTCTCAGTGACCTTTCTAACAGGAAGAGGGACAGGGGGAACCGCTCTCCATGAATACAAATGAACAATAAAAGTTCTTAGTAGCACATGGCTACAAAGAGGAAATGGGCAGTTTATGGCAATGGTCATTGTAAATAGATAATCTATTGTTTATTTATTAGCAATAACTGGAAGATTCTAGTGGTTAATATCACATACTGTTCAATATTCAGAATTATGGTGAATTAATATTTCTGGTTAATTTGAACGATAAAGACCTCTAGTCAAATGTGATAAACATGATATGATTCCTTTCAAAGTGTACATATGAAAAGGAATCAATATTCATCATATCTTATTATTAATCAACGGTTTTACAAGTTTTACATAGTTGCAATGCCAGATAAAGGTCAGGTGTAGAGAAAGAGGGGAGGTGTCTATGTACAGAGAACACGGAGAAAGGCTCAGTTGGCATATTAGGAGCCCTGTGCTGCTGCCCAAGTGATATCTGGAAGCCTAACTGGGGGTAAATTGAAGCACTTAGCTCAGTTGGAGAGCAGACAGCAGGAAAACCTAATATTGATAGGACTGTTTTTCCCTTTCTCACACCTCAGAGAAAAGTTAACAGCATGAGTTATTTGAGTGGGAAGACAGAGTAAACAAGTATTGTTGTGAACATATCACCCCACTTAGGTCAGAAACAGTTGGCCATTAATTCGTATGTATTTGTGGTAGGAGGATATGAGAGAGTGACAATTACTCGAATTCTAAAACTGAACATACAGTATTTTCATGACCTCAACGCTGTTGCTATGGCAAATACTACCAATGAATCAAGGAATGACCCCTCTACTGGATGATGGGTGGATGAATCCCCACGCTGTCATTAATAAAACCCAGGGATTTAACCTTGCTTTCCTGGACAACATCCAGCCTGGCTTAACACCAGCCACAGGGTCAGGAACCTCTTGCTTTGACCAACAGCTTGCCGTAATTTGTCATGTTGGAACCCCTTCCCCCAACAGTAAGAATATGAATCCAGGATTATCCCTCCTATATAGTAGTCTCACTGCATCAATAACTTGACAGTTGACCCATTAATTCTGTTGGATGGATTGTTTCTTTATAGATGATGGTAAACATACATCAAATGTTATCAGACAGAAATCATTTTAATAGGGGACTGAATGCCACGGCTTCTATATATTTGATTATATACAGTGTATATATATAATTAAGTTGTGCTCAAGGCAGACACTCACAAAACAGTGCACTTAAGCTTATGGAAAACGTATTAACACCTTGTCATAGTTAATCACATTGCCGCTGTAGCGAGTAATAATGGATTTCTTAGATTCATTATGGACTTATCTTCGGAGTGCTTCTATTCAAACTTTCTGGAGAAACCCAAAGAGCCATTCATCTGCTGTTGTTAAAAGCTCTGCCTTGGCCATTAAAAGAAGAAGCATCACTTTGAACAGAATATAGTTAAAAAAGCATTAGGCCCATCTGCCAGATGCAGTTTCTGTATGTCAGTGATTTTAAATACTTTTTTTATAGCTGTCTCACCTAAATGTACCATATTATTGAAAATGTAACTGTGTTTTCACTCTTACAGTACGAGGATCAATATGACAAACACGTTCAGTACCAGGCTTTCTACCACCTCATCCACAGGTTCCAGAAGACTCAAAATACCAGACTGGTTCTTGATATTGTTCTGATACGAGTTGGTACAAACAACAAGGCTCTTGCAGATGAAGTATCTCATGATACGTGGGACCAACAACATGACTCACAAGGCAGACAACACCTTTACTCTCAGTCCAGTCACCACACTTACACATAACATGAAAGCATATCTACATTGAGTTTTTAGTAAGGGATTTCTGTCCCCTCATCCTTTAGTGCTGCAGTGCCTTCCTCATAACCATGTTTTCATTTGAAAATCATACTATCTAGGGGAGGGATGTCATGAGGTGCACTCTGTCTGCGGGTACTCTCTCTCTCGAGGCAGTTTTATTGTTATTGGTTGAAAGAAAAATATTTTTTCACACAGCGGGCTCTGTGCTTTCCCCTCAGTGAAGGAAACTTACCATTCATGCTACCCAAGGCTGCTCACCATTGGATGATAATTTGGCCCAAATTGAAGCAGAACCAAAAATTATAATGATACCCTAATATTATAAAAATGTGTTCCTTTATTGGACTACCTTAAACTTACTATGATTATGACATTATGAAGATGAACACACTGATAAATTCAGTAATACGTTCACATGATTTATTCTATATTCAATCTACCACTAAATTGGTTGAATAATGACTTAAAAGTGCCAGTAAATGTAGCTACTGTTATGGTTTAACCAACTGGCGACTGAGTAGTGGACCCAAACGCACGACTCAAAACACATGGTTTGATTGACAGGTTTATTGAGAAGGACAAGGGGTATGATGGAGATCTGTGGAGGGCTGGCAGGTTTTGGCTGGCAGGCAGGTGAGACAAACAAACAGGCGAGAAAGGTGTGGCAAGGGTCCGGGCCGAGACATACACATGATTAATTTAAGTGTACTGCAATAACAGACCCCGTAAATCAGGAGCAGACACTAACACGTCTAGTTGAAGCGTTAAACTGGCGATGAGTGACTGGAAAAACCGGGGTTGAATTACTGTGGTGCTGATGAGGGAATGAGCTGCAGGTGTGACAGTTTCACAGGAGGGATGGAGTGTGTGGGTAGGAGAGCCGGCATCTGAGGAAACAAGAACAGAAAACCCGGATCAGGCCAGGGACAGAACAGTTACAACCAAAGATAGGTTGTGACCACTGATCTGAGGGGAGAAAACAGCTATCATTGTCCTCAGCTGTTCCATACTGTAGCTGTGCCTTAGCATGAGGTGTCCTGATTATCGACATCTTCTCCATGGAGAGGTCCAAGCAGGAGCTGCTGTCAGAGGATCCGAGCATGGCCTGAAATTAACAGGCTATTGATTGGGTGCAGAGCAGTCCCCGGGACGGCCATTTGAAGGCACACACAGATTGTCTGGCAGTCCCGGTGCTGGTGTCCCTGTTCAGGAAATTGATCCTCTCTGGCATCAGCATTTGCTCTCACTTCCTCTTGTTTCGACCCCACACCAGTGGCTACATACTGTGTACTGTCTGTAAATAACACATGGACGGAAGTGCTAAAGTAAATTTTCAGTTTTTCAACTTAAAACTTTGAAATAACTACCCACATGATTTGTGATTACAGAGACAACTGGCTGTGATAATTGGGCCATAATGATTTTTTTTATCATTGCATTCCCACTAAATCTGTCTACATAATGGGACAATTGGGTTGTTGAAGTGCAGGGTAACGCGTGTGCGTGCTGCAGGGATGGCGGCCATTAAGTTGTGTACAGAGTGTACCAGTCTGACTGCAGGCCTCCAGGGAGGTGTGTCAGGGCCTATTAGAAGAAGAGGACAAGAGTGATGGTCTGTCTTTTCCACAACCTCTCTCTCTCGTTCTCTCTCGTTCTCTCTCTCTTTCTCTCTCTCTCTCTCTCTCTTTCTCTGTCTCTCTCTCTCACTGTGCATCTCCATCTCAATGCAGTCACGCCACTGAAAGAATACCAATGATTGGCAGCCTGGAATATGTAAGCAACTACTGATTACTCTACTACATAGTATGAATAATGCATTCGAGGCCAAGGAGGAAGCTGCAGTCTCTCTGTGTGACCCCTGTCCGTCAATAACTGTGCCAGGCTGACTCCAAGAGTTATGAGGAGAGGTTCTTCCATGTGTGTGGCGGTAAGTCGAGTTTTGTTGTGCATTTTTAACTGCTCTGGTCAAATCATTTGATTAGCTTCTACAAAATGTACCCCCAAAGTAACTACTGTATTTGTTATTGTAACATGCAGGTATAAAAACAAAATGTTGATGGCATCGTGGTCACCCAACAACCAGTGTCAGGATTCTTCCTGATATATAGTATCGTCTAAAGTTTTGATATAAAATTCAGGCCCATTATCTCTCAATTACAGGTGTTACTGTAACCCCTAAAACAGTAGAATCTCTCCTGAAAAACGAGATTTTTGAAGGCTGAGGACTGAAGATAAAGTTTGCATTTAGAAATGACAAGGGATATTCTGAGGACATGCGATCAATATATCCCATTCAAAGACTGAAATAAAGTTGGAAAAAGGGGTCAGAGGTTCTATCTGGAGGATAAGGTTTAGTTACCAGATCGATTTGTTCTTTCCAGAGAATTTACATTCTCTTTGTCTAAAATAACTTTGTATTACATTTTGATTTAATACAGCGAGGGAAGTGAGTGCAGTGTCTCATATAAAAATCCAAATCTATACAGTAACCTCGTTCCTAGTACAGGAGTACTGTTGTACAAAACAATATCTACTAGAGCCCAATCAACCCTAGAGAAAATCCCTTGTGTTCACGTAATGTAAATACAGCATATTGAATATAGAGGCTGTTAACATATCAAACTCATTGTTAAAGCCAAAGCTACTCAAGACTGGTACCAGCATTAACTTTCTGATACCAGCATATTCTATCTACAGAATCCACCTGTTTAAATACACTGTAGTATTTGGGACTTTTCACCTGCAGAATGAGATAGTACAGGACAGACATAAAGTCATTCAAATCAATGCAAATCAAAGCGTGAGTACGCTTCGCTGCACACCATGGGGCCCTGGGATTTCTTAATGCCTCGTTCATCACTTAGATGTCTCACCCAGTCCTGATGTATATCTCACAGATGAGGCAAAGTCTTCAGCATAGGAACAGTGGAAAAAAAGCTGTTTTATCTCAACCAGTGTCGAGCTTATCAAGCTGTTTGGATGCAAAGTTACTGCACTGCTCACACAGGTGATTAGTATGCCAGTGATATCCAAACTCTTAAGGTCATTAGAAGAGATAAATACATGCACAGCGTTGGCAGAATGCCTAATGCCAAATTGTCAGCTGTCTCTTGGGGCAGGAGGCAGCTGTGAAACGTTCCTCAACAGACTCAAGTCTCATAACATTTCCATTTAAATTCCAGGACAAAGAATACAAACTGTAATGTTATTCAAAAAGGAGGAGGCTTTAGGCTGACAAGATTAGCTTCTTTATCCTCGGCCTCCTACTTCACTCCCTCTGTCATGGTGTCTAAGTAAGCCCTTCCTCCAGGTTTTTTCCAGAGACAGACTAAACTGTGGATTTTGTTCCCCACCTTGGGGGTACATCAGTGACAAACTCTCTTCGAGTTACCGTAGGAATTTAAGGCAGTTTTACAGTACAATAATTCAGTAGAATCACTGAAAACTCGTTAGGGGTCATTCGGTAGGACAAACAATGTAATTGTTAGAATTATTTTGATTTCTCACTGTATTTGATCTATCGGGGAAACAACACATTGCTCCCACGTTGAGCAATGTGGAAATATTATTTATAGTGACAGTTTTATGTGTGAAGTTTGTCTTGGCACTTGAAACTGAATGGGCCTTTTCCAGATTTGGACCCTTGGCTTGAGCCCTGGTAGCCATGTACACCATTATCCTGCTTCCTCCACTGTCCAAGGTCCTGCCGCTGTTAGCATAGAGTGTTCTGCAGAATGGGGAAGTGCTCTGAGCCACACCTACTACTGGCAAAACATGCAGCTTGTGTTTTCAGTGTCAATTCAATCAATCTGGCTCCTGGAGGAGAGGCCTGCGTTGGCAGGCATTAAATATGAATAATGAGACGAACAGAGAAAGACATTACACAGATCCTTCCGAGGGCCATCGTCAGTCTCCGTCGTTTGTCTGCTCCGAGCTGTTTGGCTTTGGGAGAGCAACAAAAACAAGCGAAGGGGGAAGCCATGCGTAGAGCTGCCGTCTGAGACCTCTTAGGCAGCCGGCCGGCTGGCTGGCTGACTGGCTGAATACTCCCACTCGCAGGCAACATAAATGAATGTACCCCTGAGTCGGAAGATCCCTGTCCTATTACATTTCAGAGGACACTGAAAGGAACCATTAAACAATAGGTATACTCGAGTTACTTTATAGAACGAGGCATTGTTTTCTATTTCCGATAAATACTCTTGACATTGTGAGGAAACTTACATGACATTGACACAATTGCAGTCCGAGAATTTTAGTTGAAGTAGATTTGTGTGCCAAACATGAGTCCTAATTGTGAGGCAGTACTGCATCTCCACATTAACAGTGTTGTCACAGGACACCTACTGTAAATTACGTGTCTCCGCCGTGAGATGGTGAAAAATATTCTAGTCTTTGCTGTCTTTTTTCGAACACCTAACATGAGTCGGCCTGTTGGTAGTGTTTAGGGATTGGCCCGGTGGATAATGTACAGAAGAATAACACGTACGGAGCGTGCGGCAACCTTTTACCTTGTTTGAAGCAATTTATCTGTTTCATCTGGGTTTAATCTGCCTCCTAGGGACTTGGTCTTAACTCAAAGGAATCCAATCCAGTGCAGGGGAGACCTCAAGAAGACATTTGGAGATAAACAGTCATTTAGATCAGCTGACCGATTGGATGTAATAGTAAACATCTGCCAAGATGTATGGAGGTTGATAAGGCAAGAGGGGGCACAGCATGTCCACATGGCTGTGGCATGACAAAGCCTGGATGAACCGCCGCCGAGAAAACAAATGGGGATCTAAAATGACGATTCTAGGTTGTGCCAGTCTGACGGAGCCTTAAGCTCAGCTCAGAATTCTCATCACAAACCTGCCATTTATCCCCAGTTTAGATATTGTCCCTTCTCCCTCGACTGACAATCACATCACCGCCCCAATACAGTTCAAGGATAAAGTCTCTACTCCTCACGATCATCTTATTTGCCCAAATAACTTCTTTGTCCAATGGCTCCTGCTCTTCCTGACATTTCAGGGGGTAGTTCGCTCACAACTCTGCTGTTACCAATGCATTGAATGGAACTGAAGGTCATCCATTTGCATAGCATTGTTTGACGAGCACTTCCTCTGGCCTTTTTGTAGCTTTAAACATGAAAATCTGTCATCACACACTGCTTTAGGAGCTCCCAGGCCCCGAGCTGCCATCCAGCCCGCTGCCTCGGAGGACACCACCACAAATTGGTTTCCGTTCCGCCACGTGTTGGCATCTGATGGCCAGGGAAGGCCCGATATGGTTGTGTCTGGGATGAAATGAAACGAGTCTGAGATGATTGGGAAAGACGGAAAATTCAGAGTTAAGCCCGGAAAATGGAGCGTTGTTAAAAAAAAAGAAGAAGAATAAGAAGATGGTAATCTAGCTCTTTCACGTTCTGATAGGTTTCCGTAAATCATAGAATTATAAACTCATCCTTTCTGTGGCTTCTGCGTTTCATTCAAGGTCAGAGACGTGGGATTCATCAGCTCCGAGTTAACTCTGTGGTCTATGCTGAAACCAACACTACGACACACAAACATGGCAAACATTGGCCTGCCCTTTCTTCCATCCATGTCCACAAGTCAATATTGTCTGCCAGGTTTATAATGGCAGCACAACAGATGATAATCTGTCCTGTTTGAGCCAGCAAAACAAATCGTTATCAAGCACCACAACTCAGGAAAGGTTAAGCTTTACCCTGAAATTGCTTGTACTGTACCCATAACATCTGCAAGGTACTGCTTCAGACACACTAACTGAGGAAACTTTCAGTCAGCAAAATGAAAGGCTGCTGTAGCAATGGATTTTGTTCGTAAGGATGTCACCTCAAACGTAGCGCACAACTTCAAAAGGTTTAATGTCATGGTTTTACTTTGGACATTAATTGTAATTTATACACAGAAAATTCGCTTTTTATTCATGATAAGGCCTGTTGGTGTTTAAAATACAGTACAATACAGTGTACAGTTGCTTGGATGTATTCATTAGTGAAACAGAAACGAAAATGAAATGATTATATTTGAAAAGTGGTTTGAAACTATACAGTTGCTGTATCCATCCATGAGACTAATAACTTGTGTAGTTTCTGTGGAGTGGTCTACATGTTTCAAACGTGTATTATTTTTCTGTTCAACAATCTCATGATTTCAAAGGAAACTAGCAATTCAACATGGCAAAGCTTTCATCCATGCTCTGTGAGCATGGTTACCCCTGACAGCAGCCTAATGGATCGACTCACCTCACCCAGGCTCTCCCTGTGCTTGATTAGCTCTGGGATCCATTAACTGGCTTTATCCCCTAGCAGGGAGAGCGTCCCCTCTGCCCTCTCCTCTGAGGATCAGCATTTACCCATCAGGCATCATCAAACAATCTCAGAGGAGAGCAAACTTGAGAAACAAGATTTACCCACCATGGGATCTAGAAGAGGTGTAAGATAACCAGCATGTTATTTCAACACGATCTGGCTCATCACATACATATTCATCTGTGAGATGAATGTAATCAAGCTGTGAGACATTGAACATTGATCCATCTCCTCAAAATAAACCAGCATATTGTAGTGAGGCCTGGTGACCATCCTTTCTTGTCACAAAAAAACCCCATCAATGAGATTACAAGGTGTGAATGAAACAGGTATGGATGAATGTTTCACACGCACTTCCAGAGAAACTGTTGTAATAGTTTCTGCAGGGATGTGTGTTGATAAAGCGGATTACCTCACCGAGTGCTGAATCCCTATTGTAATATCTTAAAAGCATGACCCTAGCACTCTAGTTTGCTGTCTCGAGGTGGGAGGGCTAGCTGTTTTGCTGATGAGTTGCTCTACAGTGCTCACTCTGAGCAATTGCCCTCAATTTACCTCTGTGTTGGGAGGGCTCGGTTCAGCTTTCACACACAGAGCATCTGTGTCAGTGAGACTTCTGGGCTCACTTCCAGAAATGTCTGCCTCCCGCAATAAGTAGAAAAGGGCGAAATTTAGACTTTTTGTAATTCACTGGCTTTGCGAACATATTGTGGCTTTAGAGTGATTTCGGCACTGAGAAATGTGATCAGATTTCGCCTGACACCAAAATGATGTGTGTAAACGATGGATATATTGGTTACGTTGTTGAGTAATTCTACCTTAAAATTGGGTCACATGAGGTTTCAACAAACTACAGCTGCCAAATCAGATCCCACCGCTGACAATGTCAACAGCAATGGTGACTCAAACGTGAAGATTATTATTACATTATTAAAGCCATAAACAATAAATCTAATTCGAGTGTCCATTAGTGTAACGTATGTCAAACTCACTTCTATCAGGCTGTCAAACAACCCTCTACATTTAGTTAAACACGACCAACTTAAATTCAGTCCCTAAAGGTCTAGGTCTTAATTTATAACTCATGTAGACACATACTTCCATTCTGCAGTGTATTCAAACACATATTAGAATAACCCTCTGTGACTGCTCTCGCAGGTCTTCCAGTGCCTTAACAGAGATGGTGGCATTGTGCTAATTAAAAGCCCCATCTGCTTTGGGGACCCTGTGTCCTTTCAGTAATGGAAAACAGCCTTTTTAATATATCCTCTGTGTAATCTCTGACATTGGAGATGAAGTGACTGAAACACTGTGAGTGAGTGAATGAATCGCTGTCTAACGTGTGATGATCTTACACATTTCAAACGTGTTTATTGGTGAAAATGTTATGCTGAACTGGTTCATTATTCATTCAAAAACATGCAAACAGGATTTAGAAATGGATGACTGCAAGGCTAAGGTAGATTTTAATGGGGTGGTTTTCTATCTCTACTGACATTCATTTTCGAGATATCAAAATGCAATCACTCTATCTACACATGCTGCATGAACAAGGCAAGGTCAGGGACGGATGGAAAGGCAGAGGAAGACAGAACGGTTTCTCCAGACAGGTGGTAGAAGCAGCCTGGGGAGAGGTGCTGCAGGTTGAGAGGTTGTCCTGGGAACATTTTCTCCTTGGTACAAGGTCTTACAAACAACAAACACTGTGCTGTGATAGGGCGAGGGTCGGGGGTCACAAGGATCTGGTTCAACAAGGAAGCATCCAGACGTCCCCAGGGGTTGGGAGACTGGTGTAGGGAGACTGTGGCCCACATGTGACCGACAGAATGATGTTACACATCACAGGACCTGCTTTACAGGACATGCATGGTACTGAAATACTTACCATTAACAGGATTACAGTTCATCGTCAAATCAAGTACATGTCTGTTCACCTTAACATGTTTTGATTATTAAATGCATTGAAGTTAAGTTGTGATGTGGGCGAAATTGCAAATACCATACCAAATCATAGGTACTATACCATGCTGGTGTGGATGACCAGCAGACAGGCTAGCTGTACAGGACAGTAGAGCTGAACACCCTGTCCCAGCACTAACTCAGTGGGAGTGGAAATGTGCCATGAAATGAGTTTCTGAGCCCGGCTGTGATGTTTAATAGATGCAAAACAGACAAGACACCCAAGCTTCGTTTGCAGGGCTTCTCATCCAATATGCATAGTGCAGGAGTGGACCCTCTTTGCCAGGGGAAGGTTGCTCTACAAAGAGGTGTGCTGTTATGCTCTGTATGTGTTCGGACAAACATTATTTATCAGCAGAGGGCTAACTGAGGCTTTGCTGCCAATTATCCAAACAACCCCAGAGACCGAACTTGTCAGGTGGCATGCTTTGAAAACTCTCAAACTCAACATCAAAAAACGTCATCAACAAAATGGCTTCATGGGATTGCATTTGTGTGATGTAAAACTCATGTAAAATGAATAAACCACGGCCCTGTGTAACTTCCATCATCTACAAAAAACTGGGCAGACAAATAAAGCCTACAGTGGATAGTAGAAGTTGATTAGATGCACTGGGTAAATCCCTAAAGCAATCTGGACCAGTGCATGGAAGCTTCTGTTTTATTCCGCAGAGGGTACATTCAGGAAGACATTGTGCTGATTTATGAACATAGTCTGACACTATTAAGTGTCCCTGGAAAACTAATAGAACCCTCAGGGCCACTGAAGGAAAAAAGATCTGCTAGATGAACGGTTTGAGAATGATTTGAGCTTCTGTGATGGAATGATCCTCCCTGCTAAATAATTGCGTTGAGAACCCAGGGCACCACTGTGGATGAAAAACTGTGATTGTGATATGATTCAGTGTGTTTGGCTGCTGTTTCTTCATGTTAAATCAAAGCACCAAGGCCTCAATCTACTGTACCTCATCAAAAGCTTCAAAATCTATACTCCTTGTCAGTGATATTACTGGGATACAGCAATGCAGTGTGTAAACTTTTAGCCCTTACAGAGTCAACAGAGTCTTCTCGACTCTTCAACAATTCTCAAAAACAACCTTTCACAAGTTAGCATATTTGACTGTTGCTGTCCATTCCAGAAGGTATGCAATAACTATGTGATTTAATAAGTATTTGTCATCTAATTCCATTTGAGTAAAATCATCCTTGAGTTCAACTTCTGGTGAGGGACGTTCTATCCACAAATAAAAATGCAGAGCATGTCTAGCCTGTCTAGCTGTGAGAACAAGGCTACCATGTACAAATCAAGATGCTGGTTGCATTCAAAAGTTCAATTACCTCCTATATAATCCTTCATGGACCAATCAATTTGATTAAGTATCTTTAATTCCAGTTAATTACAGGTTCATTCCTATGTCAGTTGAACAGACCATATGGAAAGACCTAACCAGAAAAGATAATTGAGGTAAAGGTGACTCAAAGTATATTGTTCTTAGTCATTGTAGGAAGGAATGTAGTTTGATCCTGAATTACAGCAAGTTTATTGCTTTGAAGTACATGTATAAGACATTAAAATGCCAAGACTTTATTACAAGGAATAGTATGGTACTATATGAGAAGTACCAGTGATAGAAAATTGACAAAGGCACCGTGAAAATGTCTAAATGATCACGGTGATTATTACGACATATGTTTTAATAATGAGAAACCACTCAACGTACCACAGAAATACAACACACCACACCCAAAACGTGGCGCAGCGCGATGTGAGGCCGGTGAATCTATTATTGGATGTTGGATGTCTGTCGGGGCTTGCAAGTAGTGTACTGCAGGTGCCAGTCTGACAGACGAGTAGGTCATAAAGGAGCTGTGCCCGGACAGCACATTACGGCTGGGTCGATCGGTAGATCGCAGGCGTGAAATTGCTGCCACGGATCAATGGCTGACTAATCTGAGAAGAGGACGGTCCAGAGTGACAGAGTGTCGCTAATCAATGGCTATTCATTTTCAACAGCCACATTTCCTCAAAGAGGACACTTAATACTGTGCAACTGGAAACGTACTCCCTCCCATTTTGGATTAGGTGACACTAAGGGCTGAATAAAGAGCTCCACACCGAGCACCAATTGAGAGACTGAGGCGCCAGGAGATAATCGGCGCGGCAGCCTTGGGCTAGACTGAGACATGATGCGCACCTCTTTGAAGTGCGCATGTCTGGCATTATCTTGGCAAGGCCAAGGGCTTCAGTCAAGGTTTCTCATGATTCAGTCGTGATGACAGAACCACTGCACTTTCAAATGAAAGCCTATGCTACACTGTAGAAAACAATGAAATGGCAATCCGGATTTGAAACACCATGGACATATAGAACATATAATACATGTTCCAGCAATATTTCATCAGTGTAGGTGGTAGAGCTGAATAGATAACGTCTTTGACTTTTGTACAGGGTGTCCGTGATGAACCTGTGGCTGGGCATTCTAACGAGGTACATAACAAGACATATTGAATGGTTTGTAATTGCAGCATTCAATCACAGCCTCACACAGCTATTGATAAGTGAATAGAGCTGGGTAAATAGGAAATCTATCTGAGTATTGCATAGTAAACATAAAGCTTTTCCACAACCTTAATTGGATCACTTATGCCATATGCATTCATGGCATTCACCTGTAATTGGGTTCTTGTTACAAGGAATCTTTAATTAAAGTAATCCAGACTGATGTGAGGTTGAAAACAAATGAGTTTTCTCTACTGCTAATTGCTCTTCAACCAAACATCGGCAAAGTATTTGACAGATGTTAACGTGTGAGCTATCGTTCAATTCACCTTGGAACCAAAGACACTCAGTGTCAAAGTGTGACAACACATTCATCTGTGGTTGCTTCATTGCACAGGTTAGGATTTAGAAATCACAGACAAGCTGTACACACACACACAAAAATGGTCGTAAGGTCTTTGATATTCAAATACAACATTATCACTGACTGCCTGTGGGAATGGCTTCGAGCACCAGTGTGATACCCTTTTACAAGGGAAGAGAAAATCCCAATCTCGGAAAGTTCAAGGGTTCAAGACACCATTCAAGTCCAGTCCTTCAATAGAAAGAACCTCTTCACCTCTAGCCCCTGGTCCCCTTCTCTTAGATCTCACGTCAGATGTACTGATGAGACGCATGTCCATGTCCAATCTCCCCTCCTCAGCCTCCTGAAATAGTGTGCCTCCATGCAATACCAGCTTCTGAAGCAAATCTGTAGACATTTTCTTTCAGCCTGACTGTCAGGTGAGTAGTAGAAGCAGAACGTGTGTGCGCATGTGTGCTTGTTTGTGTGTGTGTGTGCTTGTTTGTGTGTGTGTGTGCTTGTTTGTGTGTGTGTGTGCTTGTGCGTGACTGTGTATGAGGTTCATATGTGTTATGTGTGTGTCCCTGTGCCTGGTACTTTATCACTGTGGGGGGTTTTTCTTTGAGAGCATTTGAGGTCAGCTCATGCTGAAAAAGAACAACTCTTTCTGACCTGGCCGCTGCACTGCGGTGGGAGGTCGTAGGGCTGTGAAAATGTGGTTCCGCCGATCTCCCATTGACTCTGACACTGTGGAAACACAGTTATTATGAATTATCAAGTTCTGCAGTGTGTCCTGATAACGATGGGGAGAACACATTTAACAAAGTCCAATTAGACACCAAGCTGTTTTGGTCGGGGGGAGTGGCTAACTAAAAACTTCCTTGACTGAAAAAACATGACTAACTCCCACAGTATATTACAGCTACTAACCATTAGAAGCTGTGGAGACAGACACAGACAGAACATTGTAATTGTTTCTTAATGGAACCGTGAGAAGGAGCGACCAGTCTCCTGGCAGAGGGACAGAAGTGTTGCTGACATGGGTCTGATTATAAAAACGCTCTGCAGAATGATGTGTGCTTGCCCTTTTCATGGTTCATTAACACGATGAGGCGTCCTGCTGCATGCAGGCTGCAGCTCGTTAAGTTAGCCATTAAAATATGGGTGGATTCAATATTATTTAGGGTAGATAAGCAAAACATCTACAGTGCATTTTTTTAGCACATACAGTTTTAAATGGTCATATATCCAGATAAGGTTTGGCAGTATTCAAGTTCTTACTTATAAAGGGAAGCTGCAAAAAAAAACACTACCAATCACACTGCATCTTACATTTTGGATAGTCCTTCTGTGCAGTAGGGAAACACATCAAAATATATTGTAACATATTCACAGGACACATAGGTAATGTGTCACGTGTGCATGTATAACACCAGTGTTGTCACGGCTACCACAGAAAGGACTACTTTTGATTATAGTTATTATCCATGTCTCAGTGGTTGATGTGAGTCACTGGAGATGGACTAATGTGAGAACAGTTTAATGAGGTTAAAGATGGCTCTGATAATCACAGGCAGATATTACAGAGACCATTAGAAAGGCATCAAACTGCTCCTCGGTGATCCATATGAATGGTGAAGTCACCAGCAGCCATCCCTCTTCCCCTGGTTGGAGCAGCGTAGAGTGGAGCAGAGGTCTGGCAGAGGAGGCTGTCACCACAGCAGACACCTTCCACTCATCTGCTGCACCTTTCTATCAGGCAGGGATTCTATCCAGTCCACACTGCTGTATTTACATATGGAGAAGCAGAAGCTGTTTCTCTGATTTGTCCCATGAAATGATTCACTGTCTAAAGCATCAGTCTCTATTAGCAGCAGTATCCATGACAATACTGGGATGGTCGAGGGGGAAAGAGCTTCAGCCTTCATTAGCCACCAGCCTTTGATGAAGAACCAGGGGATCATATGTCATCTCCTTCCTCTGAGACTCACCATTAATTAATACCAGTTTTACTAACAGGGCCTCCACTACTTCCTGTCTTTGTGCTTGCTCGTAGGAAATCGATTCTTGTCTCTCTGGCTGCCATGGTGTCTCTCCTACTGCCAATGTACAATGTACAAGTCCTAACAGTGTGAGGAGCAGACTCTGTTACTCCCACTGAACCAAGCAGGGCCCAGAGACGCCTCCAGGGCTGGGATCAGGTGTCCTGTCCTTCCCCTCAGGCAAGCACTCTGGCAGTGGCAGCCCCAGAACTTTTTAAACAGTGTGGCTAGCTTGCATCCAGGAGCTATTAAGTCATAGCAAAAGAGAGAAATGAAAAGAAAGTGTTAGAACTCAGCAGGTTTCAAAAGGTGAATGTATTTTGAACCTAGCCCCATCCGGTCTGTTCAGTCTGTATGGAAAAACTGGTAAGGTGGATTTAATTATGACTAACATGTTATATTAAAGGCTGTATTATTCTTTAGTCAATGATGGGCTGCTGTTTTCCCTTATCTCCTTGTCTTCAATTCAAATGTTTTTGTCTTGAGTTGAATGAAAAGGGATAATGGCCTTGAATGTATTTCGATTGTTTGGTGAAGGAAGCCAGGTTTTAGTGACGTTTATATAAATCTTTGAGAGAATAGCTGTCAATTAATGACCTAGTAAGATACATATCATGTGAACTGTATTGCTGAACCATTAAGACTGACACACTGCCTAAAATAACCTGTTCTGGACATGGAGAAAATACTTTGTGAACACAACATGTAACCAAGGAAACATCGCTTTTAGGCAAAGCATTCAATCACGACACTTGGTGTTGATCAGCCAGGTAGGGCTGAATAGGCTGCTGTAATTGTCTACGCTAATTAGTTACTGTAGTGGTTCAATCAGAGGGATTAGCTGGCTGGGCTCATGGAATACTGTATCACAGGAGAGTTGTGTGGGTGAGGAACATAGTTAATACTCAGGGCTTGGTAAAAAAAAGAAGAAGCTAATCTATCATTCCATTCAACCTACGTGCTGTCTGTGACTTAAAGGCATTTCACCAACAGGGTAAACAGAAAACTGTTATGTTTGAATGTTGATAATTACACCACCGTGAACAAATTTGTAAGTAACACATTTTCCGTGCTTTTAATCAAAAAGACATGCAAAGTCAAGTCAAATGCTGAACAAACCTCGCATCCATTTTGCCTCCAGTAAAAAAAACAAATCTCTCCTTTGTTGGAAGTTGGTCCTGCTTTATTTAGGGAGGGAAAGCTATGGTGCTTCTGCTTTCCTTCTCAGTGCAATCCTAGTTATCAGGAGTGCCCACATTGTTTACTACAGTCCTCCTGGATGACGCGGTTCTCTGTCTGATTGACTGCCAGGGGCGAAATCCTATTGGAGATTCTGTGTGCTGGAGCGTTGAAAAGTTTTCGTTTTGTATCTCGGACTACAATGCTGATGCTACTGAAGAACTTGAGGAGAACTTTCTCGAGAGTTTCCTTATCACGGAGCGTGGTCACCACCTCATCTATAAATAGTTGTACAGGTTTACTTGTAACACGTCATTTATTTACAAGAAGCAACGTAAAAATAACAACTCCTGTAGGGTTCTTTAATGAAATCTTGGGGGGTGGAGTTACAGACAAAAATTTTAAGAAGTAATTGACGATGACTCCCTGACAGAAAACAGATAAACCAACACTGTATGTCAAAACCTTTGGGTGAAGAAAACAAAAAGCGTGGTGAGTAAAAAGATGCAATTTAGTGTAGCTCTGATATATTTTTTATTAAGTTATGAATAATTGTATTATTGTACAAGCGTTGTCATTTGGGTATTGTCACTTGCTATTTCTAAAAATGGCCCTGAGCTAAAAGAACTGCAGTATTTCATGTGTGGCGGAGAACATTTTTCTTTTCTATTGACAAGATTGATACAGCCTTGCTACTGAAGCAAATCACTAACGTCCAAGATAGACATCTGTGTGGCTGTGCAATTGGGATTTACATGAGTTGCATAGCGGCGGAAATGAATTTTGTAGGTAGCAGTTAACATATAAATGAAAAGGAAGTACTCCCCAGCGTTCTTTAGAAATCAAATGTTTCTTGTTTTAAGCTTTGACAGACTAAATGTAAATTTTAAGCTAAGTCAGTCGTCAGCTGGTTGAACTACAATCATTCGACAGTCGCTGCCATTTGCAATAAAAATATAATTTTTTCATCACGCTCTCACTCTGACACTGAACATCTGAAGTCCATAGAAAGTCACTGAGAGGACTTGTTCTTTCACACAATTGAAGTCAACACCATAGAAAGGAGCACAAAGCTCATTTACAATTCAAAGAAGTATTGTATTAACGGGAGACCCTCACAGCTGTAGACCTGAATAATGCAGAGACCGGAACAGGTTCACGGCTCCATTTGAAGAGTCTGGGGCAAGAGTGACCGACCCTACGATGGAGAATCTCGGCTCATTAAGGCCACTGGAAGGACCAGGGGAGTGAAGGACGAGAGCCGCAATCTGATTTGGGATAATCAGACTTTGCATGACGAAGAGGAAGTCTCTTCAGTCTGTCACACCAAACTGTCTTTCATATACTCAATGATCAAACTAACAATGAAACATTTCATCCTGTGGAGTCCGCTCTGACACATTGCTTCTCGCGTGGCTCTCATCATTTCGCACCAAGCCTGCAGGCTCCACGCGTGACGGTTCTAAATCACAGGTGATAATAATGAAGGCCTTTTGGGGTACATAATGCAAAACACCCACTAAATGAGGGAAGCGGCTTATCTTTGCCTCATCCTGAGAATGCCAAATTAGGAGTGATGCAATACCTAATGGTGTCAGAATGCTGCTCTCGGCACCACTTAATTGCGGACGTGGCAATGAGAAGGGTAGCCACGGTAACAAGGGGTCATGTGAGCCTGTTAGGAAAGGAAGACGCAGCAAAACAGCCTCCTGTTAAGATTTGAATTGGTAAAGGCACTGTAGAACTCAATCTTTTGTGCTCCATTAAAATATTCTGCTACACGTTACGGTGCCTTAACACAGTTTTAATGACAGTTTCATGCTAATTGCTTGTTATAAAATTTGACTTGTCTCTCCTTGATATTAGTACCACACTATGTCATCCATTACTAAACAATATGTCATCAATTACTTCTCAACATGTCATCCAGTTCTGCATGTGTCATCAAGTACTACACACTGTGTCACCCAGTACTTCACACTGACTCATCCAATACCACACAATGTGCCACCCAGTTCTACACAAAGCGTCATTCATTACAAAACAATATCTCAAGAAGAAAAGTTGATTTCACATGATCCAATGTGTTGATTGTGATCTTGCTGCCTCTAAGTAAGATCAACTACTATAACATGGGCTGAAACTCAAATTACAAGGTACAGTTTCACCGCTTCACAGCAAATTAATCATGATGGGGGTTGAAAGTAACCGTAATGTTCTCCCTCCCGTTTCATTGACCAGTCCTTACCTATATGGACATATTTCACTATTGTTGCAGACAGCTGACAACAGGCGCCAAACGAAAAACATCTTTCTCTTTTCTATTTGTTTCTTTTTCTTTCCCATGCAATTTCACAGTGTAAAGCCTGACAGTAAACAGAGGGCTGCTTCTAGTTCTGCTAATGCATTAAACCTATTAGCATGTGCTGCTCTGCATTCCGAAGCACAAACATATCGAATGGAAAGAGCCTTGTTGTGTTTACTATACATGTTTCACCCCAGGAATTTGTGTTTCCATCCGGGCGTCTCTTATTTATGCACTGACTGCGATACAGAATCTTCCCAAGAGTACCCGGCTAACCTTGAGGAAATGCTAACATTTCATCCTTTTAAAAATTGCTTTCTTTTTACTAAAACGTTAAAGATATCCTTTAAAGGGCAGGGTAAATATATGAGATGGCTATCTGTGAGACGGCCCAGCTGAATGAAGTAATCTAAATGCATTTCTGCTCTGACGCAGCACACTTTGAGCCGGGGCCTTCATTTGGTTTATAGAAATGTCGCAGATGTCAGAATGATCAATATCCCCATTAGCAGGACCTAAGAAAAACACAACCTCACTTGCCATTATGGAGTGTTTTTGTGTGTGGAATCCTGGGAGTTTGGATGGATGAATGTTCTGAACGTGCTTTATCTCTGCTCTCAATCTGTGTTTGTGTGGTGTGTGTGTGTGTGTGCGAATGTGCGAATGTGCATGTGTTGACTACTGTGTACTGTTAGCCTGAGATCTGATACACTGTAAATTTGAGTCAACACAAGCATCCTTAAATGTGCTATTTTACTATTCAAACACAATCTCTACATGTTGTTGAAAAAATAAGAAGAAAATAAGTACATTTGAAAATAAGTCAATGAGACAAAAGAAAATATTCAAGTATTCATTAAAGAGAGTTATTTAGTTGTTCAAAGCTGTTGCATAACTTCTGCAACTCCTCACAGGAGCACATTACTTCTAGGTGTGGCACACACTCTGGTATCCCGAGAATCATTCAGGTATCTAAGTTCCCTGTGTTTATCTTCTGCTCTTGGTTGCTCTTTCTTACTCTCTCTTAGTCTCCTTTTTTCCTCTTTCTCTTTTTCATGTTCTCTCTCTTCCTCTACTGTTTTTGCCACTACCATGCAATACAGTCAGGATTTTGAGGAGGTCCAGCTCTCCTCCCCAGAGAACCGCCTGCTCCACCACCATTAACACAGCCGGCCCCATGATCCTCTGCTGCTTATTGGGGTTTCCCCAGAGTCTTGCTCAGGGGAGGGGAGGGGAGGGGAGGGGAGGGGAGGGGAGGGGAGAGAGAAGAGACCCAGTCCAGCCAGGCTTTGACACAACAGGGTTGACAGGAGGTAACAGACAGAGCTCAGGGGAGAGGAGGCCATGACTGACCTTCAACTCCAGAAGTACCTTAAGACACAGCAGTCACCTCCTGGAGGCTTGTTGGATTAATTAGGTGATATGGTGCTTAATCTCACCTGGAGACCTTGAAACTTGACATGGTTTCCACAGCTAATGAAAGACTTAGGCGTGCTAAAGATTTGCAGACTCTTGAGAGTCACAGGCTCCTGTGGTATTGAAGATATTGACGTCCATATCTCCTTAAAGAAAATTCAATATTCATTGTCACTGTCCACACGGTAAGTAGACAGGACACTGACTATCACCTGTCATCAGTGTTCAGATGCTCCCTGAGAAGGAGAGGGCAGGTTTACTGGCCGGGTCACATCGCAAGTGTTAATTGCATTGGAAAAGGAGCCTAAGAAAGGACTAGAGTGTGTGTGTGTGAAAGAGAAGAGAGTGAGAAAAAAACAACACAGACAGACATAGAGAGGGAGGGAGTGTGAATGCTAGCTTGTGCATGTGTTTGGGGATTTGGGGGAAGGAGAAACGAGTTGTGTCATCATGCGATACATTTGAATCGATGTCAGCCATGCCTTTATTCCAATGCAAAGATCGACAAGGAAGAAGAGATTCTTCTAGCTCTGCAGGGCCAGCTCTCACTCAAGCTTGTGTAGCATCACCAGCAGACACCAGCAGACACCAGCAGAAGGAAGAATTCAGACAAAAAGGAATGGTGAGAATGTTAGTCATTTCCCCACATTCAGCCCCAGAAGATGATGTCTTCCTTTCAAAAAACGTCTATTATTTTAAGGAGGAAGTGGAGGGTAATTGACAGCTAGTTTTATCGAGAGCAGGAAAAAGCTAATGGATTTCCAGATTGATTTACATTTTAAAGAGGCAGGGCTGTTGGGCCACAACTGATTAATCACGGACTGCTTCCATGGAGACATCTATTAAAATATGGATTTCATATTTGACACCAGCGGCTCAGTTCAGAGTTTTGTCCACCACCATCCTGCTGTCACCTGTTGTCACAGAGACCCTGGGTGGAGGTATCTCCTCCAGCAGGACAGGAGAAGGCAGACCCACCATGGCTGGGATTAGGAGTCAAATAGTGAGGGGGGAAGAGAGCAGTCCTCATTCAAATGACAATAATGGATTTGTTACCCTTCTGATTTACATATAAATGAAACCTTTTATCTGCCTGTCCACCTGTTTGAACTCAACAATGATCTATTTTCCCTTGGACAGATGTGACTCCTCATCAGGGGAACATGAATGGAGGGTGCAAGTATTTGAGCATCCTAAAAATGATTTGGGCTCAAACCATGAAGACATAATGTCACAACAGTGTCTGTGCAGTGTATGCATCCAATTATAGCCACACAAGCCACCCGGATGACAATACATCTCAATCAAATACTAAACAAACACACACCTGCCGTACCATGGTATTGTGTTTGATGAACAGACTACCCTGATTTCTGTGTGTCCTTTGACTGAAGTTTAATATTTATTTCTAGATGTGATTGTCGATGCAGAAGTGCAATAGAGAAAGTATTCTCTGTCGGTCAGGCAAATTATGTTAACTGAAGGTGGTACTGAACTATGTTGTGAAAGATGGCTAGCTAGTAACACTGATGTTTCACATTCACTTGATGCTGCATTGGCATACACTCACAGACACACACAGACCACATTGTGCATGCACCCACCCACATGCGTGTGCTAGACACACACACACACATATGGAGATGAGGATGATCAGCTGTGCTCTAATGGTTGTGATGTGGATTCATCAGTGTGTTCTGACACCTCCCAGATGGTGTGGATTAGGCAGGGGTGCCAACAGTGGGTCAGCAGAGACGACCCTGCCTCCAGCCTGCCTGCTGGGAATCAGGAGGAGGAGACATGGAACCCACGCCTGCTGCTCAGACTCACTAATGCTAATGTAGCCAAACTCCACAGAGAATGGCTATCGGATGCTAGGCTACGCTAGCCTGGACTGTGACAGAGTGGTATGTCAGACGCTAAGAGACAGAAATGGACCCAATCTCCTTAGAGAACCCTACGTGCTTGAATTAGGCATGGAAGCCTTTCACACTCTTTCTAATTACTGGGCTGCATCCATTTCTTTCTCTCTCTCTCTCTCTCTCCTCTCTCTCTCTCTCTCTCTCTTTCACACTCTCTTCCTCTCATATGTCTCTCCACCTGGCCATCCGGCACTGCGCTATGCTAACCTGTATCTGAGTGAGATCTCCATCACAAACGTGTGATTAGATAAACAGATGCTGTGGTACTGAGGCTCCACAGACCCCTGACTTCCTGTCCTGCCCCTGATCTGCAGCGGCTCAGGGAGAGACGGGAAGATGAATGCCAACAGATGGAGAGGTGTGGAAAGTTATATGTAAATGAAATTCAGTGACACCAACAAGGCTGATAGTTTTTCTCTCCTGTTCTTTTCTAAAGATTTGTGTCTGGGTGTCACGATCCCAAATAGATCCCATAAAGGGAGGAGGACCCAGAAGCAGGGTACACGGTGATGTGTTTATTTTCTCTCTCAAAAAGGACAAGGCAAGAATCTTAGTCAGATGGAAACAGGCTGGTAATCCACAAGGCAAAAGTATCCAAAGGGTTAGGCAAAAGTCAAAAATACAGGGCAAAGCTCTATACACAATCTTAATATTACTTATCTGTAGGCTTAGTACGTCATTAACACAAACAATACCTCACAAATGAAACAACAGAGGGCTAACGATCAACAGGTGAAATCAATACAACCGAGTGACAGCCAGAACACAGAACATTGAAACGAAATACTAGACAGTGAAAAACCAAAACCCACACACTGGGAAGGATTCACTAACATGTTTGTTCATGATATGGAGAGACAGAGACCCTTCACGGAAAGGTTCAACATAAAAGTAAGGTTGTTTTTTTTGCCTCGTAAACTTAATCTTTAGAAGGGTGTCATTGGAAGGGTAACATTCATGCATTTCCGTTGCTGGACGCCTAAAGGAGTGTGCTTTCATTTGATCTTTATTGTAGAGCTTGGATAAGAACCTATTTGACAATGGGTTGTAAAAAGAAAAACACGCCTCCTTGAAAAGACTGTGAAAGGCCGAAACAATTTTTGACCTACTGTTGAATTTGCAGAAGTGGCAAAAATCCCATCGTTATGTATCTGTCTGTAGTAAAAAAAATGGAAAGGTGCTCAGCATTGTACGGAAATGAGATAAGACTGATGGCGTGGGAGGAAACAGACTTAAACATGAAAAAATGGTGAAGTGTCATTCCAATGTTACAGTGGTGCTATCACACAGCTCTAAGTGTCAGGGCGAGTAGTCTCTGTCCTCTTAAAAATCCATCCCACTGTAAAATGCATGAGGCATGTAATTCCCTGTGAGTGTGGCCTTTCTGTCAAGACATCCCTCTCTCTCTCTCTCTCTCTCTCTCTCTCTCTCTCTCTCTCTCTCTCTCTCTCTCTCTCTCTCTCTCTCCCACCGTCTGTCTCACTCTCACTTTCTCTCCCTCCCTTTGTCGCTCTCGCATTCTTTCTCACTTGCCCATCTCTCTCTTCATCTCTCTTTCCGTCTCTATTTTTCTCTCGGCCTCCCTGTTTCTTTGTTCTTTGACAAGCTGTTAATGGAGGTCTGGGAGCTTTGGTCTGCAGGCTTCCCTCCCGGTTCCCCCGAGCTGAGTGAGAAGTAACAGCAGGGTCTCACCTGATTGATGTGCTTCAGTTTATCGATGATCTGATTTATCACAGGGTCCGCTCCCTTCACTTTGACTTCTGGATATGCAGCCTGAGCCTTGATCCCATTGCCCACCACACCGAGCGTATGTGTGTGTGTGTGTATTCGCGCTGTGTGGTTGGGGTGTGAGCGGGGTGAATGGGTTTCCTGCTGTGCTCTGCTACAGAGGTGTGTGTCAGTTTAGATTGATCTTAGACACACAGTGTTGAAGGAATCAAGCTCAAGAGCAGCTTTGGTAGTGGCCTCATCTGGCCCGCTGAGATTTACCAGCTCTTCACTGACTGGGGAGATGGGGAGGGGACCAAGAAGATCCACTGTCATCCATCTCATGATTGATGAAATTCAATAGGAAAATACTCAGACGACAGATTGAATTCTATATGAGGACACACTTGTTGCTTTTAGCAGGTTCTGGTTGAGGAAGCTCATGGTCTCTTCTCTACATCATAGTTGACAATGGAAGATGGAAACACACAAGGGAATGAGAGATGGCAAACTGTGTGATAATCTACAGCACCAAAATCTCAACATTTTAAAGTAAAGGCATAATTTAAAACATATGAGAAGGCAGTCCCCTGGTGTTTTCTACGGCTGGCTCCCTTCCTCAGCCCAGCGTATGATGATTGATACCATATTTTGGAGATGATTTCGAAGCCATCTGTTCACACTTAACGTCCAATACAAACTTGTCAGGCTGTAGTAGAAATGCTCTACTAATGTTAATTAGCTTGCACATTTGTATTTATGTTTACCAAATGCATCCCTCAAGTCAAGTAGCCCTGAAACCCGTGGGCTGGATACACAAGTGATTGATATCCACACCGAATACCTTAGTAATTGAGATGGGTTTAAAGGCATTCATAAATAGAAGGACACTGCGTACAGCGTACACAATTGGGATTCTGTGCATAGTATAACAGTCTCTACGGTTAAACTAACACAATCCTGTGCACATTTGCTGGCATCTAATGGGATGACTTGCTTTGCGTTCCAGGACATCAACAGTAGTCGAATGCTATAATTGGATTAAAAGAATATAGTGCCTTTTCTCAGAGATCAGCTCTTTTCCACTTCGTTCTGCTTGTTTGCTTCATCTTGCTGTGATCTTGCCCATGTTGAGCAACTGTGTCTCTGATGTGGAGGGTAGAGAGAAGTGTCGTCTCTCTTCTCTCTCACTGCTGCTTTCCTTCAAGTTCAAACAGAGTTTTCTCTATGTCCTAATAACAGTGGAGGAATATAGGGTATTTATCCCATTCTGGAATGTTCTCCCAATATTACCCTGAACCAGGCTCAGAACTAGAGAATGGTCTGTGGTGACCCACAGCTTGGCTTTCCTGTTTACTAAAGCGTTGTTTACTAATGCTCTGAAACAATACAGTGTTGTAGTGAATCATCATCAGACCACTAGGAGATGCTATAATGATGTGATTGGTGGCAATTTAAATCTATCAACAGGACATCTATGTTAATCTTAATGCAATGTGCATTGTTTGCGTACAAGCAGCCAAATCTGAGATATCAGAAAACCTGCTGAAATGTGTTGTTCATTTTCGCTTTGTAACAAGACATTTCCAGTCTCATTGGTCTCATAATGGTTGGCGCCACACAATACATGCAGCAGAAAATAAACATTCATCTAAGAGTTCACAGAGAAAATGAGAAGACCTCATTTACTAGGTCCACACTTAAGCTTCAATGATAAAACGTAACAATGGCGTCCTTCAAATCTGGCGAAAATACGTTCCTTTTATTAGTGCGGAGAGGAGACTTTAGAAGAGGGTTTGCCAAGACACACAGACTGCACACCTGATAAGGCATGAGTCCAGTGGGGAGAGCAGGTCTCCAGGGATGAGTCCCTGATGGTCAGGGTCAGACACTGGGTCTCAGTGCATCACTGTGACACCTTTATAGCTCCCTCCGAGTGTCTGCCGGGGTGACGTTTTATCGTGGAGGTGTTTAAAAAGACCTGTGTGGAAGGAGAGAGCTGGTTTTCTAGATTGCCTGAGTCTTACTAAGCCCTCTTGCCATTGAGGAAGTAGCATGGGTTCAATCACTCCACCTTATTGCTCTTTCTTGTTCCAAAGATGTCCTTGAAAGTAAAGCAGTGACTGTTAAGTGCACTCAGAGTGGATGTAAAAGCTACTTTGGTTGGTTTAATTGAATGTTAAAGTCTAAACGGTTGTAAAATGGATTCTTGAGATTCTATTCAAGTAAGACATTGACGATGGTTGTGTTCTTCTTTTTCTCCTGAAAGAAACACGTTGCTATACATACCTACTTCAACTAGTACAGTAACATCTACCTGCTTTTCCAATTACATCTTTGGACATTGCAAGAATGTATGGTCAGACAGTTGTCTGTTGTTAACTTTGACTTAGACACTTTTTTAATCCTCTCCACAACTCCATATAGGGTTGTTAAAGTGAGTGTGAAAAGGCCCTGGGCTGGCTTATGGGTGACTGCCACAGCACACTTTCAGTTTTCAATCAGCTGCCGGTCTACATCAGTAATGGAAGGAGGATTAGGGCTGCCACTCTTCAGCCATGACAAGACGTGTAAAATAAAGGATGCGAGTTATCGCAAATGATAGAGATAGAGAGAGAGAGAGAGAGAAAGCCAAGTGCAACAGAAATCTTAATGAGGAGAATGAGTTTGGCACCTCATTCGCATGTGCACCTCTAAAAAGCAATATAATCTTGATTAAGTTTCAGTAATCAGTGTTACATAAGATCATCAGGCATATGTAGAGGGGATTTGAATATTGAAAGAACAACTAGCTAAATGTACAAATATACAAATATTCTCTTTCTAATATCACACCCTGAATGTGTCACAATAAATTATTATTCATCAAATGTAAATTACATTGGACATTCCATCGCTTCATACTTTTCTGAAGTGTGTAATTTCTTCAACCTCATACTAGCGCAACCTCAAATTTCTGCTCAGATGATAAAATTCACCTCACATGTCTAGTCTGTACTTGGGTCATATTAGGTATTAATCTTGACTGTTTCAAATAATCAACATTTCTGTCCAGTGATTGAAGAATAACAGACATTGCTCTCCGATGAAAATTCACACACCATTATGTTTCCGAAGCCTTCGGGAATTTGTGGAGAAACCACTGAAAGTTATAGAGTACACAGACTGAGTTAATGAAGCTTTCTTTTTACATTAACTCTGGAAATCAATCAAAACGTGTGATGCTAATAGGAAATAATGACACTGTTGATGGGTTTCACTGAAGCAGAAAATCATCTCTCTGAAGTAGCTGAGAGAAAGGTGTACCACCCAACATGTGATTGTCGATATGGATGAACAGAAATTAATTACATTAACAAACCGAGCAACAGATAGCAAATACCTACTGTATATGTTTCTGAATGACTAAAAACTAATTATTACAAATGTCCCCCTTTCCAGGTCATGAGAGATATTCATGAATGTGGGTACAAAGCAAACATTGTATCCAACCCCACAGCACTTCCTTGTTCAGTGGATGCCTCAGTAGTGTCGAATGAGGGTTCTCGCACACTTACAGCATACTGTAACGATGTCCCAGTATGTACAGTACGCTTGAGATTTATACTCTCACACTTTCCCACACATATTTACCATGTACCTTTCTGTAGGTCTGCCTCTTAAAAGAGTGCTAGGTTTTCAAAAGGGTGCATAAACTCTCGACAGCTAATGTGTGTCCATATTAATGGACTGTATGCATCATTGCAGACAGTGGCTGGAGAACTGAAGTGCCTCCATGAAATACCTTGACTTGACATTTAGCGTTAAGGCTTCCACCTTCCACTCAGAGTGTGACTTCCAATTCGATGTTCTGGAGGTTTTAACCAAGAAACTGTAGAAATGCCAATGCTAAGTAATGGATTTTAAATGACTGCATAGGACAGCACTGCATTAGGATGGAATGGATTGTAGTGCATTCTCGACCTCTTTTCAGGCCACTTAAAGATACCCTATGCAATAATACATGGCCCCTTCATAGAAAGGTTTTGCTGCTACCCATTGCAGTATGAACACTTTATTGTACGGTGTTGGTCACTTGGTTTAGTTCTACAGTATGAACACATACTTTATTGTAAGGTGTTGCTCACTTGGTTTAGTTCTTAAGTATGAACACTTTTCTTGGTCTGCGTTTGAAAATGACTAGAAAGTGCACATGCTGTGTTATGATTGATGACATAGATATCTGCTGACTTAACCAAGGGCAAGTGCCAGTAAGCAGTTTATATGAAATGTTATGGATTTTCAATGAGCCTACTTGTAAGACTATACGAAACATTAGAGACAAAGAAAGAACATTTTAAGAGGAGCAACCTCTGTTTTTTGGCAGCGGACATTCTTTTAGATCTTTATCTTCTTGAAAACAATTGCTTTCTATTGATCAAAAATGTTTTCTTTACATCTAAATAGTAATACCATATGGTGGGATTTTAAGTGCCCTTTCTTCTTCAGAAACCCCATAGTGGCAGGTGGAAAACATATCCCTTGCTACTTCAATGAGCCAGGCAGGCCAAGTATTTGTACTTGGGGTCAGATCAAGGAGAGAAGCACAGAAGACCAACTTGCTTCCTAGCCGCTGTCCATGGTGCTGAAACACTGCTGCTTTGACTCAAATTTGGAAAGACAGTTTAAAGTTTAGTCTTTTTCATTTTAAATATAAAAAAATTATGATATAAAGGTTGATTATGAGGCTGCTGCAATGTGCTTCTCAACTTTGAGAGAGCTAACTTAATTATCGCCCATGAAAGTTATTGACAGGGCTGATATTTCTGTACTGCGGATGTGCTGTCAACCAGCAAGATTGATCACGTGTTTCAATCTCTGTCATGAAGGCTTTAATGATAACAACAGAGCAGAGCAGGGTTTGACACCATTGATCTGCCACTAATAATATATCTTTATAAATTATGGACCTCTATTTGTGACAGAGATTAATATTGGCCTAATTTCTTTGATAGATTCAATGATGTTGTATCTTCAGCAGGCAGAGAGGTTTGGTTGGTCTACTCTAGACTGAGATTAGAGATATGAACCATAGGGTGAAGGGAGAATTATTGCTGTAGGATGGGTAAGTGCTTAAAAAACACAGGAAACATTACTTGGTAAAAAATCTATGAAAAAGGTCTTAACACTGAAATCCAACAACAGGTAATGTGTTGCATTACCCAGATGCCCTTATTCTCACCCTCTCTTGCTCACCCCCCCCCCTCTCTCTCTCTCTCTCTCTCGCTCTCTCTCACACACACACTCTCTTTCTCTTCTCTCTCTCTCTCTCTCTCTCTCTCTCTCTCTCTCTCTCTCTCTCTCTTCTCTCTCTCTCTCTCTCTCACACACACACACACACACACCCTCTCTCTCTCTCTCTCTCTTTCTCTTTCTCTCCCTCTTTCACTCTCATTCTGACATGAGCCTCTTTCCGGAGGAGGTTTGACTGCGACCGTATCTGATGGTGGATCGATGATGGTGAGCGAGGGTGATTCATCCAGCAGGGAGCTTGCTGGTTATTGAGCGCAGCTCCACTGCGGTGTGAAAACAGCCTTCAGAAGACAGGGATCTGAGCTGATTAGTCATGGAATTAGCACTTCACCAGACCTTCTTTTCTGTTCTGACATACATTATTTGTGTAAATATGGCTTTATTTGTCTGTTCTCATACACAACACGAGTAGAGAGGCTTGTTCGGATTTGGTGATGATCCTGTGTAAGCTTTCATTGCTTTCCCCGGTAACATGTTAGAAAAGACATACAGTTGATGTGCTTGATGCGATGACACTCGTGTCATCAGCTTTCGTCGACTCATTTATTTTTGTCCCAGATTGTGTCGGAAGCAGACTGACTACCTGAACAATTCACACATTGTTAGATCCATTTCAACCTGTCAATCTGAGGATCCTACAAGATGATGGTCTCCTCTGGGGTTTCAAACCACCGGCACTGCAGTATCTTCCATTGGTGCTTTTGTCAATGTTTTTGAAGCGTGAGGCTGTTCACAAGATGTCTCGATATGTGTGCATTAAGTTTCTCTAGCACACTCCCTAATGTATACCATGGAGAATTCATTAAATCTGTTTTTGACATAGACTGATGGTAAAAACAATCATCAATTCTCCTAAATGGATCTTAAAGCTAACTATGTTAATGTTTCATGGGGTGGTACTTGACAGCAGAAACAGTGAAGCCATCAAATATGTATGATTCTGCAAGGCTGGGCTTGTATACCCACAGTAAATGATGAACCAAAGAGCCACCACAGCTAGTTTGAACAATGACAGGGAATGAGGGAATCTTGAATGTGACCTATTTATAAATGTCATTGGCTTCGTTATCTAGAATTGAAGCTAGAATTATAGCCATTCTCAAACCTTGTAGATTCAGACAGCTGTTTACGGTGCCCTGCATGAAAACAGACCACTTCTCTATTCCTCTCTCAGAGCCCTGGCCAGAAAATAAATGCTTTCCTGGCCATGAATTCAGACTTCCTCCAACCCTCCAGGGAATTGTGTTTATCCTCACACCCGAATATTGTCCATTATTATGAGAGCAAGCGAGAGGCGCAATGTGAAGTTCACTCTGCTGAATACAGATCCCAGTGTGTGTGCGCGCGTGTGAGTATGAATGTATGCATTTGTGTGTGCCAGTGCCTGTCTATGTACACAGTGGGTATGTATGTGTGTATTTGGCGTGTGTGTTTAGAGTACAGTGGTTGAGATTCAGGCATACTCCATGCCATAGCAGAGTAAGGCTGAAATCCACCAGAAGGCGTCCTAAAACCCGATATCTTCTCCCGTGAGGGACACCAAGAAACGCATTATCAGCGGGGATAATAGGAATAGTTGAATGCGAGAGATCTGACGCAAGAATGGACAAACAGCCATCCACCTTCATTGTAAAGTAGTGTGGGAGATGCTGTGTTATCAGGCTGTAGGAACATATGTTTTACAGATACTAATGTGTGAATGAGTCCTATCTCAATAGCCCACCCCCGCATCTAACATGACCTCAGCTCACGGGGCAGAGGGGTGGGGGTGAGGGTGGAGGAATGGTAGTGTGCCCAAACACTGCTGGCAGACCAAGGGTGAGAAGATTGAATCAGGAGACGCAACACTGTAAGGCCATGCCAGCAGCGTCAATGCAGCACTGTAGACGTCATTCCCTCTCCTAGGGCCCATTTGGAATTTAGGTCATGGACAAAATATCTGCTTCCATCCTTAGCTGATGAATGGGAAAATTGGATTAGTATAGCGTTAATTTATTGAACTGTTTATGTTGATCAATATGTGAGTTTTACCTTGATAAATCCTGTAACACAAATGTCTTCTTCCTCTTCCTCTCTGTTGGAAACACTGGAAAACGTCTGGAGCTTTGGTCAGCAGTACTGTCAGGGTCATGGTCAGTTCTGTGGGTGGCCTTTCTTTCTCTATTCTCTCTTTTCTAACAGATCCCAGTGAATGGCAAAACCACAGCACTGAAATGAAGGGTTGACCTCGTACCTCACACCTTAATATCTTTGTCTTGGCAAGAACCGTGAGGAGTCCTCCTCCCCAAGGCTAAACAGAAACAGAAAGTAGTAGCAGGCATCTTTAATGTCATTCCCTTTCACAAAAGAATGAGATTTTGTTAGACTAATAGACAGGATAGTGCAGTAGTGTGCTTACAGAAAAGGATAGTTTCAGGAAGAGAGCCTAAATTGAGCTGTTGCTAAAAACAGCCAGAAAGAGCTAGCGCAATTGAGTGTTTTTCCATTCAAATCTAGTTTGAATCAAAAAATGTTTTAACACGCAGCACCAAAAGGTAGTCTCTTCACACTCCACCGCCCCTGTAATGAAGCACAGCACAGTTCTCTGTCATTTTGAACATCAACATGCTAAGCTAACATCACAGAGGGTGGCTTGTGATAGGTGGGGAGTTGAGCCTGCGCTCTGCAGGATAGGATGAGAAACAGACACGTCGAGGTGATGAGGTGTGACCGAGGGAGCCTGGAAACCTCGCCACTCTGGGGCAGATTGAACGCTCTAGGTCGGGGATCATAGACGGCAGTCCTTCTTACTGCCCTGATTTATGCTGCTGCTCATCCAGAACTAACAGCCGTGGAGACAGAGTTTGCACTGCTGGGGCCAATGGATATTAGGCTGCGCGCCGGAACATGTAGATCCGCCAACGGATGTTTGGCTTCTCTCCCATTGACGCCCTAACTGAGGGCTGCATGCATCAAAAAGTTTATCTGTCAAAATGCTGAACATTCCGTTTTGTAAACTGACCGTGCCGTGCCAAAGAAACTGATTGTTTAACAATGCCGACAATCTCACACTCACTATGTGGTCTGTTTCTATGACCTACGGTGCTGTATGATGCTGCATGAGAGGCCGTTGAACACTTGTCAGTCAGTTGACTTTGTTGATTCTTGGAGGCCTGCTGACTTGGCACAGGAATGGGCACTGTGTCTGTGAGGTGGACACTGGCCGACAGCGGGCACAGGTTGGATTCTACCAGGACTAAATGTGACAGGAGTGATGGAGAGCTACACTTAGTACATTAGAGAGGGAGAGAGAGAGAGAGAGAGAGAGATGTATGTGTGTCTGTACTGTATGTGTGTGTGTGTTTGTGTCTAAATGTGTGTGTATGGATGTCAGTCTGTACACCCATATGTGCGTGTGTTTTGGTGTGCGTCTGTGTGTGTGTGCCATTAGACCCCAGAGGATCTCTACCCCTCTCTAGCCAGCTGTGTGTGGGTGAGGTTGTGACATGGATGAATACATCACTGCTTGCCCTCTGGTCAGCAGCCATCAGCAGCAGGACAAATAGAGAGGAGGACGTGTTCCCATAAGGGGCTTCACTTGGCATCACAATATTGGTCTTAAAAACCATTGATAGTAGCCAGCAGTCTGGATTCCTGCCATGCAGGCAGAGGAGGGTTGAGAAAAGATGGTGATTTGATTATATCTTTATGCAAGAGTTAGAAGAATATGGAAAGAAACACAATTCCGCCGACAGAGTAGCAGAATCAGTCTGTACAATCAAATCACCAAAGACTGAGAGATGTATTTCTTACCAGTTATCCAAGAAGTCCCTAGTGTCCTCTCACATGTCGGCATTTCTGACACACAGCTGGTAAATGGGTTTCGTTGTGTGATCTGTTGTCTTGCCGTCAGGCTTTGTTTCTTCAAGTGAAATAAATGTTTTTCTTTGGTTTGTTTTGTCTAAACCCCTTTAGGATACAACACCGCCCCAATCCACCTCCTAAGTCTAACATGGTGCTGAGGGGCTAGTGCTTGGGAAAGCAATTTTGGAGACTTTCTCTCAAAGGTGTAGAAAGAGCTTTCGGTCACACTCTTCTGGGATGCACTTGAACACATTCCTATTTCTCCACCGTCTTCCATTTTTCCATTGAAAGAGTGTAAACTGACAATAGATGCGTGTTTCCGGAAGTCATGGTTTTCAAGATATGCGACTGGAGACGAAGAGGCGGTGATGGTTAGCAAAATGACAACGATGTAATGGCATGCGTCCTACAAAAGGAAGTGTTCGGTCAGGCTAATAATCACTTGGAGATCAGAGACAAATTCTCAAATAGACTATCGCGTGTTGAACCTTGTGCTTCCCTTTGGCTCTGTCCATAGAGAATGCATCCACATATCCACACAACATTAAAACGTGTTGTTGCGCAATGCAGCATACCAAGGATATGCATATTCTGTAAAACGCATTGAGCTGTTAAGATAATGTGTTTCTAGTGCATTTCGCCGTATCTCATACAGTAGGTCCACTTAATTAACCGTACTTTGTTGGGCCCATAACACTTGAGTGAATTGATGACTGCGTCATCCTTGAATACCTGATTAACTTTCACAAAGGAGCTCGCAATCTCTATCCAGACATATCCAGTTCTTTTGTGTCGCTCTTTCCCTTGGAGAGACAAAGCTTTTGTAGCTGGCGGATATGTGAAAAGCTGACTCCAGTCTACGCTAATTACGTTCTACACCTTAATCATGCTTAATGTTCAGGATCGAAACAATAACAGGCCCCTTATCGGTACAATGATCAGAGGGACAGTGCCAACCCTTCCAAAAAGGGCTTTGTAACTGACTGGATGAGAAATGTTTTTTCTCAAGGCCCATTGCACTTTGATTAAAAACATTTGCCCGCCGATGCCAGAACATTCCACCGTGAAATCCCCCAAGGAAGATCCCCATGCATCTTCAATTATCCTGCCCTCTGCAATTACATACATTTCCTTCTCTGATCAGCTCAGTTCTAACAGGAATATGGGCTGCGGTGTCTGAACATCTGTGGTGGAGCAGATCAGAATGGAGCACCTGCCAAGCCGAGATGATGAACCCTGGCTTGGCCCGAGACGTGTTAAATACTGAATCTTGGGCATTGAAGACAAAAAATATGCCTTCTTATTCCTTTATGGTGAAGGTGAAATAATGTGTTAACACTGTACTATTACATGTGCTATTTATTTTGTACATTCAGTGGTAAACAATGTTTATTTTTGTGCAATAATTAGACATTGTGTAGGCTTTTGCAATTTCTCTGAAAGGTGTTTGGTTAAATATTTGGTGCTGAAGTTGGTTAGTAGTCTGGGGCTCTGTGCTGGCAGCCAGTGGCTGTCTGTGTAATGCCAGATGAATCACTGCTCCCAACATGCCCACTAAACTGGTAGGAGAGTGGGCTGGCAGAGAGCTGCACAAGGCCTGACATACACTTTTGTTTCTGGATATACACTTACAGAATAGTCACACACTTTTATGTGAAAGTTACTCAAACACACACAGCAACAAACACACACACGCACGTACACACACACACATGCACTCACTTAAGCGCCTCAGTTTTATCATGGGTGCCTCTAAACTCTTGTAGAACTCCCACTGAACCATTTCACTGTTTTAGCAGTGCTGCCATGTTCATGTGCCCAGAGGGGTGTTGAACCTGGCCTGTATTACTGGGAGCATAGCAGATCAGACAAAGATTTACAGTTTAAGAGAGGGATTTGATCACGGATTGCCAAAGAGATTGTTTGCATCAGTAGATCCATCAGACTCGCTCGACGCCACAATAAAGTTTGATCCTGGATTCAAACCACGTCCTGGCCAGCTCAGCTCCTGGCAAGACATGTGACCAGGAACAGATTTACGACATCACACCGGCTGAGATTACAGCCCAGCCTGTCTTGTATTGTTCCATACTATTTTCCTATACTTTTCTTTTACTTTTTGTGTCTTGGCAAATGTGATTAAAATACAGGCTGAAATGTCAAATAACTTTTTTCAGTAATTTGTTCAATCTACCCTAGCTTCACTGCTGGATGTGTAGTTCATGCTGAGAATTGTTTCCATGTTTATTTATCTTTCAAAGCAACACACCTGGTACAGAGTAAACTGTAGACAACCTTTCACCAGCTCATGAAAGAGTTCTTTCCTACTTATTTTACATTGGGGAGCTTGTGGTACACTTCTGAGTGAATGAAAACTCAGGAACAAACACAATAAAAAGAGAATGTCAAAGTATCATTCTGACTGCACTGAGGAGAAGAGTATTACGGATGTTATAATCACCATAGAAAGAAAATCCATAATTCCCCTTTGATGCCCCATCTACTGAGGGGATCATCAGTACAGTCTTTTTACATATTTTCTTTTGTGTAATAACGTCAAGCAGCTTGTTAGGGTCTGTTTGAGTTAGACACAGGGCCTCCCTTTCCACCCATGTGACCAGATTACAGGGTGTGGTTGGTTGGTTGGTTGATGTCTGGGTTGAGCAGCAGCTCTGCTTGTCTAAACTCTTTGATCCCTTTGGTCCAGTAGTGCCAAGGGGGCCCTCCCCAGCCATATCCTCTGCTCTCCATGCACACACACTAAAGGACTTAGGATGGATGACATCAGAGAGCCTGCACACTGAAAAGAAACACATTAGATGGCTTAGGATGGAATCAGAGAGTGTGCACGCTGAAAATCAACTATTAGCACATTTCAATCATATCATCTCTCAAAGAAACTTTGACGTGTGAGCTGTCTATATTAAAAAGTTCAAATCTGTTGAATAATAATTTTGGGATTACCAAAAGACAAATCTAAAAGAGAGAATTTGTCAGAATCCTAACAATCATTCTCTGTTTACAGAAGAACATTTTCCAACCAATTCATTTTTTATGGGCCTCATTCCCCAGGAGTATTACACCATCCTGTATCATTTGGCTAGGTTTCATTTCTTTTTTTGGAGAGCGATAGAGAGAGAGAGACAGTACATAACAGAGATGTGTAGGGATAGAACAGAGTGAGCTAAATGTAATTCCACTAGGATGAAAAATTTTTTTATGGCGGTTTGTAGACACAGTATATCTGGCTCCAGCGACTGATATTGTACATACCATACTTTTACTAAGTGCAGTTTGCTGAGTTTGTGGCAGTTTGGCACTCAGTCACATGTACTACCGATATAAAGAATTTAATATGGCATTTTGAGACCAAATCCGTCACATGTCTAGTATTAAATAAATAAACCAACGTTGGGGCCAACACAGCGTGGTTTTACTTGAGCGTGTAGAATTCTCGAATGTTTTCACGTCAGCCTGAGTAAATATCAGGAGGACTAGAAGGATTCTCCATGGACAGAGAGGGAATGGAGTTTGTCCAGAGGCACTTTAGCTCATGGTTGGAAGCAGCCTCCATCATGTGGGGCAGGCTGCCTCGCTCTGTCAGCTCATCCATCGTGATGGATGGTTCTGAGCGGCCGTGTGTGACTGAGGAGATCAGGTTAATATATTACATTGTGTATAGGTGGATTTGAATCTTTTTGTCGAGACACACCTGTTGTGAGAGACTACCTAATCACAGGGTCCCTTAGGAGGTATCTCCAAAGTCACACCGCTCAGGTACGTTGCCAACGGTGATGTGTTGCGACACTAGGCTTTCCGGGAATTAGCAAAGATCAAGCACTTAATTAATGTCATCTTTACTAATAGAAGCAACATGAGTAAACCTTTCTTATGCACATGAGAGACTTTGTTCTTTCATGGGAGAGTATGTCAAAAGGATATTTGAGCTATTTATCACAGTCCACTTAACCAGTAGTATGTAAAGAAGAAGAATGACTATAGGGGCATTAAGCCATGCTGTGTAATATGACATGTGTGTCATGTGATGCTTTACCAAGCCTCTGACGGCACATCTGGTCTTGACTCTTCCTTCTGAGAGCTGAACTCTGAACACTGACAGTGAAAGAGCTCCTCAGCTACGGGGTCCTCTTGCACATGTGATCACTGATTCATGAACAACAGTGCAGCCGAGGCCTCACATCTAAGTTGGATGTGCTGCTGATGTGCGGAGCCTTTCTTAAGTCACACTGCATTTGCAAAGTCGACCCTCATGTGACTTTGGGTAATAGTTTTGGAGAATTTATGAGACAACAGATGGATTCAAATCTGTGACTCTGACTGGGGGGTGAGGTAGGATCAAAAAGGGAGTCTCCTGCAGTGGGTCTTTTGGGGAGTCATTAGTAAACTGCAACATGAACAATGAACTAGGTCTCTTCCTGTTCAAGCACAGCACTTTAATATAGCCAATGTATGATTCATGTTGGAGGAGCAGCATCGATGAACTGAGTTTTTCTGCTGATGAAGGAGCAGCACTGTACTGTACAGTTAGTGCAAACCCATCCAGCTGTTTAGTAAGCGGAGGTATGCAGTCAACATGACCCCTGTGTGCCCCCCCCCATCATGTGAGAGGGCTGAGGTTCACGGTCTGTCTGCTGGGAACCTGAACCTCCTCACTCAGGCCCAGGAAAAGCTCTGCTTGATGGATTGTTCTGACAAACCTCTGCATGGAAGCCTTCCTGGAGAGCCCTGCGAGGCCCTCCAGCAGCCAGGTTGAGACAAAGCTGCTTAGCCTGTGACATGGGCCGCAACACAGGGCCACTGGGAGGGAAAACTGCACACAGCCAATTTGTACTGGATTGTTCCTCAACTGTGGAGGACCCGCCCGTTCAACCTCTTTTCCGATTGCAACAGCTAATCCTCACATTTAAGTTATTTAAATGGGATTAAACTGAAGTTGATAATTGTTTTATTGAGTGGTAGGCACTGTACTGGAGAAGCGAACAATGTTTTCAAAAACGGAAATGGAATGAGACAGCAAATCTGTGAGGACAAGTTCAAACTGCACCATGGGGTAAAGAGGCCACCAGAAATGCCATCAAAAGGCCATTTAAACAAGACTTGGCCTTTTAGGTCCATTCATCACGTAAATCTGAAATCTCAGTGAAACAGGAGAGACTGTGATGTGTTGATCTCTGGGGGAGGAGAAGGTCAGTGGGCAGGCCCAGATATAAAGAACATATTATGTTAGCTTTTTATGTCAAGTATTAGATTTGTCATCTGAACACCTTAGATTTGAAGGGCCACAATTCTTAAATTGGGGTTTCCAAGTCGAAAAAAACCTCTGTTGTTGTTTCAAAACCTTGTCTGCTGTGTTTACAGTATCAAAGTCATTTTGATAAAACATCTTAGGGGCTTCCGAACCCCTGAAACAGGGTTAGACCCATGAGAGACAAACCCTGGAAGCTACTGTACAGTACAGAGTCATGTAGCAATAGTACAGTGTGTACACCACAAAGTGTACAACAGCCAAAATAGCAACCTTTGGAAACAGAATCAAATTGACTTTGATCTTCATTATTAGGTTGTCTGCATAACATCTGTGAGGTATATAGAAGGTTTGTAGGCGGTGGATTTGAACAGATAAAAGACAGCTGATGATGTTGATTGACTAAAGAACCTTGACCGAGGCTGGAAGCCATTATGAATTCACAGCAATTTCTGTGAAGCCAGTATGGTAAGAGTTATTGAGACTTCAATCATTTCAGTTTGAAGCGCTTTAAACCATAATTTTTATGAAATATTGAGTGAATATCAAATATTAAAGATGGAGGTCAATAACAGCTGTTTCCTGCAGCTCTCTAACTGAAGGTGGGCTGCCTCAGGTCAACACACACAAAGCCTCTTCATCTTGTGATATCACAGTTTGGATGTAAACAAAGAGGGTCTCCTGATTCAATTAACAGAGTATTTTCATCGATCAGAGATTAACGTGTGGCATGAGGACACCTGGATGTGCTGGAAAAATTCATTGGACTTTCGGTCAATACAGCTGTAAATGGATTAAGTTACAAACATACAGTACTGTACACACACACACTCCCACGGATACACACTTAATTGCATCTCTGTCTCCTCTCCTCTCTGGTTGTATTGTGTGTGAGTAAAGGAGAAGGTGAATGGGTAGGTGTGTACCTTGGAGGAAAAGTTAGAACTCATTTCCTGTGAAGGCCTGCAAACCTCTCAAGATGTTTCACCAGATGAAAATTCAAAGATACAGATGAGCAGACACGAACGGACCTGCAGGCCGTCCTCTGGGTGTGGTCTAACACCCCACCGCACATAAACCACCAAAGGTGAGTGTCAAGTGGTGGTAAAAGAAAGGCATAACAACAAGTCAGGTTCAGTTTCTGCGAGTGAAACATCAGCTTTTAAACACAGCAGCATCAGAGAGACATGCTGTGATACTTCCCATAGTGAGACTGGAGCCAGTGGAGCATGACAACATGTTTTATTTTTCTCATCTTTTAACGTAGATCAAGAAAAAAAACACTGAGGATCCTATGAACATATTGATTGATATTAGCTATCTGTAAATGCACATGAACTCATGATCAATTAACCTTTATGGGATCTACTATTCAGCCCTTGAGCAAGGGATCTACTGTTACTTGATAAACTCAAAAATGTAAAACGTGGACTCCTAATGTGTTGTGTACCACCTGGGAGCACGTCAGGGGTCAGAGCTGCTGTTCCAGTCTGCTGACTGGCCCTGGACGCCTCCCTCTTCTCTCAGCATCTCCATGACAACAGGTCACCTTCTGATGAAGAGGCCTGTGATTGACAGGTCGAATTTGGCTGCAGTCGGAGAGTTTCACTCAGAGGCATTTTGGGATTGAGCAGCCAGTGATTCAGCGTGCCAGACTCACAGACTCTCAATCCTGCTGCACTGATAAGACCTCTCTGGCAGACGGCCCAAGATAGACATGCAGGCAAGGCAGGCAGGCAGGCAGCAAAATGTTAGACAGAAAGACTGACCACCGACTGACAGACCAACAGACCAACAGACAGAAAGGCGTTCACAACCGGCTTTCTTACGGTTCCAGCTCGACACAATCTTCACACAGCCAGGCTGGGGCTGCATCAACAGCAGAAGCAACGGCAAAGGAGACTGGTACACCAGCCCAGACATCAAAAGATAGATGGCCCGACATCATAGGACTGCTCCTCAGTATAATGGATGGTCAAATGGATGGACCAGCATCATATTGTCCCAACCCTTATCAAGAAGAAAGGGATGAACTGGTACAGTAGCCAAGCAAGGCTTAGCAACAGAGCACAGGGGACATTTTGAACCTCTAGAGAAGCCTCTGAAAAATGGAGTGGGCTCACTGTTGAGATATCTCTCTTTCCATACTTCTAAATGGTTAGCCAATGAATCAGACTCAGGTCCGTTTGGATTCTAGTTTTGGTCCATTGATGGTGAGAGTTTGTTTTATGGATATTTTGGGCTGTTGAGACTAAACTCTACCAAAGGTAACCCTTGGTGTTTACCTTTCTTGAGGTACTTTCACTCTTCTCTTCACTTCTGAAGACTAAATCTCTCCATATATAGATATTAATCTATAATTTAATGAATAATTATTGCATTCAAATGAGCTAGCCTAAAAAAGAGCCCCATGCTAAGCATATTCTAGTGATTTCTTATCTTTTCTTATTTGTTCAAAGACAAAAAGATTACGCTGATCAAACATACCATAGACATATCTTGAATTATAATTACAACGAAGAAAGTGCTCAAACTGTAGCCTACGGAATGACCACTTGACCTTACAGGAAATATCAAAATGGACAGTGAATATATGGAGATATGGTGAATAGTTACACCAATACATACTCAAAAGTCTCCAGCAATCACACACCAGTGACATTAAGTCTGACTACTTTTTCTGTTTCATGCTGCACACCTACTTATAAACCAAGAATCCGTGTATTTTACTTTGTATGTGGACATACAGTACTGCTATTCATCTGTTCATCGACAGAGGCTTGCGTCTTTCTGGTTTAATTAACCTCTTTCACTGAGATGAATCTTATGGACCCATCTGTTTTCGCAATTACTGGCATACAATGTGAATTAACTGTATTATCTAATGGAGGAGATGTGTGAAACGTGTTTTCCTTAACACTGAGTAATATTAGCCTATTTCTTTGACACCAGTGAGATTATGGTGTGTTTATCTGCAGGCTCCCTGAGTTTGCAGCAGTTGTTTCTCCCAATCAAGCCGAGCGTCCACGGAGAGCAGGGGGGTGCTTGATGACAAAGAGGGGCCCGGTGCTAATTAAAACTAAGGAGAGGCAGCAGATGGCCCCTCCACAGCTGGAAACATCAGCGGGCTCCCACAGAGGAGCTAGGGACTGCTGAACCCCCCCGCACCACAGGGACACACACCTGTCTCTCTCACTTTGTGCTGCTGGGTGGATGTGCGTGCACTCGCACACACTGACCCTTTCTCGTTTGGGTTTTTGGAAAAGAACTGTTCTTAATGATCTAGAGATACAAAAATAAGTCTTGATTTGAGAGTCTTTTTTTTCAGACGTGATATGAAGATTGTTGATCCTAGTTGGTGGCATGCTGTTTATTCATACCTCAACATGGTCTCAAACATCTGAGTGTACTAGCTCAGCCACCTAATTAAAAACTAAATGTTAGTTTAATCTTCCAATTGAAACAAGGTCAAGCTTAGACTTCTCCAATCGCACGATGCTTTATAAACAGCATAGAGTTTTTATATATTTTGTTATTAAATAACCTTCTTGTGCTTGAGTTTCTTGTAGTCTTTTTCTGTCACTGCAGGTGGTTTCATCAGGAATCTTCTTGTACCATCTGTTGTGCCTCTCCTCACAACCTGTCAAATAAGGCTGAGTAAAGGTCACATGGCCGACCAAGGTAATATTGCACTTGCCGAAACTACAGGATGTCCTCTGACACTATGGCACCAATTATGAGGACTCTGAACTTTCGAAGCCATGAGGTGTCTCAAAAATATATTAGCTGTCTGTTTGGATTGTAGCTGAAGTGAACTACATTCAGACGATACGAGTCATACTGAAGGATGTCCGGCATGATGTTCAAAGACATTTGACATGATTGGATGTGACTAACATGGCATGTAAGCCATGCCATTGTACATGGATGGTATGAGACAACACCATTGTGCTGTACACACCAGAGGGTGTCGTAATTCATTAATGGCATGCAAATGGGAAGTCATCCAGTTCTCATCGTCCTCACCCTCCCTGAAGTCAAACACCATTCACTTTAAAAGGCGTCACGGGCTTTCAAACATGAACCACACGTACAGAACAGTCATACAATGCTAGCACATGATCTACTGATCTCAGTGCATTATGTTATAACTGTTGTAGCTACTGTACCAACCCGCTGCATGATCCATGTTGCGCTGTCAGTCCTTGATTGTTGTTGGATATACTGTGGCACAGGACCACAGAGAACAGGGTAGTGAAACATTAACACATAGCTCCAAGCCATATATCCCTCTTCATGTGTGATGGCATGCCAGACCCAATCAGACGTTCCTTCCACATGAAATATTCATCCACTTGTGTAATACTTATGCATCCACTTAATTCATGTGATGAGTGCAAGGAGTGTTTCTTTTGACGCGTAAGGTGTAAGAGCAGTAAACCACTATAGAGAGGAATAGGTCAAGTTGGTTTATTAATAAAACAATTATATTTTCCCATGAACAGATTTTCCAGGACAATTATAAATGGCATTATCCTATCTGCCTGTCACACTGGTTTGCTTCAGTGATGCATTCAGAGACACCTACTTTTCACACTTGACACTTCGAACATGACACCGTAGTTTCTCTTTTTGCTGTCAGTTGCTGTTTCCTTAGCTTCAGCTCAGAGACTAATTAATCAGTTTATATGTGGAATGATGTACTCCAGACTGAATGGCAGATTGAGGAGTTTGGCCTGAGCCAGACTGGTAGCAACTCCTCCATGTCCCATGTGGAGAGAGAGACCTTCACAATCTTCGCAGCAAGCCTCACCTCTGGTTCCCTTCCAGATGGAGAGCCAATGAATCATCACCTTCTGTCTCTCGTGGGGGCCAGTAAGACCCCGCCAGGTCAGAACACTCAGGGGTTCAATTATCAAAGGTTGACTTTGTCATCTGCATCCCGCCTGGCCGTATCTGGGAACGAAGTGCCTTCTGTTCTATCGTCTCTTCATTGTTTTAAACCAAGCAGGGATTCCTAGCTTTCATGGGAAGCTTTATTTTTTCTACGATTGTTTTGCGATCTGATTATTAGTGAACAAGAATCCATTCCACAGAAATTAACTTCTATGTCATAGTATGACAAGCCATAGATGAATGAATAGATATAGTATGTTTGGCCAAAACATTTGTATTCCAGTCTCAATAACATGTTTGTTGTGGGGTATTTTGCTGTTGGTGTTCATTAATCATACATCACATGGAAACTGTCAATATCCAGTGAATGTCCACCACGTCAAGTGAAGCAGCTAGCTCTGAAACATATCCAAAGTAAATCTTTGACCTCTCTGCCTCAAGTAAATAGCATCAAGTACACCCAAAGTTATCCGGCTAAGCACAGCTAGCAGGTTTCCTCGTGATTCAGCATGTGAGCCATTTGCATACAATTCCTCTGCTCAACCTTTCCCCCCACTATTCCACCAGAGATTCACTGGGCTGTCAGAAAACAATTGTTCCTTGTAAAAGCCAGAGGCCGGTGCAACTTTTTAATTTGAAAGATTTGATAAAGAAACTGTCAAGATGTCATGGATGGGCTGTGGGAACTTGTCTCCTGTTTCGCTGTATATACACTCACTGTCTATACTGTGATACACACCATGCATACTGTGCAGGTATTTTAATCACCAGGCATCACAATCTTGTAACAATCTTCCAGGTACAAGACTTTTCACTCACAGCTAACTGAAAAGAGCCAACAGGAACTTCTGAGCCTCTCTGGTTTAGGAAGATTTCAAACCCTGAAGCTGCGTGCTTCAGGAAAACAATGAAATATTTTCTTTAAGGAAAAACATGAGGAGATGATTCCTTAGGGAGGGCTGACACACTTAATAACACATTCTCCATTCAAATAATCTCAGAACACATGAGTACACTGTGGCTGCCAGAGAGCACACAGGTCCAAATACAATGCAATTTTTTCATATGTTCCTACCACCCCAAGCTGGTGTGATAGCATAGCAACAGTCAAGGTCAGGGCAGAAAGGGCTCTGCCAGTGGAGTGGTTGTATAGCTGAACAGACAGACTTTGAGTTGTGTTGATAGCCAAATCCCAAACCCCTCGCACTGCTCTGGGAAAGAGTCTTGAAATTGATTCAGCAGTCTGAATAAAATATATTCTGACATGTCTCCTCAGATGACCACATCTAGGAAATGCAAGTGATGATCTCTCTCTCTTTATATATCCCTCTAGTCCTCTCTCCCTCTCTCCCTAGCCTTTTTTGCTTTCACATGGGATTTGGGAGTTTCCGATTTTTGGTTATTTTACTGCAGTCTCACATCCAATATGTATTGTCAGTGCCAGTGAAGGATACATTACCAATACTATTTCATATCTTAGCCAAGAACAATCATAAATGTCTTTGCTGTTTGCATCGTACCACAAAAGTACAAAATAAAAAACGACTTTTCCATTTCCTAACTGTCATGCTGCCGTAGTTCAATGTATCACAAGGGATGCGGGTAAGAGTGAGTAGTAGAGAAAGGGGGATCATCTCGCCATCTCTCTCCTCAGCCCGGTGTCGACCCCGGAGCTTCTGGGATGGCCCAAGGCCAGTTAGAGAGGCAGTCTGATGAGGCAGCGTCCAGGAGGGATCCAGAAACGACCAATGCTGATCAATGAGGAGCTTCAGCGAAAAGAAAATGATAATTTGAAGACTCCAGAGATGAGAGGAACCGGCTGGGATTGGCTCCCTTTGACTGGGATTGACCTGTTATCCTGCAGAAGTGGATGGAGGGGTTCCTGTCCCGAGCACTTTCCACCTCAAGTTATGAATCATAGTAATTGGTGGGGCTTTTTTGATGGGCAAATCAATAACCACAATCCAGCAGTTTATGGGCGGTCCTGTCCTTCAGTAACCACATAGGTGGTCAGCCACCGTGACCTGCATTGGCATTTACTGGCCCTGCAGTGCATATCAACACAGACATTTATGGAGCCATTAGAAGGGAGGGCAAAACCAGAGAAGAACCAACGTTTCACATGATGGATGGGATGTACGTGTCGGTGAGTCGGTGTGTGTGTGTGTGTAATTCTTTGAATTATTAGTCTGTCAGCTTACCAGACTCTTCATTTGTTTCTTAAGGAATAATATATGACCGGGGGTGAAAGGTAGTCCTATGGGAAGAAATACTTGGGCCATGATGCCATTGTTGAAAAAGTTCCCCCTGTCCCCAAAATAGACTCAAGCTTCTGAGCGACGGCACAAAGCCATTGAGGTTCGCCGTTCGGACGGCCAGAAATGATGATCAAGATATCGCCTTAAGAAATGGAGCCTAGTAATTGTTTCCTAAAACAAACATTATTTTCCCTTTAGATTTGCAGAATAATGGTCGACCAGCCAGGATAAGGAGGCCTGATATGATTTCATGTGACACTTAGGTAATGGTCTCTCAAATCATAGCTTTACCCTCCATTAGTCTATGCAGAGCTCAATTAATTATCGCCTTCGTTTGCCCCCTTCTCAGTTTCTATCCCACCTTTGGTCTTAGGTATTCATTTTCCAATCCAGCCCACCCTTTTGACTCTTAGGTCACAAGAAGGTTAATAAAAGTGTCATATGGTTGAAGGGGTCGTTTTTGTATCTTGATACTCCCTGTTAAGGAGCGAAAGATGAATTAGGCTCCCAACCAGACTCCTTACAGTCTGCGGGGGAGAGATAACATAATATGATATGCGCAACAAGCAGTTCTTGATACAGTTCTGTGTGTAGATGCAGTATTGCTCTCCAATATCTGTCTCTAAGATGAATAAGTGCCATATATTAGTCCTGGAAGAGAGGGGGAGCTGGGAAAATGACACGGAAGGTCCATCTTACTGACATTACCTTAGTCCTCAACAAAGTCATCCACATTGAGGACAGATATAGAGAGTTGGGGGGAAGAGAGAAGGATGAAAAATGGGGGTTGGAGGGTTTCAAGCTGCAAAGAAAGAAAAGGTGAGAGAGAGATAGAGAAGAAGAAGATAGAGGATGCAGATTGACCAAAAGAGAGAACTCTGGAAGTAATGAATTGCCCAATAAATAATTATATTGATATTTCCCCAGAACATGTAAAACCCCAAGATGCCTGTGAAGTCACACATTTAATATAGCCTCCTTAATGACAAAGTCAGTCAAGTAGGCATCAAGAACACTTTCAGTTGCCATGTCAGATTCCTAAATAATACTTTAATCTGTCTGTTGAAATGAAAATCTGTGATTCAGTTTTGAATGTTATTCTCTAAAAGGAATGAAGAAGACCCACCTTCACTCCAAAATGTGTCGTGAGGCTGTCAAGGCTGTATAGATGATGCTGCAGGAAAAGCCTATTGTACGTATGTGCCTTGTGCCCTCGACAAATGACCCAGTTTGGTTTGAAAGGAGAAGCCCTGCAGGCTCTCCTTACTTAAACACATAGAGGTGTAATCACAGGAGGCTGTGCAGCAGAGAAACTAGACTGAGTGACTGGAGACTGGGTCAGTCCTGTAGAAAGATGATGTAGCTGTTAGAGACGTGGTCCAGTTAGAGAGGAGAGCAGGGCCAGAGCCAGTAGTCCTGGAGAGTAAGAGAAGGGAGGGGCTGATATACATCTCCCTGCTCTGGTCTCAGTGCACCGGGCTGCTAATGAGCACTTACCAAGTGTTTGAACTTCAATACGACCCCTCTGATTTGACTTGGATAAGCAGCATCAATGCTGGGCTGCATTAAAATGATAGCAGTGAGCAGAAATGTAATTAGTCTAAATGGACAGTGGACTCTGGGCTTTGGTGTCAGGTTCACCTTGGAAGTAGTCTTGAAAGACCCTTCTTTTGTTCTGAGAAGGACCAAGGCACTCATTTGCTTTCTTTGTTTTTAACAAGAGGTGTATACTTCAAACTTTATGTAGCAATGTGTGTGTGTAAGTGTGTGTGTGCAGGCAAAAGGTGTGTGTGTGTGTGTGTGTGTGTGTGTGCATGAGGTGTGGGTGTGTGAGAATGTGTGCGGCATGCCAGGTGGTAGGTTTGAAAATGTCATTTTGTATCCTGAGGTGTAATTACTGGAACATTAAATCAAATTTCCAGTGCTCTGCAGTACAGGCCATAAAGCTATGATAATGATGCCATTAGTTCCTTTATGGTTAGAATAACCATCATTATTACATCAAAGTCAGTCAATTCTTACAGCCATTTTTATTAAACAAAGACTAATATACCCTCTCTGGGGCCAGTGTTCTTCATCTATTTGATGGTATTCAGTCTAACCTCAATTTCAGTCACTAAATCTTTGGAATTTGGCAACATTTGTTTTGTAGTGTATAATGGCCACATATTCAGTCAATCCTTATTTCTATGGTGGTTGCAGATTGCATTTTGAACCACTAAGGGGAGACGGTTGACAATCCCATTGTCATCTAGTCAGTGAGAGACTGGATCTTCTTCTGATGGAACTGACAGACCCAACCACGAATTAGCTTGTTACGTTTTTGACTTGTTCTGGCATCTGGATAGGGAGTAATGGGGAGTTTGATATCACCAGCCCTTAAATCAAAATCAAAAGGCTGGCCAGATGGTGACAGCTCTGACCAAAAATGACATCTTCAGTCTCAGGCTCTTATTTTAGCAGACGGCTGGGATTTTTATACCATGTGGTTGTCTGAGAGCGGAAGGCGGAAGGGGTGGGGAAAAAATATAAGTTGAGTTTGTTCATGAACGACGATGACTCACCCATGTGAGCTCTGTAAGCTTGGTGAATTCCTCATTTAGAATTGTTGAATGATGCGCCTAGCAATTATGTCATACAGATAATTTGAAGTTGTATGGTTTTGTATTAGCAAAGGATCCAAACACATGGACCCATCCAAACACAGAGAGACACCGATATACACACATAGACGCACACTCGCATGGTATGTTTATTATGCACAGTTAGCTGGTCTTAACGGATTTGCTGACATTTTCATTCATCAAGCAGGGCAAGTTGTCAACACCTGTGTTGTGACATTGGTCCCGGGTGTCCCGGGTGTCCTGGGTGTCCTGGGTGTCCTGGCAGCCAGAAGGACCCTGTTCTAACTCTGACATGCAGGCTGGGCAGCAGACCTGCTGGGGTCGAGTAGACATGGAGGCAAAGCTCTGCATATACTGTACTGTACTGTACTCTTCCAAGTGTATTAGATCTATTTGGACACCTTTGCCTAGTGTAGCGCAAACAATACTGTGATAAATTAAAGCAAACAAAGACATTTGACAAGTAGAACAAACGAATGGATGTAGGAATCTATTCCTCCAATTGTGAAAAGGAAAAAAATCCTTTCCCATCTCTCTGTACTGTAGCTCTACAATGTGTCACCAAGGCCAAATCCCCTTCCATTATAGCTTCTCTTTACTGCTGTTCAAGACGGAGAACATGTTGGATTAGCAGACAACTGTTAATAAAACACAATGATCAGAACCAGAGGCATTATGACTAGGACAGATAAGGGAATTGGCCTTTGTGGATTTATATCCTAAAACTTAATTGGTTGAAATTAAAGCTGCCGGTTTTATTTGGGAAGTGCTCAGTTTCGCTCATATCCCCAACAACACAAAGAAATATTACAAAATGTGTTAAATTCAGTTAGGACTCACATAGGCAGCTTCAACATCAGGACGAGTCAAGTACAGTTGCTCATTATTGAGTCTGAGTCCCCAGCAGCAGTGATAAGTGACCGTCTGGACCCGGGTCTCAGTGGAGGGGAAGTCCTATAATAGCTGAGACGGCTGGGCATCTGTCTCTCTCTGGTTCCAGCACAGAGATCAGGGGGTCATCTAAAAAAAAACTGTCAATGCTAATGTGTTGCATATGGGCTCATATTAAACTACTGTGTGAAGTACACAAGAAGAACATACTCGTACGCAAGTTTTCAAGGTTCTATACCAAACTGTTTGAGCGTCAGAGCCTGTTTTTTGCATTGATGATGACATTTTAATCTTCCCCCGAGAGGTGAAAGGTCAGCGATCATTGACTTTTCAAAGCACTCGACTGTTATTCCAGGAATGTTCCCTTAAGTAGAACTAGCAGGAAAGTATGTGGAATGAATGGGTTCCAAGGAACAATCAAGCTGTAATCCATTTGTTTACTCAACACTATCCACTAAGGGATAACCTCACCCTGACCTTCCTCTGGAATTTAGACTCCAGGATATTGTTTCCAATCCTCTTTTAAAATTAAATGCTTCAGTATATTATGAAATTATGTAACAGGGGGTGCATTTGCTTAATCCCCTTCGACATTTGTGATTTGCCATTAGCTAACTGTAGTTTTCATTCCAGTTTCAGTTGCTATTTACAATTCTGAATGAGATCCTTGACTTGACTTTATGTTACTTCAAAAGAGTTCTGTAATTGTGAAAGCAGTCATTTTTTACGCTTGCAATGGATGAATTAGCCACACTAATTTCCTTTCCAAGCAATACAATTGCACTTTGTGATTTGGAGCTCTGTAAAACATTCTATAAAACTGCAGCAAGGAACCATATACAGCCTTGCCATGGCTAACATTGTCGAAAGACACTAGGTTGATAGTGGGTAAAAAACTAAGGCCAACATCCTTTGTTACACTGGAATAGACATTCCATTCAGAGAATGATTGTCCAGACAAGCTTGCTGAGCAGAGGCCTTGGGTTCTTGTGTTTAGTCTTAATCAAGAAGGCAGGAGGAGAGAGAGGCATGTTGCCATTGTCTCAAGAATAGCCTGAGTAAAAGCCCTGAGGTACTTCTGATATCCCCTGGACAGTTGTATCTTCCCCTCCTGCTGATTACAGGGCATTGCGCCTTACCTGAGTCAAGTCGTCACAGGATGGGCATTCAAACCAGGAAAATAAAACCACTGGAGTAAGTGGGTAATAATTTGCCTGACTTGTTCCTTTAATAAGCTTTGAATTCAACACATTAACACAATTTCACATGCTGACAGACAATTGATTAATTCAGAATATTTTTTGAATAATATGAGAATTAATTCGCCTGAATGAACAGACCTATTCACACATTGTATTCAGTACCCTTTGTGAAGGGATGGGTGTTTTACAGAGCTTGCGTATCAAAGATACAATTCTATCTAGCACACACATGGAGCCGTAGCTGTGGAAGACCTAGCCTTAATAATGCAAAGAGATTGTCCTGATCCAGGTGCCTGGCTGTGAAGCAGCGACAATGTCACTGAAGGATGAGCATGAGGTCGTTGTAGGATGTAATTTATTTGTGTGCGTCTGTGTGTGTATGTGTGTGTGCTTGTGTATGCGTGTGTGTGGGTGTGAGAGGACTGCCTGGGAGGATTCATGATTTTGCTGATGAGTGACACCAGACCATCAGTCACATGCCCTCATGACAAATGCCCTCAGCTCAGTATTATGACCGACACAACATTATCATTTTTCTTGTCGGCACCTTGTTAAAAAAAGAGGGGTGAGGTGGAGAGGTGGAGAGGGAGAAAGACAGAGATAGGGAGGGAGAAAGAGAGAGAAAGAGAGAAAGACAGAGAGATAATGATAAATCCTTGACATACCCTTCAGAATACATATATGCCTTTTTTAAAGACAGACATGCTGTTTCTTTCTGTAATTGAGGTTATACTTGTCCCATGCGTGCCCATGTTACTCTTTGAACACAACAACCCCTACTTCACATGCAAGGTTTTCCCAGCATATAGATATTAAACCACAGATTACAGCACTGAACAGATGAAAAACCTGTTTGCACAACTACAACAAAGGGTTACTCAGGCAAATTAACTTAACACAAATAAATTACAATAATGAACTGCAGTCTGCATCTTCAAATATCAACTGCGTAGACTGTTCTGATTGAAGATCTCACCTACGAATACGTGTCCACCTTAGAGACATATAACATAGATTTTCCTTAATTAAGCAAAATTAGGAAGCTGACATTGTGAATATATTATTGGATTTCTTTTCCTAGCTTCTCCTTCATTATTCTGGCTAATTAAGATTTAGCTCTGTGTTGTCCTCTGTTCAGTCCTTTGTCACCACAGTGTAAGCGATCCGCATTGATTTTATTTGCTCATTTCTTTTTAATTGCATGGCTTGTGTCTCAGTGTAACCAAACCTCCCCACAACCTCCCGATTCATGAGAATTCTAGATGATATCCCCCGCTGTCCTCTGAGGAAGGACTTGACATGAATATGTTATAAATAAGTTGCCCAAAAACTTCCTCACGATTCAGTAGGGCATACTATATTTGACTTTAAAAGGTTGTGTTCACAGCTCACTCAACTTGATTTGTTCGTTGATATGTCTCATCCAGTTGAACAAATGTAAGATCTCTACTGGTACTCTCACCACACTAATAAGCCTTCTACCACTATTACAACATCCTTCCCTTTAGACTACAGTAGGATCAACCTGACATTCTGCAGAGAATATCAATTATTTGTAACAGATGGGAACTAAAATTGATGTGGAGCAATAACTTGTATATGAATTATCTGATATGATGACTATGACGTTAATTAGCTGTATTCTCAGTACCATAACTCAACATTGTCTGCATACCATGCAGAACTTGAAAACACATCATTTTCATGATTGCTTTGTTAAATAATAAATGCTGTTTAATGCATCTAAATGAGCCACACATGATTGGTCAACGACTCATAATCCACCTTTACAGTCATGGGCCAGAGGGTACCATTATGGCCATCCATATCAGTCTGTCTGACGGGCCACCATTTTTGTATCCTGTACTCGAGTCAACATCGTTGGTGTCGGGGACAGACAAGACAGGTACAAACAAGCCAGTTGTCTCCCTGTCACACAGCTCAACACTGGATGAGTCACTCCTACACTTCATAAAAGGATCTGAATGGTCTCTCAGACAACCTTCTCCTTCTAAAAGTATACCTTAATAATACACCTTAACCATTATCTCGGCCCTTTACTCTCTATTTGTAAGATGTTTTGACCTGCAGCCCCTCTTACCTGCTTGTGGGAAAGACTGTGGAGGGTGACTGACTTTCTATTTCAGTTCGGTCAGTGTGTGCTGAGAGGGGGATGGAATAAAGGGGGGTTCTCAGTTTCACCTATGCGAGGGGTACTCGCATAGGTAAAATATTTAAATAACTTGGAAGTAAAATCTGCTTTGAAAATTTGTCTTCAGTCCTTATGAAACCATGATGAAATCGTTTGTGTTTATTGAGTTTAAAATTCAATATACTTCACTAACATTGAATAGTTGTATTTTTCCAATTCCACCACTGGAAATATACTTAGAGATCCAAACTGAGCTGTGAAAATTGGGATATTTGGTGCCATTATATGCTTTGCCAAACTGAAATTGGTGCCTGGATGAAGACAGACTGGAAATAATCTTGGTACAAAGTTCAGTTACTTTATTGACCTTTTGCAACAAATGCAATTCCACCCAGATGGCAACCTTTGCGTCTGTCTATACAGCTCGTCTGCCCTCTCCTATGCAAAATCAGCCCTCTTCTGAAGCTGTGAATCTTACAACAGTCACTTTCATTCCCAAATTGCCCATTTAGTTACACAATGTAGCTCATCACCATCAGGTAGTTCAAACCATTTTTGCCTGATTGGTTGAGACAATCCACTATAATAATTCAATAACATGACTAGACAATGCTTAATTGCTCAAATACAGCCCTCAGTGGAAAAGGCATGGTTTCTCAGTGTACCTGGACAGTACTCAGACAGAAACTGTTTCCTGAAATGTAACATTGGCAACACACCAACCAGCTGGTAAATAACCCTGAAATATATGTTTTACCATCGTCCTCTCCCCCAGCAGAATCCTGGGTAATTCTTCACTTTTCTCCCTTGTCTCTATGAAAGTGGGAAATGTAGTGCTCCTCAGAGAGCTGGGTCCTCACTCAGCTGAGTCCTGTCCATTACCGACCACCAAACTGTGTGGGTGCCGTCTGGTGAATGGGTTTATAATGACTGCTTGGTCCCACTATAATCTCCACAGCCCCATTTCTCTTCACTTGGTTGAACCAGTGTACAATCCGCAGGAGTGGATGGAGGGTTAGAATCTTCCTCAAGCAGGTTCGGAACAGTTGCTAAATATGTGAAATACATCCATCAGAAAATATTGAGAACACTAGGGTATTGAGCATTAGGACATTGAAGCAACCATAAATTACAAGAAAACGTTTCTCGACCCACGGACAAGACATTTTACTTTGATTTCAACATGTTAAGACTCAAGTGAAGAGTATAAGGATAGACCCATATAAAATTAACCATAATTGGTGAAAACAGATGGAATTAAAGATAGTGAAAAAACTCAAAAGAATGTTTGTAGACCCCACAAACTCAGTCAAGCTCATTAAAAGTTTTCTTTACTACCACATGGCTTCATGGGGTTGTTGAAACTTTATTTTCTACAGTATGCAAATTGGTTAATTTCAAATTGCTGTTTAGGAAGAGAGATATTGTATTTCATATCGTTTAGAAGGATACAATTTCTCAAAATAGCAATAGCCCAAACATTTCAAAGCCACTGCTGTTCCAAGTTAATTGGTTTTGGTGAGCAGCTACAAACTCCCCTATTTGGGAGTTATACATTGCTTTCTTCCACAGCTTTCATTCCTCTCAAGAAGAAAGCGCTGCAAAGAACAGATAGGTGCCTTTCAGAAACTGACCAATCTAAGAAGCAAAAGTAGCACAAGTGTACAAGAGCTTTTGTCAACAACTGAGAGATCTCGTGTAAAGGTCAATGTGTAGGCATATCTTCGCAGTTATGTGATTCACAAAACTACCCTTCACTCCCCTTTGTGCCACGAGGAGAGGCTGCTCCGTTCTGACTAACAGTTAGTCACACATCTCAAACCATCTCTCAACAGAGTAAACAGAGTCATTTACCTGGAGGTTTGAAAACACCCTCTAGTTATCTGAATTGCAAGAAAACTGAACGATGGTGATACACGTTGAAACCTGACAGATCAGTGAGCATTGTACCTTGCAAACAATCAGCATGAATACACTTTATAACACTCAAGTGGTTGCCATAAAGCTATCCTTACAAAAGGAGAAAGTGAGCCTGGCATCGCCTGCCAGAGCGAATCAAACTGGAGCTCGTAGATTGGTCTGGTTCCCAGGCTAGGAGAAGGCCATCATTAGAAAGATTGAAGCTGAGGTGAAAAGACTTGATGCAGTTGACAGGTTTTATTATCACTGAATCTAGAGTGGACCAGCTGAAAAGTCTATTTTTAAGAAGCTGCCGTCGTATTCTACAGGCCTCAGACATTTACATGTACATTTAGTCATTTAGCAGATGCTCTTATCCAGAGCGACAGGGACATTCCCCCGAGGCAAGTAGGGTGAAGTGCCTTGCCCAAGGACACAACGTCATTGCATGGCCAGGAATCAAACCAGCAACCTTCCGATTACTAGCCTGATTCCCTAACCACTCAGCCACCTGACTCACACCAGACAACTGCTACTTTGATGAGAATGCATTTGGATAATAGTGATTATTCACTTACACAAACGGTGTTATAAAACCTCAATGATAGACCAGTATAATGTTATAACTACAATCCCTGTCGTTTTCTCCACACCTCAAACCTCTGATCTCCCCATTCATTTTGTATCAACCGACTTAATACTTACTAATAACCTAACAGCCTAATATTTACTCCATACAATGTACTGAAATCCATTATATACATACATTACAATGGAGAGCTGTGGGTTTGGAGAAGGTCAATAAATGTTTATTTCCTTCCGTCGGTTTGGCTCATGATTAGTTTGGCTGTGGGCAAAGAGCTGTCAGCTTTTTCATAAGTCATTTAAATATTAATTGGTGTTCTGTACGAGCATGTTTCCCCGGTGTCATCCCTGGATAGATGCAGCCCGCCTCATGAATGTGAATCAAGCACCAGCGGTGTCAAACTTCCAACCTGCAGTAAGCTGTTTTTAAAGTTTTAAAAGCTTTGAAGTGAGTGATAGGGACTAAACAAGGAGCTGCGTGCTGTACTTCAGATATACTTAATTTGTTGTATGGTGTGGGACACATAGTAACAGTTGACATATTTGTTGTTGCTACACTTGCATGCCTAGAAAATCTATAATTGCAATAATGATGAGGTCATGTTACTTTGTTTAGTTTAAAATCAAATAATGTTTTGTTTATCATCTTATTTTAGCTAAACTCTTTTAAGATTATGTCATGGACCTATAGTGTAAAACGTTTTTCGTTGAATTTATAAGTCTGTCAGAGGGCTCCAGAAAGTTTGGGATTTTGGTGCAATATCATTACCATGTGACTGACACAAGCACAGCAGAGTCACCAAAACCCAAAGGATCATATTTATTCCACGACTGCAACCATGTAAATAAATCTCCAAGTCTTCAACACATTTGTTTTGGGGTGGCGTCAGCTTGTGTTTTGTTTTTTTGTCAGTTATATGATCTTATTTTATGTGCGAATTTCCCGAAGCCATCTGTTCCAACTATAAAGTGAATATATGATGTGCGTTAGGGCTCTGCAGGTTTTTGATTTGAGTTACGAGGGACTAATTTGGATTAGTAAGGATTTGTGGGCCTGCTGTTTGGAACTCTGGTTGGTTCCAGATAGACTGAAGCATCTGATTGGAGGCGATAGGTCTGCTTGCGAAGACGTGGGACCCCATTGGGAAATGAGAGACAGAGATCATTTCAGACATTTCTGCTGAAGAACATTAAAACAAACTATAGGACTCAGATTGGATTGGGTGTATTTGTCCTTAACTTCATGGCAGCAACATCTACATGCTAGTATTGCAGGCCTCTCAGAGATGGGGAGAGGCCTTGATTGTTTGATTTGTGAATGTACTTTTTTACACATTACACAGATCTTTGATTATGGATGGTAAAAACACACTTTACAATGCTGACTGGGCTTCATGGTAATTCCATCAAGAAAAGACCTCAGTTGTGCAGTCTTGCCTCTGAAACAATGTTCCTCATGTGTGATGTTTTGGAGCATGTTGCACTTGTGTCATCTCATACTATCTCTTACCCTGCGTCCTAGGGGGGGAATTAATTAGCATCACGCTGAACTAATCAGTTTTGTCAAGCTGGCAGTGACTAAGCAAACTGTTCTGAAACTCCAGTGGAAACTCCAGGCTGCTCTTTCAGGGTTCAGCCTTGCACTGTGACTCGTGTCAAAATAATTGATACCATAATTGATACCATCAATGTATTTGTCCACTGTCTACACTGGTGGTAACATCTATTCCTTACTATATATCACCCTCATAAACCGTAGTCTAAGATGATATTCATAAAATACCTTTAGCATGCTTTATTCCTGTATTATGTTTTTGTTTGATGAGGCTTTTAGGACATTCTTTTATGCTGTTCCTTGTGGTTGGGGAGCATTCTGTGGAGGCCTTCAGACAGAGCATTATACTTTCTACACACATAAGTATCAGCATCTGAAGACTTTATAGGCCTCAGGTTGGGCCTCTGTGCAGTCCTCCAACTGGCTCCTGAGCCAAGCATCATGACCAATTTGAAGCTACAGAGTAAACAAACAGAGTTGCTCTTCAAAGGCAGGACTACTAACAGAGAGAGGCAGGAGAGGAGAGCCAGGCAGAAGCTCTATTACCCAGTAATTCTTTGTGGAGCAACAGTTGTGTATACATGGAATATTAGCAGAGACACACAAGTCATGTGAAGCCCAACTAAAATACTTTAACTGGACAGTACTGAAGGCCAGAACTGAAGTAAAAACACCAAGCAGGAAGGCATTTGTCCCACTGAGATAGAAATAAGAAATGAGATAGGACAACATCAGGTGTTCAGTGAGTATAAGCCTATGTGAGGTCATGAAATGTCACCTTCCCCGTCCGAAGACACGTATTCCACAGGGAAGAGCCCCTGGAGCAGCAACATATCTTCAGCACACATCAACTCGTTTCAAAGTTGATTTGTTGATCACACTTCAGCAGTTATTTTTCCTGTTTCTGATCTGTGATGTGAAAGCCACTGATGTTTTGTTTTATATCCATATAAAATGGAATACATGACAATCTGATTTGAAAATCTGATTGATTGCTGCTGGGGCTAAACATGACATCCCAGCATTCCGACGCTTTTATGTTTCCTTCCATTCAGTTTCCAGGCAAGGCCTTCTGAGATTCAATCCTCAACAGAGAAAAATCAAAATCATAAAGGTTGTTTTTCTTGGTTTCAGCTTTCCCTTTACTGTAATAAAACAAGATTAAGGACTTTCATATGCCGGGGGCTAAGAGAAGCTCCACAGAGAGACTCTTGATAAAAATCAAAGACTTTGTGTTTTCCTTAGCAGACAATCAATAGCACTATCACGTTCGCAGTTACAAGTTGTCTATGAACCGACTTTACTGGCATGAGTGTCGAAATGGAAATGTGAAACATTTTTTGTGCAATCCGCTATGTTTAGTAACATAAGGGGTCATAGGGGTCATGGAGGTTCAAATGTCAGGGCGTTGGCTCTCTCTGTCAGACCATCACCAGTGAGGGTGATGTCGTTTTGAAGTCGTGAGATAAACACATGCTGAGTCCATAATTGGCATGGATTGAATCCTGGCTCAGCCCGATTAATGACTGTTTAACAGCAAAACACAGGAATGGAAAATCAACGACAGAGGTTTTAATCTGAATCCCATAAAACATACAAAGAATCGAATCCAAAGGATTTCAGGAAGCTGAACCAAAACAATTTTTACAGTATTTTCTGATCTAATTGTTCTCTTCGAGTGGGCGTCCTCACAAGTAAAGGGCTGTTAACAGAAATCAGTTGCAATAATGAGATTCCTCTTTCTTCCTACCTCATTCCTCCACCCACCGCCCCGCTTTTTATCATGCTATAAAAATTACATTTCATCTGCATTTAATAATTAATCAGTTATCCTGAACCCTCCATTGCTGTGATGGAGGTAATTAGTTGTGAAGAGCGTAGCGTATGAGTCGTGTTGTTTTAATGGGATGTCATCAAGAAGTGCTATAGTAGGTTCATGTCTTGTGTTTTCAGTCTCTCTCTCTCTCTCTCTCTCTCTCTCTCTCTCTCTCTGCTCTCTCTCTTTGTCTCTGATCTCTCTCTCTCTCTCTCTCTCTCTCTTCTCTCTGTCTCTCTCTCTCTCTCTCTCTCTCTCTCTCTCTCTCTCTCTCTCTCTCTCTCTCTCTCTCTCTCTCTCTCTCTCTCATTAGCTCCCTCCCTATGGCAAATGAAATAAACAAAGCATGTGTGTACCAATTATTTAGCTTTTACCTCGTGGACAGAATGGCTGGATTCTAATCATTGAGGACAGACATGCGGCAGTGTTTGGTTTCAACAGAACCAGGGACCAGCTGACGATGTTAAACAAGGTGAACCAAGTTTCTAAGGCAAGGGGCCAACAAGTACAATCTGATTCCTTACAGCAACCTTGTTCGTACATAGTAAGTGTGCTTGTTTCAAGATAAACCTCTCTAGAGGAATAGACTGTCAGTGGCAGGACTATGTTATATCTGCAATGATGCCACAGCACCTGCAAGGCTTTATCACGCTTGAAGTATTGAGCACTTTGGAATTTAAACATAATGTATGTGGACAGACTTCCGTGGGTTCTTTCCATTGCAGTCATCCATACCTAGTTGAGCAATGTGATGTAAATGGTTTTCATTGGCTTCTTTTCCTCTTCTATCAGAACAGGACGTGAGTTCAGTGAATGGTCTGATTAATTATCATCGAGGGAAATCCAGAATTCTAGAAGAGTCAATGTGTTCAACTGAAGATTTCATGTAGTTTGAAACTTGTTCAACATTTGACACAGCCAAATGTATTTTCCTCTGTTGTCCGTGTGAAATCAAACACACATATTCTCATTTCTTTACCACTGAGCTTTTGTTTACTACATGTTTGTGTTTTCTACCCGCTCTGCCTCTCTGTCTTCCCTGAGAGCTGTCACTCTCACCATTCGAGCATTATCATCTTGTTGACATCGACACTCCTACATTGCACCACATTCAGCAGAGCATGACGTCAACACACTGGTCTCCCCGACCTCCGACAACCCATTAATGACTGCCACCAGGGTTGAGTTTGATGAAGGGAGCAACATTAACATGAGCTGAGAGGTGCTTCCTCTCCCCAGTGAGGAGACAGGGGGATTGAACATCTCAGCAGCACTATTTATCAGCTGCTCTGTCATCTATTGGATTCCTGACTAATGCATATACATCACATTCTGCTGCCTGTATGCCTAATGTCTCCCTCGTCCTCTCCCTACTCCTCTGTCCCTCTCTGCTCTTTCTCCCTCTCTCTCGTCTCGTGTTTTATTAAGCACTGTGTGTCACATTTCCCGGCCGTGCCTTTTTCACTTGTGTTTCCCCAGGCCCTTGTCTCCTGTTTTCCCATCTGTCTCTGTTTGTCTGTGTGTGGGTGTGGCTCCACTCCAGTAGATCCAGACCACGTCTTCCACCTACATACCTGCACCGAGCTTGCAATCAGCTCAACCGCCTTCAATCAACTCATCAACCCGTGACAGTTGTATCCTCTCTGGTTCTCCCTCCACTCACTGACGGATTATTTGTTCTTCCACCGTCATTTGCAGGTCAGCTGCTTTGAAGTAGTTATACTCAATGTGTTTACAGTGATTCGTTGTTTTAGCCCCCTCCTGAATTTAGTTCCACTCCCTGGTTTGCGTCTGCCTGCCCCCCTACCTGTCCTGCCCACCCTGTCCACCCTGCCTACCTGTCCTGCCTACCCTGTGCACCCTGCCTACCTGTCCTGCCTACCCTGTCCACCCTGCCTACCTGTCCTGCCTACCCTCTTGTCCTGCCATCCCCACTCACCTACCCGGGAGGCCCTATCATCCAGTACTGCAGTCCCCTCTCTCCCTGCACAGATGGTTTTATGCTGCTTTCTTTTTTATGCTGCTCTGCGGATGGTGTGGACAATGTAACAACGTAAGCCTTCTAGCTCTCCTTCTCCATCCTTCCTTCAATCATCTTGTCTTGTGGAGCTGCCTCGGCACACACCTGCCTGGGCACGTTATTTATCTCTCCCACATCCACCCCCACTACACCCCCACCCTCTACTGAATGAATCATTCATTATTTTGGTGTATTTGGGATTGAAGAAGTGCATCGTCAGTAGTGACTAAATTGTAACTTGTTTACATTAGTGGTGTTATTACTACGACAAGATGTACTGCCTTTGCATGTAAATATTCCCCCTTTTAACTCTTCTGCTGGTACTATTCTCCACAGTCACCTTAGTGCAGTCTGCATCAAACGTTACGCGACTTAGCATAGGTTCAATACTGGTAAACATGGCATACTGTAGCTTCATTGATGATCATCTGAGTTTTTCTGGATTCTGACAGAGGCTGTTGCAGCAGTGCCTCTTCTCATCCTCTGCAGTCTGAGGGCGTCTTGACTGGCTGCTCCACCTTCACAAACGACGAGTACACCTCGACGTCTGCCTCGACGCCACAGGTAAGCTTTGAAGTAGGAGGCGCTGCACGACACAGACATGGTGGCTCTTCTCTCGTTACCATACACAAACATGCCCGGCGAGAATCTGAAGAGAAACAAGTGTGTATGTGTGGAATTCTCTTAACTGCATCTATAATAGGGGAGCTGCAGAGCAATTTGTGTGTGTGTGTGCGCGCTTTTGAATTTTCTCTACTGCATCGACAGTGGGGAATGATTCATAATACTTGAAAGCAATGGTTTCTGAAAGTGTGTGTGCATGCTTTTGGATTTATAAATACGCGCGGGGGGGGGCGGTATTCAATCTGATCTTTGACTTGCAACATTTCATCTTGTCATCACATTTGGTCCACATAACAAGGAAAACTTTAACTTGGCTCGTCGCATGGTGGCTTCTGAGACGTTTGTAAACCGTATTATGTGGACAATCATCTTATTCTAAATTGCCTCAGTTCTCTGTCACTTTTAGAAGCAGCTATCTATAATCAGGTCCTCTTTTGTGTGTGTGCGTATTCTGCAGCCCTAATCCACTTGTGCAGGAGGAAATTAAATGTGCTCTGAGCAGATTCAATTCAGAGGGTAAACCTCCCTCAAGGTCTCTCCCTGTACATTGTGCTTCAAGGCAAGTAACAGCAAACCAGATAAGCCACCTCATTGAGGCCCCTCTAAAGATACAGAAGTACAGAAATCAAATTGAATGTGAGGCAGGGAGGGAACAGGACCTGGGTAGAATGAGAGTCCGGAGATGCTCTGCATGTGAGCTGATGGGCTCCTAACAGAGGCGATTGGGATTCAAGGGGGGCACTGTTCAGGCTGCATCAGTCTGCTTGCATTCAATAGGCGGCCAGAGAGCAGTGACAGTGATTGAGATGTTTTCGATTGCGGGCTGTTGCCGATGAATGTCTGTGGACACACCATTATCCAGCCGCTAGGTAATTATTCTCAAGCATCCCCCGACCATTTGAAGAGAGCCCTTCTGAAAACAAATAAAGAGCATGCGGAAATCGAAAAATGTCTTCTCTATCTTATTTTTGCCACCTGTTTGACGTGTGTAGAGTACAGAGGACTGTGTGCCGCGAGCAGACCCTTAGGAAGTCTTACAGGTGTCGTTCATTGTTGTTTTCTTCATAATATACTTTCACCTGAAAAGTCATTTACTGCAGCTCAGTAAATTAATTACATGTTATTGAACTCTGTCCCAGAGACAATGAGAGAACCAGAGAGCCTGGGGCTGCTGATGCATCCTAATAACTCCTCTCCTCTCTTCACCTCCTCTCTTCACCTCCTTCCTCCTCTCCTATCATTAGCATAATGTGCATCAGCTCCTCAGTCCCAGAGCAGGAGCAGCACCTCTTACCATTCCACCCATGTCCTCCTTCCTTCCAGCAGCAAATCCACACATTAATCCCTGCCAGCCAGCTCACTGGTGCTCCTCCCTATCTGCCTTTGTAGATGGACCCCTATCCTCTTTCTGAACTCCTCGTTGCTCTCTAAGCGAAGCAGGGCACCCTCTAGTAGTCCATAATCCCTTCTCCATTCTCAATCTTGTTCAATCATTTATCTCCTCAAAGGCAAACTCTACAGCTCTCCCGGGGGAAGGGCGCAGGGACATCGGGGAAATAGTCAATCCCTAAAACGGGAGAAAACGATTTTCATTGTGAATTGTCAGACAGCGCTGCCAGAGCATTGTTGAAGCAATGTTTGGTCTTATCTGGTAGGACTAGACGTTTCTCCCGTCAGCATGACCAATTTGACCTGCCGTTCTGTAAGAGCTTCGCTCCTTCTTGGTTATTTTACTAGTGGCATGTTTTTAAAGACTTTGAAATAGGATTTATGTAACAATGAACTTTGAAATATTCAGTGCTGAAACTGGCAATTAGATCAGGTTGAATCGAACCCGATAGAGACTAAAGAAATATCCACCATCAGCTATACACCCTTTCTGTGACCTCTCACCTGTATGCGTTATCCAGTTAACACTATGGTACAATAAATAGTTAATTCCTCTTCTTTAAAATTGACAGTTGATATACTGTAGGGTACGCTTTAATATTTAGTGATAATAACATATTGTTGTAGCACATTGTATGTATTTTATAGTATATGTACATGGTGTTTTTATTTTAGATATGTATTTATTATATTTCTGTATATACAGATTGTCAGTTTTATCCCAGACTACTTGCTGAATTGTGCCTGCAGAGCTGCAGTGGAATATCTCCCCACTGTTGGGAATTGAGGAATGGGAGTCATTTACTATCCCTGTATACCACAGCAGCCCCATACAGGCCTGGTAAATGAATGGGAAAGCTTATCGTGTCAAGCCTCATGTGCGACTCTGCCCATGGGGAGATTTCTTCATTATTCCACCAACTGGTCGTTACTACCTCACCCCCACAACCTTCCTCTACCAACACGACCCCCCACCTCTTCCTCCGCCTCTGACAGTTATGGATATGAGGAAGGCCTCCGAAACGTGTTAACATAGTCATCTTCAACAAGCCGGCGGCATTCTTTTGCTGCAAGGAAAGAGAAGAAGAAGAGGAGGAGGACAGCCTGTGGAATGTGCTTTGGTATTCAGTTTTACCACCGTGTTTCAGTCACTTTCTTTTCCAGAGCCACTGTGCGCCTGAAAATCTCCGGTGCTGGCTGAACGATCATATTCTATAAGATGAAGATCCATACAAGTATGAATCCTGTTAGCCAATCAGGAAGTATAATTAGCAGGTGAGTAACTACAGGGTGCGTTGAAGACTTGTCTGACTTGTGTGGAAGTAACATGGATGGTGGCAAAGAGAGGTGAAAAGAGAACATGTGATTCTACCTTTATCTCATGTGAATACATATAGTTGTCTAATGGAAACGCTGTGCCCTTCTAACATGACTAATACCATATAATCACCATGCACTTGGTCTATTTCAGGCAGCTACCATGGTAATTCTAAATGGCACGTCCACATCGTTCCCTGTCTTCATCTGTAATGAGCTCTCCAGCTACATAATTAGGCTCCACCTCACCATATTTGGCAGAAAAAAAATATCCTTTATACCCTTGCACACATACCTTCACCATGTTGTTTAAAAGTGACCGTCCGATATGTCTGTCCCAATGGGTCAGTATTACTGTCACTTTCAGTACGTTGATCTGGTTCAAAAGGAGACTTGACAGGTAACGATGACTGTAAATACGACCCATTGATGAGTCATTCTTCCAATGTGAGAGCATGTTGAAATCAGAGTGATCTTCACAAACACGGGCCAGCCTTGCTCTGCTGTAGCTACTGTATGACTGTACTGTAGGGAGGGGAGGACTGTAGAGTTAGCAGTACACACGAGCACCCTGGATGACATCACACCACAGGGGGTCGCAACCGCCTCTTAAATCTTTAAGACCCTATGGCTTCTGTATTTGAGAAGGAGGAGGTTGAAACAGAACGTTTGGCTTGGATCTTCTTAGCAAAAGAGGGAAAGCACCATGTTTTGTTTTAGTAGGGAATGTATGCTCCAGGAAATGTTTCAAAGTGGGTTTAGTTAGTAACTGTGATTTTGTCATCACAATGGAAATGTACTGTCGCAATTGCGATGATGTTACACAATGAATTGTGTGGTTCTGTCTCACAGATCAATCTCCATATGTTGAGGATCATCTTCCTAACTCATTTTTCTCTGCTTACCAACGAGCAGGTTTTTTGTAAGTTGAAAATGGAATGGGTTTGCAGAGGAAACAATGGGTTAATGATACCCAAGCATTTGAGGGAGTTTCGTGTGTGGGGGGTACATTTCTGTGAATTTCATCATTTTGCAGATGTGCAGTGGTCAAGTATTTAGACTGCTGTGCAGGTTCCTGACAAAAAAAGGCAATTACTATGAGGAATAAATCCCACCTGAGCTGACAGGGAGAGTGGACCTAGATGGCCATACCTTCAAATCTTCCTCCACACCTTGTACAAGCAAGAGAAGGCATGGCCAATCATGATACATTTGACCATTTCTCCAAAAAGAGACTCCAGAAGGACTCTTTTAAGAAGTAATTTTTAGGACGTGTTAATCAAATGGTTCATTTAAAAAGGGTGCGGAAATAAAGATTATTATATGTATTTAAAGCACAAAATGGCATTGTGTAACAGTCTTTCAAATCGAGTTGTTACATTAGTCTGGAACATAGACTCACAGTGTCACAGTGTATTGTGTCCATCTTGTGTGGGTATCAACATCCACTAACAGTTTCCGGTGAAAGCGGTATTGCGTGCGGGTGAGCGTAACAGACTCTGAGAGCCAGCTAAGGCAAGAGGGGCACTCAGGCGGAAAACAGGCGTGTGTTTTTCTTCTCTCGTATCTGTGGTGACATCCAGAAACCTAATGGAGTCAGTTACTGCAGGGCTGACCCCTCTGTTCTCCAACTTTTGTGATTTTCTGCATGAATAATAAATACCTGGCAGGCTCTCAGCTGCTCGGTCCTCCCTGACTGCTTTCATGTGCTTCTGTCTGGGCACCTCTGGGAAGACTGCAGCCAGCAGGGCTGCTGGGCTCTTGCTCTTGTGACACTCTGCATTTGTTTTACAATCATCTCACATTTTTCGGAACTGACCTCATGAACTGCAACATGTGGCTCCAAAAGCTTGTCTTCCTTCCAGAGCAAAAGGGGGACGGGCAGGGTATTGGAGAAGTGAGATAAAAGTCAGTCACATTAAGATGCAGGGCTAATTGGCGCTGGTCCCGGGAGACTGATGCTGAGGAAGAAGCTCTGAGTTTTACCCCAATCCACATCCTGTTGTGATCACATTTCAGACCTTGGCAGGGACAACACAGGGCAGGCTGCGGAGAGGAGGGGGAGGAGGAGGAGGTGGGGGATGCTTCACTTCAAACCCCTTGGCTTGCCATTTCAGTCCTGCTAATCCACTTCCATTGGAGTTCTAATCTTCACTGATACAAAGAGAGACAGAGGAAGGAGGGAGAGAAAGAAAAGGTGGTGAAGACTTTGGGCAACAAAAGAACAGTCAGATATCAACATTTTATTCATCTAAATCCTTGGCATGCAGCAGTTTTCCCTTACTTCATCTTCAATAGTATTTTGCCAACTCATGAGTTTCATAGAATGACATCATCAACATGCTCTGTCAAGAGTAGCATACTGGATGTTGCAGGCAAAAATAATTGACATTGGTTGTAATCGAGGTAACAAGGAATCCTAGATGAAGACTTCAGTCCGGGGGGATTCTCTGTCTGTCTAACCTAGCAGCTAGTAGCATGGTGCAGCGGTCTACATGGTGATGTCTGCCCAGATCCCAGTGCTGTCAGCCCCAGGCTCACATGGGTTTTACGGTCAGAGTGCATGTGAGGTTGTTCCTGCTGCTTGTCTTCCTCTTTCAGCACGAGCTGCACCCTGCTTGATACCTCACTGCTCTCTTAGACTGGAGCCCTGATGATTCAGTGTGGAGTGGCCTCGCTACTACAGATCTAACAGAGGCAAGGAACTCGGCTATCCTCTGTCGGACCTGAGAGCTGTATCTGGGTGTGTATTGTTCCATGTCATTTATAGATCCCAAGTGACTTTTTCTGTGTCTTCTGGTGCAGGCAGGAGTGGGGTAGGGGCCTGGTGAGGTGGATGAGGGTGAGAAGGGGAGGAGGCCTGGTGAGGTGGATGAGGGTGGGAAGGGGAGGAGGCCTGGTAAGGTGGATGAGGGTGAGAACGGGCGGATGGGGTGGGTGGGTGGTTTGCATCTTCCCACACTGCACTAATTGTTCTGCACTGAAATGTCTCTTTCTTGGTTTTCAATTCAAATTTAATTTGGGCTGTAATAGGAAAGCAATAGGAACATGATTGCCGTTGATGAGGCTGCTGTTGTTGGTAATGATGTTGTTGTGGATGTAAGTTAAGGAGTGCATATTCTAAACAGCAGCTTAAAACGGCTCACGTTTTCAGTTACGGACCCCCAGGAATATGCAGGCTTGCATATGAAATCATAATTGCTCCATATTCCAGCCAGCTAGATTGTTATCACTTTTTCTCTCTTCTCAGTGCCTGCGATCTCTCTGTCTAAAGGGTATTCTATGTTGCTTCATCTCTTTCTCTCTCTCTCCTTCTATCTATTGGAGGAGTGAGCATCCTTTCAAAAGCACTTTCAAAAGCGGTTACATGCAGTTACAGGGACCCCTACTGGCATAAGAGAAGAAGTGTTGGTCTCTAAACATCATGCAATGATTGCCTTAACACTGTCAAGATTAGATATTCATGGGAAATCAGCATGAGGAGGAAATCAAACTAAAACTCCCTGCAGATAGAACAAAATAAATTGCTTATCTGTCTGTTAGTTTGTTTTCTTGTGCGTTTCTTTTGCGTTTTTTTCTATTTATCATTTAGAATGTAGTTGTGTTCTCAACTCTGAAAACAATTCAAAGTAGATGTTGATATAGAGTGCATTTGCAGTCCATTGACTGTCAACTTCCAATTTCTCATTACAGCACACAATGTTTCCCCTAGATACAATGACAATTAGCCATAACATTTATCAATATAAATCAACATTGTCTAAACTGATGTTTACAAGCCGAGTGAATGAGCTTTACACAGCATTGCATACATGTGCAAACCAACTCAAAGAATGTGCATTATAACACAATTTCTTTTCATAAAATACAGTATCTGAAATGTGGACCTTGTCACGCACGATGAACCTCAAGCATCCACTGGCAGATGGTAGCTGCCTCAGTGTAACATCTGAAACCGCAGGCCGGCTGTAATCTTGCATCTCATCTCCTCGGTGTCAGATCAGAACACAGCAAACCAGCTCTGTGCTGATAAGCATCAATATGTTTCTGTCTTCTCAAGTGGACTTCACTTCATTAATAAAATCAATTAGCATAACACATGCTGGCAGGCCGTGTGTGTGTGTGTGTGTGCGTGCGTGCTTGCTGTTTTCTTCAGTGCGGGAGTGTTTTAGCTTCCCAGATGACTGAATTGAATCCATTAAATGTCTATGTGAGGATTCATCAACAGACATTCAAGCACTATTAGAGCCATCAGAAGGGGGTGTCTCTGATGGCTCTCATAGTGGGATAGGCTACCTGTGCTGCTACTAAAAGGGACGGAAGGCAGACAGCCAGTGAGACTGAACATGGTTTATTTAAATACTAAATATGGACTGACTAGAAGTTGGACAGTTCATAACAGGTAGTAATGTAAACTACTTACCAGAAGACATGACGGATGTGAACTATGTGTTACTGCATGTGCATGCAGTAAAGGGTTATAACTAAACAGACCAGACTTGCTTGTGTGTGAGCTACTATAAATGTAATGAACAACTCTGCTGAACCTCACTTAACCCAAACAGAGCCTTTTTGTATGGCTGCTGCATAGTAATATTGCCTCTCCACATAACCACAGCACGGCTTTAGCCCAAAGCCTCTGGACATCTGTCTCCTGTCTCTGCCACTGAGCTAGAGCCTGGCACACTACCTCACCCCATCGCTCTGGCCCTCCCTGAGTTATAATATCACCAGATGGTGCAATAAAAATATCAGTTAATTTTCCTGTTTGTGCCTGGGTGCCATCCTATGCCGGTTATGGCTTTACAGGAAGTGATTGATGGTCCTTATAAGAAAGGCGTCATTTTTTGACTGAACTGATGTTGTTGTCGGCCAAACTGAGAGAAATACACGGAATGTATGTATGTAGGAGCAGTGTACATTTTACATTAACTGCATGTAAAATCGTGGCCACTAGAGTGTGCCCTCTGGATCAAATCAATATTCTTTGCGCAGAACTCGCGAGAGTATGTTTTTTTGTTGTTGACTGAAATGAACGTACTGCGTGTAGTCGCACAGTTGAACGTGTTATTGGTAAGTAGGCCTACAGTAACAAGCCTGAACTAACAACAATCTTTAATTTAAAAGGATAGTTAAACTCTAGATTTAGACTAGTCAAGACCAGAGTCATAGAAATCTATGTATCTCTGGCTGGTCTAGGCGCCAGCCGGCGTTGAGGCTAGGTTACAGGATTTAGGCAATTCATTCATAGATCTTCTCCGGTGTGTGTTTTTTATGAATTGATTAGCAAGCTGAATGCAAAGTCTATTCCGCTTTTAAGGCTGCACTCTGTTGTCTCACATGAACCAGTTGTAAACTATAAACCAGCCTCGTCCTTGTTATGTTTGCAGACCTCCCTATCCTCAGTCCAGATGACATCCATCTTTTGTGTACGGTACGTTGAAGAAGGGTCAACCCAACTACTTCAGAATGCTGGACAAGTCTAACGGGGCAGCAGAATTTGTAGCAAATGCTCACACCTTGGAGAGTTATCCTTTGGTGATCGCTGGAGAACACAACATCCCATTCCTCCTCAATATTCCCGGAGAGGGCCAGCGGGTGAAAGGAGAAGTCTACAATGTTGACCCTCAAATGCTTGAGTTTCTGGACAGGTTTGAGGCTTGCCCAACCATGTACCAGAGGACCCTAGTAAAGCTGGAGGTGGACGAGTGGGTCGGACAGGGAGAGAAGAGCCTTTCTGCAGGAAGCACCATTGAGGCATTTGTCTACAGCACTACCACCTACCAACCAGACTGGCCCAAACTGCCTAACTATGAGAGCTTTGATGCCTATGGGGATCATGGACTTGTCCATGTAGCCAGGGAGGACAGATAACAAAGCAACATAACTATAGGAATGTGCTCAGTTTATGCACATTTTAACAGCAATTATTTTTAAATAGGCTATATGTAGTAGTATGTAATGCACAATGTATACTTTAGTATACTCTGCTGACCATTTATTTACAGATACGCTCTAGGAAAACATTTCTTAACTTTGTGTCTCTTTTATAACTTATTTAGAAACTGTATACCAGTGTTTCTCAACTGGTCTAACCTCAGGACCCACATTCCTTTCCTTCAAAGGAACGCAGAGTAACGCGTTCACAGTGAACATGTGACGTGTGCAGTTAGAAAGCTGTATCATGTGAAGTCTTCCTTTGTCATTTAGATTCAACAATAGTATAATAGTATAATACTTCAGTCTTTGTACTAGTTGTATGTTGGCTCACTGTTGACAATCTCTGGATTTGCTGACTATCCTTTAATAGTGAACATTCAATTTAATTACTGAAAAAGGCTTGAGTCCAGTAGAATGTATGTAGGCCTAGTCATAATTCACAGTGGAACCTCAAACCCAACATATACATTCAAATAAACACAATCATGAAATCTATTTTTATTGCTTTATGTTCAGTGAGTTTGTTGTATTCTGATCACTTAACTGGCCTTCCAGACATCGGTAACATTATTGTCTAGATTTAGTGAAATATCTTACTATATTGGGAATCATCTCCATGTTTCATTGCATGCCAAAGAGCAGCCTTCTCTCTCCCAGATTTGTTCTAGACAGAGCAAAGACTGTTAAGAAAATCATGATGAGTTGCTGCAAATGAAATCATCATGTTCTATCTTCTGGATCCATAAGATTCCTATTTAGTTTTGAAAGCATTGTGATCTGATTGCCAATCAACACAAACGATTGCCAGGTGTGGTTCACAAATCAGTGAGTGATTATGAAAGTGTGACTGTCCACATGCAACTTGTGTGGTGGTAAGGTTGGCTAAATGGTTAGAGAGTATGAGTACAGATCAGGAGGTTAGGGGATCACGTCCCCCAAGGTGCTTTTAGATGAAAGCTTTCAATTGAACATTGAACTTATGTCTTCAAGTGGAATTCATAAAGACATAATTAGATTCCGAGGGAAATACAGTAAGGCCTTGGTGGCCCAGTGGATATGCATGGGATCTTGAGTCTTGACCCCTCCGGATCAAATCTGGCTGGAGGCAGTGTACCCCATGCTTACTTTCTGGCATGCAAAACATGATAGTGTCTCTTTAAGCAGAGCACTTTTTAAAAGATAAATACTACCTTCACATGCCAGGGATATGGGGCCCCAGTGGCCTAATGGATAAGCATGCAGACAAGCAACCCTAATGGCATGGGATCAAATCCACTTGAACCCAGAGAAATCCTTTGACTGAGCTTGCTCTAAGGTTGCCCGCAAGGGTGTCGTGGGCTGGTCAACGAGCCAATCAGATTTTATCAGGTTTTTGTTTTGTATTTAAAGGTAACACGAGGTAACGCGAGGTAACGCGCGGTAACGCGAGGTAACGCGCGGTAACGGATTTTATCAGTTTAAAGGTAACACGAGGTAACGCGAGGTAACGCGAGGTAACGCGCGGTAACGCGAGGTAACGCGCGGTAACGGATTTTATCAGTTCGTTTTTTTTAAAAAGGTAACACGAGGTAACGCCAGGTAACGCGGGGTAACGCGCGGTAACGAATTTTATCAGTTTTTTTTTAATTTATTTTTTTAAAAGGTAACACGACGGGGTAACGCGCGGTAACGCGAGCGGGTAACACGAGGTAACATGAGGAACGTGAGGTCATTAAAAAGGCCTTTTCTGCAAAGAAAGACCATTGCAGCCTTCCATGGGGTTTGAACCCAAGACCCTTAACATTCATGGTACACATGCTTATCCACTGAGCCATCAGGGACACAAGGAAACATGAACTCGTTGAAAAGACATCCTTAAGGTGAAGTGTGAGGTCATTAAAGAGACAGTTTCTGCAAGGAAAGACCAACGCAGCTTTCCATGGGATTTGAACCCAAGACACTTCACTCTCATGGTACACATGCTTATCCACTAAGCCATCAGAGACACAAGGAAACATGAACTCGTTGACAATACATCCTTAAGGTGAAGTGTGAGGTCATTAAAGAGACAGTTTCTGTAAGGAAAGACCAACGCAGCCTTCCATGGGATTTGAACCCAAGATCCTTAACGCTTATAGTACACATGCTTATCCACTGAGCCATCAGGGACACAAGGAAACATGAACTCGTTGAAAAGACATCCTTACGGTGAAGTGTGAGGTCATTAAAGAGACAGTTTCTGCAAGGAAAGACCGATGTTGCCTTCCATGGGATTTGAACCCAAGATCCTTAACGCTCATGGTACACATGCTTATCCACTGAGCCATAAGGGACACAAGCATATGTCAACTCGTTGAAAATACATCCTTAAGGTGAAGTGTGAGGTCATTAAAGAGACAGTTTCTGTAAGGAAAGACCATTGCAGACTTCCATGGGATTTGAACCCAAGACCCTTAACGCTCATGGTACACGTGCTTATCCACTGAGCCATCAGGGACACAAGGAAACATGAACTTGTTGACTATACATCCTTAAGGTGAAGTGTGAGGTCATTAAAGAGACAGTTTCTGCAAGGAAAGACCAACGCAGCCTTCCATGGGATTTGAACCCAAGACCCTTAACGTCCATGGTATACATGCTTATCCACTGAGCCATCATGGACACAAGCATATACAAACTTGTTGAAAATACATCCTTAAGATTAAGTGTGAGGGCATGAAAGAGACCATTTCTGCAAGGAAAGACCATTGCAGCCTTCCATGGGGTTTGAACCCACAACCCTTATCTGTCAGGGTACACGTGCTTATCCACTGAGCCATCAGGGACACAAGCATATATCCACTCGTTGAATTAAAGAGACAGTGTGGTGGGGATGAATTCAGGATAAATATCGAAGGAAATGTGGTTTATAATTATATGAAATGTATGATGAAAAGTGTCTTGCAATTTCGCCAACAAATATCAAGAAATAGGTTGCAGCAGTTTGTCTCCGACTACATTTGCATAATCCTCGATGGGACAGAGCTCGAATAGCTTCGGCGACTTTTTATAGAAGGCTACAACATCGCTGTCAATCAAAAGGAGATGCAGTCTTTCGACAGACTCTCCAATCATCAAGCAGAAGCCCGGTGTGCTTCTGCTTGACGCTGGACGCTGGGCTTCAACTGTTAAATGCACTGTGACGCTACGGAAAAGTATGAGAAGGAAATCGAGTCAGTCGATCTGCTGCTATATGTATCTGATTATGAACGAACTTGTCTCCAAGATGAACAAGTTCTAACACATTCTTTTTTTTTACATTTTAGGAGAAGCCAAGCTTCCCTTGCAGTCTTAAAGAAATCGCCTACTGTCATGGATTTTATTGGGAAGGTGACCAAGTCTTACACAGCTTGTTGCAAGTAGAACAAACTACCTCTAAAAAGTAATAACCTACAGGCATTGTCCTCCATTGATCCTGTGGTGAGAGGCCATTTAGTGCCCTTAGAGGTGGCCAGTAGAAGAGGAAGAAGGAGTAAAACCAGAAGAAGTGCTAGATAGTTTAATAATAGTTTATGTCTCGGAATAAAATGAAATTGAATATTACAAATTAGTGTCGGTGTATTTTGATCTTCAGAGTGTCATTTTACTCTATGTGCCTATATAGGTGGGTCAGGGATGTCAGGGGGTTTGTGGCAATGTAAGTATATGGATATTTGCCGTGGGGCGAAGGCTTCAATTACCTCTCTCTTTTAACCATACATGTGTTTGCATCCCTGCATGTAGCAGTTCACATACTATTATGTTCATTTCAGGACTAAAATCTCAAGTTTGCCAGAAAAGGAAAAAAGACAGAAACACAAGTTAATATACTTTTACTCAGAAAAAAATGAAAAGTCATATTTGTTTGGCACTCAAATAGTTGAACCTCAAAGCCAACAATGTCCCTTTAAAATAAAATGTTAGTGTTAGATTTTTTATTTTAAACACTGACCTACAAAATATAAATGAAACACAAACAAATCTAACATATCAAACAGAGTATTGATTGTTTCACAGTCTGTTGAACATTTTACAAAATTATGTCATACAAAAGAAAGTCATAATTGCTTTAAAGCAGTCTGATGTATTTTTACGGATAGAAATAACATTCATTACAAAGCATAGGTTATATACAGACAAACATACCTTATCAAGAAACTTGCTCCCTCACAAGCAAAGAACAGAAAGTTTAAAACAAACATTTCCAGCATGTGCAGTTGAACATCGTTGCTTACTGATAGTAATGAATGAATGACTGTCTGACCGCCACTGCAAAGCTTTTTTCTATTCAGACACTAGGGGTGAAACTATGAAGTCATCTGGAAATCATGTGAGCTGGGTCTTCTTGGAAAGGTGTGTGTGTGGGGTAGTGAAGGGAGGCGTGTGGAGGGGTCTGCAGCTCAGTAGGGGTGAGGGTCCTTTCTGCTGTGTGGGGCAGCACGGCTGGATGAACAGGTAGCACTGCGGATCACCTCCATCCATCTGGTGGGTGGTGAGGGAGTAGTTTAATTAAAAAAAGAGTTAGAATTCATTCACAACGATTTCTCACTTGTAGTGTCGGCCTGTTCAGCCGAGGTCCTCACCTCTCGAAGGTGTACTCGCTCTCTGATCTGAAGTAGTACACGTGGGACTTGAAGTGGAGCTTGAAGACGTAGTCCTTGTGGATGTTCTCGGACTCTGAGGGCACAGTGACTGAGTAGCCCAGCAGAGGGAGGCTGGCTAGCGGGTAGTCATCCTGGAACACGGTAGAGGTTGGGGTTTCTGTTAGGTTTTCCGTCGTGAAATGCTGACACTTTTAACCAGGCACTGGTATCTTGTGCACTGAAACGTTAGCTTATCACCTGAATAAACAGACCTATTAAGATGGAGCTCACCTGGTGGGACTTGTAGAAAAACAGGCTGAAGTTGGTGAACACCACCCACAGCTTCTGCCAGCCGTTGCTATTCTTAAACTTCCTCAACAGGTTTCCTGACAGCTGGTTCTGAGAGGGAAGGGAGAGAGAGAGAGAGAGAGAGAGAGAGGGCAAGGAAGAACAACGTTGGCAACACTTGGGGCTTGAAAATCTAGTCCAACAGCATCTCTACAGTGGAAGCCTCTCCTCTCTTCAGAATGAAAGGCATAACGATGACGGAACAGTAATGTTAAACATGTATCAGCATGCCCATCCATACAAGTTACTGAAACAACGAAACCGAACATTTAAACATTGTTTAAATGACAAAACATGCAGAAGAAAAGCATTCCAATAACAGTATAGTCCATTACATCAAGTGCTTTACCTTCTACTTAACTTAATGTGTAATGAGTTTGACTAACTCTTTAAGCCCTGTTGCAGTATCTCTCTACTCCTGCAGGTGTCAGTAAAGGAGAGGCTGTGAGCTCGGTACCGGCAGACCACTGAAAGAGGCACAGGCCCCTGTATCCTGCCTGGCTTAGCAAAGTGCACTTTAAACTCACTGACTGGACTAGGGTCCCCTACCCACAGCAGGACGGAGAGAGACGGACACAGGCGGGGAGATGGAGGAAGAAAGAGGAAGTGGATAGAGCAAGAGAAGAAGAGAGGTGATAAATGGAGAGGTGAAAACAAAGGTTGTTCATCAGGCTGACAGACACTGAGACGGTGGCAGTAACTGGGACTGAAGAGGGGACACATCTGGAAAGACAAAGCCACCACTTAACAGCTACAAGTTTTAGGGAACAGGACGACGGACATGTCAAACACAGGCAGGAGAGAGAATGAGGACACAGCGAGAAGGAACGGAGGTCAGACAGTCACAGTCCTGTGTGGAAGAGAAGACAGAGTGATATCCACCCCCTCATAGCATTCAGCACAAGCAGCTAGATGTCTACGGTGGTGTGTGACACCAGAGGACACTCCCAGTGAGAAGAGACACCGTCACATGGATGAAGTGGTTAAAACGGTTAAAACACAAATGTAGTGAAAACACGCACAAACACACTCACACACACACACACACACACACAGTGGCAGGTACCTCCACGGCCACACTAAAGTCCACCATGGACACACTGGTGTTCCTGTGCCAGCACACGTGCACGGTGGTGTTGCCACGGTGAGGAGCCTGTCTCTCCAGAGACGTTCTGGAGGCGCTCAGCTCCTCCTCCGACTCCTGCTCCAAGCCGCCATCCTCTGGAGATTCTGGGAAAACGTGACCGCGGAGAGAAGATGGGCGTTAAAGAGAACCAGAGGCTGATCCAGGAAGTCCTTCGCCCCTCCCTCTGGTGGGCACGTCAATCACAATCAGTATTCCAATTGTTGCTGAGTCATTGTTCCCAGGTACAATATGAAGCACAGTGCTTTGTGACCTTTGTGATCAATTCATCCACCTCTATACTGTCTGGGCTCTTTCGTAGGTACGATTGAACTCAGACAGCAGCTCTCTCTCTGGAGGGCCAGGAGAGAGCAGGCCAGCCTGCAGAGGAGCCCTCAGGGGAGGGACAGCAGGCAGGACCCAATCAAAGAGCACGTCAGAGAGGTCCTATTGCAGGCCTTGACAGGTCTGTAAAACAATGCGTGAGAAACGGGAGCGGAGGCCCCCGGAGACCCAACAATGGCCTCGATAACAGACACAGACAAGAGTCCAGGGTCTCTTCTCAGGCACGTCAACCAGGGAGATAAAGGAGAAAAGATGGACAGGAGTGAAAAGGAGAAGAGAAAAAGCAGGGTTGACACCCATCGTGGATCATGTTACCGGCTCTCCCTGTGGGAAAGGCTGAAAGGGGGGGGGTGGGGGTGTAATGGGTTTATGAAGTCGCCTGGAGGGCCCACTAGAACCCGGTGTTCACTCACACAGCTCTACTGGGAGCAGGTCGTGTTTGTATGGCTTTAGAAGTTGCAATGTTATTGTAGGGGGTCTATGTGTGTATGTATTACTGGGGGACGGGGACGGGGGGGGCGGACTCACTGCTGTCAGTCAGGCTGCTGGACAGGAGGTCCGTGGAGGGCCCGCTGCTCTGCTCCGCCAGGTCGATGGCCATCCTGATGTCCTCCACCCACTTCTCCATCTCCGACGACGAGCTGGAGGAGAGCAGGGAGCGCCGTTCATCATTAATGTGGTCACTACTATGAACCGGTAATGGACAGAGGGACAGCTGTGTACTGAGGGGGAGAGGGCGTGACACGATGAATTGTTCAGGTAAATCACACATGTTCATTGCACATCCACGGCAAGGCACTCAATAAGAGAACAGCATAATAGGTTGGGGAAGTCCTCCATGTTTAATGAGCCAGATTCACCCTGATCAATATTTCATCCGGTTATTCTTATGAGCAGACGCGCCCCATTCATTATGAATGTGATCTTCACTTAGACAATGAAGGGGGTTATCCTGCGTACTGGTCAGAAGAACAGGAACGGTGTGTGTGTGTGTCTCACCTGGCCGCTACCACCAGGGACTGCCGCTGTCCGAAGAGCGTGAAGGAGTGAGGGACGCCCCACTCAGCCTCGCTCTCTCTGATCTAAGGAGGGGAAGAAAAAAAAAGTGTGTCGGAATGCTGCATCTGCCTTCCAGACTTTAGGTGCATTCGATTCGAGGCACGCCGCTTACCGTCATGTCATACAGGGGCAGCTGGCCATGCACTTTGAACTGGTTGGCTGGCGTCATCCCTCGGCTGGTGTACACCAGACAGTCGCTGAACTGCAGCCAGGCGGGAAGGAAGGAAGGAAAGGACACAGTGTTGTTATCTGGACTGTCAGAATGTTGATCTCTTACACTCGAATGGGGGTGGAGGGGGATGGTCAGCCACGTTAGAAAAGCCACAAGTCTGCGATGGGGAACACACGCTGACGGCCCATAACATATTGACCATGTGACACAAACCCGTCATCTTCATGTTGTAGGTCAGTCATGCTACAAGGTGAACAAACCACACTGATGCAGGCCAATGCAGGAACATGAACTGGATGAGGTGTGGACCCTGAGGCTGGTGTACTGTGCCAAACAAACCGACGATACAGGTTAAGGAAGGAGGAAGTGATGCTTTACCAGGAAGAACATTCTTTGCTGCAGGCCTTTTCCTGAGAGCTTGCTGAGGCAACCCAGCCGAATGAACTCCTGAAACACACACACAGATATAGATACGGTATGTTATTAATCAAGATATAGTTCCTCCATGGACTCCTACTTAAGACCTTTGTAGATTTCAGAAGTGGGTTGAAAGCTTTTCGACAGGAGATCCATTGAAGTGAGGTTCCTCACCCTGCCAGGGACTGCCAGGTTGTCGATGGCGGTCAGATCCTTCTTCAGCTCCAGAAGCTTCTGGAAGTTCTCCATCTTGATCATGGTGCCGTGAAGCTGGACAACCATCTCGGACACATCTGCCAGCGCAGCTGCAGGGCGAGAGGGGGGACGGGGGAGAGGAGGGGTCAAAGGATAGGCTGCAGATTTGGCACAAGGACAGACAATAACACTAGCACAACCTTTCCACACACACACACACACACGGCCCACCTCTGGAGTCCCTGAAGTCCTCGTGCGTGGGGGGGTAGTGTTTACAGAGGCGCTCCAGGATGAGTTTGTAGTGCAGCAGGCGATGCAGGGGGCGCAGCAGGAAGATGTTGAGGGGCAGGTAGCAGACCTTCTGCTGCTCAAAGTCCCGACAGAGCCCCTCCAGCCTCCTGGAGGAGCGGCAGGAGCGCTCCACCTCCAGCAGCACCTCGGAGTGCCTCTGGAGGTGCACCGTCAGCTGCTGCTGGGACGGAGAGGGAGGGAGGGAGGCGGGAGGGGGTGGATGTCAGTGGCAGAGTTGATGCCGTTTGGGAAATAGCATTTGATGATTCTCCAGACATTCTTAGAAGTCCTTTTACGGAGCTTCGCGATATTTGTGTTACCGGCCAAACTAGAACAAGGGATCAACAGGCCCTCACATACTGATCTAATGCTATCATTTCCTTAGATCATGTGGTTTAACAAACCTACAGCCATTCTTGGCGTATACGGTCATATTGGAAGAAAGCAGTCCGATTTCTTATCCATACGCTTCCTATTATAGTGAAGTATGTGTGTATGTGTGTGTGTGTGTGTGTGTGTAGACCATCGGCTACTGTATGAATGAGATTCAGATGTGCAACCGAACCTTCAGTCCCTGGATGTTTTTCAGCATCAGGTCTCCTATTCGCTGGTAGTCTCCTTTGATGTGGGCGTTGGAACGCCCCTCCCTGAGAGACGGAGAGAGAAAAAAAGGGATGACTCGATGAATTCCACTCATCACTCATTTTTGGCCCCCCTCACTTCTTCCCTATCCGTGTTGCAATGGGGAAACAGTCCCTGGTATCAGCTTGCCGAGCGGGAATCAGCCTTTTAGAGTTATGGCCCCACCTTGGCTCACGCTCCTCAAAGCTCAAATCCCACATGTTCAATACACGACCAAATAGAAACGCCACACGGTTCTTAAGGGCGCAGTGTCCTGTATCGACCAGCAGAGGGCGCACCGCAGCAGCGCACCTCCGAGCACAACTCTCACGTCAAGGGGGAAATCTAGTTTGTTCCCTCTTTCCCAGCTTCATCAATCACCCGCCTCTGCCTCCCTCTTCCAGACGGAGGCTCAGTGTCACCCATGGCACCGGCGAGGGGACTGGGAGAGCCGAGGGACATTTGACGAGAACAAGAAGCCAATTTATCCAGCTGTCGATCAACGCCAGGCAGTTCCCCAACCGGGCGGTGTGAAAAATGACCCTGCGTGTGGGTTGGCCCGGCTCTCTCGCAACAGCTTTCTGATGAGGTGAAGAGCTTCTATAGAGAGGCTGGAGGCAGCAGTCCGTGGTCTGTCCTTGTTTTCAACACGTTGTGGTGGCGTCATGTTCTGTTGACACCTCTCCCACCAGTTCAAGCAGAGCACTTTGAACCCCTCCAAGCTGCTGTGACTGCGATGGGAGTGAAAGAGGAGGCCCAGGAATCCACTGTCCTGAGGAGTGACGGTGACGAGTGATACTGACAAAAAAAAACTCACAACACACACACACACACTCACCACAGTGCCAGCCTCTGCTCCACTTCCTTGAGGAAGGCCAGGTGGAAGGAGTGGACAGGGTCATAGCTGGCAGACACCAGGCTCCTGAGAGACTCTGGCAAGGCCTCATCTTTACCCACCAGGCTAGGGAAGGACTGGGACAACACAGACACAGAGAGAGACACTTAAGAGATAGCCTGTGACCTTGGAACAGGATGGTAGCACAGTAGTTTCATGACATGGCATGGTGTTGATATTATGTTATAGTGTGCTAGTCCTTGAGCTGATAGCAGTGGGGTGGGGTAGATAGGTTGCCTTTAACACACCCGACCATTTGTTTGCAGTGGCTTTAATCATAAACACACAGTTTAGTGTTGATCCTGCCGGAGGACAAACAGAGACCACCTGATGTGGTGGTGCCAAATTCCACAGACACTCAAATCCCTTCACTCCCCACACACACTCTCCTGCTATGCTTGTGTCTGTTTGAGTTGGTGGGTTAGTAGGCAGTGGTGCTTGTGGGGAGTTTGTCAACAGAAGGCTAGCACCAGCAGCTCCAAAGCTGCACCTCAGGGGCCCAGGAGCATCCAGGAAGAAGACACGAGGGAGGGAGGTGGAGGGGGGGACGCTCAGATCTGGCAGCCAGGAAAACTATTTAAGAGGTGTTTAAAAAAGCGCCCGACGTCTTCCCCACCCACATCAAAGATGATGGAAAACACACCCTGAAACAGCCGTATGGGAGAGAGAGAGAGAGAGAGAGAGAGAGAGCGAGAGAGCGATGAGGGACAGAAGAGTTTGTGCTTTGGGTGAGCTGGGAAGGTTTAAACTAACAGCCCATAGCATATCAGCAGGATGCCAAGACAGGCAGCAGAACAAACAGCAGACAGCAGCAAAACAGTAGCAGAACACACACACGCACACACACACACACCCCAAAACATGGGAGCCTTACCACAGTGATAACCTCCAGGTCCTTCAGGAAGGTCCTCTCTGTTGTAAGCAACTCTTTGGCGATGAAATAGGCTTTGTCAGTGGGGAACTTCTGGACACAAGAGACACACACCTTTCTGATCACCATCGACCTCCGACCGAATAACTTGACACACATTTGCCTTCCATGCAATTATACGTTTATTAGTAGCTGAGTGAATGTTTTGTTTGACTTTTTCAGTAAATCCATAGACTATCTGGAGTTCTGGACACAACAGCCCTTAAAAAAATCAAGCAGCTGCTTCTTGCTCTAGATGTTGGATAGTAAAGTGGATCTGGTCAACTGGTGTAATACTCTCGTAAAACTCCTTTTCACCGAGCTCCACCCAGGAGGGTGATGATCCCAGGTGTACGTGTAGTGGCCCATATAGCTGCTGGAGGACTGAGCCTGCGCTAACTGGGCCTGGGGCTATTCTGGGTGTATTTCTACAGCTCCTTTGAGAGCCTCGTAACGAGTACAGTACGGGATACACATCGTAACTCAAGACCTTGAGCTGACAGTCCAAGCTTCTGTCAAGCTCGCTCGCTCGCTCCCTCCCAGCTGTGTTCACTCTTGGTAACCGTCTCAATACTTTCGGTGAGCACGTTCTAAACGTTTGTCCCGATCATGATTTCTCATCTCGCCCTCTTTTTGGTTTTCACTCTCCTTCTCCATCACCCTCCTCTTTCCCTCTACGGTCTCCTCTCTTTTCCCCTTCCATCCTTCCCTCTCCGACACCAACCTTTCGGCGGGCCTCGTCCTCGTCATCCGTGCGGACGTAGCCGGCGTCGGTGAGCAGGGGGCTGGTGAGGGGCGAGGGCTGCTGGTCCTCGGGGCTCGGCCCCAGGCCCAGGGAGGCACTCTGCCCGCCGCCGTTCACAAGCACTGGGCCGCCGGCCGCCGGCGAGTCAGGGAGACTGGGACTGCCCGACGACACACCTGGGGAGGAAGGAGGGATGGAGAGATGGGAGTCAGGGTTGGACCCGGCGGGTGCAAGCACAACGCTCTTCACCGTAAGTCGGCTGCCATTCAGCTTGCTGTGATGAAGTGGAAGCTGAAGGGACAGTGAACTTGATGGTGGTGAGCTAGTCCAAAACAGTATGAATCAGGAAAGAGAAAAGTGTCTAAGAAACAAGGGTGGAAACAAAGGAAGGCAAACAACATGTTCCCTGCTGCTACGATAGAAACTACGAGCATCTACAAGAGACCGTTTGCTACCGGGGCCTTCTACGGTTCTACCATTTTCCCAGAAGCATGGGTGAACAACTCAGATGGAAATGATGACAATGCCACTGAAACTGTGGGCCGTCCACAGACAGGGCTACAACACCCCAGACAACTACACCCCAGACTACGGTCTAATGATGGATCACTACATCTAGAACAGACACTAGGGACACAAGACGATCGCATACTTGCCCAGTACAGTCTCCTGTCCACTGATTGATGGTCCTACGGCTGTCAGTCATGGGTAAAAACCATGGTATAAACCACCTGTGGCAACCACTACAACATCCCATAATACTCAAACTAGAAGACATTCAGACACAAACACAGGCCCATCTGCGTAACCAGACAGGATGCATGCAGTACATCAAACTACAACAACAAACCACAATCAGCTAAACACAAGACGGGGGGGGGGTCTAGCATCTAAGAGGGTGGAGGACACAAAGTGGGTGGTGGTGTGTGTGTGTGGGGGGGGCGGGGGGGGGGCATGACGACAACAACGTAGCTAATCTAAAGAAAATCCCAGAGTCCCTGAGCTTCTCATTTTGGGTCAACTTTATTGACACTAGCAGTGCACACATTCAAGATACAACGTTAGAAAGTGTAGAAAGTTACCATTCCAAAGGAGCACAAAACATTAGAAGTGGAAGGGTCCGGGGTGTGTTAAAAAAAAGGACAGAGCTACAGGTATACAAACGTGTTACAAGAGTGATATAAAGAGAGCATTGAGTGATCAGGATACATTCAGGGTTAGTGAACAGAGAGGGTTGTTGTTCCAGGGGAAGGTGAGAGGTGTAGGCGTGTGGGTGTGTGTTAGGGGGTCTGGTCTGGGGTTTGAATGATTCCTCAGCCTTAACAACCGTAAAAAGGGTGAAATACAGCGCTCTCCTGTGTACATTTGACTACTTCAGCAGAAACAGTCAGTAGGTTTCTGAATCGTAAACACAAAAATAGAGGTTAAAAAAGTGTTTGTCATTGTAACAGTTGACTGCAAGTCAGGTCAGTCAAACATGTAGCCCAACTCAGCACTGGGCAAAAGAGCATAGCTTGTATGTAGTACAACCTACAGTGATTATAATCACGCACATCTAGGAAAGGTCTGTCTCGGGTCCTATACAAAAGTACAACAAAGAAACTGTTTCACATACAGTGTTATAAAAAGCTGTTCCCAGTTTGACTTGCTGAGGGTGCCAGGTTGGTGACGGTGGCAGGTCAGACAGGATGATTGAAGCTCCAGTGCTCTGGGTTTTGTGTGTTCTCTGAAACTGCAGTGATCCGTTGATACCAACTCACTTCCTCAGGACAGCATAACTCTCGGCTGGATCACGAGAGGCCATTTTACTATGCTATGTTAGGCCTGAACCTAACTTATTAGGAATGGAAACAACAACAAAGCTGTTTCATACTCTATCAGGTAAAACTAGCAAACCTTAAAGCTATTTACAGTAAGACTAATTCAACGAAAATGTCAATAAGCAGAATTTGATCTTGACAATTTGGAGTTGAAGACGAAATAGGAAGAATGCATCAGGATATTAAGATGATGTGTCCTGCTCTGCCATAGCTGTGTCTCTAGGCTCCATGCACAGTTCTGTAGCCCTACGTTAGGAAACCACAGACCCTCGGTACAGACTGCCCTGTCCAACTGCACCAGAGAGTTGCTGATAGGACACAGAGGGCACTGGAGCGCCAAGTCTCCCTGTCTGAGCCTTGTGTACAGTGAGTGACAAAACAGTTGAACACAAAGGACAGAGCAAAGAACAGGTTGACATGCCTCAGGAAGAAAAGAAAACCAGAGGGAGGGAGGGAGGGGGGAGGAGGAGGGAGAGTGTGGTGTCCTCCCCACTGTGGTAAAAAAACAAAACAAAAACATGCTGACGCAAAGCCGGAAACATTTCCCTGTCCGTTTGATGTGCAAGCCAGTTACGCGTTGAAAACCACGTAGCCTGTCTCTGTGGAACACGCAGGGATACACACGGGCGAGGCGGACAGCAAGCAAATGACAATTATGAGAATGAGCCGACAGCCACCTAGAAACTGGGTTAGGGAAGAAAGGAAACCGGGGCGGGGCCAAAGCACGGAGGACAATGAGCTGTTTTGCTTGTGGTGCATGCCAGGAGTCAAGCCAAGCAAACGGCTGTGAGGGTGCCAGGCGGGACGGCCGAGGCAGTGGACTGGTGCCGCTGACGGCCTCTAATGGGAAGGGAGGGTATGGAGAGGAGGGTACGGGGAGAGGCAGAGACAACACAACGGCTCTCACAGTAACGTCTGAGAGACGGAAGAGAACCACAAAGCACCGTTGACCTAGCTAGATTGTTTTTGTTGTTTTCTTACCTAGCTTTTAGCATATTCTCCATACAGTCTAACTACTGGTAAATCTTAACATATCCTTAATGCCCATGTGTGTGTAGAAGAGATTCCCCAAAAGCGTTTAGAGTAAAAATGATTGAGATGGCAAGTTAGAGTATGTCCTTGGAATGTGTAAAATGTTGCTCCAAAACATCAAATATGTTTGGACCCATTCTAGTTAATAATATTTCCAAAACGCATTTTCTACAATCGCTCATATAAAATGTTGTACTTGTGGAAGTCTACAAACTTGATTAGAGGGTAAAAAACAAGCTTTCTCAAACAAAAAGCAGGAATTAAACTTGTAAAAGTGCTCTGTATAGAAAGACAACATCAAAACTGGACTACAGGTACAAAAGGCAGGTTGGCCATTTCCTATGATACACGTTCAGCCAACACTCAAAGAGCCGGCAATATCCTAAACTACAACTCCTGTCTAAACTACCGTCACACCTAAACACTTGTATCCTTCAAAAACCTTCCCACTACTAATCTATAAACAATCATTCTATTGCACAAGACAACAGTCAAGTAATTACAAAAAAACCATGTGAATCGAGAACTTAAAGTAGCCAAAGTAAAATATGTGATAAACTCGACCTAATGATACATGAAGGCATTTAACCTCTTCTCATTGCAGCACTTGTCTACATAAAACTGATGTATTCTTCATGGACAAGTTTTTGTCCCAGATAAAGAAATGAGAGCCAACAGAAAACCCCTTTCTCTCTCTGCGTCCACCTGAACAAGACACAATGACCACAAGTCACCTCCGGATAACCCACATGGATGTACAGTCTAGTACAGTACATCCCAGCTTTGCAGCAGCTCTCTATAAACCTTCCATTTCTTCTCCAGTTCGACCACTCGAACTGCTTGAAGATATTAAAATATGGCACTTCGTAAGAATCCTTCTCAAAACATACTTTTTCTCGCTGTGAAGTTTACATGTTGAGTACACACTTTATTAAAGAATTAACAAACCCCATGAGAGGTTAGGCTGCTTTATAGATATGAAGGAATCAACAACTCGGCTAAAGGTCGCTGAATAAAGCATCAAGGAATAGCTAGGAAACTTCAAAGAGAAACATAGGGCTTCAACTCAACAGTATACCCTAACCCAAACTCTGCAAAGGCCCCTACTTTAACTCAAAACTAGCACATGCTGTGACTCTTTAAACTACTATAAAGTTAGGCTCATCCCTTAAACCCTCCTCAACAGCTGAAGACACGTGCCCCAGCGTCCTCCTGGTTAAAGTTAAAGCAGCCCTCCTCCTCCCCCCCCTCCTCCTCCAGCTCCAGACTATCAAAGGAGAACTTGTTACGCGCCATGGGGGAGGAGTTGACAGCCGCGGGGTTGCCGTACATTAAAGGCTGGCCAAAGGAGCTGCCGACGTCGGACTCTGTATCGCTGGTGTCGGTGCCACTGCTGGTGGACCCATCGATCATCTGAACCGGGTTCAGGTTCTGATTCTGGTCGGGCCCGCGCCGCCCATACAGCCTCTGGACCGTGTTGGAGCGGGCCTGACCTGGGACGGTGAGGCCGTTCCCATTGGTTAATACCCGCCGCTCGGAGGCGGCGACGGCAGCGCGGGACGGGGGTCGGGGGTCATGGCCCGGGGTGGAGGTCAGCTGACTAAGAATGAAGGGGTCGGTGTCAGAGCGGTTCCGCATGTTGTTGTGGAGTTTGGCCAGGTGGGGCGAGCGGCTGCTAATGGGAGAGTAGCTGCCGTATTGGGGGGGCTCGCCACCGAGCAGGGGCCCACACCCGGGACGCTTGCTGAAGGAATGGCCGCCGTCGTCCCAGTGGGAGGGGCGCGGCCCGTGGCCGTTCTGCTCCGCGTGGCTCAGGGAGCTGGTCCGGTGGAAGCTGCTCACCACGGGGCTGGAGCACACGCTACGCGTACCCCCGGCCGGGCGCCCCAGGCCCGGCCCCACCACCACGCGCTTCCCCTCCCCGCGGAACAGCTCTTCCAGGAGGGTGCTCTGGAGGGGCGGCCGTCCCAGGAACGACCCCCCATTAGACAGCTCGTCGTCGGTCGCCTCCCTGCTCATGCTCGGAGGCTTGGCGGAGACCGACGGAGACTCGCGGAAACGGTTTCTACCCAGCATGCCCTGCGACGGCTGATGATGGGGCGAGGGGTAGTAGACCCCGTTAATAGCCCCTCCCCGTACCCCTGGCTCATCCTCATAGCTGTCATTTGCTTGCGAGTGAGACCTGGTAACCCGGCCCTTGGACACATCGTATTCGCTATCTATATCACTGCAGTCGATGTAAGGGATGGAGGAGCTGCTGCCTTTAGCGGCCCTGGAGGCTGGACCTGTGTTCAGATGCTCTGCGTGCTGCGGCCTGGCCGGGTTGAACCTCTGGCCGCGGCCCTCCTCCGCTCCTGGGACTGGCCCGTCCTGGAAGCCGTTGGGCCGTCCGGCCGCCGGGCTGGCTGCAGACCCAGGCTCCTCCTGACCACCCTGGGTGGACTCTCCTCTGCGGCCCAGTCTGGAGTCTGTCTGGTCGACTGACATAGCACTCTGAAGGGAAGGGTGGAGGAAGGAGAGGCGGAGGGAGAGAGGATGGGGGGAGGGACAAGCCGTAGCGCACGAGAGAGAAGGACGGTGACTCATTGAGTTTGGAAGACGTGTGACTACAGTTAGTAGGGGATGAATGAAATTGTGGTGAAGGTAATGACTAACGGTTCATTGAAAAGGGTGCACTCATAAAGGAAGTCTAATGGTGAGGTAGTTAGTTACCTCTTTTGGCACTTGGGAGCGAGGCAGGGAAGGCTGGGGATAGAAGCTGGACTGGATCTTACTGTGTTTTCTAGACAGACACAGAGATAGGTTAGAGCACCCGGACATCAGACAGATACCCTGGCTGTACTGGCTGTCATCATTGGGTGTGTCTATTAAACAGAATAACAAGGTGATGGATTTAAATGATCCACTTTTATTAGCTTTAGATGAAGTCATGAGTTCAAACCAGAGTATGCTTTGCGCTCACGCACACACTAGCCAAGAATCAATCACATTTAACATGCATTTGCTGGTTTTACTTCTCCCTAAGGGCCAAACAGCCTGACAGTTGGAATGTCCGGCCTGCCTGATGCCTCACCTTTCAAACGGGACCTTCTTGAACTCAGAGTCCTTAACATAATCAATAACCTGCTTCTGTGTTCGACCGCTGTAGACACAAAGGAACACAAGAGGGACATGTCGTTAAAAGCACATAGTCCAAACAAGGCCTCTCTGAAACATGCCATGTTTGATCGGGCATCACGCAGCCTACCTAAACCGGAAAGAGGACCCCCTGGTGAACAGCACAGGTTTGGGCTTGGGTTTGGGTTCCTCAAAGAGCCTGAAGAAGGCATGGTACTCCACGCAGATCTTCCAGAAGATCTTACAGCAGTCCCGACTGGCCATGACAAACTCCAACGTGTCGTGATGCGCACTTTGCTGTGGGACACAAACCCAACGTGGCTGTAGTAGACCTTGTGCCATGTCCTACTCACCTATGACACTTCCTGATGAAACACAGTCGTTAGCGACTAAACCTCATTGGTAGAACTTACATTTAGGTCTGGTCTCAATTTGATGAGGAAACGCTTTCTCTTGAAGCTCAGCTTGCGTATTTTTGACCAGTTGAAGGCGTTTATCTTTGTGTGGCCCTGCAGAAGAAAACCCCCAAAAATACAAGAGTAAGAGGAATTGGTTGTTAAGGTTTTTTTTAAGGGGAACAACAGTAACAATCTCACATCAAGCCACTCCAGAAAATGAAAAAGTATTGGCATGTAAACGTGCATGCCTAAGAGGTTCCTGAATTAGAAAGCCTGCACGGTATTTCCAAAAACAAAACCTTAGAACTAAACTTAGGTCGCAAACACTGCTGGGTCAGCTCAGTGAAAGCAAAAAGCGGAAGGCTTGCACGCCTACTTGTGCTTTGCTCAACCACATAGGGGTTAGTCCTCCAGCACACACACACTATATTACAGTGTATGGCTCTCTCTGGTATTTTGGTTGTACTTCTCCTAGGTTACAGCCTCAAAACAATGTCAGAGGGCACATTCAGGCATCTGGCCATTTTTCTTTTTCCAACGCAGATGTGATTTGAATGACCCAATCGTTTGCAGTGGAAACTCATGAACTCCACTTTAAGTCCATGAGTGACCTAACACCAATTAGGCCGTTGCTACTGCAGTAGAAACGAGGAAACAGCGTCTGAGCCAGTCACCTGCAACACCAGCACGCCGGTGTGTGCCACGGCCAGGCTGAGCTTGGTGCCCTCGCGGTCCTTGGCCGGGTGCAGACGCACCCCGTACATCTCGAGGCGGCGGGCTATCTCCAGTAGCTGGTAGTCTGACTCCGCTGGTGTCTGGCCTCTGTGGAACCAGACCAGGGTTAGGGATGGCACTATTTCTTCACATTTACATGATTTTTGGTTACTGCAGGCCGGCAGGAAAAGAAATGAATGCGGTAAGCGAGTTTGCTTCTCTAAATCTGATCAGGGCGAATGACTTCCTGTTTCCTGTATGGGCTCGTGAATGACTAACTTCCTTCCTGTCTTGGCTGGCCTCCAGAATGGCAGTGGCTGGTCTCACCAGCCATGGGGGAGGCATGAGGGAAGGGGTGAGGGCGGAGAACAAAGGAGGAGACAGAAAGTGGTTCGGAGCCCTGACCCACTGACACAGGATCAGATGGGCTCTCATCCCACTGGGGCTGGGAAGGGGAGGAAGTGATGTCTTACCCCTTATATCAGGTCATGGGCCGACGTCTAAAAACATTTTGACCTTGAGCAAAGAAGGTCAGAGAACAGGGAAGTCTCATTCTGGGGTCAAGCGGGTTCCGACGGGGAGAAGGCTGGGGTGGGTTAGAGAGGAAGTGAGGCAGGGGAAAGCATCCTTGGCGTGCTTCCAATGGGTGGATCATGGGAAGGGGGGATCTCGGAGAGACAGAGAATAGCTCTGGGAAAGGACATTCAGCGGCAATGTGATCTCTCTGAGTGCCACAGTGCAGGTCGCAGGGAGGAACAGTTTTGAGGGCAGGCGGGCAGGGCAGGAGGGGTGTGGCAGAGGGTGTGTGGATAACCATTTATGTGGGAGAGACACGGGCGTCGACTGGCTTAGCATATTTACAACCTCCCTCCCTGTTTTGACACTGGAGGGACATTACTCAAAGCAGGAAAAACATCCACTGTCGGAGTGTTAAAACTACATGTGAAGCTCTTCAGAAGAAAGGCCTGTTGACGGTGTCTGTCGTGTGTACGGGCTCCAGTTCCACTCACACATGCTTGCGGTGGTTCTCTGTGATCTTATCCCGGAGAGCATCCTGGTCAGGAATGTACTTGTTGTGAAGGAGGTGCTGCCAACTCTGGACCTCGTCAAAGTCCCCCATTTCAGCTAAGAGAGAGAATGAGAGAGATGAGAGAGAGAGAGAGAGAGAGAGAGAGAGGAGAGAGAGAGAGAGAGAGAGATAGGGGAAGGGTAATCCAATTATATGGCATTGCACAGTCAACAATCGTTTTACAGCAATTCAAAAGTCTACAGATAGATCCTATTTACAGTGCTCTTTCTCACTCAAAAGAAATACATAGTAACCATCTGGTTTTAGCCTTCATATACTATAGCAGAACCTCCCCCAGCCACGAGAGGAGATAACGGCTCTTTACTCTTATCATCCATAGGTACAAAGAGAGCCATTACCATGGCAACTGAGCGACTGCGCACATTCTGTGCAGTACAGCTGGTGAGACAATGCCAGGTATCTATACATCATCCCCTCCGGCATTAGATCTGACAGACAATATGCCGCGACATCAAACAAGTTGAATTCCTGTCGCGTTGGAACTAGGGCTCGAGACCAACACAAATCGACTGGGTTGGACCCTCTGCTAAGCCTACTCCGGCAAATGAACGAGTGAAGAAATGATAGTATTGTGTTCTATAAAGGGCAGAGAGAGGGAGGGAGGGTTGAGGTGAGGTGAGGGACTGGCTGGAGCGTCCTGGCTGGTGGAGGAAGCAGAAGCGATACTCACACTGGACGATGTGAGAGACGAGCAGGGCCGCCGTGCTGTCGTTGCAGGTCAGGAGCCCGCTGGCCAGGTCATGCTTTATCTGCAGGGCAAACAGGTACCTGGAACGACGAGAGGGAGAGGAGGGGGGAAGGAAGGGAGGGGGGTGAGAGAGAGGGGGGGGGTTAGAGAGAAGAGAAATTGGAAAAGAAAGAAACAGAAAGGTGAAAGGTGGAGCGAAAGGGGTGAGGCAGGGATGGAGTTTCAAATAGTTTCGATTTGATAACAGCATGTGCAGAAAGGCATCCCACGAGGTTGTGATGGCACCCTTTAAGCGATCACTCACAGAGCGACCCCAGTGGAGGCTGACAGCTGCAATCAATGCAGAACTGGTACATGACTTGACAAGAGGGAAACGTTCTATTCCCCTCACACATCTAAAGTGACATGTCTGGGACATGTCTCTCTCCATACAATGACGGTTCACTCGGATGGGAAAAATACCTCAAAATCATTTCACTGCGGAGAGGATGCTGGCAGCTCATGAATATGCATACACACACCCAAGGGGTAAGCTCACACAAATGGAAGTTATAGGCTTGGTCAGTCATGCAGAGAACCGTGGCCTTGGTTCCCATTCCAAAACGAAAGCCTTCGCCTCACAAAGACTTCCCTGATGTTCAGCAAACAAATCTAGTACAGGGTAGCTATCCGCAGCCCGAGCAGATTAAGCCTAATGTTAGGCGTTTTCAGTACAAGCTGTTGTGTTAGTAATGAAACCACTACTCCGAAATCCAAACCCGCCCTGGCGGATTCTGCGAAGGCGGGCCACGTTAAAAGCCGTTCACTGTCCCTGACACTGTGTGTACACACAGGGATGTGCCCGCTTTGGGGCAGTGACGCAGCGATCTCAACTCAAAGGGCTCGTTAAAACGTTACGCATCGGCCGTATCAGAACCAAGCCTCCTCAGACAGGTGTTTGGACTCTCAGCGGTACCCTTACATCAGACCACTAAAAGGGCTCGTAAAAAATCTCCACTGTAAACGTCTACCTGCTCAGGAAACCCCCCAGTCCACGGGCGGGTGAATGGAGGGGGAGGGGGGGAGGGGGCAGGAAGGCACCTTGCCAAGGTCTTTAGAGGCTCATTTGTCCTATGCTTTCCTGAACAATACAACCGGTCGCTCATTCCATTCACTCATATCAGTGGCATCAGTAACGTTAGACACACAACAGAGTCTGTTGAAAGGCAGAGGGGGCTCAGCCAGGAGCAGGGGGGAGGGTTGCCATCCCTACTGAGTCATGTGACCGGGCCTGGGTCACGGGTGGGCGGAATTAGTCAGCAAAAGAGAGTTCTATGACTAGAATGTTTTGATTTCCCTTGATGCCATATGTATGGCTTATCCACCGGTATCAATAGGAACTGCCACATGTAGGCTGAGGGAAAACATTGCAATGTTGAGTGTTTCTTTTGGTAGGATTAAAATAACAAGTACGCTAGCCCGGACACGGACACAGCTACAGTATATAAACTGTAATTAGCTGTAGCTTTCATGTGTTTAACTCTTGTTTACACAAGCAGAAACGCACTAGGACAGGGTTAGTCACTGATGGGATAAGAAGATTACAAAAAAACGCTTGAAGCTTGACATCTCTAATCTCTACAATATTATTGGCGGAGGACTTTGGTCGGACCGCCCGTGGTAAAACAAGTCAGGCACCTCAGAGAGAGAGAGAAAAATAAAGAAAAAATGTAAAGTAATATGCAAGCTGGCACAAGCAGGAGGGAAGGATAGTGCTAGGCTAGCTAATGGTCTCTGGATGTCAGCCGGTTCCATGGTGCCATTAATATCCCAGACCTTTTGACCCAGGACCCCAGCTTTGCATTTTAAAGAGCCCAGATGTATGAGGGTTGAAATGAGGCATTTTTCAAGGCCATGCAGACTTCCATCTTGAAGCTGACAGCTGTGTGGGCATGTCTAATGGGCCATGGAGCGTTCCTCTAAACGAAACAATAAAGGCCTTAGTGTCACTTTGTCCACAACGTCAAAATAACCCAATTATGCACAGTGCACAAGCATTATTCAGCCTAACAGGGAAACCGCTTCTGACTTGAGACTTTAGTGTTTTTCTTAAACCAGTCAAACTCTTTACACTGGTACGAGGCTACGGTTACTGCTAACGAGGTCACCACGCTACAGTAGCACTTCACCATCATCACTTCTCCACGTCTGCCTCCCAGTTGAGGAAATATTGACTCACATGGGAACGACCGAGAGGCAAACAAAGGAAGGAGGCCTTCTGACCACTTCCTGTGATAGTTTGTTTAGGAGTCTGCTCCTCTTTTGGAACCTGGGAGTTCTTTACGGAGAGAGATTCCCAACATGCAGACTAGGGACGAAGACCACCTGGTTATAACACATTTATTGACATGGCTAAATTCACTGTGAGGGTGTGTTAGCGACGGTGGCAGGCGTTCATCTTACCTGGTCAGTTCCTCCAAGAGCTGTGTGTGGTCGGGAGGGAAGAACTTCACCACAAACCGAAGGATGGTGTTCTTGGGCCCTGCAAAAACAGATAAAAACAGTGTGAAGGAGATAGGGAGGTCAGTGAGAGCAAGATGAACAAACCGCTAACAATGGAAAGATCACTATCTTGAAGCCACTAGCATTTGATAGGATCTTATCAGCTGCATTGACATGGCCTTATTCCAATTCAAATGCCTAGCACAATTGAAGGATTCTTCTTTCAAGATAACTGTTCTACCTAATACATCACTGGAGAGTTGCACAGAGCGGAGATCAAAGCTGCCTTTGGAGGGGAGGAGAGGAGAGGGGAAAAGGAGGAGATATGGAAAGGAGGAGCGAAATACATCTGTACATGGAGGAGGAGAGATCTGTTGGTAGAAAAAAAGGCAAGAGATGGCAGACTATGAAGGAGAGGAGAAGACAGGAGAAGAGAAGAGGACAGACAACTCACGTCTAATCTGCTTTAGGGTCGGCTTCAACAGGTCCAACCAAACCTGCAGGAGAAAGACCACACCAACTCAGAACAGTGACATCATATTATATTTGGTGGTTCAACATAACTATCATTTTTGCTACAGTAGGGTAACAATCTGGACACTCTGATATACATGTGTGTGTACGTCTGCGTTTGTACATGTGTATGCGGCATTTCAGAGCGAGGGTATTGTGCTGATGGTGTCACACCAATCACTCTGACAAGCCCGACCTTGAGGTGAGCTGCATGAATTCCTGCCAGCTGCTCTCAGCATGGACAAACTGATGAGCTGAGGTACGGCCCACAGTGCACACCATGACCTCAGACTGACCTCGCTCCACTCCTCACTCTAAAACCCTCCATGTGTTACATCCAAATCAAGTGCACCTCACACATTTGATTAATATTTGAGAAGCCTTTTTGACCCAGTTCGCTCTGAAATCCTTTCCATTACCCACATGCTGCCAGTTTGACGGCAAAATCAGATTTATCGCCCACAGATAGCTCAGCAAACGTATACAATTTACTGGGGGTATGCAAAGGTGATCTGATCTGACCCGCTTAGGTTCTCCCTGGGAGGATGTTGAAAGTCTTCATCCTTATTTCATGAGCACCAAGCTACAGCGGCTGCTACCGCTACCGCTAGCGTAGCTAACTAGCTGCTCTGTTGACGCCTGAGGCTCCTTCTACTTCCCCAGGTGGCTCCCACAGAGACACAGTGTGGGCAGTAGACCATGGGGCTTTGGGAGAGGTAAGTGACCCGCTCCAGTCACCCTCCATCCACTGTCTGACAGATCTGGGGCTTTCCCTCAGAAGATAAAAAAAAAGGGGTGGGGGGTGCACTTAAAAGGTTTCTTATGAGTTCTCTTCGATGGAGACTTACCGTCATCTTGCGATGGTCCTGGTACTCCAGACCAAAGTAGTCTCCCTCCACCAAGTTGAGGTGGGCACACACCAGGTCAAACAGCGCCTTGCCTAGGGAGCGTTGCTGCAGGGACACAGGGGAGAGGACAGTTAGACACACTGGACAGTGGACCACATCTCACATCTGAAAATTCACATTGAAATGCCATATATAAGATTTGAACTGGTTTGCAGTAGAGCAGCTAACTTGTACACATATTGCTCAGCAATAGACCTCCATCCCTTCTCCAATCCCCCAGCTGGTTCTAATTAGCCCTGCATGCTTTGACCCCAATGTCAGTCTGGCCTGGTAAAAAAAGAAGCAGCATGAGCTAGCTGCTAACAGGAAAACAGGGCTCAGCTGGTATTTACACCAATAACTTGGGGGAATGAGGTGTGTGTGTGTGTGTGTGTGTGTGTGTGAGGGTGTGTGTGTGAACCTGGCATTCACTGCAGTCTGTCTAATGACAGACACAAATTAATCATAATTGAGAGTGTGAGTCTTCGCACACACACACACACAACACGAAAGCTACTACGCTCAGGTAGTCAGGTCAAAATGGCACACCCCTCATTCACAGATGATCATAAAAAAGAAACATAATGGGTATGATGACAAGCATTCTTTCCTATGCCCATCACTGACACACAACCTCACCATAGCCCTGAGTTGATAAACACCCTGTCTCCTTTCAGTCTAGCCCCACCAGAATGTTTCATGCTTTTCCCTTCTAGACAGTGCATGGCAGAGCTATGCGAGTGTTTACAGTAGTGCAGGACTGGAACCAGCTACCACCCTCCACAGGCCCATCAAACACACCCCAGAGACAGCTGGGGAAAGTACAGAGGAGCCGAACACCTTTAACATTCAGAGCATACTGTATATATCAAGAGCCATTTATCTTTGGGGATCCACAAACACACCGAGCGTTGCTCAACGAGCACAAGCGGTCTTTTACCCGTTTGCATTCACTCAGACACCAGCCTCCTAGCTTTGTTTTTCTGCAGGGATGTTTCAAATGAGAGAAGAGGGAGTGTACTGTGGAGCAGGAGCTTGTGTTGCAGGAGAGCAGGGGATACAGGGAGCGAGGACGGAGAGGAGACTGGGAGGGAGGCAGGGAGGCTGGGAGGCAGGGGCTTGAGGTAGCAGAAGGGTGCAAACTGTGGAGTCTGCCAAGGTTGTCACCATCTGGCCTGAGCCACTGGTGTGTGCATGAGCCAGCTGACTGCTGACCACACTGGAACAGACAGCAGGTGTGCACACACACACACAAAGACGCACGTACAAATCCACGGACACATGCTCACATTAGCTCGTACACTATGCATCGTTGCATGTAGTTAGCCTAATTACACTATGGGATGTGAGGATATATTATATTATGTTTAACATGATATGAACTGATTAAATCACATGTCCATAAAATAGATGGGCCTGAATAAAAACATGTGGAAGATAAGCACCAAGGAATAAATATCAATATAATGGACGGTAAGGTTGTGTTGACAATGCATGACTTTTACACTTGACAAATTGAATGACTGGATTAAGCTGGCTAAACTAATCTGGAAAAAACGGATGAAGTGTATACAGTCCCTGGCATTGTGCCGGCTCCATAGTGAGTAAAGTGAAGGTGTCAGCAGGGACTTAGGGCTCCGAGATCACACAGTATGATCTCGGTGTGTGTGTGTGTGAGAGAGATGTCCTTGACCTTCCTCCTACAGTCCCCAGCAGGAGTCAGGCATGTTCTGTAGCCGACAGCAGAACGGTCCCATTCCTCTCCACCCCTCAGCTTGGTGCTCCTATGAGACCCACATGCAGGGAGACATTTGGAGGTTCCTGCAGCCCCCTGGCTGTCTATAGCTGCTCTGAAGGAAAGCGGTGCATAAGTACAGCCTGCTTACTTACTGGATGTGTGTCAGAGTGAAGCTACTTGTGTAGTTTAGTCCAACCAGGTTGTGTGGCTCAGCCCACACTTCAGGGCACTATAACTTGTACTGAAAGCCATTATTAGGCTGCATCTCAACAGCTGGGGAGAAGGCCAGTCCTATTCTAAGAGGAGGTTTGATCTCACACGGAAACATCGGAGGCTGATGTATAAATAGCGAAGACAAAAGTAAATATTTATGCAGAGCCTTGTTTGGAGTTCTCATCGCTGTTGGTTTTGGACGGGGGACAGAAAGCTGGTCTCATTAGAAAACGCCTCACATAGCCTGGGAGGATACAGTAGTTAAATTCTGTTTTTCTTTTGCGCAGGGGGGAGGGTGGTCAGAGTGTGTGTGTGCGTGGGGAGGGGGGGGGAATGATAGTCCTTCCATAGGGTGCTGGATATACAGTCAATAACTTAATGGTCCATTTTGCCATGGTAATATGTCGTGAGCTTCCATGCCTTGCAGAAGCTTTGCTCTTAAGGTCAATAGGGTGAGCTTGTTGCTTACCGTGCCAGCCTAATGAGGATTAGCGTTGCTCGCTAACAATGAAAGCAAGAGACAGTGTAGTGACAGTGCTAAATGTCCACCACTCCCAGGAAGTGCATCCTCCTAAGCAAAGAATTCATGGGGTGTACCGTGGGAGAAAATAAGAGTTTTTGTCTCAAAATTGTATAAACAGCTGGTCCCATGACTTGTGATTAAAAGCACTGGCTGCCTCATAAAAATGGGAAACGGAAAAAGAAAGGTTTCAAACTAATCTAACAAAGCCTGTTTAAGGACACACTCTTCCACTTAGGGTAGATAACCACAGTATATTGGTCTGGGTTGCACTCCTCTCCAAGAACAGCTCAGTCCAATATTGATTCACTTGGCAGAGTCCTGGCCGAGCCTACAGGCCAGAAGAGAGCCCAGCTAAATTACAATCGGCCCATTCATCAGTAGCCATGAATGGTTCTTTATTAGCACCGCTGTGTTTTTCCCTGTCTGAGAGATACAGGCTACTCTAATAAATGCTGTCTGCCTTCTTGAGCAGACTTAAGACTTAAAGCACCTGAGGGAAAACGTTATGAACTTCTACCCTATGAGTCACTTTGGGGATGACATGCGAACCTAGGTAATAAAGGGGCTGCAGTTCGACCTTAACCCCAGCAGAGGTGAGATAAAACTTTCCCCTTCAATGCACATTTCACACGCTAACTTTAGCCTTGAAAGCGGCATTGACAACAAGTTGGCTCATTCACTGAACAGCTGGGGTATGTTAAATGTAAAGATAATAAATGCCAGGTCCAGTTTTCTCTATAGGCCCTGTGGCCAACACACACTCATCTAGCACTAGTCCCTTGAATATAATTAGAGGGCATTTTCATCTGACAACGAGACCAAACAGTACGTTTAAAATGAGCACTGTGTCCTAGCTTGTTGGGAGAAAGGTTTCAGCTCTACTGTTCCACATCCATTTCCTGGCTTTTGTGGGCTGGTCTCCTGTAGTTATGGCTACAGCTCGCCTGGCGAGAGGAACACAATCTAATGGAACCTAATAAGAAAGAAATACAAGCAGAGGTCACTGATACAGTGTCTTCAGGAGTTGAAACTCAAAGCTCAAATCAGGGCAGCTACGAAAGCACCTCTGACCTCTTGGTATGGGTTTCACGCTACTGATGTTACACTACCTTGCACTCCTGACCGGACCAGACAGCCAAGAGCTGGAGGAAACCCCGACTGGGCTGGGAGGAGTGTGCTCAGATGTTTTCCAGAGCCGGGCCTGGCTAGACTAATGTTACAGTGGGATAGGGACCAGATGGGCCTGGCCGATGATAAGGCTCCTCATGGAAAAACACAGGGGTCAAAAAGTGGAGAGCCGGACTCTGGTGGGAGAATCAACACCGCTCCCTCTGCCCCGCGCAGGAGAAAACACGGACTGGTGTGAGTGTCGACTAGGGGCGAGAACCTGCTGAAGGTCCCAAAACAGTGAAAGAGAAGCCCTGAAAGGTACTGTTAGAACCCTAGATCCACCCCTTCTTCCATGTCGTTCTCCAACGCACCAGTCCTCAAGATCAAAACCTCCACAAACCTCCCAGGCTCTGGAAAGACAATCTTGAGCAGGCAGAGTGGTTTAGGTTAAACTACTTAGCATCCAATTCCTTCGAACTGCAGCCAAGCAAACCGGCTCTGTAAGAAAGCTTCCCAGTCCCAGGGAAATGTCCTCAAGGAAAGCGTCAAGCTGCCAGGCGAAATGGCTCGAGCCCAGCTATTTGAGATATGGATGGCACTACAGTAAATCAAGATGACAAGTCTAGTGATGAAATGCTACAGCATGTCAGATAAATTGAGTAACTAGGACAGGGGGATTCTAGCTGTCTTTGTTGAAGGCATCATGGACAAGCATTTTAAAACAGGGAGTTTCAGTGCCTGCAAACACATCAAATATATGATAATTTATTAGAAAAACGCTGAGCAACTTACAAAAAGTAAATGCTATGTTTTAAGGTATCGTGACAACTGGCAGTAGTACTACTAGTCCAGTAGTAGCTGACCATCAGCCAGTACAAACCAAGCCAACGTCACCACCTCAGGGGGTTATAGTGCAGCGCTGCGTTTCTGGGTTAAGGATTGTGAACTGTTAATCTCCAGGTCATGATGCCCTACTGTTGAGGAGGCAGCCTGGAAACATATGCTGAGGCCGGGGGCTGGCCGAGGTCAGAGCCCTTGTTTAGCTGGAGGATTAGACAGCACTGGCATACTACTACTCTTAACTTCACCACAGCCATACCCTCGGACACACATCAGTCCGTGTGTGTGTGGGTGTGTGTGTGTGTCCTTAGTCTTCTACGTAGAGGTGGCAGATCATCTGATTCACTGAGGGAAAGAGGAAAGGGATTATAGGACAAATCACGAAAGAATGTTGGAAAGGAGACAGAGAGAGAGAGGACCAAGGTATATAGGTTGCTAATTCTATGCACTCAAATCCCACACTGAAATAGGCCAGCGATGAAACCAACATGAAAGCTTTTTCAATCTCTTCCGAGATGAAAACTGTTCTGTGAGTGATGCAGGTCAACAGTTTGTCCACCAAAACAACGAGCAATGAGGACCTGGGCAATCTCAAAATGTCGAGTCCATTAGAGCTCTAGCTAAGTAAAACGGTAAGAAAACAACACTCTTTAAATCTCTAAATCACACTGAAGAAAAAATAATAATAATAATGCAAAGGCTTTGAAGCACCAAGCAGAACAGGAGCATACATTCATAACTTGAGGTAAACAGTGTACCATGGCCATAAGCACTGGAGCACTTCTCCTTCTACATCAAAGAAAACTGTTGTGGAAATGTGCAGGGTGTGGGGCCGCATGCCTCAGCATACACTGTAACACTTAATAATCGTCATTAGATTTACGACGGACTGCGGAGCATAGCTCACCGTCAGTCCCTGACAGTGATGATGGCTTGATGGTACGTTGTCAAGAAGGGGTTCAAACAGAGAGCAAAGCAGGCGACTCTTACCTGTAGTCTGCTCCAGAAATGACTATCAAGTTCTAGTGAAATGATGAAACACTGCAAAGGCCTGGACACTTCAATATCAACTGTTTTCTATTTTCAGGCACATTCCTTCGCTCCGCTTTGTCTTTGAGGAGAATAGGTGGAGACAGGCAGTCAGTAGGGAAGCCTCTTTCACTTGAACTTCCAGAGGCTTCTAGGAGTAAGCCTTGAGCCCTATAGGCCCCTGGATTCTCTATGGAGAGCTTCGGGAGAGTGTTCCAAAAAAGAAAAAGGGCAGATTAAGAAACCCTCCTGCCTTTTCAGAGTCCAGCAATAACTCATCAACGCATAAAGAGGATTGAACAGACATGAATCTGGACCTCGCAAGATCACAGACAGCATTGAATGAGACTGATTTTTCCATGGAAACCGGGAGTATGGAGTGTTAGGAATTTAGGAGTTCATGGCTGGATTACTGGGATAAATTTTAAGAAGAAACTGGTTGAAAAGTATGTTTCTGGGGAGCACTTCCAAGTGCTGAGGTTTCACATGGGACAGTTTGTAAACACGGGTTTCACATGACATGTCGGGAAGTTGATTTGTACAGCTGGATCGGAGGAAGGTCAACTACCGCTAGAATCCTGAGAAAAACCACAGGAGGGTCCTTTGAAGGAGACAAAACCATTTCAGACAAAGTGCTCAAAGTGCACATTCATTAGCCCAATCACGGCTGGTTATGTAAATGTATCCTTGGAAACAGTATAAATCGCTTCCTCAGAGCAATATGTCAGTGCTGCTCAACAAGCTCTTAATGGAAGGGTCCGGAAGCTTGGAGAAGAGGGGGAGGGGGGTGCAACAGCCCCTTCCCCCTCTGCTAGGCCAGCGCCTCTCCAGTGGAGCCTCTGAATGGTAGGCACCCAGCTGGGAGGAAACATGATTGGCCAGGGCTCAGCTGTGTCCAGGGCCAATTAGATTTTCTCTTGTTTCTCGTTTCGCCGCTGACCCTTTCAGCGACAGCGTTAAACGCGATTGGCTCTCCCTCTTACGCAACCCCTCTACCCGACACTCCTTCACTGGTTTGATCCTGCTCCCCTCTAATCCCACTAATGAGCGGAATGATATCTAGTTCCCCTTGATGGAGTTCTACTGACATGGGGATGAATGACAGGCTGGATAGGAACAGACATTGTGGGTCAGTGATCGCATGCATTCTGCTGGTGTTTTACTGTAACTGTGGCCACTGGTAAGCCCAAATGGAGCCTTAGGAACCAGCTGAGGTTGAGGGAGGAGAACAGCGGTGGTGAGTCACGCTGGTGAGGTGGCCACCCTTCAGACCATGGTGGAGGTGGGAGGGAGAGCAAGGAGACGGCCGAGCAAACTTCTGAGCAAATCAACAACACACACGCACACAAGCTCTTGAATTGCAAAGTGACTAACTGCCTCGCTGGCATATCCTCACTTGACATTCCTGCGGCTGGAAACATTGAAGGGGGTTACTGTAAGGCAAGGACATGTTCGTGGGCAGAAGGCAGACATCTTGGGTCTTTATTTAACAGTCAAACACCAACAATTATTTGTGATTTGATGCTTGTGATTCATTTGTCTTGAGTGTACCTATGTATACATTCACATGATGTGTGTGTGTGTGTGTGTGTGTGTGAGAGAGAGTGAGTGTGAGGGGTTCGGTAGCAAGAGAGACACGTGGCTGTGGTTAAAGTGTTCTAGGCTCATTAGACCGTCTAGGTTCAAAGACGGGATCCAGACAGAACATTGCCGGAGCTGCAGCAGAGGAGGTGAGTAGGACACTGAAGCACTGCAGGGCACAAAGAGAGAGAGAGAGAGAGAGAGAGAAGAAGGAGAGACAGAGAGAGAAAGATGTTGAGACAATAAAAGGGGCTTTGATGAAGGAGGACAAAGCAGGGAGGGGGTTGAAGAGTAGCATCTTGTTCAAACCTGAAACTGGGGTTCTACCCTGGATGGGTTTAACCCTAGTGAGACCCTTTCACTTCAGATATCTCTTAACCTGCAGTGCTTTCCCAGGTCAGTGAGCAAGGTCAGCCTACTCTCTCTGCTGGCACAGATGTGTTTTGGACAAAGGGCTAGAAAAAGATTGGCTTTTAGTCAGGGAGATATAAATGCGTCAGAAAATAATGAAGCTGTCCGTGCAACCACAGGGGTACATTCACTACTAGACAAACAGGAGGAATACCTGAAAAGGACAGATTTTACCCGTTTCCATAGAAACAAGACAGGCTTGGCTGGAACCTTCTTCCTGGCTGGAGGCGAATGGTTTATGCCCTCACAGAAGAACCATGCTGCTAAGGTTCTAGTACCATCATGTAAATGCATTTTGCATTATTTAGCATCTCGATTCCCATCGCCATAGGCAAGGCAAAGAGACAGCGATTGAGAACATTACCATAATAACTTCAAATCGCTTCGCAACAGCAAAGGCCATTGTCGACAATCTGCTGGAGGAATTCATGGCCCGGTGCTGCCCTCAGAAACACTCAAACAGAGGGCTCCCATGTCTATTCAGCGCCTATGACTTCATCACCATCAGTATGGTTTTGGCAGCGTCGGAGAGAGGGTCCGAGTGTTAAGCTAAAGCAAGTTTTTTAGAGTTTTTTTTGCAGAGCAGGTCCATACTGAGGGTTATACAGGGAGCCTGGCCAACTGCCTCTGTTAGTTCTAGAACCGTTCCAAGAACCGAGTATACACCTGTGTCGTAGAAATAAAGAGAAGAGCAAAAGAGAGAAAGACAAAGTAAGCACTGACAGAGCTACTCCTATGTTTATGCTGGGTTGGTCACATCATTCTGAACAATTACAAGGCTGTATGTGGAGGGTACCACAAACGTTTTATTTTTGTTCTAAATTACCACCCTGAGAAGCCAAGAAAAGTTATTTTCACTTCTACTACCCGCCAAAAAAGAAAAGAAAAACCTACAATACTGAGAAACTGCTGACATGAATACTAATTTGATAACTGATAACTGCACCGAGCTAATTTTCCAGCCATGAAACCACCCAAGCGGAGATCCCCATGGGGGCAGAACAACAGTAATAGGATGTGTTCAGCCTCGAGACATGAAGGAGCTGATACAAGATGGTGAACATATGTAAATGCAAACTCAAGTGCTGTTGTTGAGTCAAAGCATGTTACACGTTTAGGATCCTTTATCATATACTAATGACTCCCTGTATGAATAGATTTAGGTATGTATGCATGTACAGTATTTCATGTGTGTGTGTGTCTGTATACACACCTAATGAAGGTCAGCAGGGGGAGGGAATGCTAGTGAACAAGGCAACCTCCGGTGTGTTTCAAGGACCGGTGAAAGTAGCCTTGTAGAGGGAGTGGTGAAGCTACTGGAGCTAGTATGTAATAATCACTGTAAGGAAAGTGAAACCACCAGCCTGCTACATCACAAAAGAAGTGGTCAAAATCTATTCACTGACAGCTGTGCAATCTCCTGTGTCCTGCCACCACAACAGGGTAGCTCTATACACATCAGCATTGCATGACTGTGTTGTAAGACAGTGGTCAGCGACCATTGGAAAGATGGCGGCTTTCTTCGGGTGGGAATCCCTGCTTGGGTAAACAAAGGGAAATTGGCAATAACCACAGCAAGAAGAGAGGCTCCGCGGCTATGACTTATCTCAGTGCACAAACACACGCACACAACGAACTGAGTTTATTATTGGAAGTGTAGTATTGTTAGAACTGGAAGGAGTCCTCTGATCTTGCTGTTATCTCCCATCTAGAAGTCATCCGCTAGTATCCCCATTCCTGGAGGTGCAACATGAAAGCAAACATGCAGCTATGCATGACCTCCTTTATCTAGATCTTACATCTACAGTTCTGACAGGCCACGTTCCCTGTCCCCTTCCTTCCTGGTTTTGGTCCAAGAAGTTAGGCTGCTGCTGCCAGCATGCAAACATATGAAGAGAGCACTCCATGCTAGACGCCATTAGGCCCACTATGTTTGTGACTGGAAGGAATCCCTTCACACAATGGGCAGCTCTGGTTCTCAGTGCACAGTGAAGGCTTAGTGATGATCAGGGAGACAACAGACCCAGTCTGGGAGAGGATTATCATGCTAAAGCTAATGGCAAACCTAGTACAGAGCTTTTGGGCAGGCCTTAACAATGCTCATCAAACACTCTTAATGCACTTTATCACAGAATTAGCATTAGCGCCAATAAGCTTTTACATGCATTAGAGGAAACAAAATATGCATGTTGTGCTGTTTGTGCATGATGAGACAGGCTTTGGTCAGAATGCCACATGGGGAGTTTGATGGTGGATGTGGGGGAGGGGGTTAGGCAGGGTAGTTTAAGGCTGGCCATAAGTAGGGAATTAAAACGGGATCTCCAGGAAGTTAATCTGTGTGGTTCGAGGAGGGATATTGAGAGACCGTGCCATGATGGTATCACACCAGTGAATGACTGTCCTTCCAGCGAAGGCTGACGCTTCACAGAGCCTCGTCCATCCTGACATGTCCCTCCTCACACAGGGGAGGGTCTGTGGTGAGATAGGTCGGCGTATCCATCTGGATGAAACCTCGAGCAACGCCAGCAGGCCAAGCAGAGATGATGATGAAAAGCTGCACGTATGGCTTAAGCTGTTGATCATCATGTCAGTGACTGGAGCATCCCAAACCAGTGATCCCATCACTAATTCATTCTTAGGTTCCTTACTCTCCTCACCTCCCCCCATCCCTCTGCCTCACCCCCGTGCTGAGGGACTGACTCGCTGGCTTCTAGATGCAGTGATTAGATGGTGAGATTAAGGCAGTGTAGGCCCAGTCTATGACATAAAAAAAATAATATATATATATCTGTAGTAACCAATCAGGTCCCAGCAGGTGGTGGTGGGGGGTTGAGGCCCCAAATGGTCCTGATAGGGTTAAGAACAAACAATGTCCAATTGAAAATCCTCCCTGACCCCAATCTGGAACCCAGGGGGCTGGCCCTGGGCTCCAGAGTGTTGTCTCTGAGGTCAGAGTTCACAAGGCTGTGACCAGCTCAAACACGATAGGGGGTTCTTAGAGAGCAGAGAGCTCGACAGAATAGTCGTAAGGTGATTTATCTTGTGTAACGTGCAACATTACAAGTGTAGAGAAATAAACGGGCGCGTTACAGAATCTTCAGATCACAACAACTTTCAGGCTGGTTAGATGCGGCCATGAATGTGAGCAAAGCAATGGGGAGACTGTCTGGACTCACTTGAGGTCTGAGCTAGTGTTGTATTAAAGTCAGCCTTTGTCAGTAAGTAGGTGTGCTGGGAGAAGATACACATTCAAGGGTTACGGGTTAAGAACAGCATGACATTAACCAGTGGAGGTCACTCCTACATTGTCATTCATCCTTCTACTTGGATTTTCCTTCCACAACAAAACTGCCACTCAAACAAAGAAAATAAAAAAAACATAAAATGTTGAAATGTGACATCATGGTAAATTGAAAGGAACTGGGTCAAACCCCTTTTGTAGGGGAAGAGTTGGTGACAATCATCTATGCTAATATAAGACAACCTCCTCCTTATTATGCACATAACAGATGAGGCTATGTTTTGTTATCAACCAAAACGACTGGATAGGCCGTAAACACTGTGAGTGTGTGTGTGGTATGTGGTATGTGTCTGTACGCTCAAATCATATATTCTTGTTGCTAGGACACCATGCCTTCGGGAATACAGGCCTAATGCCCCTACAGATGGCTTGGCCTGCTATCAACAACATAATCGGAAGACACCGCAAATAGCTGGACGTATTCCCTCAAACCCCTCCCGTTGATAAGAATACACTGCTGTGCACTGCAAAACAGATTTAGGAAGAAGTGCTATACCGAACACAAAGACCTAGTCAGTGGTTGCCAAGATATGCATTTCCTGACTCTCGACCACGTTGCTGCTCAACCGTTGTGACCAAGACCAGAAACGAGCATCTGTGGAGCATCCAAAGCAACACAGGTACAAGGAGAAATCAGGAACCTTGCCCAGGATACCGGCTGCACCACTCACACTCTATTATTCATCTGATCTCCCAGGCAGCTGGTGGAGAGGTGGTGACAAGAAAGGAGGGGAACATCAGCCCTTCGCTCCCACTGGGTGAATTATTGAGCACGGGGAGCGTGTGATTGGTCGCGAATGCGCCAGGCATAAAGGTTACCATTCCTGTCGGGGTACTGACGTCTTCATAACACCCGTTGGCTGTGGGATTACAATAGAAGACTGGGGGAGAGAGACGTGCAGGGACATCTCAGCTGGAGGTGGCCGTCAGTCCAAGTGTGAAGACTGACACCCTTTGTATTACGAGGATAATGAGCAGCTTTGAACTGAACAAGGTGAAACGCTATCCTAAAAAAAGAGTATAGGAAAGCCCCCTGTAATTGTAACATGAGGCAATTCACTCTCAATCACTTTTGTTCAACAGAAACCTGCATGAAAAAAGGAAACTGTCTCTCAAAGCACGACTGCACAACTGGTCAACTAGGCACCGTGTACTTCAGACACATGCAATTTCCTATCTTTCTGTTGTGCTAGTGGCTATTCAAATGCCAGCCATGTTACACATTCCAGAATTCAAAAAACCCTGAGGGATTCCATTGACAGTCCGTTCTATTCCAATCTGGTCAGAGAAAAGAGTTTGGCAAAAACAAGTTGAGCCAGACACAAGAGTCGTTGTGTAACCAGGGTAATATTTTAGACAGTGTCTCCAGGCTACAAGGTCAAATCTGAAGCTATTCTGCTACAGTATGATGATTCACAAACGACATCCCTTTGTAAACAAACCTTGAGGTTTTAAAGGGGAAATAGGTGAGTCCCGCTGAAAGACAAAGGCTTCTTTGTCTCTCAGCAAGCCAATATAATTAACACACGCTCTCTGCTTACACACTATGCTAGCATTGCATAGCCAGCAAGCTCCTAGATGTCAGTCGACTTTAGCATGTCTGGCTTCAGGGAAATGTAAAATAACTGGAACAAAGCTAAACAACAAAACAATCCAATCCCATCGTGGACTGTGGTTGGTCAGCCCCTGACCCACTGAGTTCCGAGCAAAGGGATAGTGGACAGAGGTGGGACGCCTCGAGTGAGCCGTGTTCCGTCAGTGTTCCGTGTGGATATCAAGTGTTCCGTGTGGATCCCGCTCCACCCCCCTGCACTCAAACGTAGCACCCCAGATGCTATGCTGTGATTGTGTGCATGTGTGGGCTAGCATGTGTGTGTGTGTGAACGGGGAGATAAATCATGTATAGCACAGCCAACACAAAACTCAGAGACTGATGGTAGAGAAATCCTGAACAGACCATCTTCCCCACACACACACACACACACACACACTCACTAAAACCACAGACTCCAACCCCTCGGATAGCTCAGACACACCCGTAGGGCTATGGCATACTAACTATCACATACAGACATATTTGCAATTTTCAAAGCCAATAACAGGCAACCAAAATAGCAGCTGAGACTACTCTAATTGCACCACAGCAGAGCAGAGCAGGTCTCTTTTCGTCGACTGGAAAGGTGAAAGGCTTCACTCATAAAAACATTCACAGAAGGAGCTTTCTGTAGCTTACAGAGCAGTGTTAGAGGAACAGCCCCTAGCTGGGAAATCCAAAAAATCACTGGGTGCTCACAAAGTGGAATTTTCCCAATCCATCTGTCCACCTTTTCAAGTCCTCTTAAGCATGTCTGGAAGTATAGCGGTTCTTTGCAGAACACAGGAATTTAAAGAGCACAGAGGCCAATGCTCTTTGGCCACTCCATTAATTGCTGTCGGCCCAGAGAAAACGGCCCAGTCTTTTGAGTCCAACCCCCACCTTCAACTATCGTCTCCTTCCCATTTCCTGCTCTATTAGCCTGCCCATAGGAATACTGTGTTCAACACACACGAAGGGCAACCCCAATCACAATAAAACACACAGTTAGCACAAAAGACTATAGGGGAACACTTTAGATAGACCCATAGAAAGTGGCTAGTTTTGGTGACCCTGACCTATGCAAAATGATTACAAAAGAACGACTCGACTTTCAACTCCTATAAAGGAAATGTCTAAGATAGAGAGGATCCTTCTCTTTCATTAGCAATGGTTAAGACTAATATACAGAGGGTCTGTTATTTCAATTACTATTTAAACTATTCAGACGTCATAGTAGAATTTCTACAAAGGCCCTTTTATGCACTGATGTAGCGTTTCTGAGCTAGTCTCCTAAGAGGAGACTGCAGATAGGCCCCCTTCTTAAGTTTTGTCTATGCAGCAGATACAGTATCAGTATTCCCTTTGGTATAGGGTGGAGGCCTTGAGACAGGAAGTTGGCCTTTTCCCATATCCTGTTTGTCTCCTGAGACAGTCCATAGTAAAGACACTTTTCCAAAAGCACTTAGCAAAAAAGTAAAGTCTCCTACAAAAGAATGGCAAGAATTTTCGGAAGAAAAATCAATTCTCTGTCCTCCCATCCAGACTATGCGAACCCAGCAATGGAGCTCGCTAAGCATTAATTCAGCAACAGAAGTCTAGCCAAACAGGGCTGCGTTCGACAGTCAGCAGAAAGTCCCTGAAGGTGACATGGTGATATGTTAAGCAATCCCAGCACTTCTGTCTACTTCCGCGTGTAACCCTATGCACATCAGCACACAGTGACAAAACAAGGCTCAGGTTACTGGGGAAGGAAACTGGCTGGCCCTGCAGGTCTGTAGCGTGTGACTGAACCTTGGTTAACTTTCAACAGACACAACACAATGAAACTAGGGTAACTTGTTCATGTCTGTTTTCCCTGCAGCTCAATTTCTTCACTCATCACCACAACAGGCCCACTGATATAAGTAAACACCAACTGGCCCATTTAGGGTGTTTTCTCCCATGGGATTATGAATGAACACTTATCTTCACTATTAAATGTGGCAACAGTCCACAACTCACACCACTAACTCCCACAGGAAGCCATGTAATAAACGGTTCATGTTAACAGTTCTGTGTGAAGTCCTGTTAGGGACTGTGAAGATAGATCTCAAGGATTCTTATTTAGGCTGGTGGCCAGGGTCTTCTATGGTCAGATCATGGAAAATGTTAGGGCTATCTCAGGAAGATTGTTATGATTCTGAAAGCTTGGCAGATCAATCTGCAGGTAAATAGAGACAGTTCACCAGCAGCTCATTGACTGATCTTCAAAAGCTTCTGTAATCTCAATCCATCGCTACTCACCGATACTTCAAAGACCTCCTGGGTGTCGTCTAGCATCTGGACCCTGATGGAGACCTGCCGTCCGGGGGGCATGGCAGGGGGGCGCTGGCCTGGCTCCAGGGTGCTGATACCGAAGCTGTCAGGAGCCCCCAGCCTCTGGCCGGCAGACGGTCTGTCCACTGGCTCCACCATGGTTGACTCTGCTAGCCTCTGTTGACCTCTGGTAGAGTCTCAGCAACACCTGAGAGGAGAGAGGAGACACATCCAGGTCAGCATACGGACTAACACAACACCACAAATTCAAAAGATTTCTCAGGAAGAGTTTGATGAAAAATGTACATCCCTATCAAAGTTCTGAAATAACCTATAATAATCTAAGAAATGTGTCAACTCCATGACTCCATATTGCATCCTTTTCAATTTGCTGTTATTTGCAGCACTGAACAAGACAAATAAAGGCTGATTAAGTCCCTGTTTGATTTATTGTGGCTTTTACTGCCATCATCAGAGGGAGCAAATGTTTCTGATGTTAACAAACACAAATGTTGCCACTGGGGAAAATCTGTTAATGTATGGTGTTGCAGATTGTTACAGGAGACAGCTGCAGGTTAGCCTATTTGCAAAGCAGCTCCACTGGTCACCATGGGAACAAAAGTATTCGCATCCAAAAAGAGGACAAGGACAAAGGTCTCTCTGAAGCAATTACTGTCCAGTCAGAGAATACCAGAATCCCTAGCACTTTTCTGCAACACAGAGAGAAAACTCTAATAAGATAGATGTAAAGACTAGCTTACTTTTCACCTCCAGAGTTGAGATAGTGTTGACAGAAAACACAGACGAGTCCAAATTCAAATCAAAACCAAAACACTAAAATGCAGAACTCGCTCATGATATCCTAGTTTGAGAAAAGCGGATGTTTATGTCTGATGTATGTCAGACTCTTGAAAATCTGTTGGGGAGCGAATTCTAAAGGATAAGTGGTGTGAACCACATTGGTGTGTCAGTTAGCTAACAACAGCATGTCTCCAGCTGGCATTGCAAGTGGGAAGCCCCTTCATTGGACATCATAGCTCAGCTCAGACTATCTGAGCTCCGTGGACCAGATGAGACAGTGTCTGGAAACAAACACACATGGGTTTGGAAGAAAGCAGGTGGGCATATTCAGACCGACAGGACACAAGTGGTGGTGATAGTGGAAGTGGGATGACATGGAACACATCCTTCTTTCCCTCAGGCTGCTATTGTCTGTGAGCAGCGGTCTGGAACCAAACAACCCCCTGCCAGCGAAGTGTCTACCAAACATGCCATGGTTGTGATGTCATCTACAGGAGATCTTACCAGTCCCAGACAGGCAATGAAATACATGTTTGTGTATAGTTGTAGGAGGGGGGGGTCCTTCTTCATAAGGTCTGAAAAGCATGTCACCACACGTTATCTCGGTTGAGAAAACTCCTCAACCGATGACAGAAGGCCATGCCTACACTGAAAAGAGTACTCTGACTTCACTGTCTGCCAAACTGTGGAGTCAGCAGACCCACTCCCTTTTGTTCTTCTATGAAAACCTCTGTAACTCAAATCTCATAGCAATTAACTCTTGTTAATTCCAATGGAAAAACATACCACTAGCAACTCATTATGCCATATTTGCTCTAAAATAAGTTAATGCACATTAGATATTCAATTACAGGCCTTTCAGTTAAACAAAATCTTCCTAAGGGTGAAGGGACTACCAAAGGTGAGGTCACAGAGAAATCAATTCTAATTTACTGATGCGGCTGCTGGGGTCGCTTTCCTATCCACACTGGGACTCGCAGGCCCCCACAGAGCGTGCTCAGTGACCCTGCATTGCTCTCACACCTGAACACAGACACACAAGCTGTAGGGAGAAGAGAGAGGAGAGGACAGGAGCACAACGCTGCGGCTTTCCACAGAACCTCGTCAGCTAACACAAACGGGGCCATAAAGAGGCCCATTCTTCCAGCGGAGGCCTCAAATGAGTACACAGTCACACATCTCTAAACCCAATAGCCTATTGAAAGCTGAGACACAGCTCTTAAGCTGTACTCGCTCAAATTTATTATGCAGTTAGGCAATAAACCTAAACTTGATGAAGTCTCCAGGTGACTTATTCCTTAATAAGAGTGACCCACGAACAGATAATAACACTTCAATTGGTTTAATTGAGTCTGTAGACAACGATAAAATGCACTAGTGTGAGGACAACATATGCAGAAACGTTTTTTTCTTTTTTATCCACCCCCTATAGAGGGATGCATGCAAGATGTTAGCACTAGGTGATGCCATGCAATGTATTTTCTTTCGGAGTCTCACGATAAAAGGATATTTAACTTCCCCAAAAGGGTAAAGGGACAAAAAAATGGTTTGGGGATTATAACCTGCTAGCACACTACACTGTGGTTCCCACTGAAACAACAGTATATTCTTTTCACACACCTTAACTCATCTGACAAAGGCTGAAACTGGAGACCAGCCAGTGACCTAAATAAAGTCAAGTTACACATTACCAAGTTAGCCCACTTGATGCCATACTATTCTGGTCATGTTGTGTGTGTGTGAGAGTATCTGAGAGAGTGTGTGTGTGTGTGGGGGGGGGTCCTTTTGACTTAAAACAGCACATTCAGGTTTTTCAGGGGTGGAAACAAGGATAGGCCTACTTAATTGAGTGTGTATTAATTTGTGACTAAAAACTGGTTAACAATAAAACACGCACCCACCTCATTCACCTCCCCTCGGGCAAAAAGCTGCTGTATGTTCACAGAACATCGCAAAGATACAAAAGGGAGTAGATGTTAAATATCAAACTTAAATATCAAAACTAAATATCAAAAGGTTCTCATGTCACTAAAGTAGCATACAGTTCTGGAACCGACTTTAGACACACACCAAGCCTAGAAAAACGACAATTGATTAGCCTTGTGCCAGCTTCCAGCTGACTGCAGAACCAGGGTTTGTTGACAGCCCAGCCTGCAACAACCATAAGGAATTAAACCAGAACGAGCAGATTACAAACAAAGCAAAATGACTTTCCTCCCAGAACCACTGTCCCCTATTCACCTGCCTCTGAACTTGTCGGCTGTAAATTCCCCATGACTCTTACAGGAGAAGTCAGACAGAGGGAGGAGGGTGAGACAAAGCATTTCTCTGGAGGACATAAACACTCATGTAGGCTACACATTTCACTGCCACACTGGTTTCCTGCATGTCTATGGAATGTGTTGAGGTTAAGATTGTCCATCCATACTATCCCTCCAAATATAGACTGTAGATTCTGAAAAATGTTCATCAACTAACTATTGAATGATAGCTGTACAATTGAGTGTCACATTGAAGGTATCTGTCTACCTTGGCTACGAAGCATTAAACCTGCCCATTACGGGTGCCTGTGTGTGATCAAATACACTGATTGAAAGCATGCCAGATGTCTTTAATGTTACCCTGCCTAGTCTCTTAGTGAGTTCAGGGTTAAGGTTAGCATTATTCAATGGTTGCAGCTCATGTACCCCCCTCTTCCATGACTGATAGGAGAAGTGAGTGCCACGAATCACCTGACACAGAATGTAGGTTAGAGTAATCCTTTAGGGTTAGGGTTAAGATGGCAGAGGATGAAGCAGCCTTGTCCTGTGTCTGCAAGCGTGTGAAGATAAAAGATTATTTTATTCGCTTGGTAGTTCAGCAGAGGGTATGTGATGTGTCCTATGAAGAACTCTGGCTACAGTGTAACAGCCAACTCCGGCTGCAAACCGTATGGTTTGGAATGGCAGGCAAAAAGAGATCACCGATAGTCGCCTAATGAATGAACTCATTTCAAACTTGTATTCTGGAGTAGCAATGCATTCCCAGACAATGTAGTAAAAAGTCGGTAGATCTTTAACTATATTGAACATGGTCAACCCCCCTACCATTTGGTTACGTCCTCTGGAAGATCTAATAGGCGTATGGGAATCAAACCGCGTAGGCTACATTTGAAAGGTTTCGCACTCAATGCAATGTTGGAATAAAATACTAGACTACAACTGAAAATGCAATTCACTAGGCATATATTTAACCAAATGTAGTTGTTAAATATGTTATCAAATCCGTACCCAGTGATCCACACGTTTCTCACCTTGTGGAGAGGCGCGAGAGTCCTCACCCTTTCTTTTGAATACGGAGATTGTCCACGTGTATATTTCCAGACAATGGTAAACCATTCAACTGTTTCAAATGTTATTAATCCAAGAAACTAAACAAGTGGCTCCGGGACGTCAGTAGCCTACCGCCTAGACGCCATACCGGACCGTCTGACTAACGCACCGCTGTGAGAATTGAATGTGGCTGGCTTCCATTGATCTTGTGTTACTCAAACAATAAAAGCGACAGTGCCTCCAGCATTCGTTACTGGCACTACACATTTTAATACGCAGTGATTTGAGTGTAGCAACAGCATCGCCCAGTGACTGATTATTGTCATGACATAAATTGTTTTGATTCACTAGCAGAAACATTTAGGTAACGTAGCCTGTATGAGCTAGGCCTACTACACACATTGATTATGTGAGAATTGACTGTTTTTCAGCTGCCCGTTCATGCAAATTACATCAGTGCACCTTAACCCTCTCCCCAACCAAAAAAAAAGATTTCTGAGCAGGGCGACATCCTATCTTTTGCCTTCTAAAGTGTTTTGGAACATCATGATGGTCTGCATGGAGGGAGCAAATAAGAAACACCTGTATACTAAAAGGACTTGTTGCTCTTGTTGGTTAGTTGTAACTGATTTAACTTCTTGTACTCGCTGTGAATTAGCCTATATTATTGTTGCCTGCTTTCTACAGGTACACTCTTGCACTTTTGAAGTTCATGTTGTTTAATTTGTAATTTGTTTAACTGCATGCTCTTATGGTTCTTAGGGTGCACTTATTTGCTTTTCACAATGTATTTATGTTTGGCTACTCGCAATGTTGTTGTTATGATCAGTGACCTATGTTCTTTTGTAAAGCTCTCTCTTGGAAGTTGCTTTGGATAAAAGCGTCTGCTAAATGAATACATGTAAATGTAAAAGAAAAAGGTACTAAAACCATTTTGTATTTTAACACTACGGAAAAAAATTTGGCCAGTACGGGTATCGAACCCGCGACCTTCGCGTTATTAGCACGACGCTCTAACCAACTGAGCTAACCGGCCAGACGAGAGTTTAGAAGTGCAACAATGATTTTATACTAAATGGCCATTATATAGATTTATAATTGTAGTCGATGCCGTTAGGTTAAGTAAATAAACTCACAATATACAGCATTTGCTGGCATACAACTTCCTTGGCGTGCATTATCAGTCTCTTCCAGCAGATTGTTCCCACTGGCGTCTATACGTGTTGTTTCTGGCGCTGGTCGTTGAGTATAACATCCCAACTGCATAAATGATTTCATTGACACACCGTTTCATTGTGAAAATTGCAATCATAGTAATGATAACCAAAACAGCTATATGCAAATAATTTAATTTAAACGACTCCAAATGGATGTGCAGCAGCCTAATAGTATCTGATTCTGATTAATGTTTTCCTATACAGGCTCATGTGATGTGAAAGAGCAAAATAACGACTGTTTCCCAAAGTGAATTGAATATACATGAATGTCGTGCTGTAATTATAACTGACAATTTCGTTGTTTTTTCAGCTAACGTTACGTTAAAATTATTGTTTACTTCTATGAAAAATGGGTCCCCATAAATGTGAAGGGGGTAGAAGGTTTGACCTCCACCGGTTGTCACATAAAATTCTGAACCACATTGGCCACTGCTCGAGTGATCCGGGTCCGCCCAGTGTGGTGACAGCCCTGACAAGATGGCGGTGTATACAGGAGGAAAGTGAAAAAGAAAAACTAAATATTAGCCTCTTGTTGATACATTTGCAAAACCATATGGATCTCAGAAGATTAGCACAGTATCTATGCGTAGTATATTTCTAGTTATGTTTTCGACATGCGGGCTAGTGTGCTCACTGGATAGCTAGCTAACAGGCTAATGTCAGTGTGTGTTTAAATTTTTGTCAATGCCGTTGACTAGCTTTCAACGCTAGCGAACGAATTAAATCCAGGCCAGGAAAGGGTCAGCTCGAACGGCAACCATTAGTATAACTTTTCCTCCTACGCAAAAGGGCGAGCACACTTTACTTTAAAAGCTTGTTTGTCATCTGAAGGATTAGCAGAGCGGATTGACACGGAACATAAGACGCCATCTCCTAGTTAGCAAGCTAACGTTAGCTGTTTACGGGCGAGACTCCATCTAGCCGCCATGGCGCATTCTCCAGTCCAGGGTAGCCTGCCAGGGATGCAGGTAAGTCAAGCTAACCGGACCGCTAGCAACTTAATTTAAAACAATGAATTGATATAGCCAGGTGTATAGACGATTATATTTGGTTTGGTGTCTGCAAAGATCTTGTTCTGAGGTCAGGTCAGTGTTAGGCAGGAGTAAAAATATGCACCCTCTCTAACGTTAGGTAGCCGAGGATATGAGACTGCACCAGCTTTATTTGGTTTACTAATAACGTTTGCTAGCCTTCAAATAATGGGACGTTTGCCCACATGCATGTTATGCTATGATTTTGGACAATGCATTGTTTGATATATTGGTTATATATTCATTGGACTGCTGGATGCTTTCAGAATTGTTGGAGCCGATTTTATATTCTTTCCATGAAGCAGTGAATAGTTGGAACTGTGCCTGAATAGGAGCACATTGAGGACACGATTGATTTCTTACCCTAAAACGAATAGATAGTTTGGATACATTTGATGTTGTCGGTCCATGACTCATGCTTAAATGTTCTCCACCAAAGAACTTAAAGGCAGACCCAGAGGAATTCTTTACCAAGTTGGAGAGGATTGGCAAAGGCTCTTTTGGCGAAGTGTTCAAAGGCATCGACAATCGCTCCCAGAAGGTGGTGGCCATCAAGATCATTGACCTGGAGGAGGCTGAGGATGAGATCGAGGACATCCAGCAGGAGATCACCGTGCTGAGCCAGTGTGACAGCCCCTTTGTCACCAAATACTACGGCTCCTATCTGAAAGTGAGTAGCAAGCAAGGACAGTAGCAAGCAAGGACTTTCCTCAGAAATTCAATACTGTCATTGATTCTGTATGCTAAAATTGGACCGCCCGGTTGTGGATTGACTTGTGATAGTGTACCCTTTTCATTTACATGCTTTTTGGGCTATATATCACTTGAATGTATTGTTTTTTGGCACACATTTCGCCAAAGTCAGTCAAGCTCACATTGAGAAGTGTAATGCAGCCTAAGCAGCCAAAGATTTAACAGGATTTTCCTCCCTATACAAACTTTCCCCCTGATAATCCCACATTTAAAAAGGGATTAAAGACGTCACACTCCCACTAGTTGTATCCCCTGTAGAGTTATTTGTGAAGATTTAGACACATTGCCAATGGCACTGTGTCGTCTACATGGAATGCTGTGAATGTTACATCCATAATGATCTTCCTTGCCTTGTGATACCTCAGTGTTGTCCTCTTATGTTCCGTTGTGTTTATGATGCACCACGTTTGTGCCCCATTTTTATTAAATCTTTGCCCTCTCTTGTTTAGGATGCAAAACTATGGATCATCATGGAGTACCTTGGCGGTGGGTCCGCATTGGATTTGGTGAGTGGTGGCGTGTGGTCATAAACTCTCATTGGAATCAGAACGCTGGTAGACTATGATGTCTGCTTGTAGCTGGCCAAGCTAAAGGGTTGGGGGGTTTTCCTTGTGCTTTTCAGTTGGAGCCAGGATCTCTGGACGAGACGCAGATAGCCACCATCCTGAGAGAGATCCTCAAAGGCCTGGAGTACCTCCACTCAGAGAAGAAGATCCACAGGGATATCAAAGGTAGATGGCAAACTGCTCCATGTCTCCTCAGATGATCACTTTTAGGGTTTGACTCAGTCCAGTCCCTTTTATCTTCAGTACCTTCTTTGAAATTGACGTTGACATCATCTTTTATATGATCTTGCACACGTGAGCACTGTCATGTTCCTTCTGGTCGTGCTATTAACTTCCCATGCAGGTGAATGCTTTTATGTTGACCTGTCTGGTGTCTGTTCTCCAGCTGCCAACGTGCTGCTGTCGGAGCAGGGCGAGGTGAAGCTGGCAGACTTTGGCGTGGCGGGCCAGCTGACAGACACGCAGATCAAGAGGAACACGTTTGTGGGCACACCATTCTGGATGGCACCGGAGGTCATCAAGCAGTCAGCCTATGACTTCAAGGTCAGGTCACAGATGACTGCTTATGGGGTTTTTAGAGGCATGAGGATGCTGGAGGTACGAGGATGCATCTTCATAGGTTAAAAGAGCTACCTCACCCTCATCGTATGTGTAGACAGCTCTGTGCCAAGTCATTCATCTTTAACTTAGTGTTGGCAAATTCATAATCTTATACTCATATGACTCTCTCTTTCTCTGTTTGGGGTTACAGGCTGACATCTGGTCTCTGGGCATTACAGCCATCGAGCTTGCCAAGGGAGAACCCCCCCCACTCAGAGCTTCACCCCATGAAGGTCTTATTTCTTATCCCAAAGAACAACCCCCCAACTCTGGAGGGAAACTACAGCAAACCCCTCAAGGAGTTCATCGAGGCCTGCTTAAACAAAGAGCCCAGTTTTGTAAGTACTCAAATACTTGGTAATTCCCCCCCCCCAAAAAAATATTTTGGGGGATAAAGTATGGTGACTAAGAAGCATAAGGATTGGAGTTTAGATATGGCAATTATGCAGTGCACATCCTCCTACATGTAGTGGGCTAGAACCAGCTTCTTAAGGCTTATTGGTTAAGCTTCATTGGCTTGTGTCATGTCATGGAGGAGTGGGACTGATATGATGACAGGATTAAACATGTCATTAATCTCACGCTCTCTGTCTCCACAGAGACCCACTGCCAAAGAGTTGTTGAAGCATAAGCTGATCGTGCGCCATGCCAAGAAGACCTCCTACCTGACGGAGCTGGTGGATAAGTACAAGAGGTGGAAGGCAGAGCAGTCACGAGTCCACGAGTCCAGCTCCGATGAGTCGGATTCGTAAGTCCAGCGTTAAAGCGGAGGCTGTTGCGATCTGAAGTTTAAAAAGTGTCTGCTCCCCACATATCCTTCAGTGCAATCCTTACATCTGAACTTCCTCTGTCCAATCAGAGAACAGGATGGCCAGGCATCAGGTGGGAACGACTTTGGGAGCGATGATTGGATCTTCACTATTCGGGAGAAGGACCCCAAGAAGCTGCAGAACGGCGAGGGCCAGTCGCTAGATCAGGTGACTGTCGTAGAATGGATAGGCCCTGCAGTATTTTACCTCTAAATGACAGCCTACACACTTACATTTCTTCAAGAGATTCATGAAAGCTAGACAGCAGGAATGCGCGTTTCTGACCATTTGTGACATCACTTTTGAGGTAGAATGGATTTTGTAAACTGTCGAAAAATGGCTCATATACCACAAGCTGACACTAATTTTAGATGCATTATAATGTATAGAAAGAAGGCAATCACTTTCCATATTCAGTATTTGCATGCTTTTTATCTGATGTCATTGAAATGGACATCACATAAATCAGACTAAAACATTTTCATAACCTTCATATGTCACCCCCCCCTTCCTCGTTCTCTTCACACAGACGAAAGACATTCCAAAGAAGCCTTACTCACAGAGCCTGTCCACCGTCATCTCTCCCTCACTAGCTGAGGTACGACGCTTCCCCGTATGATCTCCAGTCTGAAACCATTCACTCTCACTCCCCTCTTGCTAACTCACCCATATCCCCTGTGGTCCCGCCCCTCCCACCCTCCCTCCGTTCCCCAGCTGAAGGCACGTCAGGAGCAGGTCAACGGGAACCCCATGGCCCTGGATGAGCTGCGAGAGGCCATCCTCATGGCGGAGGAGGCCTTCCCCGGCATCTCCGACTCCCTGGTCGACCACATGGTCCACAGGCTCCAGAGGTGAGCCAGGCCCTTCTGCCCCCACACTACCACCACCCACCCCTCGGTCTGTCCCTCAGATCTAGAATCCCTGTCATTAGTTTCAACACTTCTGTAGCCAACAAGTTTGTTTGAGTTGGAGGTTGACTAACGAGATGGACATTAATGTACCGTGTTTAGAAGGATATCGAGCTGTACAGATCAGACTGATTTGAACCCGGCGTCTTCTCTCCTCTAGATTCTCCACCAGCAGGAAGTCCTCCTCCTCTTCTCCCTAGGGATGTTCTCCCTGGCCCCCGGCCCCCACCCCTTCCAGGCCCAGCCCCCTGCACTGGGGCCAAGTCAGGGTTAAAGGTCAGGGGTCAACGCCAGTGGGACCCTGCCCAATCGAATCTTTCCGGAAGGGAGGGACACTCCGGTGTCTGGTGGGAAAACTCTGGAAATGAGAACCTTGTAACTCACCAGAGGTGGGCAGCAGAGCCCACACTCAGCCTGAACTTGACAAAGCTACTTCTTGTGGACCCCCACAGCGTGGGGGAGAGACTCACTAGCTGCCTGGAGGAGATGAGCGAACTCCTTAACAGCTGAGCGTCAGACTGATTCTGTCCTGGAGCCCTGGAGATGTGGTCTCCCATCACAGAGTGTCTCTGCGAGCCTCCGCCCGATTATAGGAGATAACTATACGCAATCCATAAAAGGACTTCTTCTGTTACTCTGTGAGGGAACCATATCTCCTGAACGCATGCAGCAACCAGTGGGGATACATCTGTTTTTGTGTGTGTGCCCGTGTGAGAGCGAGAGATGGGTGGGTGGTGAGAGGATGTTTGTGTGTGTGTGCACTTAGTATGTTCAAGACTCCTTGCTTCTGGCAATTGCAGCATTTTTAATGAAACCTCAGGTAAAGTGCTTTAAAGTGGACTCCTCCTAGGCATTGGGGGGCGCTGTGTTTTGATTTGTATACAAACCTGTATATGATTGAAATTGGTCACAGGCATTGCAGAAATGAATCACTGTGTACAAAATGGTCATGCGCATTTTGTAGATAAAATGAAAGGTAGATATTTAAGAGTTAGGTCACTCAAATGGACATAACTGAAAATGCCTTGCCTTTTTTTTGAGATGCACATTGAAATTCTGGCGTCCACATTTCATCCCAGTGTTTATTTCTCCATCAGAGAGGTGAGGTTCAATGCTCTTCTTCTCTTGTCAGCTTTCCATTGGACTGAGTTCCAGTCTGCCATGTCAATCACCCAGATCTCGCTCTCTGCTTTCTTAGGTTACATCATTTGTTGTCAAACTGCGGTTTGAACTGCTATATGCTTAGGCCAAGGGATTTCTGTTACAGATACGGTCAAGGAACAATTCCCTGCTGAGACTACAGTAGGTAAGGACAGCTGCTTATGGGTCAGCTGTTTCAGTCAGATTGCCAAACAGAACCCTGTGTAGGAAGGTTCGCCAAGTTCAATATGTCGTGCTGTTTCTCTCATTGTAAAGGAACAGGTTCAAGAAAATGCCTGACTCATTTCACTCCAAACACTTCCCTGTCACATGACGCTACATGAAGTGCCATGTCCTGTTTTATTGTCACCCTGGTTTTGTATTATGATTTGCACCTTTTTTTCTAATTTCAAATATGTTTTCTTTTTGTTGTCTTTTCTTTGTTGTTGCACTTTGAAAGTGTAGAGTATTTAAAGTACAAGGAATTAAAAAACAAGGAGTTGCAAATAGCCATCTTTTACTATATGTTTACTTTATATAAAGTTCCAGATTTTACTACTGTGCTAATGCAGCAATAATGTTGAGGAGTTGCATCAGGGCGCACTTATCAACACAGGGAATGAACTGAGAAATATCCAATATTTTTGTAACTGCAAAGAGTTAAAAGTATGGGTTTAAGGAATGCGTTCTGGCTATGATCACCTGCCTCTGGCTGTTATAACTTATAGTAAACATATGCTACAGACAGTATTGGAAAAATGTGTACATTTGGTTTCCTTTATCATAGCTGACAGTTTATAGTACTGTATATAATCTTTGCTTGTGTCATCCCTGGCCTCCCCAAGGTGAAAATAAGCTCCTGGTAAGCTTTCAAAGTGACATGAGAAATAAAGACCTAATGCTAACAGTCTGCTGTCCCCACCCAGTCTGTCCTGCTGCTAGTATAAAGCAGGGTTCTCATAGTTCTCTTCTAGCCCCACATGACATCTCAGATGACATGTATCAAATGGTTCTTTCTCAGACCGGTTCCACCTCCACACTCGTCATTAGTTATTCCAATAGTTTGAAGCTTGGTTTTTGCCAGACATCCACTTTATTGAAGCAGCTGATTGCCAGTGGCTCAATGAGATGTCACCAGGAGTATCTGATTATACAGTATATAAAACAGCAACAATATATGGACAATACATACTATACATGCAGACATACGTACACAACATCGCACTGGAAATTATCATAGATGCTGGTAAGGTTATTTGTATGTTCTCTTTATACATTATAAAATCTTACGAAACAAATAGAATACAAATAAATTGTTGCTTTTGCTACATGGTGCAAAATAAATCATAGTAAAAAAATTATGTACAACAACTAGTTAAAACGTGTAATTACCATAAATGATTGATTGATGCTTTTTTGAGAAATGTTTCAGGAAATGATTTGAAGATGTTTTGTTCTAAATGCCAATATCTACAATGTTAACTTCTTATATTTACTTGATGTCCAAAAATCCTTTAAGGAAGCAATATCAAACCCGTGCCCCTCCAACTCAATGATGCACTCATTTCACTCATGATCCTCAAACCACTCCATGCCAGGATGTGTGCCAATGCACTCATACTCTCACAATATAAATACGTAGCAGGAAGGGGTCGTCGTGTGATGAGGGAATGTGTGCTTGTCACTCTACATCTTGGACTGCTTGCCTTCTTCCTCCTCTGAGCTTGACGAAGAACTTGAAGCCTTCCTCTCCTCGTGGTGTTTCTCCACTGAGTCCCTCTTCTGCAGCTCCACGCTGTCCTTCTTCTTCTTCTCCTCGGGCTCCATTTCAGCGAACTGGGCCTCGATCTCAGCCGGGTCCACATAGGTGTAGAAGTACGCCATGATGCCAAAGACAACACACACAGCCACCAGCAGGGAGGCGAAGAGGATGTATTCGGCCCACTGTCAGACACACAAGATAACATGGTGAGTGTGACTTTAGGGTATGGAGGTAAATGTGTGTGAACAGACTGGAGGAGGTGCTCCACTCACCTGATCTGGAAGCTGGGCAGCCTCAGCTACAATCAGCACAATGATGTTGCCCACGGCTACAGTTAACAACCAGCCTGCCTGAAGCACAGCCTTCATGTTGCTAGGTGCCTGGAGGCCAGAGAAAGAAGTGGAGAGGAGACTGTTAGATTTAAGTGACAGGAGTTTGTTTGTGTGAGTGTTTGTGTGTGTGTGCAAGGATGTTTCAGGGCCCAAGATATACAACAAGACAGATATTTTGGAGGCAATTCAATCTATATGCATGTTAATGATTGTAAAATACAATAAAAACATTGCATAGGGTTCCAGAATAGCCAGAGTGTGAGAAAATTAGAGAGAGAGAGAGAGAGAGAGAGAGAGCATGCTCCTACCTGTGAATAGGAGAACTCCAGACCAGTGACAGAGAAGATGACCTCTCCTGCTGTCATGAGGAAGTATTGGGGTATCTGCCAGGCCATGTGGATAGTGTTGGGCAGGATGTCATTCACTGCCTCGATGCTGTCCCCACACTGCACACAAAGTACAACAACACAGCACTGTCAACACTGCAGCGCTGTGTGTTGTGAAGAATACAAACACGGACACGTCCTATCGAACGATCTAAAAAGCTGCATTAAATTCCATGTTAGTCCACAACTCAAACTTGAAAAGAATGCTCTCGGCTAAGAAAAACTGACCAGAAGGCAAACAGGGCTATTGGTGACCTCAAATGTGTTAATGTTTCTTTTGTCTCTGTTGGTAATATTACTTAAATCTGTCAGTTGTGTTCTCTGTTGAAATACAGTAGAGTATTCACACTCTGAGAAATGTCACTTCTTGGAACCATGACCAAACATGACCAACGTCATTGTGGTTACAATGACTCAAATTCAAACCATGTTTTCTGAGCCATGTGCTTGGTTGAATATGGTGAGGTGACCTACTTCAGGACCAAAGCTGAAGGAGGTGGGGATGACCAGGGAGAGAGAGCTGCCAAAGCCTAGGGGCGTGGTGTATACACATTCTGCCCCAGCTGCGTTCCTGATTATGAACGTAGGACTGCAACAAAACAGGAGAACAAATCAGAACTCGTGTTAATTGACTCACAGGAAACAATGATATGTTTGTTTTTTACAAAAGGATATCCATCAATTTTCTTAAAGAGACTGAAGACATCCAACATACTCACTTCCCCTGGGGTACCAGCTTATAGCTTGAGATGTTGTACTGTGATATGGTCCCAAAGTCCAGTGAACCAGCGGTAACATTCAAATCAAGGGCGTAAGCATTGATAATTCTAAGAGAGAATACAGGATAACATTTTTAGAGTTTGCACGTGCCACACTGATATTGTGTGTCTGTGTGAACATAAATAAAGATTCATACAAAGACATGCACACACAACTGACCTGACATCATTGTTGCCCTGCTCTGGTTTTGTGTTACTGTCTTCAACCTAAAGATGGAGATCAGGGTCTAATTAGTAAGTCATCAATAAAATAAAAAATACAGCTGTATTTACAGAAATTTCACTCACAATCTGGTTCACACTAATAAGGCCTGCTGGAGTGATAAGAGCTGTGTGCCTTGTCTGAGACTTCAGAGTTATACGGTAGGGCCGGGTTTTTGTTTATAGACACTGTGAATGGTTTGTCAAATGTCAGGTATTCCCCTGAGGACTGGAAGAAAAACCAAACAAAAACATGGTGAAAACATGATGGTGAATCATAAAGACACAATATTTCATTTACTTGTTCAACCCTGTTTATCGAGATATATTTGTAACTCACTATGTAATGGCATTTTTATTTACTTTAGCCTTACTGTTATTTACAGTAAAGCTATTATGGTTTATTTTTATGTGGACTCAATGTACCTTGAAAGGTTGGACAGTGGAATCTTCTCCTCCATTAATATTTAATATCACCTCATTAGTGTCTAAATTCAGGAATTTAATCTGCCCAGCAACACCTGTTGGGAATTTCGGGAGGGTTTCCTGCAAAGCAAGAGAACAAATGAGTATGATACATATGACATAAGTATGACATGCGATATTGAAGAAATAATGGATAGAATTGTTATCTGTGATGTGAATTTGTGGGGAGATTGATCTCACATCGATCTGAAGCTGGACCAGGGCAGCAGCCACAAAAGCCAAGGCAGCCAAAAACATGCCCACGGTCATCCTCTTCAGGGGCCTGGGGTAGTCCACGACAAGAGACAAACATTTCCATATTATTATATGACCCAATTTGATATAACACCATATGATATGATAAAGATCTTGCAATTATGAATGGTTTTACTTTAGTGTATCAAATCTACAAATGGTCTGTTATTCCTTTCGTGGTAGTTGTGGGCATGTCCCTTTCAAATGTAATGAGACATGATTGATGAGGATAAAAAAGTATCCCAAAATTACGTGAAGTTCAGCTTGCACTTTGCAATCAGGGGGTACAACACGCTGTCGACTATAGGGACCAGCGCCAGAATCAAGATGGGGTTCACTGTCTGTCAGGGAGAAAGGGCGAGACAGACAGACAGATAGATGGGAGGGTCAGTGAATGAGAGTAAGAGAGAGAGTTCAGTTATCCCATATACTGTGGTAGGCTTCAGACTAAATTAAAGTAGAGCATTCATTATAAATGAGTGACCATAAAACTCTAATCACCTGCATTTGGTCTGGCTGTATTATGAGAACTCCCTGTGGACAGAAGAAATGGAAAAATAAGTTGTGTCATGCATACACGAGGACACTGGGTGGGTAGGAAACATAGTTCCATTCTCAAGGTCAGATTTAGAATTGAAACAGATCCAAAAACGTACAAAGTCGCCGTCCATGGTGGTGGCCTGGAGGGTCCACCTGGAGCCCTGTGGAGAAGAACCAGATCTGTCAGAAGCTGCCGAAATTAGACCTCTAACATCCAAACACATTCATGTTCTGCCACTGAATTCTTCACGAGATCTCTTCAACACCCTGGGTCATGGATCAGACACAAGGTTACATGAGACTGCTTGTGTCGAAGCCAGACAATGACATGTAATACTCCCTCTTGAGGGTATCTGGAATGGTCTTATGTTTAAGTATTTCCATGACTGGATTAAGGATATAGATAAATGCATATATGTATGCCTCGATTCATACATTCACTCATTTTCGTGATAAGGCGTGTTGGCTTCAGGTGTTTACCTGCTGGTCAAACAGAGTCCAGAACATGGGCAGAGGGATGTAGAGGAAGAGGACCTTCAGGAGAATCTTCACCTGGGCAATCAACAGTTTCTGGGGGAGAAGAGGGGAGGAGGGGAGGGTTAGAACACAATACTTTCTTCCTGAGAGGGGACAAAAAGCAAGAGAGCGCGATAACTGTGTCTGTGTACATGTGCATACATGTTGTGCATTTGTGTAGGTGTGTTAAGCAGTGTATGCATGTTTTGTGTTTGTGTGATTGCGTCTCGTTTTCAGAGATCATTACATCATATTTCTCATCGGCCCAGTCCATCCAGTGCTCTCTCTTTGGGTACTGGCTGCTACGATGCCTGAAGCGATTCTTAATGGAAAACTACAGTGGTGGAAGGAACTCAGTTACCACCCAAATGTTTATTCACATAGCCATTTATACCTGCTTGAATAAAACAATTTGACAAACAGTATGTCTGTTCTACAGTGTGGAAGTTAAAGCTAGCATGGTCTCCTACCCCGATGCACCTGCAGACCTCCATGATGATATTTCCTTTGGGAGCCACCTTGGTATACATACCACTACCCAAAATGAACACCACTGTGAACACACACATGCACAATTTTACTCCAGGTGAACCATACCTAATAAGGTATCCAAATATGTATTGTATCTGTGCTTGAGGTGTACACAGAGCATGTCTTACCCAGAGCCACCACCATGAGGGCTGCAGGGACACCAAAGGCCAGGGGGTAGCACTTCTGCTGAGTATGGATACCACACTCCTGGGCTGGGGGAGGAATACACGTAGACACATTAAACGTGTGTTAATGTGTTTGAGTCAGATTGACTATTCTTGTGGAGACTCACAATTTCGTCCCTATTGAAAATCATGTTTTCCTTAACCTTTAACCTTAAACCTAACCCTAAAGTTAGCCCTTCAGTTCACCATAACCACATCCTTAAATTTAACACACAAACCTAACCAGAACCCTTATCATAAACTTATCCAACCATCACTAACTCCTACCCCAACCCTTAATGTCACTCTGCCCCGAACTCTAATTCTTACCATAAATCCTTAAACCCCCCTGGAAATAGAACTTGAACTTGTCAAAACCAAGAAAATGGTTCGCGCACACACACACACTCTCTCACACACACACACACATGTGCCACCCTACCTCTGAGGATGGGGGTGACGATGGTGGACAGGAGACTGCCAGCGTTGATTGACAGGTAGAAGATGGAGAAGAAGGTGCTCCTCTGCTTCTCCTAAAGAGAGCAGAACAACATATGATAAAACATTACATTTACAGTCGGGCCAGATCAGATCAAAGGCATAACATAAGCAAAGCTGTTCTCCTTGTACTGGTTTCTAAATCGCAGAGTAGAATTGTTTGTGACAAAAGGTTTGGATTTTGGAACTCATAGCCTTCAGAATGATGTGAGTACATGTTATGTGATTTGTCCATATCTTCAGGATAAGGCTGAATAGTCTTTGACCACGTCCTTGATGGCTATCATAAATGACTGTTTAAACACGTGTTAATTTTTAGTTAATATACAACAGCTTCGAATGAGCTCTGCAATTTCTGCTTGTAGATATTGTCTCAGCAGAGATTTCGTTGATAACAACTCGGTGGGGTTGTTAACTAAAGGACTTGAGAGTAAACCCTTTCAAATGATGTCCATGGGACAGCCTCACCCACTACCCAGTCACTGTAGCTAATATATTAGCATTTCTATTAGCATCCTGTCTCGGTGGCCTCATGTTACAGAAACAAAGGATGGGCTCCTGCCCTTAAGGGTTCCTCTGATTTGATCTTTTATTTCTGGCATAGGAGGCTACAAGTCTTACCTGGTGATCTTCAAACTGGTCCCCTCCAAAGGCAGCCACACAGGGCTTGATGCCCCCAGTTCCCATGGCGATGAGGAACAGGCCGAGCATAGACATGGCCCTAAGGGGGAGGAGGTCAAGGAGTTACACAATGTCACCTAAAACCTAAATATCATGGCTTGGATAATTACATTGTTTGCTTGTGTCGAGCAGATAAACTTACACATGGAAGGTCATATTGTCCGGATTTCCGTCCCTGTCGTAGTCGGTGATGTCATGAATAGCGCTTATCGCCATGACAACCTGACCAGCAGTGTAAACGATGGACAGGTAGATAATGGTCCTGGGGTCGAGAGAGGTCAACAACAAGGATAGAAAATGATTCAGGACGCTGTTTCACATCACGGCACCATTAACATCCCCAAATTCTTTCTGTCCATCAAAAGAAGATGTTGTCCTCAAGACTCACTTGAACTTGCCAAGCCAGGAGTCGGCCACGATGGCACCAAGGATGGGGGTCAGGTAGCAAAGTGCCACGAAGGAGTGGTAGATGGAGGTGGCCAAGTCATCATCCCATTTCAGAAAGAACCTGAAGTACAGCACCAGGACAGCTGGGGATGGGATACAGGGAGGGCATTTTGAAACAGGACTGTACCACCAACCCTACAGTTCACCCCCCTCCAATGGTCATATGAGAGGTCCAACTGCACATTAAGTCTCAATACTGTCAGTGGTTCTCTGTTATATTTAGGGTGAGCTAACATGCTGTGTAAAAATGTACGAGACCTTGACACTGGTACCTTTGGGCATGGACAGGGAGTTAAAACAAACTCACCTCGCATTCCATAGTAGGAGAAACGCTCGCAGAACTCGTTGACCACAATGAAGAAGATGCTGATTGGATAGCCACAGCATGCAACCTACGTGCGGTGGAGAGGAGAGAAGAAATGGGCATTAGCTGCATAACATACCCACTATGCAAATGCAGTACAAAAATATACCAGGAGAGCTACCATCCTAGGTTTCATTCCATGCCCAAACCAGCACACCTGACAATTGACTGGTTGACAATCTGACGGATGTTTGTTACAAATGTAGTTGGAGAGAAAATCTAGCAGGAGGGCAAATCTCCAGGAACAGAGTTGGCCAGACAGATATTTGATAAAGGTATAGATAATATAGATATGTATATACAAGTAAAGAATAATATAGAAGTGCTTACTTTCTTTTTTGGCTCCATTCTTAGATTGTTGGGCTCCATTCTTAGATTATCTGTGTCTTCACCTGTTCACACCATAAAACCAGATCCAGTGAGACTTTTGTACATGAATATATGTGAGAAAGAATATACAATTACAAAGGGTTTGAAGAGACCATCAACATGACACAATCACATCTATCCCAAGAGGAAAAAAAATCTGCAATAGCAATTATGAAGAAGAAAAAAAATCACAGAATCACAAAATATTCCCAGATGCTTCGGAAGTTGCCATGAGCTTCTGGATTTCAGATTTCTTTCCGACAACAGGTCCCAAAGTATCCAGGGGTGACCCACCTGTAATGACTGCTGGTTGTGTGTGGGAACTCCTGGGCCACACTTGGTCGATATTTTACGGGTAAAGAGACAGTGGCCAGTGACTGATCTATCGCACTCTGAGCTTCAGGAAGACTGCTTTTATAACCTGTGGTCAGACGAGAGACCTCATCCCACCTCCCACCATGGCAACAGTTCCCTGTAATCTTTATGACTTGGTGTTTAAGACAACGTGTGAAATACGAAGGTTGAGTGATGGGGTAGAAAGCCACTGTGTACCTGAACATGGACCTCTGGAGAGGCGTGGCTGTGTGTGTGTGCATGTGTGTGTGTGTGTGTGGATGGGGGTTGTACTGTAGGTGTGTGCAGGCAAATGAGACATTGCTCATGGGTTATTGCTCACAATTAATGATTACAGTGTGCAGAGTCAGAGAGGAGAAGGAGAAATGACAAGGGTCTTCCTAAAAACAAATAAAGAAGAGATAGGAAAACTAGATAAAGGAGGACTCAAAGGATGGGACAGAACATTGTCATAAAGTTACTATCAGGCACCATCTAGGTGTTTTCTATAAGAGTTTCAAAGATAAGGAGTGTTCACAAATCATTAGTTACATTTGACATTCCGTTTTATACAGTAATCCAACATTTTGCCTGTATTTTATGAAGCGATCATTTTTTCCCAAATAACTTTGTCTATGTTTTGTACATTCATCAACAACAAATTCAGTGTTGAACAGTATCAGAGATGAGAGCATAACACTTATTTTAGCAGATACGGTCCTGACCTGGCCCGTGTCTGTGTTCATGTTGTTGTTTCAAAATGCAAGCTCAAGCTGAAGACACCACGTGCCATGAGGATCTCCCAGCTGTTTCCTTATTTGGCCGATAACACTCACGTGCAGTACAGTATAGCATCAGCCCATCAGCACGTTGGCATACTCATTCACCCTCCTCGGTTTTCCTCACAGTTTTGATTCAGTTCAGTTTTGATTGTTAAACTAGAGAACTGAAACAGTCGTTCAATTAATTATTATTCAGATATCCAGAGAGAAGATTTTAGGCAAATAACAAAGGAAATGTAATTACCTCTGCCTTTGGAAATCTCCTTGGGAGAATTTCTTTCAATTCCAACATGAACATAATGATCTAACTTGCCCATAGGGCACAAGCACAATAATTGATAGACCACATCCTCAAGAATGAACACACAGCAAATCACACACAGAACACTGGTGTCACTCACATCCCTGACATGCTTACAGATCTCTCGACTGTTTGAATGAGACACACACACATTCAAAGAAAACTATGTGTGTGTGTGTGGCTGGCACAGAAACAGGGGATTAGTTGGACGTTTACATGGGACTGAGCAGTGTGTCAGCATTCTCTTTCTCCCGTCACATCTCACCTCTGTCCTACAATCACTAAACAACAACATACACCCGGCCACAGTACTGTACATCACACTGTTTCTGTCAGTCCCTCTACCTCTTTCTTTCTCTCGCTCGCTCCTTCTTTATATCTCTCACGCTCTCTCTCTCCCACACACACACACATACACACATACATCACACACACAAGTTGAATCAAAACAAGCAGAAACCGTTTATCTCTGCCTGATCTTAATGGCCTAATAAATTAACAATGCTCATTAGTTTCCAGAAAACATTTACAGGACGGCTAAAATTCAAAGGACTACTTTATGGGCAAAAGCAAATAAGGATATGGATCATTAAAGCATTATCCTCTCAGTCCACGCACATCTCAGACAGCTTCCTTATAATGGGAAACCTACAAGGAAGAAAGAGGTTTTCAATAGAGAACCACTTTTATAAACCCCCTTCTAAACTACACAGCATAGGGTTCACTTACTTTCACCCCACAAATCTGTATATTTTCAAAAAGTTTATCTAGTTTTATTCACACACATGCTACTTTCAAGTAAACTTTAATTAAAAGCAAAACAATAAACAATATTTACATTTTTCAAACAGGGAAGTTGATATTTGTTTTTTACAATTTCACTTCCCCAATGATTGACAACATTAATATAGAAAAGTAAAACCTGTATTAGAGAATCCTTGTCTATAGCATAGTCATACACTGTACAAGTGGTTGCTTTGGCAGGAGTGGTCATGTGCAGTAAAGGTCCTGACAGGGTACAGGATATTGCACTATTTTCTAGGCAGAAACAGGTAGGGACATTGCCTTAGCCTTAAATGTATTCTATACTTACATTTCACTTTACATGAATGGTCTATACAGTAGGTATATTCACAGGAATTGTTATGAAAAAATGTTGCTACATAAAAAAAATCCTCAAGCCCTTCTACAAACTTGAATACATAAGGGGCACGAAAAGATACCCCTTACTAGATATAAGAGTCAGTACTGTCCAAAACCAACACACATCATAAACTGTAAAACTATCATACAGGTAGTTGAATACTGAGTACTGTACAGCAGTTGTCCCTGTCATAGAAAATACAAAGGTGGAGAACAGAAGGCCTGTAAGACCTTTAAAAGTACTGAACGATTGATGTCAACTAGTATTTATGTCATGTTCTTGATGCTTCGGGTTACTAGGTGCAGGAGGTCTCCACAGGAAACATAGAAAATAGCTTAAAATGTCTCTCCCAGTTGTGTTGGTTGGTATATAGAGAGCATCACATTGGCTCTCGTCTGTCATCTGAGTATCATCTATATTGTAATCCAGCTCTTGACAGACACTCATCTGAACCAATCACAGGGATATATTTGCACGACAAAGCAGGCGTCAGCTCTTCACTTATATCATAGGAGGTGATGAGGTCCCTTGTCGCTCTCTTTTCACTCCATCACCATGGGAACACGATGGGGCGTGGCAGGGTTCAGGGTTGATAGGTCAGACCATGGAGGCGGAGCTTGGGACACCCTGGATGTTGGCGCTGGTTGGCGTGCCACTGATGGCGTTGAAGATGCCTAGCGAATGAGAGAGTGTGTTTCGCGACCCATACTCAACAGCGATGATCTGAGGATGAAGAAAGAAGTTCAGACATCAGTCATATGAAAAAAACCATGACTGACCTGAGAGTCATTTAAAACCGGATAGCAAAGCAGCAAGTACAGTATCTACAATAAATCATATATTACCATCCAATCTGCTTAGGCCAGCGAAATAAAACAAAAGAGAAAGTTGTTATTGATAAACAAGCAAAAAAAAAGACAGAAGCCATTCAAGATCACGTCACATCACTGAGGCACTGGAAAACGAAATTATGCATGAAGAACCTTTCCAATATTAGTCAACACAAAGTCAGTCGATTTGAAAGGCTCGATGAGCTGTTGGTTGTCACCTGCTCGTGCATGATGTTGGACAGCTCTTTGGCCAGGTCTCTGTAGTTAGCCTTCATCTCATCATGGTACTCCTGCTGATCCTCCTTGATGAGTTGCTCATTCACCCCCAGGGCCTGGCCACAGGCGTCCACAAACTGCCTGTATAGAAATACACCACACACCATTTACCACATATGTTTAGTATACAAAATAGGGAGGGATAGCAGGGTCAAGGGGATGAGAGAGAGAGGAGCTGGGAGAGGGAGAGGGGAAGGAGATGCTGTACCAAAAGCAGATGGCTGGACATACCTGAACACCTCCTTGAGTTGTTTGACCTTGTTGTCGGCGTATTTCTTTTCTCCGTTGTCATGTAGAAAAGCTCTGGCGTAGGCCAGGGGACCTGCATTCACCTGAATGACAAAAGCGTGTTGTAAACGGTAAGGAACACCAGTATCTAATGTATTCAAAGTGATACATTACTGATGAATATCACAGGGTTATCAATGCTAGTCAAACTAATGTGCTAGCTGGTCTGCTTAGTGTACCTGCTGGTATCACTGACGTACCTGCAGTTCTAACTAGTATACCTGCTGGTCTAACTGGTGTACCTACAGTTTTGACTCGTGTTCCTGCTGGTCTAACTAGTATACCTGGACGCTGATGCTGCCCTGCAGTTTGAGCTGGAGGCGGATCATGTCCACCTCAGAGGCAGAGCACAGCAGCCTCAGCTCGGACACCTTGGCGGTCATCTCGTCGATGGCCACCTCGATGGGGCTGAGGTCCGTCTGGTGCTGGTACATCACCGCTATCCGCTTCTTCACGTAGGGGAAACAGTGGGTGGCTGGGGGAGTCAGAGAGAGTTGAGAAGGGAGAGGGAGATAAGGGGGATGGAATGTAAGCAATAAAGAGAGGGGGTGGGAGGAGGAAAAAAGGTAGACAGACAGACAGACAAACAGAAGGATAGACAGATAGTTTACTAATGAAAAAAAAACCATGTTCATTATATTTATTATTAGGAATGCTCATGTTCATCCATAACAAAGACAACAATAACACTGTATATTATTGCTGCCTATTAACTCTTATCACAGCTTGAGGGATCCTTTTACTTGCAAGGCCAGATAAGCACTGCACTTTGGGATTAGCTCCGTCATATAGTAATAAACTCAGCCCTGATTGAACAACACTTAATGAAACACTGACCATGTCAGGAGCACATCAATAAACATGCATTCACCAACCAAGTATCACAGCTGTAAACTACTGTAATCAGTATCTAATCAGTATAAGTGCTCAGGCAAGGCCTGTGTACTGGTATAGTCTTTCTAGTGTGTGTGGCTGTACTTGTGTTCCTTCCCCGAGTGAGTGTGTGTATGCACGTGTGTGTGTGAGTGTGTGTGAGTGTGTGTGTGAGACGTACTGGTGAGAACGGTCCTGCGTTTGCACTGTTCCTCCACCCCACCCTGCTTCTTCCCCGACACGGTGAAGGGCGTCTCAAAGACGAAACGACGGATATTGTGGCTCTTCTCAAAGTCTGTCTTCCTGTCCTCCAGCTCCTTGTCCTCCAGGTGGGGGGTCACATGGGTCACCTGGATATAGGCATACTTAGAGTCCAGGTCCTTTGGGTTCACCTATAGAGAGATATACATTATGAGCAGTGTATCAATGTTTAATGATTAACGTGATTTTCTTGGTCAAGGAAATGTTGTTCTTGGACTCACCCTGCCAGAGTCCTGGATCATCTTCACATTCTCCTGACCAAACTTGTCGGAGTAGAGCTTGAGGAGCCTCTGGGAGATCTCAGAGAGAGGCGTGAACTTGGGCTCCTTGTAGATGTACTCCTTACCATCCTCATCCTCAAAGAAGCCCTGCCAGGAGGAAACAGGTCAGATCCCACTCTGGTTCCAACCCTGCTGCTCTGGCCTGGCATGTGCACTACATAACCATGGTGATGGGTTTCAGACACTACATAACCATGGTGATGTGTTTCAGACACTACATAACCATGGTGATGGGTTTCAGACACAAGCAAATGCAAGGATGGCAACCAAAAGGAAGGCAATGGGGAATAATGCATGTAAGTTCATCAATACCTGGAACTACATTTAAAAGTTAAAAGTACATTTTATGTAAGGTATGAACTAATGGAATTGCTTCAAAATAACAAAATAACAACAAAAAACTGTATTATTGTAGGGAATTATATAAAAACATATGCATAACCAAAACAAAGTCCAAGCAATGGGAATTCGCCGCTTCCAACATGCCAAAGCAGTATAGATTTAACCAATGAGTGCTCCAGTGATCTGTGTTGTGTTTATCTGGAGGTCAAGCTGAGGGACTGGCCACCATTTCCTGAGTGGTTTAAAAGGAAGGGAACGGTAGTCAAACGGATCGTGATTATCGGGACTACACTGTATTGACTCAGTAAAGTCCCTTGGGTCATGCTGTTTAATGCTACTTGTTAACGATGTGAATCTAGCGTCGGTGTTTGCCTTCTTTGAAACTCATCCAGACACAAGTACAGAGATGGACTTCCTGCCTGTCATAAACCCATTACCACAAAGCCAACAATCATGCCGACTTTCTCAGAAGGCGACACTTGTCTGTCACCATGGAGTTACCATGGAAATCAGAGTGTTATGGGCAGAGAGGACAGGTTTATTGAGTGCTGTACCTACACTCCATTATTACAGAACAAAGAGACCGCCAGCATGACAGACCAAAACAAGTATCTAACCTTGTGAATGAAAAACATCGCTGAAACAGAAAATGGTTAGACCAATACTAACTTTAGTCTGACCCCAGGGAACCACTTTTACTAAAGGTCATGCAGAGTAGCAAGCGACAGACAACATCGACACCCGCAAGCCGTCTCTAAACTCAGCCACATGAACTTGGTTTCGTCCAATTCAGCACCAACACATTTATGTCAACGTATTCCCTCCACCAATCACAGAGTTTCTGATGAACTGAAGTGTGTCAGTGCTGGGCTGGAACACAAACCCCTGGAGTCTTAAGTGTCCCCCTAGAGGAGAGAACTCTACAGAAGAGGAGGTGGCAGGCTTTAGCAGATGGGAAGCAGAGAGTGCAGCGTGTTAACAGTTGGCAAGGCGTCGCAGAGCAAACCAAGACACACAGCTATAAACGCATACAGCCACAAACTTACCGCCGCCTTGGAGGTGGAGAGAGAGGTAGAGAAGAGCATGTTAACAAAACCAAAATAAAACCCTCCAGGCGAGGAGGTCAGATGAACATGCATTTAGTGGCAACGCTGATTCATATGCGTCGCATGCTTTGGTAAGAAATATAAGTTGCCCTAAATAAACAACAAGCAGCATAAGCTGTATTTGAATACTTTTTTAAAATACATTTGACCTCTTTACCCTCAACATACAGTATATCTGATGTTTGATTCTGTAACACTACTGGTCTGACAGTTTTTTCTTGAATCCTGTGTTGGAGAAAAGAGAGAGCAGGAGAGTTCCCTTGTGACAGACGTCTCACCTGACCAAAGAAGGCCACTCTGAAGTAGGTTCCCAGCAGCCTCTTGCCAGTGTGCATCACCTCCATCACCTTGGTGTAAGCCCGGTGCAGTGTGTCATACAGGTGGGTCAGTTTCTGCAACACAAACACACATACAGCACACTTAGAACAACTGGCATGGCTCACTACTGATCAACTGTCAACAACTGTCGACATTTGAAAATCAAATATATTGATATTCCCAGTACACATATACACATGTTGGGAACTAGTGCGGAAGAATGGATCAATATGATAAATATGTTATCCATTTAACTGATCCGTTTAAGTTGACTGTGAACGTTGGACGCGTGCACTGTAACATCAGAGTTCTAAGACAGTAGTGCGTGAGGTAAACCCTGTGTCAGTGGCTGTGTCAGTGGCTGTGTCAGTGTGCTGGGAAGAGGTACCTCAAAGTCCCTCCGCTGCTCGTAGATGGGGATGACGAGTCTGTACACGTCAGAGATGAGCTCGTAGCGCTCAGCCTTCCACAGGCCATCGCCACACTCCTCCAGCAGCTCCATCAGCACCTCCTACACACACACACACACACACACAGACACACACACACATGCACACAAACACACAGGCACACACACAGGCACACACACACATGCACACACACAGGCACACACACAGGCACACACACATGCACACACACATTCACACACACACACACAGGCACACACACACAGGCACACACACATGCACATTAATTTCAGTCAACTGACCATCGAACAGTGGTGCACAGAGTCAGGTCATTATGACAGGTCCATTTCCTGCTCAGCCATCTCTGGAACACGTGACTTCGGCTCTACAGGGTAGATGGGAAGGAAATGGGCCTGTCCTTTATAGCTGGATGAGCCTAACACATTAAAGCACATAAACCCATTGAGGTGAAACGTTAAAGCATCTGAACGTAATGTCCATGAATGCAGTACATACAGCACCATCATTTGCCAACTATATCAATACCACTTACCCAGTTTACACATGTATCGGACACATTTTTTAAATGTATATATATATATATATATATATATATGGCTGTGTCTAGCTGCTATAGAGCACAGCACAGCACCGTTCTGATCAGCTGCCTGTGTGGGTGAACAGTGCAGATCTCTGGCTGATCTACAGGCAGATAGTACAATCCAAAGGCTGCTTTGGTTTGTCAGGAAACTTATCTACAGAGACCCCCGGCAGTCCTGCCAACGCTACAAACATGCAAATACACATGCACGCTCACACACACACACACATCTGCCTAGCCTACCTAGCCAGCAGAAGTGTACTTTAGAGTCGTTGATAGAAACCCAATGGAGATAAGACCAATAATGATGCGCAACATGCGCAACCCGCCCTCTCGAGAGGATTCAAAACGCAGCGGCCCGTCTGGTCTTCAACCTACCCAGACGCTCCCATGTTACCCCGCTCCTCGTCTCCCTTCACTGGCTGCCCGTCACGGCCCGTATCAGATTCAAGACCCTGGTACTGACCTTCCGAGCGGTGAATGGGACTGCACCCGACTACATCAAGTCTCTCCTCCAGCCCTACACCCCCTCCCGCCACCTTCGGTCCTCCTCTGACAACCGTCTGGTGGTCCCACCGCTCAAGACCGCCGGTCCCAACACAAGCTCTTCCCCTGTCTGGCCCCCCAGTGGTGGAATCAACTCCCCACCTCCATCAGAGACACTGACTGTCTCCCCACTTTCAAGAATAGGCTCAAGACACACTTGTTCCGGGAATACAACGGTACCTAGGAAAGATCTGCTGGACATGATGTTAGTTTCTCCCAGGATCAGAAGGACTCTTACTTAGAGACCTGCTGCTCTTGCTGGTTAGCTGTAACTGATTAAACTGTTGTTTGCTCTTCCACAGGTACACTCGTGCACTTTTAAGGTTCATGTTGTTCAATTGTAACTTGTTTAACTCCATGCTCTTATGATTCTTCCCTTTGGCACTTATTGTTGGTTTTTTCACAATGTACGATCCATGTTTGACTACTTGCAATGTTGGGGATATCTCGTTGTTATGATCAGTGACCTATGCACTATTGTAAAGCTCTCTCTTGGAAGTCGCTTTGGATAAAAGCGTCTGCTAAATGAATAAATGTAAATGTAAAATGTAAATAATGACTGTTGTCATGTGAATCATGGCTGATGCCAGCTTACAGAACTGTCATAGATGTGGGACTACTGAATTGTACAACCAATATCCTGTTGAACTTGATGGGTTAACCAAATCTCAGCAGAAGGAACACGGGTCACCCAGATGCATGATGGGAGCTCCCTCACCTCACTGAAGTGCACGTCCTGCATGCCTACGTCTTCCATCATGGCCGCCTCCTCATCAATGTTGGGGGTGATGACGCGGAATGATGAACAGCCCTGCCTGAACATACCTGGAACACACACAGAAAGAGATCAGCGTTTATATGTGTTTAAGTGACTATACTCATATCTTCCTACATTAAAAGTAGGCCACTTCAAAACAGTCCTGTGTTCATTTATTCAAACCTGCAACCTCACTAGACAACTCACCCAGAGACCATATAGACATGGCCTCCTTTCTAAGAGGTATGTCAGACAGACAGAGAGATAAAGACACAGACAGACAGACAGACAGGCAGACAGAGAGACAGACAGACAGAAGGGAGGACAGACAGACAGTGGAGGGCCTGTTAAAGGAGGTGCCCCTCCCTAAACTCTCAAGATGGCTCCATGTACTTGGCCATGAGTGACCGACCGGTGCTGTGATAGCGAAACTGTAGAGCCGTAAAGTCCTCTCACATGGCATAACATGCTCCCCAGACCCTGACCTGAGCCTGGCAGAAACTCTTATCTGGAGAAGCCTGAGAGTCTTGAACATGGAAGCAAAGATGGAGGTGAACCTTGAACAGGTGTCTTTCTGCATCACAAGGGGGTTTCTTATCAGTGTGTGTTCATATGAAATATTATCAAGGTTAAACCGTAAATGACCCCTTTAAATGGTCCCACTTATTCATCACTTCTTGTCTGAACTATAAAAGACTGTAAACATGACTAATCACTTTTTTAATGAGCTGCCCCCTTCACACGTAAACAGCTCTTCTACAGACTGAGGTAGTTACAGTGGTGCCACCAAGTGGGAAAAACGGAAACTCACTTTTCCTCCAGAGATACTCCGCCACAAGAGCTGCAACATGGACATAGCACATAGCTGCCTGCAGACCAACCAGAAACACACACTTAGAAAGCTTATGGTGGCGATAGAAAGGTCTATAATGACTGCTAATATCACTGCTAAGGACCAGAAACGACAACTTCACACACACTAACAAAATACTAGATCAGAAAAAAACATTCTTGAGTTTGTAGGACCAAGATATATTTCTTCAGCGTTGGTGCTGGATATTCAGGGCTGGTTCTCCAGGACTCCTGCCCCCCCGGCCCCCCCCGTGACCCACCTCAGACAGGGCTCCTGCCCCGCCCCCCATGACCCACCTCAGACAGGTCTCCGTTCTTGTTGTGAATGCGGGCCATGCTGTCCAGCCAGGTCTTGCGCAGCTCGGGCGTGCTGGCGTAGGACTTGGCCAGGCTGTACTGCAGGTCCACCAGCATCTCCGGGTCCTTCTCGTGCTCCTTCATCTGCTCCGTGGCCATCAGCACCGTCCGGATCCGCTTGGTGAGGTCCTTCACGTCCGAAGGGAAACGCGGTGTGCTACGTGCGGGGTGGAAAGGCATGGTTGTGGAGAATTATTATATCGAGTAAAACATTCTTTACAATGGAGAATACAATGGTGAAAGGGTTACGGTATGAGTCTAAGGGGCAGGGCCTGCTGTCCTCACTTTGATGGTCTTGTCGCTGTTGGCACAGTTGTTGATAATGGAGAGAGACTGTTGGAAGCGGGTTCCTCCGATGCCAATGACATCAGCGATGAGCTTACTGACGGCAATCACCACCTGGAAGGATGTGACAGAACAAACAAACACACCGTCGCTGAGTAAGCATCTCCTCGCTAGTCTTCGAAAAGGAATCCGTCTCATATAAAGGACACACATACACCCATGTGCCCGTTGACAGTGACTTAGCATTTCTAAGAACGATGAGCCCGTTTCAGATGTCACCTGCAGGTGCGTGCGGACGAAGGACTTGCGGCCGGTGTAGTCGAAGTTGCTCTTCATGAGGAAGTAGAGGAGGTGGGCGGCGTCGCTGCGGATGCAGCTCAGCTTGGAGTTGCAGCACTTCAGGATCTCGTAGCACAGAGACGCACACATGTCAGCCCGCCCGTCGAAAAACGTACACGGGAACTAGAACAGAGAGAGAGAGAGGGGGGATAAGAGAGAGAGAGAGAGAGAGAGAGGGTGGAAGAGAGAGAGAGAAGTAAGTGGAAGTAAAAAGAGGGAGAATCAGTTGATGCCTTAAAAATGCAGAATAAGCAAGACAGAACATTCTATCAGCCCGACAGCAAGCCGCACGCATGTCAGAGTGACAGGTGACAGGTGGGCGTGTCCCTTACCTTGTAGATGAAGGTGCGCAGCGAGGTGAAGACCTGCTTGAGCGCTGCCTCTGACTGGGGGATCTGCAGGAAGCACAGGTGCACCTGGAACACCTTCTTCATCAGCGGGTTGTGGCCCAGGTCAGAGCTCAGCTGGGTCTGAACACACCAGACAAACATGGAGGACAAACATCAGGCACGGAGGCGACAGTGTCATCGCTGTTCTGACAGACTAGAAGACAGCTAACGGCCAAAACACATTATCAGCCAAATGGATCCATAGGAGACCTCACTGAAAAACCTTAGTGAAGAAGTCCTCCATTGCATGGTTTAAGGGACTTAAATATAGATAGACTTAGGCTCCTACTTCCACTAAACGTGTTTACAATAAATGCATTCCCAGGCTGAGTCAGCGGAGAGAGACCGAGAGAGAGGAGTTACCTTGAAGCCCTTGATGAAGGTACTGAGCGTGTCCAGAACAGTCAGACACACCTCCGTGGTCACGTTGGCCTCCAGCAGGGACTGGCTGCACACGTCTGCGTCCGCTTGAGAGTATGCTGCACACACACCAAACACCAGGGGGCGACATTGAGAACCTGTATTACATGCCCCCTCATTCACAAAGGTCACCCACTAGTCAACTTACCTCTATATTGTCTGCTTGCTCATTGGCTGAATTTACATTTATAAATGTAGCATTTTATAAACCGACCCACAGTGTGAAGGCTGACAAGACTTACTGTTGTTAAAGGTGTGTGAGCTCTCCAGACAGCCCAGCTGTTGCAGGCGGGCGTGTAGTATTCCCGCCCTGTTACGAGACACAGGCAGAGTCAGAGACTTCCTGTCCTGCACTACAGGGCCCGCCCCCTCCTGGCTCCTGTTGGGTGAAGAGAGGTGGGGCGCACAGTGAGTGGTGGGCTGGGCTGTCATTCAGGAAAATAACGAGTTTGGTGGACATTCTCTGTAATTGATCCAAGCCTTCTCAATGGATTCTAAGATGAGATCTAAAGATCTAATTCAACTGAAAACTTTAGCTAAAGACTATACCTATGGAATGAGTAAACAAAAGGTACGAATATGGCAGACACTACAAACACACACACACACACACACATATAGGACAGCGGATAGAAGCACGTCAACAGCACACCAGCTCCAGGTAGAGGGTGAGGGAAAGGGCATCTTATTAAGAAGCAGCAGCATGCTGTAAGTAAAGGATGTGAGGTGATGATAGGGTGGAAGGTGGCAGGTGGGGGGTGACAGGGTGGTGAGGTAGTCAGCGATAGGTCTTACCCAAGCGGGAGAGGAGAGGCCAGCTGCCAATGGCAATAATTACATTGCAGCTCGTCAGCAGTGTTTCAGCCAAGAGAACACACACCAAGAGCGAGGGTTAGCAGAGAGAGGGTGTTCCTTACGCCGGTGTGTGTGTCCACATGTGTGTGTGTTTGTGTGTGTAGGTGTTTTCCCCTATCACAACTCAACGTAACGCGGGTCTGTTGAAATATGAACCTGCCATGTCATTGCATTTAATAAATACACACAATGAGTACCATATTGAGGAAGTGCCTGTTAACTACATTATTTGGCCATGAGAACCGGTGTATCCAACAGCATATTTACCTGGCAATGAATCTCTTCCCCATGTACCTGAACTGGTGGAGACACACTCTGCAGGATAGAGAGACAATAGTATTAGCTGCACATCCAAAGGATCTGTTGATATCAGCTGTTCATGAAGTCTGAAAGTGATAAACTAATGAGGAAACCCTATACCAACTTACTCCACCAGTGTGAAGAAGTCCATGAGCTCTGACGGTGAAGCTTTATTCCAGTATGTGAATAAAGCATCTGAAAAACACAGAAGTAACACCACCGATTTAGCATCACAACACAAACCACGGTGAGCGCAAAGCATTGTGGGTATTGTAGTGCCGGGGACACGTGATGCACGGTCTCACCATCTGACATGCTCTTCAGCACGTGCAGGAAGCACATGAGCAGGTTCTTGATCTCGTCCCGGTCCAGTTTGTCACAGCGCAGGAGAGAGCTGCCCAGGGCAGACGCACACTGGTTCTGATCGACACAGGGAGAGAGGGAGAGTGTCAGAGAGAGAGAGAGAGAGAGAGAGAGAGAGGAGAGGCAGAGAGCGGGGAGAGAGAACGGGGAGAAGAGACAGAGACATACAGTCACACACACAAAGGTGAAAACATAGTTCCGACCGTGGTCCATTTCCGAGAAGGTGATAGGGACTTTCTGGCCCAGAGAAAGGCTTGCATGTGTCCTTGGTAGTCATAGAGAAACACACACACAGCTTCAAAAGTCCACACTGCACTCCACAGAGGCCCCAGCATGGCTTTCTGCCCACAGAGAAAAGCGGTAGTAATCCCAAGTGATTTATATGGAATCTGATGTTGGAATCTTCAAGGCAAGAGAGAGAGCGCCAGCACAGCACACACACTCCATTCCCTGGGGAGGGACACTCTTTTGGGGTTAGGGTCGGGTGTAGAGGGGTACTTGAAGAGGAATGTCGCCATCTTCGCCTGGCTGTGTGAGAGTGGGCGGGGGGGTGTCCTGCGACACAGCGCTGCCCTGTGGTAGGACGCAGAGGGGCACGGAGAGCAGAGAGAAGTCCATGGTGACCCTCTTGGCCGCCCGGCCCAGTTGGGCGGAGTCCTCGGGCTCCAGGGGGAGGGGGGGCACGTTGACTGAGTGCCTCCTGAATGTAGGCTTGTCCCTCTGCCACCAGGGGAGGGGGGGGGGAGCGAGGACGGAGGGAAAGGGGTTAGAGGCTATGTCTTTGTTGTCCCAGTAGAGGCCCAACCTTTGTACACACATCCAGGCCTCCGCCATCCTGAGGTGAGGTCAGCCACACTGAAGGCTGGACAGGGTCAGGGACAACCAGGATCATTTGAAAACAACTGGGCATTTCACACACAGATAGAGACCACACATGTGAGACAGGCAACACACCTGAGCAGATATATTAGTTGGAACGATGTTGATACTGGGATAACCGGGTCGTTTCAGATTGTAACCGGACTGTCCGGTCTGGCTGACTCTTTCAGTCCATCTCTCTGTCTCTGTCTCTGTCTCTGCCTGTCTGCCTGTCTGCCTGCCTGCCTGCCTGCCTGCCTGCCTGCCTTCCTGCCTGTCTGTCTGTCTGTCTGTCTGTCTGTCTGTCTGTCTGTCTGCCTGCCTGCCTGCCTGCCTGCCTGTCTGCCTGTCTGCCTGCCTGCCTGCCTGCCTGCCTGCCTGCCTGCCTGTCTGTCTGTCTGTCAGCCTGTCTCTGCTGTCCATCTGTCTGTCTCTTGGTCACTTTGTTAATCCATCTGTCTTCCTCCTCCATACCTTCTCCAGGGAGTTGGTCTTGTCGCTGCTCTTGTCCAGCAGGCTGTTCCCAGAGTCCGTGCTGACCAGGGAGCCTCGGGAGTCGTTGTGCACAGAGCTGATGTTGTGGGTGGAGGTGTGGGGAGAGGCTGCAGTGACGAAGCAGAGGAGAGAAAGAACATCTGAAGTGATTCTCACCACACAGCATAGGATACCATTTATTTTGAGAAGAAAAAACACACAAACACACACACATACACATGCACACACACTTCTCACCTGTGCCAGAGATGACCCCAAACACATCCTTGTGTAGACTGTTGTCCAGGCAACCCCCTAGCCTCGGAGGAGTTACCATGGACACCCCAATCAGAGAGTCATCTCTGCCATTCTAGGAGGAGAACCAGAGAGGATGAACAAGGGAACGAGTCACGACGTCCTGCTGTGATTCCACTGTTGAGCACTGGGGGTCAGTCTTACGTTAGCAGAGTGGTTGTTTGTGAAGGAGGAGCTCTCCTTGACGTTGAGCCTGTAGACGTTGTCTTGGAGGAGGCCAAACAGAGGCAGGTAGAGGGTGGCCAGCCTGGACTGCTGACTCTGGAACAACACACGCTGGGTTACTCTATTTGACTATAAATTGAATTACATCAGTATCTATGGGAAAGACTTCAATCGTGTTCCTGGAAGTAAGGGTTTTGATTGGGCAAAAACGTGGTGCTGGGTGGAGCAGATGAAGTGGGCGGTCCTCCTCACCTTGGCACAGTAGCGTTCGTCGAAGGTGTGTTTGATCATCAGGCTCTTCAGCACCTGGATAGCGATCTGACGGATGTCGTGTAGCTCCTGCAAGGCTCCGCCCACCTCCCTCAGCAGCAGCCCAACCAGGAAGTGGTTTCGACAGAAGTCATCAGTCAGCGAGTAGTCCAGCTGCAGGTCTGAGAGAGGACGCATCACGGGGGTGTGCATGGGTGTGAGTGTGTGTATGTATAATGAGTAAAAAGCTAGATCCTGTACAAATGACGAAAGTGTGTGTGTGTGTGTGTGTGTACCTTGAAATCTCTGGATCCTGCCTTTTCCGAAGGGCATGGGCAGGTTGAGAGGGATGTAGTGCTCATGGTTACACACCTCCCGCAGGAACTCAAACTTAAACTCGTACAGCGTCTGTCGGACAGGAGCGGAAGGGAAACAAAGGAGTTCTGGAAGCTGAATATTCTGAAAACGCATTCCTCCACCTGTGATGACTCATCTTCAAGATGATGAAACTAACCTTGGGGTCTCCAGGTAAGAAGCAGTTGATGTAGTTATTAATCTGCTTGAAGACAAAGCCTCTGTCCATAAAGGTGAAACAGCGCTGGGGAGGACAGACACATCAGATAACACCCTTGTTTCCTCAAGACCGTACCCAGTAGTGTCTCAATACAGACACAGACACACACAGCAGTCTCGGTGTGTCCCTGTCTGTGGAGATCTGTCCTACCTTGATGAACACGGCCAGGCTGTGGTTGGCGTTCCTGGCTGCGTCCAGGTTGTCCTTGTACTTCTGGGTGATGTGAGGCATCAGCATATTGACCAGGGTCTCCACTGCATGATGGTAGGATGCAGAGAAGCGCTGGTTCCTCGACAGCTGGAGAGGATAACAGAGAAAGGTTTAAGAGAAGAGGAGAGGCGAGGAAAGAGGGAGAGCAAAGAGCAGAGGGTGGAAGAGCTCACCTTGACCTTCCCACTCTCAATCAAGTGCTGAGCCATAGACTTCACTAAGGCTTCAAAGAAGTACCACGAGTACTGTAAAACAGAAATGTCATATCTCAGAAGAAGAACTTGCACCAACACACACCGACACCCATAGACACACACAAACAGGGATTGTACCTTGAGCAGCTTGTTGCTTGTGAGAAAGTCAGTGGAGGGTTTGAGTATAGCTGTCATGGCTTTAGCTAGCTCCTCGTGGACCATCTTCACACTGCTGGTCATGTACGGTTCAGGCTTGAACACAAACTAGAGAGAGGGAGCCGAGAAGGTTCTCATCACTCTTAGCTTAGCATAATTTGCTGTATACAGACTTGCAACCACTAAAATAACACAATTCTGTGTTTTCTCTGGTCAGTGTAAGATAAGAAGTACAGGTGAAACCAAACCTTAACATAGGATCTCAGATAATGTTCAAGGCCTTCCTCGTGACACTGAGCTACAACATGCACCATCACCCTGGAGAGAAGAGAGAGTGAGAGAGAGGGAGAGAGAGAGAGAGAGAGAGAGGAGGGGGGGGGGTGGAGGGAGAGAGAGGGAGGGAGGGACAGAGAGATGATAAGAAGGAGAACAAGCCAGCAATGAAGAACACAGTAATAGTACAAGCCGACACCTTATTAAAATACCACACGAGGACTTCAAAGGGTTACAGCACGGTCCATACAGGACCTTTTAAATAAAAACACACATATGGTGAGAGTTAGCCACAGGTGAAGAACGAGAGGCTTCCCACGAACAAGAACAGAACGAGAACAGAAGACAAACTGGAAGTCGAAGTGAGGGCTGAGAGATTCCTGGGTATTTCAGCCTATAAGCTGAATATGGACCCTAGATTCTCACTTGCATTACACCGTGCTGACCAAAAGCGAAAGACAAATCAAATTCAAACAATACACAGGGCATTTTAGTATAAACCGTGACCGTCACCAACGGTTGTGGTTGACTGCTCACCTGGTAACATTGACCGCCACGTCCTCGTGGTTGGCTCTGGTCAGAACGCGAAACAGCTGGTTCAGAATAGTTGGCAGGAAGTTGACCATCACATGACCCTCCATGGCATGAAGACTCTGGAATAAACACACCATGAGCCAAAACACCTTCACCTGACTGTCATTATCTTTGCTGCCGCCTTTATTCAATCATCTTGTATGTATTATTATCATTAGGTCTCCTGAGGTCTCTCTGTACCTTCAGGTACTTGACCAGCTCCCCCTCAGATGCCTGTTCTGAACTCTCCATGATCTGGCAGTGGTGGAAGAAGTTGTGTAGATGTTGGTCCTGAAGGGAGAAGATACAGAGTGAGGCGTCAATGGCTGGAGGTCCACAACATTGTGGACTGGACACTAAACACCTCACCTTCTTCATGGGAAAAGACAGCAAGTTAGAAATATAAGACGCCATCAGAAACGATACGGGCTTGACAAATAGGCATCAAATACTGTACCCACCTGGGTGTAAACAGTGGAGACGAGATGAGTCGAGACTTTAAACAGGGTCTTCCCTCCATCCACCCATCTGATCTCTGGACCCGAGTGCTGGAACACACCATGAGGAGAAGGCCATGAAACCAACCATATTCCACGCTCTGCTTTCAGCTAAACCAATTAGCCCAGCCTGACACAGCACTGGTGCTCCCGCACAGGAGGGGCACCTCATTTGCTTTCTGGGAGGATCTTCAGTCAACTGGATTAGCCTACATTTTAATGTTAATGCCGTTTTACTGCACACAGATGAGAAAGCCTCAACAAGCTCCCAAACCAATCATGCCTAATGAGACGAAAAGCCAGCTGATAGATCTTCAGATGTATTATTGATCGGAAAGCAATTAGATGAATGATTTTACGCATGCCAAACACCTGATGACCACAACAGGTATAACCTTGATGACAAAGAGAGTGTGAGGCATAAGGAAGACAACGTTGGTCATTGGTTGGATATAAAAAAACTGACCCCACTAGCCAATCATAAACCATCTGAATGTTACCTTGACAGTGCCTTCCTGGCTGGCGAGGTACCCAGGGGGCAGGCTGGCAGCGACAGGTAGGTGCTGCTCGTTCATGATGACCCTGCCGTCCCTGAGCAGGGGCAACCATGCAGACCCCACTACACAGGAAAACACACACACACACACACACGATCAGAGGCAGTAACAGCTAGGGTTTTCATTAAGGGACCAATTTCCATTCAATTACAGATCGCATTCCCTAACTGTGTGAATGTGTGCGTGTGTGTGTGTGTATGTGTGTGTGTTTTATGTGTGTCCCACCTGGAGTCTCCACGAGGTCCTTCTTCTTGCTGTTGCTGTCACAGCTGACGTGGTAGAAGGTGAAGAGGAGGTGGTGCTTCTCGTGTAGCTGGGTGGGCAGCTCCATCTTAATCTGGGGCCAAAACAGAGTCGGTATTAATCAGAGAGACCTAGTTCCACACTGTCCAGATCACGAGTGCTCATTCACATGCTCTCGAATTCCAGTTCAAAGTTTGCTAAGCGTTCTTGTGTAGGATGTGGGTGGGTTCTAGTGGAGCAGAACCTCGTTGTAGAACTCTGGGTTCTGCTGGTGGTGTAGGACAGCAGCGTAGGCTTGCTTGGTGATGAGCTGTCCTCCTGGACGGCCGTAGATACACTGGAGGAACAAGGTTTGAAACACGCTTGGTCAGCGTCGCTAAGCCCCAAGACATCTGAGGGGTTTTCCAATAAACATGCAAACATAACTGTGCTGAATCATATTGAAATGCAATGTTGTGGCTGTTTTGGGGGGGATGTGCAGAGTATTGCAAGTTGATGAGAGGTAACGGGGGATGCTGATGTGTTTACCTTAGGGGCTGAGCATCCTCCTCGTCTGAGTCTTTGAACTCAACACAAACCGCAATGTTCCTTGCCTGAGGAGTTAGAAAAGAGAGAGAGAGAGATGCTGAATGAGATAATTGATTCCGGTATTTCAAACACACTGCAAAAGATACTTGCAGACATAGGCGCCGATACTGTGGGTGCTCCGGAGATCGAGCGCCCACGTGTGCCAGACTGCCAGTAGGCTACATTCATTTAAAATGTAATTTAAAATTACATTTTAAAGGGCGTGCGCCCGTGAGCACCCACGGAGGAAAACATAAATCGGCGCCTATGCTTGCAGAAGATATATTAAAAGAATAATAATCATAAGTTGAGAGAAACATAAATATGAAGTGTAAGAGACATGAATTCATTGTGTAATTCCCATTATTCCATCCAAGCCTAGGTACCTTAGTGAAGGCTTTCTGCCCGTCGTATTTCAGGTGTTTGGGGTAGACATAGAGGTGGTTGTTATAGATCGTGAAGGGCTGGGAACACTTAGCGATACACGGAACAAACTCCTCCACTTCCAGTAGAGCGCTGCCTGGCTCGTTGCCCTCAAAGTTCCTCACGGGGATGTAGGAGGAAGTGACACAATCTTCAGATACAGGAAACAGGAAAAGAACCAGAGGGACTGAGTGACATCAGCAAATGGTAAACTCTTGGCTGGTGGTGAATATAAGACTCAATTGTGAGTTTAATAAAAGGGAGATGATTTCACATGGGCTGGGGGATTGGCTGGTCCTACAGGCTTACTGGTCACATCTGGAGCCACGTTGTCTATGGTCACGTCTAAGTTCCCCAAGATCACCGGAAGCTTGGCCATCTTCTCTGGTCTGAGAGACAGAGGTAGCAGTTATTATCAAGTGTATGGTTGTATTGAAACGAGTCAGCTGTGAAGTTTATTCCACTCGATCTTTTGGAACCAGTGTATGCAAATGATCTGGGTCTGTCTAAGAAGCTTTTAATGACACTGCAGTCCGTCTATCAGGACCTCATTGCTATTTCTCGATCAGAACTCACTTCCTGAAGTCTGTCAGCAGTTTGAACATGTCCTCGTCTGACAGCTTGCTGCTGTCCTGTCTGTAGAGCGCGGAGAAACGAGCGCTTTTGTCCAGAGTTCCTGACGCGTCTTTGAACACAGGCCTGCGGAACACCAGAGAACCCTCAGAAGCACAGCAGGAAAGGGGGAGAGCTTCACAAGATATATTTAAATCCTTTTCTTTTGCGGTGGTGTTTTCCAACGAGAGCTGAGGCAGTTCAGAACCATGTTTTACGATCAACTAAGTTTGAGAAAACAGCAGTTTGAAACTTGACACAATCTCTCATCATGACAAAAAAAAGACTATGCAGAGTAACTTAGGCTTCCAGACCCAGTGAGAGATAAGCAGGTTTCTTGTACCTGGCTGCCCATGCGAAAGGCATCCTGTACTGGCCCAGTCGGCTACAGGCTGCCCTAGCATTCTTCAACACCTTCTGAGCCACCTGAGAAACGACATAGCAACAAAACAAAAATAAGAATTTGATGGCGGCTACAGAGTTCAGGAAGGAGGGAATTGTCAGCCCCCACTAGGTTAGTAAAACAAACCGGTGTGTGTGTGTGTGATCTGTACCTTGGTGGAGTCAGTGTTCTTCATGTAGGGTTCAGTACAGTGGGTGATTCCCCCCTGTAGGATCTTCTCTATCCGAGCCACAAGGAAGATCTCAGGATGGGGGCACGTCACTGAAAACACCCCCTGGAAAACATGTAGATACAAGGGGAGGGGTAGAGCTCAGGGTTGTGTATCTCTCCACTGGTGAACTTTGTCAGCCTCCTCGAAGAGACCACAGCTTTTCTATAGTGGAAGTACGTATCTACCTTCCTAGGGTACTGTAGCGCCCCCTCTGGTAGCCCGTTGATCTGCATGTCGCCCCCCAGCGGTCCATCCACCCCTCCGTTAACGTGCTGATCCGACCCTGGCCCTCCTGACCAAGAGCCGGATGTCATCTGTCGGACCAGAGGGTGATTGAGGTCCACGTGGAGGTCTGCTGAGATCTTCCTGCTGTTCTGAACGTCGAAGAGAGACAGGACCACGTAGAAGGGCTCCACCTAGGGACAGGGAGCAGGGGAGGGTTAACTGTCTGGGTATGTACGTGGGTGAGTGTGTGGTCTGTGTGTAAAAGTGATTTGTGTTCCCGAAGACAGGAGCAATGCCAAAGCGTTGGGCGTGTGTGTGTGTGTGTGTGTGTGTGTGTGTGTGTGTGTGTGTGTGTGAGTCCTCGGCAGGGCTTCTGTTTCTCTTTCCCAGGGCAGAGTGTTGTGCACATCACTGAGGCAGACCTCAGGGAGTGACAGCAGGAAACCACCATCAGACTGCTCCTAATGCATTATGGGAGTCATTGGCTGGTTTCCATGGCAAAACACATTTCCTGCACCACAACACTAATAGCGATGATTGGATCCAGCTAGCCAGAGCACAGGGGCTGTGGATGATCTTCTTAAGTGATTATGACCTAGTTGCAGCCATATTTACGAAAGTATATTTTCCAAAATAGTGCTAGTTTGTGTGTGTGCTGTGTGGTGTGTGTGTGTGTGTGTGTGTGTGTGTGAGTGTGTGTGTGTGTCATTGAGCCCTACATTAGTAGTCGGCCCATCGTCGTTTTCAGCAACACAGCTTTGGAGGTTGAAGGACAGGTCATGGCAGTTCACCAGCACACGCTTGCCAAACTTCTCCTCAAACTGCCTCACATCCGGCTCGATCCCTGAGAAGTCTAGTTTCTTTAGAGACATGACAGACAAAATGAGCCTGCGAAGCATACAGCGTCGTACCTTCGTGAAGTAAGCAGAATGATTCATTACAATTCACACAAAACCGTCAGGCCGTTGTTCAGCCACCTGTGTGTCTGGGTCCAGAGTGAACAGCTTCAGGCGAGTCTCACTCCTCATCTTGGACTCGATGTCTCTGGCAGTCTGGAGAGAAATGGAAAACCATTGTAGATGGCAGACTGACAAAGCAGTAGGTGACTGAGTGGTCCAAGTCTTAATGTATTGGCTGCCAGTTAATATAGGTCTTTCCATTTTCCATTCTGCAACAGAGCCGTTGGCTCTGCCGCTGGTCTGCCTCCACCCTGCCACGTTCCCCCCCCCCTCGGACACTCATCCAGAAAGCAGACAAGCTGGCCTCGTCTGGCCTCTGCATTTGGAGGCCTTGCACACACACAGCTAAACCAGATGTGTGTTGGGTTGGCACTTTCAAAGCAAGCCGGAACAGCTGGAGACTTCTGCTCTGGACACCCACATCTGCAGACGATCAATGGTGTTTGAGATCGGTTTCACCGTAATCCATAACACCAATATCGTCCCAACCTGCTCAGCATAGATCCAAGTGGGGCTTAGCCCGGGTGTAAAATGGTCGGCCATGACCAGTGTGAAAGGGTGTAGCAGCTTAGGTTTGAAAAACGACCTACCTGAAAACTGTCCTGAAAACTTCCTGTGGACGGGTCAGTCTTTAGAAGTTCATCATCTGTAGGAAAAGAACAAAATGCCTTTTCTGTTAGTAACAACGGCACTATACAATATGCATAAATGAACACACAAAGAGAGCCGCAGTAATCTTGAGAGCAGCTCAAGTATTTCACGGTTGACAGGTTTTCAACTGTAACTTCCCCCGAGTGATTACTGCTCCAACAAAGTCATCTTAAGAGGGAAGACATGGGTGGTCTGCCATACACAAGCATGTAGGCGCACATTCACACACTCTTGACAAATATTCAACAATTTCTCCCTCCTCTCCGTTTCTCTCTCACACACACACACACCGTCATGCAAATCTCCGTTCCTCTTCTCCTGCATGGCCTGTTCAAAGCTGCTGTGGAGGATCTTGTTGAGGGTGCTGATCCAGTCGTCCATCTCCCCCTCGCTGTCTGCCGCCAGCAGGTACGTGCTCTTGTCCTGCATCTTCAGCTCAAAAGCAAACCGACGCACTTTGCTGTTCTGCAAAACCAACGTGGGGAACGTAAACAAAAGATGTATTTAGGGAAATTAAACGCTGTGCCTGAAACCAAAACGAGTGTGTTACGTCTGGTCGCTTTCGTTCATGTTTCTCTTACCTGGACCACACCCATGCAGGAGTCTAGGAAGATGGTTCCTTTGGGCTCCTTAGAGGTCTTCTCATCCTTGTAGAAGTTGAGGTTGTAGGAACCGTCCCCGAGCTGGGCCAAGTGGAAGTACCTCCTCTTGAAGGACTTCAGAACGGAGCCAGAAATAGAGGAAGTAAACAACCGGACACTGAGAAGATCGTCTGGTTACTAAAAATACTGATCAGGGAGTTAGAGCTGGGGTGATGGGGCGTGGGATCTTGAAAGACTTGAGGCTACCGTACTACATTGGCTAATTTAGTTTCCATCTGCGCAGAGTTGTTTTGGGTAATGTAGTAGTAATCACATACTCTACGTTGAAAACGACTGTATTTTTAACTAAACATAATAGAGATTAGCTAAACCACAAAGGGCCCAAATAAGGGACATATAAACAAAGATAATGGTCACGGTATGGTCATTACCAATGCTGTTATGTGGGTCGTAAGATCTATATGCAACAAAATAATCAGTGTGTGCTTTTGGAGATGGATGAAGTAAGTAGTTGAAGTGAAGGTACTGAACATGTAACGAGTATCATGCAGTGTTTCTGAGGGAACCTACTCTCATTGTGACACTAATAGCGCTGTTCATGTTGGCTTTATACAGCCAGCCATGTTTGGAGACCCCTCCTTTCTGGGAGCCCAGGGAGGCCGTGTCCTAGAGAGGACAAAGGAGAAACACAATAGGTCATAAACATGCCACACACACATACACACACACACACACACACGTACAAACACACACACGTCCAAGTGGACCTGGAGATAGGAGCTGCCTTCAAGGTCTTCTAAAAGGAGTAGCAGTGTGTTGCGAGTACTGAGGAGAGTGTGTTCTCCACTGCATGTTCTCAGCCTTCACTCAGACATAGCAGCAATAGCATGCCTATGACTTTACGATAGAGGACTGTCCTAAACTTGTGTCGGGGTCACTACTGGACAGGAATACATGTGTTGCTTACATCAATGGGGAGAGAAGCAGGGGATGTTGACAGGGTCAGTCTGGGTATGTGCCAGAACAATCAGAAGCAAGATTTTTTATTAGTATTATTAATTAAGTATGAATTGATAAAAAGTATGTTGTTTTACCCAAGTAGGGTTTATAGTTCGGATTCAAATATAACGAATAGGGGATTGGATATAATAGGTGGTTTATTGAGGTAGAATGAGGTACCAAACACAGATTGTCTGTTGAAGGATTCAATAATGAGCAAGACACCTGCTGGGATTTCAAGACGAACCAAAGAGCACTCTGGGACTTTGCTGCTTACCTCATCTTTCTCCATGTCTTCATCCACCTCAAACAGATGGACAGGGAGCTTCTCCGGTCTGGACACCTTACTGTACAACAACACATTCAAACTATTTACAAGTACACTTACTTTGAATGCATATACATGTGATATATAATAGTTGTATAACAGCTCTGTCTCAATGCCTGACATAGAAATATGCCTGGTCCTGTTTGTTCTTCACTACATTGTGTTAACAGCACATTTATCTTTGTTACTACACTGCCTTATCAGTCTTGGCTTACAATGGAAATCTTCCCACCGAATCCACAGTTGTTATTACTGGTGACATTGTTAAACTGGGACAATGTCTCACTCTGTCCTACATCCTTCTCAAGGCCAGGTCTGAAATGCCAGTCCAAGTTCAGACACAGCTGAATGTTACACTCCCTAGCTAAAACTCGAGCCGCAGATGTAGTGAAAACCCTCTGACCTCCACAGGACGGAGCGAGCTCCATGGGACCTTTTAAGTAAACAACGCCAAGGCCAGGGTCAGAGGTCGCCACTTTTCATGCTCACTGGCTACAAGCGTGATATGTAGCATCTGTAAAGCACATTCCCTTCACAATGTCCCTCAGGGAGTGGGCCTCTAGAACCAAAGACATCGGGCACAGACCCCATGGATTGTGGAATACCACCCCCCTCCCCCCCCAGCCCCTCCCATGATGTTTTGATGTCAATTAACAGCAGTCCCAGAATAGCCCCAGCAGGCCTTGCTGAGGGAAACAGAGGAAGTCTGTTTATTGTTGACGTGGAGTACCTCCACATCTCAGGAGACAGACTCATTTCCTTTTTTCTAAGTATCCGGACAACACAATCGAAAGGCAGTAAACAAAGTGTGGATGGACTTAGCATGGCAAATTAAGTTCCACATCATTTTCAGTACTTAACTTAAAATGAGGGTTGACTTGATAACTTGTTGACTTGATGATCTTGAAGGCAATGTTGCCAACCTTTTAGCAGGATTAAGTTCCGTAGTACTTGCTTGTATTTACACAGTCAATTACATCAATACTTTCTCCTCTTAGTGACCCTGGAATGAGGCCAATGTTGACTTCATGCCAACTCAATGTCAAGGCCAAGTTGATGTGTGTTAACTATGAGAGAGAGGACCAAGTGCCAGGTCTGACTACGTCTAGTACAGTCCCAAGTGTCTGTCCTAGAAAGACCTACTTCAGAACCTCTAGTATTCCCCTCCAAGAGGGTTGTCAGTATAGCTGTGTGTAGAGGCATCAGAAGAGCTGTTTCAAACAATGCAGCGCCACACCTGCTTTTACAGCTGAGCCTGCCCCGCAAGGCAGCACAGCTGGTACTTACTTTGGGAGCTGGCGGAAATCTCCGGAATAATCCTCATATTTGTAATTGACCACATGCCAATCCGACTTGTATGTCTTGATACACTACAGATTGGAGAGATAGGGAGGGAGGGGGAGGGAGGGAGGGGGAGGGAGAGGGAGAGGGAGAGGGAGGGAGAAACGGGGGAGGGAGAGAGGGAGGGTGAGTGAACAGACGTAGAGACAAAAACTGAGAAAAAGAGTCGATGACTGGTCTTTTTAAACAATAACAAAGTGCCACTCCTTAGAAATGCATAGCGAGGAGAAGATTATTTTTCTACCTTAATATAAACAAAGTTAAACCAATGAATAGAGGTTCTAATACTGGAAGTGTGGTCCAGACTCCAAAGCCTGAACCCATTATAATGATTAGGATGATTAAATCACCTCATAACAAATTAGATTAGCTAGCAAAACATATACCCTTAGGACTAAAGGATTTGGCAGGTAGGCTTGGGTGGGTGGAGAACTCAACCTAAGAGCATGGTAAAACCAGCCAGCTACTCACTCATTATGAAGTATTCAAAAGACTTAGCTGTGTCGAAGTTCTATCAAACCTGAATTATGACTTCTACAATTGTCATTGGTTAACCGTTACAAGGAAAAACATCTTAACCAGAGACATGACCCTCCTGCAAAAGGCTGCAGCTGGTGATGATGTCATGACGTCACACCCTCGCTCCCACGCCACAGAGGGGAAATCTCCCTGTACTCCTCTAATCCGACCACACCCTGCCCCCTGGGACCCCTTAGACCACATGATCTTCCTGGGACGACACACACACACACACACACACACACACACAAGCAGACACACAGAAACAAGCACACACACATACAATCGTATACATCCCCACCCATATACTGTACCCAGAAACCCTATTGGAAAGAATGTTAAACCAAATGCTCCTGAACCCATATGAAGAGGTCTCCCCCACTAGTAGACAAACATACCATGTCTAACCCCAACACACACATTCGAACGCTATTGAAAACCCGTAGCAGTCGTAAAGTGAAATATCTTTCAGGTTTGTCTGAAAGGACAACTTGGTCTGTTAGCTCAGGTGTGTGTCAGTCTCACCTCCTGGACAAACAGACTGTGGGCCTCCTTCTCAGCGCTCCCCGGCACCGTGGAGAACGTGGTCCTACCCTGGCGCCTGAGGGTGGAGATCTGAGGAGACAAAACACAAGACATCACTCGTCCATGCTAACGGCTGAACACTTTGGGCCTTGTGTTCTGAGCAGAAGATGACCCCGTCGCATTTAGGCAGATACAGAGGAAGCTAAACAACCTAAATCTTTCTTTAAAGGGTGTTTTTTGTCCTATATTAGGCGTTATTACGGTCTGGGAAGCAAGTCCTTAGAGGAAAATCGACTGTCTTTATTCTTGTTCTCTTTAGGGACGTATAGTAATAACACAGAATGATGAGGGTCTGTAGAAAATGCCCCAGAGCTTCGTCGCACATCTAATTCTGCTCCTCTGGGACAGACTTCCATAATGGCTTCAGACAGAGCCACAGGCAGCAGTGAAACCAGGACAGGGCGAGCCTGGAGGCAGCATGACACCCAGACACCCATCTTCTGAAGTGCTGAAGGGTTGTGAAAGTCCAGCGGTCCTCGTCGTCCCAGTTCGAAGTGCTCCTCCGCTCACTCAATAGGGAGCAGTGACACAATGACCTACTGTACTCTTCAACTTGTGGCCAAAGCTGGAGTTACATCTTATTTTACACAGCACCCTCCATTTCAAACCCACTGTGGCACTTTTGATTCTATCAACAACAACAAAAAAAGGTGTATTTATCACCAGTAGTTCAGAGGGAAGCACACCCTGCTCAAAAAAGTACACAAAAACTATTAAATTTGCATTACAGTTTGTTATTAAAAACATATTTAAACATACACAAGATGAGAAGAGCAATTGTATTAGTACTGAGTTCCAAAGGTCAGAAGGTGTCCAGTTCAACACCACAGCCCATCCAACAAACACTGACCAGTCAGCTCTAGAACATCTTAACAAGTCCATGTCAAACTGTGTGCAACCAATTAACAGCATTCCTTTCACGCCCATTAACCCTGCATTGAATGGTTCCCAGTCTGTGTGCGTGTGTGTGAGGGAGTGTGTTCCTGTCCTGCTAGCCCCCCCAGGGGCGGAGAGCTGGGGGATGTCAGGCGTTAAATCTCCTGGAGAGGAAAGGGCAAGCGCTCTGGTAGGATGGATGGAGGGCTGATGGAGGGATGCTCCAGCAGAGTGACGTGGGGTGTGGAGGGATGTGGAGATGTGACAGGCCAGAAGACTTCATCATTACAGGACAGTAGACCGCAACCAACACGTTCTTTGCTTCGGTCAACCGCTGCCCAAATGGTTACTTTACCTACCCAGCAATCCCTCTCTCTCTTCCTCTCTCTCTCTCCCTCTCTCTCTCTCTCTCTCTCTCTCTCTCTCTCTCACGAGTCTGTGTATGTATAATGCGTATTTCCGTGCGAGTATGCCCGCTCATCGAAGTGTGAATGATTAATTTCATGCGAGGACGGGGGGAGTCGGATGCATGCTTGTGTATGTGTGTATTGTATGTGCTGCGCATCTGTGAGAACCACATGTGCTGTGGGATGTTTGCCAGACTGAAGTAGTTTGTCAGGATGACAATACTCACACTCACAGTCGGTGAGAGTCACTGTCACTAAGGGCTAGGTCTGACTAGTGACTGGCACAGAGAATACTGCCAAACAATAGTCACACTCACAACCTGACAGACAGCTATCATGGTAGCCGTGAATTGAACAATGTACAGTGTCAACACTGCATTGATAATGATTTACTTTAGTTAGAAAAAACATGATCTTTCAGTGGAAAAAGTCAGTTGACTAAGAATCCTTTCTGTTTCTCGGTACTCTCTGTGGGTAGACAAGCCAGCCAATCAACAGCCTGACTGCATCTGGTCTCCCCTGTCTGTCCAATCCAAGCGGACATACACCAAGTGGAGCCAGGAGCTCAGAGGCCATGTGTCTGGCTGGCTGGTGTTCAGGCTTGTTAATGGGAACCACATGGAGGGCCAGACTGCCTCGCTCTGCCCCTGACACACCTACCACACCCAGGCCTGGACTCCACCTGAGGGCCCAGCAGTGCCAGAGAGAGGCGCACTACCAAACACCCAGCTCCCAGTGTGTTTCTGCATGCTCCTACAGAACGCACAGGGCCATTAGGTACCACACAAACAGTGCAACGCACAGGGGGAAAAAGGGTAGATTCACAGATTCCCACTCCCAGACTCTTCTGGCGACATTACAACTCCGAGACCATGGAGAGAGAGAGATCTCTTTGTCTTTCTCGTCCTTTTCTCTCCGTCTCCACACCAAGATCGAGGAACGGTGATGTAACGTTTACTCAGGGTATTGGTTCCTTTGAACACAAACAGCATTTCTACAGAGCGTGCAAATGCTTCAAGTGGCCTGAGAGCCAAAGGACACACGGGGAAGAAGATTTACGACCACTTACACATGTGGGCTCTCTTTCTCTGGGTGCCGAAGGTTTGAAATTGTTCTTACAAACTCAAATTCCCGCTGGTGCTAAAAACGAGACATTCTTCACAAAACGGTTGCTAGACAGAGGGGAAAGTGGATGAAGGAGGGGTGGTGAGGACTGAACGGGTATTCTAGAACGTGGTATTCTGTGGTGGTGGTGGTCCAGTCTCACCTGGAAGTCATCCGGAGGGAACTGGAGCATGTCTCGCAGCACATCACTGATGATCTGGGTCTTCCTCTGCAGAAGAACACTCTCGTAGTCCAGCGGCTCGATGACCTTAGGCTTCACCTGGAGGGACACACAACAGCAGGTCGTTAGCTTAGGTGGAAGCTTCCGGAATGAAAGCTTTCAATGTCAGAGGTCGAACCTCAACCTCTAGGGACGGCTTCAAAGACTAAGCTTAGAGAAGAACTCAAATGTTTTTTTTACGGACGATCTCCACTGATATGTTTCGTATGTCAAACTCAATCAAGCAACCGAAACTTTTAAATCTTGGATGGATCATCAGAGGCTTGTGGCCTAGTGTACATTGTTGTTGGACAGAGGCTGCTCCCTGGCACACGCAAAGGGGATGAATGAGGCTGGAGAGAGGGAGGGGAAAAGACAGAGGGATGAAGGAGCAGAGAGGACGGATGGAGCGGAGGGCCGTGTGTGCCACAGTACCAGTCACTGTGGCATGAGCTCACACGCTGTCCTTCAGCTACACAGCCTCTCATTGGTCCTCTCAGACCATCCTGTTGTCCAATGACAGCCCACAAGTGCTCTCTTGGGAGACTATGACTTCATACCCATGCCCACAGGCCAGAGCAGGGCATCGGTGCTGGGAAACAGGTTAAAGGTCTGGTGGTTCACTGAAACACCCGCAGCATTCCAAAACAGAGCTTCAGCATTCCACGGGGAAACACCCTAAAGGGGTCCCAAGAACCCCACAAGCATTACAAAGATGAAGATGTTCTATCAGATGTGTGTGTGTAGGATTGGAAGTGGACTACAGTAGGTTACACATCATGTCTGTATTGACTAATATGATGTGTTAGTGAATGTGATGTGAGTCTATATAGGATAGGATATAACTCTGGCTCTTGAAAATCCAGCAAGCTTTGTCCAAACACCGCCAGGGTCAATAAAGTCATCTTACTCCTATGTCTGAGTTCTGTTGATGGTTTATTATTTCAAATCAGGCTCCAAAGCGTTATTGTAATTCAGATTATTTTGGATTAATCCCCTTGGGTGCCTTTCCAACCAATACAAACAGACCTCCGACCAATTACACAGACGCCTGAACACAGCTTCACCTATAATTCTTACAATCCTGCAAGAGCCTGGAGGATGATGTCAGTATAATATTCCCTCAGTTTAGAGTGGACCACATCCAGATATTCCATATGGACTTTCACTAATGAAGATCATCTGATAATCATAAAAACATCATCTTCATTTCCAGCTGGACACTCGCCACTGATGCCTGACGATAGCCCAGCATGTTTCCATCCAACACAAACAGTCCATATGAACACAATACACAGCCAATCATCCGCTAGTTGAGACAGAGTCTCACTCAGAACACACAGCATGTCTGGAGTGGACAGCACAGATCTGGAGTTTCCTCAGGATTCTTCACCAGTTGGCTCCACCTCTCATGTCGTACAGTAGTAAACTCGACATGTCTCTCATCCTCTATAGATCTCTGGTGCCATGTAGCCATGCGCTCTGGATTACATGATATGAAAACCCTGTAATCCGCATGTCATGCAACATGATTATGGAAGGATGGAGCAGGGAACGAGGACTTTCAGTGCAATGTGTGTTCTAGGCTCCGCATGCATAAAAGGGTTCTGTTTGTTTATTTCCCAGATAAAGTAATAAACAGTGCAATGTTCTTGACTATCAATGGCTACATGAAGAAGATATTGTTAGAAAGTAGCTATGGATTAGTGAAAATGTAATATACCAATCATTCTAAAACATGCACAATCTAGGCAAACAGTTTTGGGGTTCCAATGTATATCCCAGAGTACAGGAAGAGTTAAGGCATGAAAAACTTGTGAGTGCTCCAGTTCTAAAATAAGGATTAAAAAATGATTCAAGTCCTAGGAGACAAAATGCCCTGAAACCTATAATCTTCCATTGCAATCCACATTAGTAACATCACCACTTAACAATCACAACATCTCAAATGAATCAATAGAACTCTTTCTGTTTTTAAGTGATAAAACAAATCACAAACCCAGCTAATATCCCAGCTAACGTATAGACATGGTCCTGGATCCAGGCTCAACCTTGCCACCTGATGTGGGTTCTCACGCCAGACTTACCCCTGCCACCTGTGGGGTGGCCTCCAGCTCTCCCTCGGCCTCAGCCAAACTCTTGTACTGCCGGGGAGACTCAATCACCAGCTCCTTCTTGGCACCTTTGCCAGCCCGTCCCTGCATTCTTAACAACCCAGATACAGCCCCCAGGTCGAAGGCTATTGCAGTATTCCAACAACACAGAACACACGTTTCCAGCCTCTAGGTCACGGCTGTCTCGGAGAGAGAGCCATGCTCAGTGGGTGTAGGTTCTCAGGTCTGAGAGTTCCCCACTGGAACTGCGACTCGCCTCGTCTCAATCCCTACGACCCTGCCTCGCTCGCTCTCTTCCTCCCTCTCACACACGCTGTCTCTCTCTCTCGTGCTCTCTCTCGTGCTCTCTCTCGGGGCAGAAGGGAAAGGGCCCCTCCCACACACAGCTGTGCAGCTGTGGAGGCGTGTGTGTGACAGAGTGTGGGTGTGTGTGTGTGTGTATGTGCATGCATGAGGGAGGATAGAGGGAGGGGATACAATATTAGATCACTCTATCTAGCTCCACTCCTCCACAAAAGTTCCTGGGGGCCATGAAGTCAAACGGTCAGCTGAGCAAACCAGATCCACCTGCCACACTGTTTCACTGCTCAAAGCAGAGAGAGAGAGAGAGAGAGAGGAGAGAGAGAGAGAGAGAGAGAGAGACACAGAGAGACACAGAGAGACACAGAGAGACACAGAGAGACATACAGAAAGAGAGACAGGAGAGATACTGTATGAGCACCTAGAATTACTTTTTGAAACTCCAAATCCCCAACAATCAACAGACCTAAACCGGAGAGCTCCTCCGACCCTCGTCTCTGAGTCTGAGCCTGTGTTGATAAAGTCCCTCTCCGCAGTGATATTTGGGTCCCCCTTTGATCTGTTGCTATGGCGTCTCCTGCCCAGCAGGCACCCACAGCGGGGTGTGTGAACACACACTTCCCCTCATCCGGCCCTTAGACGGCCAGGCCTGGCTGACAGCATTCCCCTCTCCACTTGGTGAGGAAAGGTTAATGCCTTCATCTCTGGCTCTATCTCTCCCCTCCCTCTGACTTTCTCTCTATTTCTCTCAATCGCCCCTCTCTCTCCCTCCCTCTCTTCTATCTGTGGAGGAGCAGTCTGAGTGGCGGGGAGCAGTCTCCTAAATCAGTTGAAAGTCTCCGTGTGCCAAACAATGATAACATTTAGAATCGATCATCAAACAGGAATTAATGTGGATCACTAATCTAATCCGGGATTTTTTTCCTTTTTTCTAATCCTATAGGAACCTGCCTACAGATGTCCATGAAGACATTAACATTCAGATAAACAGTTTGTTAAACACACTCGACCTTACAGTAGCCTGACATTCATCAATAACCACTCCCTCATGTTCTGTCATGACTCAACAAACACAAGCCATACCAAATACATCCAATCATATGCTGTGGGTTACAATCGTGAGAGTGAACAAGAGAGAGGTAGAGAGTGTGCAGAGAGAGAAAGGCAGGAGTGACAAACAGAGAAAGAGCCAGGGAGAGTGGATGCCATGACATGGGTCGGGCTGACTTCAAAGGGACAATCTCTGCATTGCAGTTTCAGCATCATCATTACTTCCAAGCTACTGTACATAGAGGAAAGACCGAACATGAGTGTGTGCGTATCTGTGTGTGTGTGTCAGTGTGTGTGCGCGTCTTCTCATAGTCTCTTTGATATGCCTGTGAACTTGACATGATTTTCATTATTTATACGGTCAAAAAAATTAAAAATCAAATACAAAATATTCACTAACTTCCCATGGGTAATCCCTCGCTATGCCACTATAACATGACCACCTCTCTGTTATGAAAAGAGACCCACACAATAACTGCAGTATCATTTAATTGGGCTCAACCCTTGGGAATGCATACCAGAATCATTGTGAAATCTTAGATTGGACTATGCGAGTTGGGCTGTGCTGTAGCGGTTCCTCCTGTGGACGGTGTTTCCCATACTGATAGAGAAGCTGGTGTGACAAAATCAGACACCATGATAATGAGGCTGCTGTAAATTGCTCCCACTGCCATCGCCATCCAACCAGACTGGTGGAAATGCTCTTGTAACCAGGCTAAACCCGGGCTTTGTACTTGGGTCTCGTGTGTGTGTGTGTACGTGTATGTTTGAAGTCCATCCGAATAATGTTTTACCATGTCATGCATGCAGAAGACAGAGTTAGGAAACAAATGAGTGGAACAGAGAGTGAGAGAGAGAGTGTGAGAGAAAGAGAAAGAGACAGAGAGAGAGAGAGAGAGAGAGAGAGAGAGAGAGAGAGAGAGAGAGAGAAATAGGGTGCCTATTTGCTTGAGACAGCTTGAACCCATTAGATCATGTGAGCCCTCCACACCCTTCCCCAGACACATACACACACATAGACCAACAGGCCCAGAGAGAATTGCATAAGAACAGATTGACGTCATGTTTGGGAGCCAACCTTCACTACAGGGCTAATGGGGATAGAGAGTTGAGGGTGTAACCTGAAAAGTAATTAAATATGCCCTATAGGCCACACACACAGATTTGTATAGTTTTCAATATTTTTTTATTTTAAGTGTTTACCAGTTAGTCAAGTTAACTTAAATGACATAAGTGCAAAGGTAATTAAGTAATGCCCTTTAGGCCACACACACACTCTCAAGGGATATTAAAGCTACTTTAAGCATTCACCAGGTAACAGGCTGATCAGGTCAAGTCAACATGAACTACAGAAATGCAAGGCAAAATCTCAACCACAAAGACATAAAACGTCCTTCACTCTCTACCAGTCCCCTGCTGCAATACACTGAGGAGAACCAGGTAGCGAGAAAACACATGTCATCCATTTGCCAATGTGAAATCTAAGAAGGGAGTTCCCAAGCTGGATGAGTGATGTGAGGGACTCTATGATGTCACCACAGCGTCTTAAAGGCAGTGGAGACTCTCTGGTCTGGGACTGGTTTATTCAGGACACCACAGAACATCTCTGAGTTCAGGCCAGACATCTTGTAAACAACGAGGAGGCATTACGTTTATGATTATCATTTGTTATCCATAAAGGCTTATTTGATCATGGTGAAATGTAAGAGGATGATTCCAAGAAAAACTTGGAAGCATGGTGTAAACACACATAACTTAGTAGCATACTGGAAACATTTGTGAAAGCTAATACCGTAATGCATTATCTTAAAGAGGTAAAGGCTACAAAACCACTTAACTCAGCGCTAAGGCACCGTATTAGTAAAGCTTTCTGTGACAACAGGAGAAGCCCTATACTGAGAAAGAGCGTTCCACCCTTAACCTTGAACCAACCTAGCCGTCCCCCTCTCCCTCCTGCCAGACTACACCCCTCCCTCGCCCGCCCGACCATCTCTCGCCTCTCCTTCACCCTCGTCCTCAGCGGTCACTGATCGGTCATTAAATCACATTGACTTGGCATGAGGACAGCTTTTCATGAATGGAGTTTGCCTCCGTTAATGAGCTTGGCGTAGCACTGCGTTAATCTGTAGACATGTCGATGTCTTCGGGACAAATCCACAAGAAGGCAACTTTCCAGCTTTGACATTCCTATGATCTTAAGCCACTTTACACGCATCTACACTACACGGGATATCCAGACATGCACTTGCACTCACTCATACAGTACACACACACACATATCACCGCTTGAGCCAAAGTTAAGCAAATGTACTCCCCATGCTGTATTAGAAAGGCTGACTGGTACACACCACTTACCCCAGGAAGACTTTCTCATGGGAGACCATTAGCAGAAAGCTGGTAATCTTTGCTGCCAGCTAAAGCCGAGCCATGTATAGTTTACCAGGCTTCCACTTCAACTAGGAATGGTTCATGAAAGATCATAACACCATCTTTAACATGCAAACAGTTTGGTAGAAATAAATATACAGTATATATATATATATTTTTTTTTACACAATTTAAGATGAGTATGTAAAAAGACTACTAATAGGCTATGTTTCCAAAGCTAGGTTTACCAGTGCTGTGGTGGTTTTCCAGGACTGAGCCCCCAGTCTCAGGCTCAGAATGTCCTCCTCTTCCTCCAGCACTCCCAGCTCTGCGGCTCCTTTATACACATAGCCACAGTTCCTCTCAAGGATGGAGCGAAGCCCCTCAAACAGAACCACACTGGTGGTGCAGCCCATGGTTCCTCCACCCACACCTGACCATCACCCTCCAGGAGAACGCTGACCTCTCACCCCCTACCTCCCGCCTCGCAACTTCAGACTTCCACTCTCGGTTTCTGACCAGCTAGAGGCAGTCCAACAATCATGAATCTTCTAATCTGCTTAAGTGTTATTTTCACTCAGGAAACCCCCACTTTGGTACGTCCATATTTCTTCAAGTCCACAGAGGATGAGGGGAGGTTCTAGAAAAATCCTCTGTATAATCTCTCGAGAGACAGATTTTTGTCAGACTGATTCTTCGCGTCAGTCAGCGTATAAGGATCTGCGGCAAGATGCCTGTTAGCAGTCAAGTCAACTGAAGTTGAAGATCGAAGATAAAGTCCGGGAGCTAATTCTCTGCTTCTGTGCTACGGCCGCGAACCGCACGCTCCTCTGGGGTTGGTCGCCCTGTGGACCGCTCAGCAGAGATGGAGGGATGAAGAACGAGTCCGGGAGGGAAAGAGTTGAGCTGCTCTCTCAGTCAGAGCAGGGCGTCGACTCTCCTCGCTCTCCTCTCTCTCTCTCTCTCTCTCTCTCTCTCTCTCTCCCTTCTCCTGCTGCTGGTGGTGCTGATGCTGAGAAGCGCTCCGTCTCGCTTCCTCTCTCTCGCTTCGTCTGTCTCCGTGCCCCTCCTCCTTCTCCTTGACTCTCCCTCTCTCTTTCACTGTTTCTCACTCTTCCATTATACAGATCACTCCTTTCATTCACACTCTGCTCTCCTTGTTAACTGTGACATTGTGGGCGACAAACACAACTCACACACACACACAGAAACCTGCACCATAAACCATACATATATTGGTATACAGTCATCATTTTCATGTCATTCTTTTGGATTAAAGGACAAATATAGAAATTAGCTGACTCACAGTAGGCCTCTAGTACTTAGACCTCCATATCACCCCCACTAACTATACACTAACACACACACATTCACACACCCCTTAATGCTTTGACCTGATTCATCCCACTGTAACACAGACCAAGCTCTGTGCTAACATGGCTGAATGCTAATCCAGTTCCTGTCAGGTTGGATGTTAGCACTGAAGGCAAGAGTAGTGGGCAGTGTGAAACGCTTCTCTGGATTTGCCTTCTTTCTCTACCAGCACCTCTGAATATTTCATGGGGACTTGACACAGTCACCTACTTTAAAGGGGTATGATGCAGCAAAACGGATGATGACAACCTAAGTAAACCAGTGAGAGAGAAGCGTGAGAGAAAAAGGGCGAGAGCAGGAGGAGAGGGAGGGGGAACGGTGGGTGTGTTTCCAGAGGGCCAATACATCAAACTAAGGAGGATGGATTTTCCATTGAACGAATAAATCATCCTTGTAAAGGGAACTTGTCTCGTTTTAATCCAAATGAAATCCTCCCCCAAAATTTTCACCACAAAAATACATTGTCTTTCGCGAACCGTGCTGTGGTTTCTGTTTGACTTCCATTCGCAAACCCCACCCCTCCATACAGAGCCATCCCATTAGGGCCGTCATCCAACTTGTGGACGCATTAACCTAATGAACATCCAGAGGAGCCAATCCAGGCCTCTAGTGCATCGACACATCTTCCAACAGATCCCTCCTTAAGAGTCACCCCTACACACGCACAGATACACGCACGCACAAACACACACACAGACGCACTGAGTGTAGTCATATAAACCATGAATGTGCAGTGGTGTCATGCAATATGAATATGAGCATGAATACATGCTATCATTGGAAACTGTCGTCAGTCCCTGTAATTATTGTCTGCAAGCACTTCAACATCCTCTGGATAGATGCTAAGCATGGAGGCCCTGGAATAATACATTCTTCTCTCCATATAAACTTTTATTTAGACATTTGTTCCCAGAAACTCAACTTTATGGCTTCATATTTTTACTCAGGAAAATGTCTTGTTAGTTTGGACAAAAATCTGGATTTCATCGTCTGACCCTTTTAACTGCTGTGCCGTTTACGTCACTGAGCGTCTTTTCATCTGTGGAGGAACCAAAATGAAATATGAGAGCTTCGCATAGAACCTTAACACAGTTTGTCTGTCTCCAGGCGATGGAGAAGAATCCTACATTTCGGGTCATGCCCAGACAAATAACTGGGAGGGTTAACCATGTCACAGGCTGATGCTCTCGTGTATTTGTTTTAGGCCTTCCTAACCCAACAAAAACCCATAGCTGTCATGTATGCTGTCATTTCCTCTATGCTTTCTGACAGTACATTGCCAGCAGCAATCGACAGTTATGTCTGCTCCTGTACTGGGAAGTCTAAGCATGCCTGGATATTTACTACATTCGATATAATCCACAACTTTCTTATCTCTCACACCAGAGACCAAGGACTGTAATGCTGAGTTTTTGCACCCCTGTTGCCCCCTAGGGGTGGACTTTGGCACTGCCACCCAACCAATGCACAGTCATTCCAATAGGTGCTGGAAGGCAACACCTGAAACCCTAATCTATCATTGATGCAACAAGCCAGCAGTGGTAGAGACTTGTGTATGACATGAAGACTTGTTGTCGGAGTGATCTAGAATCAAACCAACCACCTAGGGTCTGGGTTACGCTTCAGTGGGAGTACTTTTTGAGTGCCCGGAAGGTATTCATGGCAAGTCAAAGTTGAGACCCTTTCAGATGGTTTAATTAGGGGATATTAATTGACAGGCTGGCTTCCACCATGTTCATTAGGCACTGTCCTCCTAGCAACCAATAATCACGTCAGCCACACACTGCCACCATTGTTTAGGGTTAGACCTACATCCCAAAGTAGGCCATGCAGTATTGAGTCTCAGATCAGACCAACGCTACAAGCAGCAGCTAGTTTTTAAGATTTACAATGAAGAATTGATATGACAAGTACTACTTGTGCAGTGTCGGGCATCTCTGCATCTCAATCATTTGATAACTCGTAGCATGACACACATTCCACATGGCCAGTCTAACTAGTTGGATAGGGAGTTCATCTCAGGAGACTGGTGTCAGGTTCAAAAGGCACCACTTGCCAGCAGCCTCCATTCGATGAGAACCTAAAATGGAATACGACCCCTCCTTTCTATTGTTCTTTCCTTGAATGGACACTTTATTCATGTGAAACTATCAGAAGGGGCCGATAAAAAGAAAAAGTACAAGCAACGCTTCTTTATGCAGCAGGAGAGTGGATCTGTTGCAATGAACGACATTTTCTCTCTGAGATCACATACCGACTTGAATCTGCCCCGCGGGCATGTTCTTGATGCTCAACAGAAAAATGCTCACCCTATTCCAAGACAAACCATGCGCCTTGCAAACAACTGCTAAAACATGTTCTGGTGGGTACAGACTAGCCAAACTCGAAAGGTAACCCAAAAGGTGAACAGATGAAGCATATGAGAAAAAAGGGCAAGAGAAACACAACAGACTGTATAGACAATATAAATGCTTTTTATAACATCAAATATAACATCAAGAATATAGCCATCAGCAGCCAGTGAGACCAGTGGGCCTAGTCCATCCTGCTGCCTGCTGCCATTGTATCATGATATGATGCCAACAGCATCAGAGTGCAAATCTCCAGATAATCTCCACAGGGTTTTCTTCCACACAGTAATCAGTACAAATCCCCCTGGAGCAGCGTTGAACTGCTGGCCACAGATGAGGCGAGGGGGGGAGGTGGGATGTAGAGGTATCAGGGTCCACCACTGGGTCACAGACCAGCTCTTATAGCTTCTAAGGGAAAGACATGGCTGCCCAGTCTGGTTGTTGTTTGTGAGTGGATTTAAAAGCTAGGTGACTAAAATCTGCAACTAGAGAAAGTATGGAAGTATACGCTGACAGATATCAGTCAGTTAGTCTGATCGCTTATGTGTGTGGGTTTGTGTGTGTGGCAGGGTGTGTGTGTGGGGGGGTGCCCATGCCCATGCCTGATGTATGTGTGCATGTGCGTGTGTTTATACGCCTCTGTGGTGGAAGTACACAGCAGGGCTTGGCATGCAAAACAACTCAAGTCAGCAAGGCAAAGAGAGGGAAAAAATGAGGTATAAAAACTGTCTAAGCCAGCATTTCCTTCTGTTGGAAGTGATTATTAAAACTGCAGGGACTGTCTTTACAGCTCGGCAGCTTGGCCGGTGAGCACACCACTTTGTGTACTAAGGTATGGCCACATGCCCACGTCTACCAAAACTACACACCAGCTAAAAAAAGACTGTGTGAGTCACAGAGAGAGAGAAACACACAGAGAGAGAGAGAGAGAGAGAGAGAGAGAGAGAGAGAGAGAGAGAGAGAGAGAGAGAGAGAGAGAGAGAGAGAAAGAGATATGAAAGTAGTGTGCTTATGTGTGGGTGCATGTGTACCCAAACCTCCAAAATACTTTGCAGAATGGATGATCAATCTCAGTGCTGCTTGTGATCTTCAGTGTCTGATTCGCTGTACTTTGGCATGCAGAAAGGTTTTAGCATGAGTATGAACGTAACATATGAATGATATTTATAATTCAGAGCCCTGGGGAGTCTTGTGTAAAACTGCGCCACAAAAGAAAAAGAGGGCAAGCTTAAAAATAGCCTGGACACCTACCCTGTCTTCATACATAATGAAGTATGTCAAAGAGAGTCGAGGTAACTGCGCCTGTGCCACTCCACAGTTCATCAGATATTACAGTACAGTTTCTGTACCGTACACAACTGTTATGACATAGAAGTTACAATACCAAAAGCCTTATTATTAATATAACATTTAAAAAGATGATTAAGATACTCCTAAATGATTTGTGCATGTGTTTATGTGTCACGTGAGATGGGATGGGCACCAGAAACAGCTGTCCCCGTAACCCCCCAGGCACTAGGAGGTGATGAATGTGTGTAATGTAACCCTTACACACATGAAGGCATGGCCTTCATCACGTATACCAGCCAATAGCCATTAGGAGAGGGACTTTTGTCCTTATTGTGTCAGAAGATTCTCTGGACCCAGGCTACTGGTGTGAACCAATAAGGACCAGACTTTATTTCCTGATTGGGTCAACTTGAACTATTCAGTCAATCAACACACTTGTTGTGTGGCTGTTTTTATGGATGTTGTGGTATTTCAATAGACTGGGGACAATTTTGAATTAAATAAGATACATAATGGCCTTGATATAAGGCTGCTTTCTGCATGGTCAAGCAAACACATAATCCACCTCTTAAGGTTTTAGGATGTATCTCAACAAAACTATTCAGTATTAAGTAACTTTCCATTATGGAACACTATTAAGAACCGGAACCACTTGCTACTTTCCTCTGGTTCTCATTCAGAGCCATTTCACTTCCCAGACAAGGAGGGGCACTTGGACCATGAGGAGAAATGTGTCTACTGGGTGGTAACCCCATTAGTTGAAATGTAACATGGGCTATTGATCATCATTAATAGCCTCCAACACCCAGCATTGGGTCACAGGGTGCTCACCACGGCAGGACAGGGCTATCAACATAGACACAATCTGCTCTCTGTCTAAGTATGGGGTTAAGAAGTGAGTGCTGGAATTTCTGAAATATTTACCATTAAAACATTTGTTTATGTGTCTACACCTGAGCCTGATGTTCTTTAAAGGTACATCTTGCCAGTTACGAGATTCATTTCAGAGGGTGAGGAGATAAGGCTACAAAGTGTGTAACCCCCTCCCAAACACAGTTGTGCTGCCAAATAATGCAAAAACAACAAAAGCATCACAGCCAAGTAACCACAACCGCCCTTTCCCTGTGATGCATTTGAACACTTGAACAAAGATGGTCTCTCAAGTGTATGACAGTCTATTCAGCTTAAACAGCTATTTCAAGCTAATGTAACCTGATCACGGTGTGTGTTTTGAGGCTTCAGGTAGCCTGATGAATAAATAAACATTTGTGGTAGGCCTAATGCTGTGTTTTGTACTGGGCAGCTGACCTCTGTCTTTTCTTGAGAGATGGAGGGTGTCCTTTACTCTATTGCCTGGAAGTACATATTAGAAAGTTGTGGATACGTTTCAGCTTTCCCAAAGGCATTGCAGGAGTTTAATTTGTGTCCATGGTGATTAGCTGTTGCTAGCCTGTCCGAGACTGGAAGGCATTGTTATCAGAGTTTACAACACACATGACACACATCGTTCTGCTTACCATCAACACCGACGTCCTCACAACCTCAGAGACGCTCTGTCTCAACTCTGCTGCGGTTCCTGGTTTGTTCAGACCCCGCGTGAACTTCCTTGTATCAGGTTGCGTACCCACAGACATGGCTCCTTTTATAAAGAATTGAACTTTATAAATTAGTGACTATAGCTGTGGCAAACTTGGAGAGGGAAACCACAGTCCCCTTTCGAACGCCTGTTCCTCCACTGTATTCAGTAGAGGCACACCATCTGACCAGTTTGGTCCTCAAGCTCGAAAAGCGAACATTTTTAGTTTACTCCGTAGACGCAGCATTTATTTTCCTATTCTTCTTTTTTTAAATCCTCGGTCAGGATAATACCGTCCCATAGCTGTCGCTGCTGCCTTTGCTTTCTCAATTCTCGATGTGCGCAAGTTATCATTGCTGCACTGAATCGACTCTGACAGTGGGCACGCCCCCTCACAGTTCTACCTTGCTACCCGACGCATGATTCGTGAAATATTGTTTAACCGCGTAAGCCTATTAATTAAGCGTTTGCCAATGTGAACAGTTGCCATAAATGCTTACTGACTACAATGCTACCTTTAGAGCTTTAGACACAATTCCCCTTTTAGCCTATCGGGATAAAAACTGTGTACTGCCAACCACCAATTCGCCTTTTGAACACAAGGTGGCAATGTATTTACACTCAAATAGTTGGCAGAGGCATTTGGTGTCATATCTATAGTCTGCGGTTGGGGGCGCTCACTTTCTGTCTAGGCAGCCGTTGGGTACATTCGTTTAGGTTCCAACAAAGTCTACGTGCCAACCCGGTAGAGTTGGAGCAGACTGTCAGTGAAACTGCTCCATTTAAACATTAAAATCAGCGAGCTATGAATAAAGTTATTGATCAAATAAATATGAATACGTTTTTTGTTACTTTTGTGTGAGCTGGCCGAATGGATACCAGCTGTGGAGTAAAAAAATACTAAGAGTGGCGACCTGGTCCACCGCAGGATGACCCGGGATAGCTAAACAAAATACTTCTTAACTACCTAAACAACAATCCAACCCCCAAAGCAATGTGATACTGGAGACTATCCAGACGGCAATTTTCCTGCAATGAGGCGTTCCCAGCCCTGCCGCTCCGTCTGGCGTTCGAAGCTCTGCCACGACCAATGCCAAATGTAATCGCTAGTCTAAAGCCAAGGGAACAGCGGAAGAAACATCGAGCCAACACCGTGATATACAACGACATGAATAGCGTAGTATGCCGAAACAGACCAAAAGGCACAATCTTCAACATGCTACTACAGTACCAGATAGCTAGCCAGTTATCCGACTAGCGACGAGGCAACGGCAGAGGACCATCTTTGGCTTTTTCTCGTTATGGACTAAACCTCTTGGCGGACCCAGCTCTTTTGGCTAACTTAGCTTGGTAGCGTAGCCACTTTTCTTAAATGTTTATGAGCTTGCTAACGTATGACGCTTTCCAGCACTTGTGTCACAGCTAGGATGAAAAATACACATTTACAAAATAGCTAGATACATTTTTCAAACTTCGTGGGCTTGCTAACTAGCTGGCCATCCATAGCTGGTGTGCTTGCTGGCCAAATTCCTTTTTTCCCCCATCTTTTTTTATTCTTTTCACGAATTTCCTTTTTTGTAGATAGCAAGCTTGTGCTTGATTAAATTAGTTTTGCGCTTAATAGTTAACAATATGAACTTCATAGTCAACTATGTTTACACTTAGTAATAGTTTGCTAGCTAACTCGCTAGCTTAAAGATCAGATGAACTATCAAGCCCGCACAGCGTAGAGGTCTCTGGACAATCAATCGAGAACTGTATCGTGCGCTCTTTGAATCACTATCAATGTACTGCTCCGTGCTTGACACTTCAGTTCAAGTCATTGAACTAACATGATAAGGGTAACGAACATTTGAGATATTTTAGAGTACCTAACACACGACTTTCAAGCCAAGAGCGGTTGGACAGAGGAGGCGATGCCCCGAGACATTGAAGCTGAGGCAATGCTGGCAATTGGGCTATGCGTGATGGTGCTCCTTACTTCCGTGGCTGGTAAGCAATTTCTTGTTAAGCATGAACAGTTAAAATTCATGGTTATGTGACAAGCGGTAAGAACTTAATTGGGCGGATGCATCTGTTACATACTGGAGGTAAACCTGGTTTCAGCATGGGTTTCTATCAGGATTGCAGTTAGACATAGCATTGGTCTGCAGTGATGACTAAGGAACGCTAGCTAACCATGACAGCTTGAGTAGGTGCTTAGACATACAGCCGTTAGCTAGCTATTTACTAGATTTACAGTAATGTTTTTGTTATTGCCATGTAAAACGCTTCTGTAATGTAAGGGAACTTTCCAATACTGAACGACAGTCAAGTTACCTAACTAATGTGGTACTGATGGTATTCTATGGATGTCACATACTTTATTATGTGATGTTTCATGTGACCCTGGGTCATGGTATGTTTGAGAGAGATATAATTTGACAGTTCTGTTTCAAGGCTACCAATGTCTGCGTGAGTGTCTCTCACACAGTGACAATGAGAGCACAGGAATGGGACATAATAGAGACATGATGGTGGTACTTCAGCTACTCTTTTCGTACTTGTTCATACTGCTCTTGTCCTTCAATCGTTGGATCTACCTGGCCGGTCACCACCACATCATGTACTGTGTGTAGGAATGGAAAAAAACGGTGGAGCCTTAAATAACCTAGCTGGTACCGCGGGGCCTTGTTGGCAGAGCTTGTGGCCCGCTAATCTAGACTTTGGGTTAAAGCCAGGCTTCTGTTGGACCTTGAGAAGAGTTAGATAAGATAACGGTCTACCGGGTCTGCTGAACGGCATTCGGAGAGAAACGTGAGAGAGCCGAGCTGAGAGTGGCTGAGAAACCGTCTGAAATGTGGAGCTGCCAGCAGGGTGGAGTTTGAGTTTGGTCTGTAATTTGCCCCGCATCTGTGATGTAGCGTGGGAGTGTTGTGCCTCTGTGTGTGTGTGTGTGTGTTTTCTGTGTTTCTCTGTGTTTCTCTGTGTTTCTCTGTATGTGTGTCTGTGCACATACGTGAGCCCGTGTTACAGTTATCGAGTTCTCCAGTCCAATGCACAGTCCAGCATCTCATAAGCCCCCAGTTTGACATTAGACAGTCCCTCTGGAACCATATCATAGTACTGAATGGATCAATGTGTGGCTGATTGCTTAGGTGGACACACACGTACGACATGCAAATCACAAAGAATCAATCCCTTGTCACCTAATGAAAACTAGCAAACACTCCAGGCCCAGTGCACTCTTCCCCTCTATCATGCCTTTTCTTCCACTCAGTCATGGTCTTGTGATGCCACATAACCCTGTTATAGATTTATCTCTCATATAGGCCTATTTTTCTGCCGTTCATGGGGTCTAGTTGCCAGTGAATTCTTCCAACACGGCATCATAGATATGCAGGAATGTTGTCCAGTGCCCTTGTGATGAAGATTTCGATGGCGGGAGCTGAATGCCACCAATGTCAACCCCACCTCACCATATGTTCCGCCAACATTATGCCATCAGCTGGCTATTCATTTTCTGCTCCTTATTCTCTCTCTCTCTCTCTCTCTCTCTCTCTCTGTCTCTCTGTCTCTCTCTGTCTCTCTCTCTCTGTCTCTCTAGGTTTGACTCAGACAAGGTGATGTTACCCTCTCTCATCATCCCCCCCCCCTCCACGTGTTTCACCTGCCACCCCGCCATCCCTCTCTGTCCCCCGTGACTCATTTACGAGTGGGCGTTTGCCTGCTGCTCCAAAGTCTGGAGCGCCAACAGTGCCAGGCTCACGGGCATCTGCACGGGCTACCTGCAGCGAGCAGGTGTCCCCAGATAGAGGGGAAGAGAAGAAGACGGGTAAAGAGAGGGAGAGAGGTGAGGGGGGGGGGCGGGGGGAGGGTAAGATGGTGCTCTTTTTGAGAATGAGTGAAGTATTCAAGGATTTCAAGAGAGACTTTTACCGGAGGTATCTTTGAGGGGGGGCTCATGTGGTTTGGGCTTTATATTAGATTTTGATCCCCCTCCTCCCCCCCGCTCTCTCTCCGCCTACACGCGGTCCTACAGTGCGCCCGACTGATGAGGAGAGGCAAGGCCAATGAAAGAGAGGGAGGAGAGAGGATTACGCCGTATAAAAGTCCACCTCTGAGAAAACCTTGAGTGATTTTCTCCGCTTGTCGAGAGCGGCGGTGTGTTGGACAAAGCCTTAAGCCGGGCTTTGTAGGTTCCACAGAGGGAGAGTGACAGGGCCCTTCCTGTCTCCACCCGGGACCCAGGTCACAGCACCCGTCCATTGGGGACACTGGACTGGCCCATATCTCATGTGGCAAAGAGAAGACATGAGATGGGTTTCGTTTGGTTCGACAAAGGCGACGTCCAGCGTTCATTTTTTCCCCCCCCAAAAAAATGTTAGGCTGTAGATTTTCGACAAACGCAGGTGTGGATTTCAGTTGTAAACGAGTTCGTCGACCTAATTATCTGTTCCTGTAAGTTCACAATAGCGCTAGGTTTTTTTCCCCCTCTCTAAAGTAAAAAAAGAATACATGTCTTTGTGCCCACTGGTCGGAATTGTTGAGTTTAGTCAAGGGCACAGCGGAGCATACACCCAGTGACCAAGACAAAAGCAGACCTTCTGGTTCGGGGGGGGGGAGGAAAATTAGCGGATGTTTAAGAAAACAAAAGAGGCAGCCTTGGGATGGTAACTAGAAGCAACAGCCTATGATTAATATTCTCTCCTTGGAGACAATGGGCCTTGTAAAGCTACTTCCAGCCAGCCCCGGTCTGTTCAGTGGTGGCCTTGTCAGCCTGACCTGTATAGGGCATTTAGGTACAGCAGGCACACTGGACAAGTGGACGTGTTTAGACTCATCATTTCATTTCACGACATTTTCCGTTTTCGATGGTCTCTCAAGTATCTGCACCCTAAGCTATGCTACATGGGATCCACCAAGGGATAGCTTACATACGTATTTACTCCAGTCCAGACTATTAGGCTCAGATGCAGTTTGGCCATTTGGACACTAGATGACTGGTTTACCCCTTCACTAGCCCACACGGTTTTGGAATACAGTTAAATCGGATGACCCCAAGATTAGGCTAGCCGACAACACCATTGATATAGGTCACCGTGTGTGTGTCTTGATCCTATTTTCAGGGACTGTTTGTTTGTGCTCATAACTGCATGGTGGTAAATGATCGCCTGTCGGCCATGGGCCAAGACGGGCTGAGTGTGCGGTATAAGCTGTAGTAGGATTAACATAACTGTACCAGACCCAGACAGACACTGGGATTTCGAGGGGGCCAGATGGACTTGTGGAACACCGCCACAGATTAGAGCCCCTCTCGACTGGGTCCAACTCTAAATTGGGGGTGTCAGCACATGTACCCCTCCCCGCACTCAGCCCACCCACGAACAAAAACACCAAAACAAACCCTACAAATGGGTGCGTATCCTTGGTCCAAAGCTGTACCCCCCTCCGTGTGCCCCTCCCCATCTCCCCCAGGAGCCAGGGATGGGATGTCAGCCCCTTAAAAGTGAGTTGATTACAGGTGAAGGAGGAGAGGTACCCCCCTCCCCTGGGATGGAACATTCCAGCCTGAAGCAGCTTCTGTGTTCTGCTTGGCCTCGTTAACGTCAGCAGTGGAAAGATAAGGAGGCTGACGGCGCGGTGATTCAGCGATGTGTTTCACCACCCCAGCTCTCCAGCGGGATGAGCCCCGCAGCTCAGAGGAGGAGGAACTGGGAACGAGAGAAGGTGGACGGCAGGATTAGGCTGTTGTTTTTCGGTCGTGAGGCCAAGAAGAGGTATGGGGAGGGAGAGAAGTGGGGGACTGAGGAGGGGTGGGTTAGTTGGTACGACGAAGGGCGCGTTTTTTTTGTAATGGGGGGAGGAGATTAGCGAATAACTGGGCCATGGGTAAACAGAGAGTCGTCGTCCAATAGGCACACTCGCACAAACAGGAGAATTACTCCAAAGCCTTTTGATATGACTCACTGGCCCGGCACACTCTGACCCACAATCCAACACTGCAGCTGGAGACAGCTCCACAGGGGCCTCCCTTCACTGGAGCTGCCCTGCTCTGAGGCGTAGTACTCTGCCGACCAATCAGGACGCACTGCACAGGACCTCAGACCAATCGGCACTGGCCTTCAGACTCACAGTGTGTTTTGTGAGGAATTAGCGTGAAGATTGAGGAAAGTTGGGTACAGTGTGTGTGTGTGTGGGCTGCCCCTTACACGCACCCAGGACATGGAGCTAATCTCCCAGCTAGCTAGGCTCACCCCTAGTCGGGGGTTAAGGGGATTTTTAACAAGTTTGATCCCAGTGGATCACGCGGGGTGGGCGCTCCGTCATCTCTAACCACAGTTGGCGTGGTGAGTAACCGACCACGAGACAGCCAGGGCTCGTGGTGTAGTCATGGATATAAAGCCTGTGCGTCGAGTGTGCCTTGCTACTCACCCACTTTCGCTTCATATCGCTCACGTTCTCCCCCCTCCCTCCCTCCCTCCCTGTCCCATGTCTCTCAGAGCCCCAGGCCAGCCCAGTAGCAGGAGAGGATGGGAGCGCAGGGCCACATAGGGCCAGGGTTGACTGCTTATCAGAGGGAGGGAGGGCCTGACTTTCTGCTTGGCAGAGCGGCCACTCTGCCTACATGCAGTAGCTCGACCTTGGGGTCGGGCCGCAGCAGAAGCCCCCGCATGGGGGAGGGGGAGTGGGGGGGGTGCAAACACACCGGCACACCATGTCTCTACAATCAGTGATAACGCACATTGTCCTACATAAACACACACCAACATACAACAACAAACGCTCTCTTGCTGCCCTGACGCTCACTATCTCTCTCTCGCTCTCTCTCTCTCGTTCATGGCTGCCTCCTGGAATACCTAGAACATGCCTCGTCCCCCGCAGAGCAGTAACACCCTCTCTCTCGCACCCACTGACCCCTCTGAGACGGGGGTGAAGGACTGCCCAGGCCAGCGTGCCAACAGGAAGCAGATTGACGTGAACTCTGTGTGTTTCCTGACCCCGGAGGTGCTCTCTCTCTCTCTTAAAGCTCCACGGTTTTCGAATCACAAGCGTGTGCCCTGTCCACCTGGCCGCGCAGAGCAGAGGGGCTGGGGCTGGGGCGGAGAACAAACGTGGTAGTCGTGGTCGTAGAGAAAGGAGCTTGTCGCCCATCTCCCTCCACGCAGGCAAGGCTGTTGGTTGGTAGCCATGGTAACGGATGTAAGAATAGTTGTTGGATGGATTGGATGGTTCTGGCCTTCAGCAGGTGCACACCAGAACCTGGGAGGCTTTGTGTTTGGTGTTTCTGACCAGCCGTGGGAGGATGTGGGTGGGGGGAGGGCAGGGGCAGGGTGTGGCGCCCCCTGGGGGTGGTGGGGCTGCTACACTGGTGTTAATGCCGCTTCTTACACGGTGGGAGAGAGAGAGACATTTGGATTGGCTGACCACAGGCCTGTGTGTCTGCAGTCATGGGTATGTGTGCGGTCGATGCTTGTGTGTGTGCGGAGTTACAGGTGTCTGTGTGTGTGGATTTGCACGTGCAACAAGTCTGATCTTGTCGGCTCCAACTGGGCTAGAGATTGGCTGTTTTAAGGAGGCAGCGGCTCGTCCAGCTCCCGGGGTGTGAGCACAGGACCAGTTGGGCAGCGGGGCTGTGTCGGAGCGCGCTCACACGGGTAGTAGACGTCAGGGTCTCTCTCTCTCTCTGTCTTTCTCTCTCTCTCTCTCTCTCTCTCTCGTTCCTTCTTCCCCCAGGCAGTCAGATCAGGGCGTGCAAGTTCAGAAAGGTTACTCCACAAATAGGCTGCCAGACAACCTTGAGAGGCCCGGGAAAAGTCACCAGTCGGAGGTTTTCTCACATCGGGTCACTTGTCTAAAAGCTTTCCTCCCTGCTGTGTCCCGTCCCCCGTCCCCCCCTCCACAGCGGCGCAGGGCGAGGAGAGGGAGTGTGCCTTCACCGACGACCAGCAGCCCTGGGAGGTGGAGCGGGTGGCGGGGGAGGGCGAGGGCCGCGTCTCCCCAGAGAACACCACCACCCGCTGCCCCGAGGGCCGCCACTGCTTCGGCCTGTGGGAGAAGAGCCCGCCTGGGGACGTGCGTCTGGTCAAACAAGGTGGGCACACACACTCGTACACACACACACACATATACACACACACATATACACACTCGTCAATGTTTAGTCGACCCTTATATTTTGTGTGAGGCACACGATGAAGACGTCATTCACTTAATCACACTCCCCGCGCTGCACCCAGGTTGTTGGACCCATGTTGGCGACCAGCAGGAGTGTCGTGACGACCGTTGCGTGGTAACCAACCGGCCTCCGCACACCCAGAACGGCACCTACCGCTTCTGCTGCTGCAGCAGCGACATGTGTAACGTCAACTTCACAGAGGACTTCCCCCCGCCCAGCCCCACCACCGCTCAGCCCCTCTGTGAGTCACGGAGCACACACACACACAGACACCACACACCACACCCACACACACATACACACACCCACACACACACAGCCCCACCACCGCTCAGCCCCTCTGTGAGTCACCGAACACACACACCCACACACACACACACACACACACCCACACACACACACCCAGCCCCACCACCGCTCAGCGAGTCACGGAACACCAACACCCACACACACACACACACACACACCCACACACACACACACAGCCCCACCACCGCTCAGCCACTCTGAGTCACGGAACACACACACCCACACACACACACACACACACCCAGCCCCACCACCGCTCAGCTCCTCTGTATGTCAGGGTACACACGCAGCCTCTCTATAATTCAAGGGACACCAGCACACACACAGCGCTAGCATCGCACAGCCTACCCACTGTAAGTTAGGACCCTGAGACACCCACCCGCATCTCCAGCACTGCATAGCATCTCTAAACGACACGACGCGCGTGCACGTGGGTCGGGGGGAGCTCTACGGTCGGGGAGAAGTGGACACCATGAGTGTGCAGTCTGCAGCTCATCTGCATCCTCTCCTCCGGTGGTCATTAGCAGCTCCTACGTCCGCTCAGCGAAGCGACGCGGCTGCAGAGAGCAGAGGACCTCTGGGCTTTCAGACGGCAAGCTTTCGGACATCATCCCCAAGCCCAACTGGAGGAGATTTCCTTTTCGGCCGGCGAATTATCTTAATTATTGCAGAAGGGCGAAGGAAAGCAGAGTGAGATAAAGAGAGAGGGGGGCGAGGAGGGGGGGGGGTGTTTTCTTTGTTTGTATTTTCAGTGTGGTCAGTGTTTTGTTTTTTTATAGGTTGCGTCTTGGCTTCTGACATCGATGGGGATTTATAAGCCCTCGGTGACATTTCTAAATCAATAAAAGTCTTATTATATTGGAGACGAGCAGACAACAACAACAACATAAAAGGCTGAAGATGAATAGTGGTTTGACTTCTGGATGAGAAAGGGCTTCTTCACCGTGTGTGTGTGGGTGTGTGGGTGTCGGGCGGCGGGCCGTACGTGTACGGTCTGATCCCAGACGCACTCAGACTCGGGTCAAACATGCAACAGAGGTTTGAAGATCCTCGTTGAATCCAGGGTCTGATTCTAAAGGAGTGGGAGAGGGACCCGGCTGAGAGACGTCTTCAGTCTACCAAGGTCCTGGTCTCACATCAAAACCCACCTCCGTACGTCTGGACCATTATTTATTCAGGGAGGTCGGCGTGAGCCCTCAGGTCGATGCCGTCTCCAGGAGTCGTCCTCTAAATATGATGAGTGTGACTGCAGTGCCGGAGCTCACACACACACACGTGAATTCACACACTCGCTTGCACACACGTTTGCGTCATACATTTGTCATATACACTTTAAGTCATCGAAATCACTTATGTATTGTAAAACACACACACACCCCTGCCACACACACACACAGAGTATTTGCGAGGGGAGCTGTCTGGTTAATAATTGATGGCGGCGAGGCCACTGAGCAGCCTTGACTGACAGACACACTCTGGCTCTGTAGGGGTTAACAAGGTCACAGCAGCCCTGGGTTCAGGGGGTTGTCCATCAAGCCCTCTCTCTCCCCGCCTGCTGAAGCAGACAGGAAACGCAGGCTAATTACACCGCTCCCACACACACACACACACACATATATTCATAAACATACTCAGGTTCTCTTGTCGCGACCTCTGGGTCTGTTGTTTTCTCTCTCTCTCTCTCTCTCTCTCTGCTCTCTCTCTCTCTCTCTCTCTTTGTCTCGTACGACCACAAACGCACAGACCCAGACACCTCGCCCATCTCGGAATGTAGACGAACGGCATGATTAAAAAGCATCCTTGCCTGTGTATGTATGCGTGCCATCGGAGCGAGCGGACCCAGTGCAGTCGGTGATCTCCCCACGCTGACGCACTCACCCAGCTCTGACCCCATACTGTCGTTAGCGCTTCTGTCTGCTCCTTCTCTCTCTCTCTCTCTCGCTCTCAGCATCTGTAAATGCATGGATGCTGTCGGCCGTTAGTATGCTTCCGGTTCTGTGTGTGTGTGTGTGTGTGTGTGTGTGTGGCTCTGCAGCTCCATGTTTTCCAGTCTGTTGAGCATGAACCATGCTCGGGCCTAATTGATTTGCTCATATGCTTCACCTCTCCTGCCCCAGTCGCTTGATCGGCCACAAACAGACATGCCCAAATCATTTCCATTTAGTACTTCGCTGAGTTTTTGTGTGTGCAGGTCTAATATTTGATCTGTGCGAGTGGTTGTCTAAATCCAATTTCCTAAAAAAAGATATCGTCTCTAGACCCTAACAAACAACTTGTTTACCTCTTCTAGACTCTCATACGTTTCAATGCGAAGAGACCATTGTGATTGTCCTGGCAACCATCTCGGTCCTTGCTGTCCTCGCTGTGGCGGCCTTCTTTGCCTACCGCATGATGCACGGTAAGTTACCATGGCGATGCTAATTGCCGGAGGACATTTAAGGACTTGTTTTGGCAACAGGATTTATTGACTCTTTTTTTAGATTAAGGTGCTATGGCCCAAATGGCTGCTATTTGTGGTTTCCTATCACTTCATTGAAATGCGCGTGCTCATGTGAGGACGATGAGAGCCGTCTCCTAAGTGTGCGTGTTTCCTGTGGCGTCATAGCGGACGGTAAACACGGCCTTCACAACCTGAACATGATGGAGGCCGCTGGCTCTGAGAGCTCTCTGGACTTGGACAATCTCAAACTGCTGGAGGTGAGACTGTGTTTGTCTGTTTGTGTGGCAGCCTTTCACACGTAACATTTAAAAGAGAATATTGATGGGATTGTAGAAAGAGAAAAAAGCTGCACAGATCAAAGCTGCAAATGAAACCCGGTGTCGGAAATCAAGCCAGAGAATCAATTATTCTTTCTGATCTGTTTGTCATCTTGTCCTGTCCCCTCCTTTTCTCTCTCAGCTGATTGGCCGCGGCCGCTACGGCTCGGTGTACTGCGGTTCGCTGGACGAGCGTCAGGTGGCGGTCAAGGTGTTCACCTCGGCCAATCGGCAGAACTTCCTCAACGAGTGCTCCATCTACCGGCTCCCCCTGCTGGAGCACGAAAACATCGCCCGCTTCACCGCCGCCGACGAGCGCCTGGGGCCGGAGGGGCGGGTGGAGTACCTGTTGGTGATGGAGTACCACCCCCACGTGAGTAGCACCGGGGGGCGATGACGTTTTCCAGTCAGAGAGTCGAGTGCTCGCCACACATCTCCAGCCCTAATATTTTGTACATAAACGCCCCAACGTGTAATTAGATACCAAACACCATACAACCATTTCCCTAAAAGCAGACGATTCGGTGTGTTTGTTCTCTGGTGGTACAAAAGGACCTGGATAATAGTGTCAACTCCCTGATCCCGTCTACTAGCATTACAGTTGTCGAACTACTTAGCACGCGCATGCCAAACAACAGCGAGTACAAATCCCACTAGCTGCACTTAGCATCTCTCCAGCAGCACTTTCTTATTAATATTAATGCTTCCTCAAGTATGGCTACCGTCACGTAGCAGTATGCGAGTAACCTCGTTTCTAAGCTGACCAGATCAAAGCCTGGACTTAATCTACTACCTTGGTCCAGAAAGCTGCTCTAATCTGACCAACTGATCTAAAGCTAGGGTTACTTAGAGTCCTCACAAGGACTGTTAAAAGCTGAAATATAATGAAATAAATCAGCCCCTGTTGTACCAGAACTTGCTGTCTGGCCCGGAAAGAATCGACGACCCAAATGGGCCTTCTTGGCGTTCAGCTCACATCTTGGTTCCAGACCATAGGATAGCAACTGCTAGCGGGCACGGCAGTTACCACAGTAACCAAGGGCATCCTGGGATGTGTGGTGCTTGAAGGCAGGTTGCATCCACTTCAAACTGAGGAGCCTTTGAGAAAAGATACTTCCATGGATAACACTCCCTTCAATAAAGAATGAAACAGCCCAGTGGCAAACAGGAACACACATGGAAACACACGAGCTGTGGAAGCAGTTGGGGGAATGGAGGAGAGGAACATTCAGTGTGTGTGTGTGTGTGTGTGTTTACCCTCCCCGCCCATCCACTAGGGACTCTGGTGTGTCTTCACAGCATGCCGTCTTTGATCTCCTTTGAAAGGCAACACACCCTCAGAAGCACTCTCTCTACCCAGCGTTGTAAACGTGTCTTGGAACTTATATTTCTTTGTCTGTTATATCTAGAGCGCCGATACTGTCTGCCAACTCCCTGCTCATAAACAATTCTTTCCTTTTTCTTTTTTTCCTCTGCCCCTCTCCTCTAACTCTCCTCTAACTCATCGCTCCTCCCTCCCTCCCTCTCTCCTCCCTCTCTCCTCCCCCACCCCCAGGGCTCGCTGAGTCGCTACCTGGGCCTGCAGACTGGAGACTGGGTGAGCAGCTGTCGCTTGGCACACTCGGTGACGCGCGGCCTGGCCTACCTGCACACAGAGCTCTTTAAAGGAGGTGGGTATGGAGAACACCTGCTCGCCATGCACCCCCACACACACACACACACACACCACACACACACACACACACACACCACACACACACACACACACACACACCACACACACACACACACACACCACACACATAACAATAAAGATATTCACATGCCACTTGCGTAGCAGATGCTCCTACTCAAAGCTACTTGCACTTGAGGGAATGCAGAGCACTGATTTGAGCGTGTGTGTGTGTGTGTGTGTGTGTGTGCATCGAGCCTGCTAGAGTACGTCTGGAGCGCAGTGCAGGACCTGGGCCAAAGCCTCTAAGACTGCAGTGTGTGTGTGTGTGTGTGTGTGTGTGTGTGTGGGGCTCTTGTTTGACTTGGAGCGATTTGCATCCCTCCATGAAGGGAAGACCGCACACCAGGAAGGATATTAATAGATGTGGTCACAGTCGCCTGGAAGAGAGTGGGGGTGGAGCGAGAGCGGAAGAGAGATTCAAATGACAAGTGATTCCGAGGCCCTCGGATGGAAAGATTGGAAAGATGAGACCCTGAGCTCTCTGTGTCTGTCCGTCTGTGTGGAGCTCTCCGGTTCCTCACACAGTTTTGCATATAAATGTGTGCGCTGTGCATCGAGGCACTCTCCAAACCCACACAACCCCCGACGAAAGATGGAGAGGGATATAGAGAGAGGGATATAGGGAGGGAGAGAGAGAGAGAGTGAGAGAGAGCGAAAACACAGATATATGAAGAGATGGAGAGAGAGATAGAAAAGGAGGAACGGAACATGAGGGATGGAGAAAGGAGGGAATAATTGGAAAAGAGCAGGGCTGGTGAGAGAGTGTAGATCTAGCGGGGCTGGGTGCTACTTCATTCTGCTTGTAGTTTCCAGCAGCGGCTCCCTGGGGGGTTCCACTGGTAGGCCTCCTCCCCCCACTCTCCTCGCCCACCAATAGCAGCTGCCTTCTAGAGATCCTACTGTGGCAGACTCTGCTGGGCCCGTGGCGCTCTGCCCTCTAGTGGACAGTTTGACAACAACAGAGATTCATTCTAATTTCCCACATGCTGTACATTTGAGAGAGAACCAAAACAATTGACATCACATGTATTCGTGTTGTGTATGGGAGCTGTTTTGAGGGGGTTTGTGAAAGCAAGTACTTTCCAATTGAACGTTTTTGTGAAGAAGTCAAATCGAACACGCTTCATCATCCTTCCTTCCCACTGCCCCTCCCTGTGCCTCCCTGTGCCTCCCTCTCTCCAGACCTGTACAAGCCTTCAGTGTCCCACAGAGACCTGAACAGCCGGAACATTCTGGTCAAGAACGACGGGACGTGCGTCATCATCGACTTTGGCCTGTCCATGAAGCTGACCGGGAGCCGGCCGCTACGCCACGGCGAGGAGGATAACACCGCCATCAGCGAGGTGAGCTGGGCAGGGGGAACCTCCCTCAGAACCCCTGCAGAACCCTACAGAACCCCAGCAAGAGTTAGTTGTCAGGAATAAAGGCTCATTCTTACTTTTCTTTTTTGCTCCACCCCTATCCAACCTTAACCCCACACACACACACACACACACACACACACACTCCAGGTGGGCACCATCCGCTACATGGCCCCAGAGGTGCTGGAGGGGGCGGTGAACCTGAGGGACTGTGAGTCGGCCCTGAAGCAGGTGGACATGTACGCCCTGGGCCTGGTCTACTGGGAGACGTTCATGCGGTGCACTGACCTCTTCCCTGGTAAGATCCGGCACCTTCTCCAGCCTCCCCAGCACAGAACACACTTTACTGTGGAGTTTTAGAAGGGGATGTAATAATGCTATTGGTTAGTATGTGTTGTGTTGACCCGGTGTCTCCTCCTCCTCTCTGGTCTCCAGGAGAGACAGTTCCCGAGTACCAGATGGCGTTCCAGGCCGAGGCGGGGAACCACCCCTCGTTTGAGGACATGCAGGTTCTGGTGTCCAGGGAGAAACAGAGGCCCAAGTTCCCAGAGGCCTGGAAGGAGAACAGCCTGGTGAGGATTGTGTGTGTGTATCTGCGTGTGCCTGTAAGAGAGAGAGACAGATACAGTATGAAGATGTGTGTGTGTGTATATATATAGAAAGCAACAAGTTCTGTCTTTTAGCTGTGGTCTAAAGTGTGTGTGTGTGTCCCAGGCGGTGCGCTCTCTGAAGGAGACCATGGAGGACTGCTGGGACCAGGACGCAGAGGCCCGCCTGACGGCCCAGTGTGCCGAGGAGCGCCTGGCCGAGCTGCTGGTGATCTGGGACCGCAGCAAGTCTGTCAGCCCCTACACTCAACCCCATGAGCACCGCGCTGCACAACGAGAGGTGGGAGCACGCACGTCGGCCAATCACAGCACAGGGGTCCACCCAGCGAGGGGTGTGCGATTACAGTTACACACACAGCTTGTCATTTCACAACACAGCATGAGATCCAGTCAAGTCAAACACATCCATGGAATAGGTTTATAGTGTCGTGGTCGTGGACATTCAAAAAACGTTGCATGTTGACACCTCTCCTCATCTTTTCCTCATAGGAACCTCATGGCATCACTGTCGGGCTCCTATCCAGACCACCCTTCCTCCTACATCGAGGAACAGGAGGGCGTGGTTAAGAACACGCAGGGCGACGCCTCCTCTTCCACCACTGGCCGGGCCGGGACAGGGGTCGGGGAAAGGAACAGGAATTCAATCAACCACGACCGGCAGCAGAACCAGCACGCTCGCATGCCCAGCCCGGACGGTAGTGCCAGCGGGATGGGCCGAGGGGGCAGCCCCTCCACCAACACCACCGAGTCCAGCCACGGCTTGGAGGGACCCACAGGTGGCGCTGTGGTGCCGGTCTGCCTGCACCTCACCCAGGAAGACCTGGAGACCACCAAGCTGGACCCCAAAGAGGTGGACAAGAACCTGAAGGAGAGCTCCGACGAGAACCTGATGGAACATTCTCAGAAGCAGTTCTGTTCCCCGGACCTGCTGAGCCCGGGCAGCTCCAGCCTGCTCTACCCTCTCATCAAGATGGCCGCCGAGGCCTCGGGCTCGGTAGACGCCCCCCCCACCGCCATCTTCCCCCTCCCCAAGCAGCAGAACCTGCCCAAGCGTCCCTCCAGCCTCCCGCTCCGCACCAAGCCCTCCAAGAAAAACTCCTCCTCTTCCTCCTCCACCTCGTTGAGGTTCAAGTTCGGCCGCCACGGCAAGTCCAACCTGCGGCAGGTGGAGACCCAGGGGGGCGGGGCTAAGATGAACGTGGCCCCGCCCAACACCTCCCCCCACGTGGTCGAGCCCCACCCTCACCGGGGCGCCGGCACCAACAACCTGCCGCGCGCGCGAGACGCCGCCGCCAACGGGATGAGCGCTCAGGCCAGCGGCGGGACCCCCCTCGCTCCAGACGGCGGCCCCGGCGGCGTCAGGGCCCCAGAGGTCAGACGACAACCGCCTCAGCCTGATCACAGCCAGCCCCGACGAGAACGAGCCCCTGCTGAGCCGCGAGCGGGCCGACGCCCTGCGCTCCGCCCGGCCCAACGCCAACAACAACAACAACAACACCACCCGCGGCCAGGGGGAGGGCGAGAGCGAGGGCGAGAGCGACGGAGGCGGGGGCGAGGAGGAGAGCGGAGCAGGGGGAGGGGACGGCAGGGAGACGACGGGCTGTCCCCCGGGAGAGAGCTCCGGGGCTGGGGCCGGGCCTAGCTCCCACCCTGGGGCTGGTCCTGGCTTTGCCGATGCCCCAGTGACCCTGCGAGGAGAAGCTCTGCTCAGGCAGCCTAAAGCCCGAAGGCCTGAGAGACCCAACTCCCTGGACCTGTCCTTCACCACCCGCGACTTATCCTCTCTGGGTGAGTACACACACACACACACTCAACTCTCTCTCATTGACATGGTCGTGAGAACATACACCGGCATGTCCATGACACCATGTCTTGTTTTGAAATGCTTTCGTCTCGTCCGTGTTGTAGGCGAGGGGTTGGTGTCACGAGACGGACAAGCCGAGACTGCCGAGAAGATCAAGAAGCGCGTGAAGACGCCGTACTCCCTCAAGCGGTGGCGTCCCTCCACCTGGGTCATCTCCTCGGATACCAGGGGGTCAGAGGTCAACAACAACACTGGAAGCGGCCCTCGGGCCCAGGGCCAGAGTCAGGCTTCTACCCAGGCTCGGCCCAAATCCAGCTCGGCCGCGTACCTGAGGGGCTCCGAACCCAGCGACACCCGAGTCTGACGTCCTACACGAACCCTGTGGCAGGAAGCAGGCCCGTTCTCCGAGGTGTTTTCATCTCGGAACACCTCCGAACTCGTTTTTTGTTTTTTTTGTTCTCTCCTTCAGCAAGAGGAAGCTATCAAGAGTCCTGTTGACACGCCGCAGTCTGTCGTACAGTCCCTCGCTTCAGTGAGCCGGTCGCAACTTCGCTTGACGTGGAATCCGACAAGGAGCCCCCCTTCTCCTGTCTTTTCGTTTTTTTCACACGGATTCACTTTACGTTCTGACGATCTCTCGCCGCATGGTCGAGGATCGGTTTCATCCTTTCGGATGCACTTCGGAACAGCTGAAATCAGTATCTCTTAATGAGGGGGTCTGTCGTGACCATTAGAAGAAGTGGTCTCTAAACCTAAAAGTTGTGCAAGGGAGTAAAAGTCAACAATCAGTATTCGGGCGCTCTTCCTCTCGCTTCTTGCGTGCATCAGAGAAGATGAGGCGTGCGCTCCATAAAACACTACGGTCTTAAAGACGAGAAACTACTTTTTTTTCCCTTTATATACTTATTTTTTATGCAATGCTTATTCATATATTTTACCATGCATCTATCTTTTGTATCATGATTTGAACTGTGCAATAGTATATAGAAATTAGATGATTTTAATGTTTTATGGCTCCCATTCTTTTTGGTCATTGTTAATCTCTTGAGTATGTTATCCCTAGGTTGCACTTACGAACAGTCACAATCTTTTACTCAGCCTCTATCACAAAGAGGAGCCTATTGGATGGCAATCCTTTCTTTCTATCTCCCTTCTCCACTCTTCTTTGCATCTCTCTGTCCTCTCCCACCCACCCCTGTTCCCTGTTCTCTCTCTCGCTTCTCCTCCTCCCCTCTTTCTCAGGGACAATCTGTTGTGAAGTCAAGTGAGAAATGAGAGAAGTTACAGAGATCAGCACCAATCAGTGGGATCGAAAAGGCTAATTTTAGTGGACTAGCTCACCTTTACATCCTGGCTTGCACAATACCTGAGAGGAGTCTGTCTGTGAGTCCGCCAATCAGGAGAGAGGAACCGAATCTGTTACCCGTCACGGACAGGCCAACGCGGTTGACTAATGCAACTGAACCTAGATATATCTCTCGGCTCCGAATCAGACTCTTTTGAAAACGTCTTTGAAAACCAAACTCTCTGAAGCACGCTGGAAGTCTTTACCTCTGTGGGTCTTTGTGGTGTGTATGTACGTGTGTGTCATGTCGTTCCTGGCCGTCTCTGTCTGTGTGGAAGATGGACTGATTGCGTGTGTGTGTGTGTGTTTCCTGTACATGTGCCAGCATGTGCACATATATGGCCGTGTGCGAGCGTGTGTGTGTTTATGTGATGTTCCCTTCATATGTAATCAAGAAATGTATACGATACAGGCCCGTGGCGACACAAGCCTATGATGTAACGGTGTAGTTTGGACTACTTGTCTCTCAGTGCTGCTTCAGAGCATATGAAATGATCCTCTGTTTTGTAATCTGTCATTTGTATGAGAATATATATGTGTATTGCAAAAAAATGCCTTGATACTTGCATCATTTTTATGGACTTCTGTTTTCATTTCATTAATTGGATTATTTGACAGGGACAATGTACAGTTATAAAACAAGCCTGAAAATCTAATGTCTAAACCAGATAAAGCACTCAATGGACATGACATTTTTATTTCATTGCTATGCCTCTGCTCTGTACAATTTCTGTAACATTCTATAAACATTTTTGACTCAAAATGAGAAAAAAAATCTGAATAAATGTATGAAAGCACAGTGATGTCTTGTTTTATCTTTTTCTGATTCAAACACGCATACAGTTACATCTGAGCTTGCAGGATAGTTTCAAATTTGATCTCCTATGATGTATCCCTCACATCTGCACATTCTTCAATGCCTAAGTCTATGGTTATTGGTGATACTGTTTGACACATCATCATTGATGTCCCTGGTGTCTTTTCTTTTAATATGACAAACCATAACCAAACCACCCAAAAGATGATCAGACCCCAGCTTTTGTCCAACTGCCAATATGATAATTGACAGATTTACAAGAACTGTAAATTATGTTTTGCCCATGTACAATATTGCCACCGGAGGGAGACAGTTCCACACCAATCTGTTTACTACTCTCCCATCTGCTCCTCGCGCCCTAGCAACTGCAGCATCAGCACGGGCAACGTGGTTGTGACACGCTACGTCCAAATCACGTACCCCTAGACGCTGTCTCCTGCTCCCGCTAGCAAAGCGTCCTCAGCTCCGTTATTTTGATTTCCCTTATTTTAAACACGCTTTCTGGTAACAGACACTCGGTAAGGGAAATAACGTCGGTCACCTGCATCTGGACTGGAATCATCACGATTTATTCACCAACGGATGCTATTGCCACATCATCAACACCACGCGATTTGCATCAGCAGCAGAAAAAAAAACATCTCTTCACAGCAAGGCTGCAATTACAGCAACGCCCATAGCAACTGTATGCGCATCCACGATACGCCATCTGTTTACTGTTGCTTGTTTGCATCCACCTTCGGCGCTGAACACCACCCTCAGCAGTCCAAGACCATCTCCCCAACATCCTCAGGTAACGGCAGATTGGACCAGGGTTTGAAACGTCGTATTCTCCCCCTGCGCTGGTGATCGATGCGCACAAAGCCCCTATAGGCCACATTCTGCAGGTAAGCGTGGAGTAAAGGTACTCTCATTTATGAAAATACTAACAGCTAACAAAACGCCACGTATTGAATGAATGTAATTATCTACAGAGCGCAAATATTGTTTATACGGCCTCGTGCGCAACCCATGTTTGGAGGGCCGATGGATGCATTTGGGTATGCGGCGCTCGAAAGGCAGTGGGAATGATGGGGGAAATAGAATGGAATCTGTCAGCGTGCTTGCATGGTATGGCAATGGTTTTGAACATAGGCTGTGTAAAGAGACCACTTCAACGTGAGAGACCACTTCAACGTGGTCTTATAAAATTGTCAGGACTCAATGTTGACATTTTCTCCGGCTCTTTGTGAGCGTTTGCAATCTAGACAATAGCCTCAGATAGCCTTCAAATATCGGGCATAATAAAGGTAGACCAGTCAATGTAGCAAACCATATGTGACATGACAAGATGCATTGTTGACTAGGAGAAGGGACTGTGTCAATTCTCTTTCAAAGCTCCCTGCAAGCAAAATCCTGCCAGTCATACAAAGAAAAGTTATATGCCATTCTAGCGAATGCCATTGTGTTATCCAGTCAGTAAGAGAGAACGAGAGAAGGGTTGGCACCTCTGTGCTGTTGAGAGACACAGATGTGTTTGTTGAAGAGCCCCCTGGCTCCATGGCAACAGTGATGTGCTGTGGTGGGTCTCCTCCAAATATAGCCACTGGAGGACACGGAGTGACGCTGGTTAGCGACCATGTTGATTAGTGTTGTTTTGCGAAAGTCTCTGAGCGTCACAGCCAGAGACTTCTCAGTCTGAACTCTCAAACACGCCATTACAACTCTATGTGTAAGGTTTGTGCAGCTAGCCTGACAGCTGTGCACACGCGGCTTTCGTAACCAGCGCTAAGCCGATGTTTACATCGCAGAAAAGTGGCCGGGAGACGAAGGATGGAGGGAAAAAAAGGGGGGGGAGGTCATAAGGACAATGGGTGCTGAGGCAGTGGTTTAGGCGCCACATGGGGTTAGGAGGGATGGAGGAAGGGGTTGGCAGGGGGGTGAGGGTTGTGCTTTGGGTGAGGGGTGAGGGGTGTGGGGGTATTAATGACTGCCCTGCTGAACTCGGTCTGTGCAGGAGAGCGGGGAGGGGGTATTTGGGTCAGGGGGTATGAACCCTACAGTATGTGGGCTAAAAGGAGGGTAGGGGGGGGGGCAGACTGGCACCTGCCTCTCCAGGGTCTCCAGCTAGCCAGACCTCTAATCCTCTATAATGCCATTAAACAGGGTCTGTGGTCTCAGTTTAGGGGGGCGTGCCTGACCCAATCCAACAGCCCAGCTCAGCCCTGTACAGTCTGGGGGAATGGGGGATTAAAAGCCCTCTCAATCTGGCAACCCAACATTCCCTTCACCATTGCCTCTACTCTCATCCTCCCCCTTTCCCACTCTCATTCCTACCAATTCACCTAATTTCTTCTGCCCCTCCCTCCCAGTCCTGGTCTGAGAGCTCTGTCTCCGACCCCGGTCAAGCCAGAGGCTTAGGCTGTAGCCCAGCTGTGGTTCAGTAGATAAACTGTTTGTTTACATGGCCTATAGACTGTTTGTTTACTAAAAACACTCAACTTGGAGCCCCAATCATTAATTCGATTTGATTAATCTTCTTTTTACTTTACTTGTCTCTTTTTTGGGGGCTCATCTGTTTCTCCTCTGCTGTTGTGTGTGTGTCTACAGGGAGGTGTTTGTGTGTGTCTACAGTGAGGTGTGTGTGTGTCTACAGTGAGGTGTGTGTGTCTACAGTGAGGTGTGTGTGTGATTACAGTGAGGTGTATGTGTGTGTCTACAGTGAGGTGTTTGTGTGTGTCTACAGTGAGGTGTTTGTGTGTGTCTACAGTGAGGCGTGTGTGTGGGCGGCTTGCTGCTGTCTGCTGCTCCAGCTTCTGCCACTTCCTGCTTTCCTCTTCCTCCTCTTCCTCTGGCACTGTGTCCAGCTGTGGCCCTCACTGGGCACGCTCCCTGGCTCTCACCTGATAGGTCCCTGGCCTCAGGACGGCAGCCACACCCACCACGTTCCCTACATGAGGGACAAGGCTACTCAGGTGAGTCAGTATGTGTGTGTTTGTGTGTGTGTGCACCTGCATGACTGCTAATGTTGTCAATCTTTAAATGCATGAATGGCTGTGCGTCTGTGTGTTAGCGAGTGAATGTGTGGGTGGGAATGTTTGTGTGGGCAAATTACTTGGTAAGAGAAAGATTACTGACTGTTATTTCGGCACAGCTCATTTGTTGTACTATCAGCAGAGTTGAAAAGGCCACATAAACACGACCTAGATTCATGTAGAGTCAATGGCTTTCTGTCTCTCTGGACGTCCTTTTTTCATGTCTCTCTCTCTCGCTCACTCACTCTCTCTTTCTTTGTCTCTCCATCCAGACCCCCAGGGCCTGGGCAGATGAGAGGAGGAGGGGCTCCCACAAACGCTCCGCCTCCTGCGGGAGCACTGACCAGCTCAAAGAGGTCCGCCGTGCTCTCAGCACAGAGCTCAACAGCAATTTCATAACACATGTCACTCGATTTCACAACACCATTGAACTCAAACACCCCCATTCAACATTCCTCTGCTGCACCACTGACGAGCCTAACCCCATGTGGCATGGCATACTACTTTGTAATTCCACAGCCTATCCCCATGAGCATCGAGTACAACGAATACGACCCATACGCAGTACTGTAGAGTGGGACCAAATCCACTGTTTGAAACAGCCTAGCCGTTAGCTAGCAGCTAGCCGTTGTACGTCTCCTAACCTGTCCTCAACTGTCGCCCTGTGTCTGCAGATCGCTAAGTTGCGTCAGCAGCTCCAGCGCAGTAAGCGCAGCAGCCGCCATCGCAGGGACAAAGACCGCAAGTCACCCTTCAATGGCAGCCATGCCGCCATCATCCAATCACAGGTGACCAAAAAACGAGCGTGGCTGTGCGTTTGTGTGTGCGGAGGGGAAGTGTAGGCGGCATCCTTCTTTTCTGTGTGTCATCTGAGGGTATTTGGGGACGACCCACTTTCCCTGTCTGTCCTAGATCTGTGTGTGTGTCCAAGTGTGTGTGTGTCTCCAGAAGGAAGTGGGACAGTGACTAGACAATTCCCTAAAGTCTTGCAGTGTATACTCAATATGGCCTAAAATTGAACTTGTCCAGTCCTCTCTAAAATGGGCCCTTCTTCAGTGCCCTCTCCAGGTCCCTCTCACTGGAGGGCTCTGCTAGCAGGTACACATTATTCTAGCCTGGTCATGTTGAGCTGTTCTATCTGGTTCCTTTTGTTCCCTTTCGGAAGACGAGACAAGTCTTCTGGCCTCTGAGCTTTCTCAAGGCAGATTACTGTTCTGCAGTTTCAGACTTGAAGCAGGACAGTATACAGCCCGAGTTTTGGAGCTGTTTTAGCCGAGTGACAATTTAGTATTTTAGCATTTTATGTTCAAATGATAATTTAGGGCAGTAAATCTGAAATTTTCGGTGAGTTTTATTAGTTTATTTTTGTAATTATTTGTAAAAAAGAATCAGTATCATTACAGTAGTTAGGCTATTAACTAGTATATTAATTTTGACTTGGAATAGACATGACCAGGCTGGTTAGTGAGAGGGAAGGCGTACGCCCATCCAAATGAGCACCCTAAAGACAGTTTAAGAGCTCTCTGTCATCAAAGGGAGGGAGGGAAGATGAGAGAAACATAGAGGGTACATAGAGGAGAGCAAGCAAACTGCATGCAGAAGCCAAAAGCTTGAGGGGGATAAAACACACAGCTTCCAGAGGAATCATAACTGGTATGTTGACATTTGATGTCCTGTCGTGTTTGTTATTATGTTGTTGTGAGTAGCTGGAAAGTGAGAACTGTTAGTTCTCCATTTAAGGCTCTGCCTGTATGCCTGACCTATTTTCTAACTGACAATGTGCTGTTGTTGTTGTCTGTCCGGGTTGCTAGTCCATTTTGTGTTGAGTGTTTTTGTTTCACAAAATACAGGTGCAGGTAGTAATGTATGATAGACAGGCAGCTGGTGTGTGTGTGTGTGTGTGTGTGTGTGTGTGTGTGCATTCTTATCTTTCATCATGCAGGATTGTGTGTCAGCTGACACACGTTTTAACGAAATATATGGTTTCTTTTTCTCTCTCCCTTTTCTCGGTCTTTCTTGCAGGCTCAGATGCCTAAGACCATCCTGATCCCTATCCCCATCTCCAAGTCCACCGCCCCCCGCTTTCGCAACAGTGTCGAGGGCCTCAACCAGGAGATCGAACGCATAATCATCCGCGACACCAGTGAACGCGAGGAGGTCATCATTGTGAGTAACCATAACAACAAAGTCACATGAGACACAAGTGTATACTATACACACAGCGCCCGTGTCCTAACCTATACATGTGCACACTGTGTAAACTCCCGATACAGTGTCACTGTGATAACCTCCATGTCGTCGTGTTTGGGTTTTGCCTTCAGCCTCAAGACGTCCCAGATGGGCACCGCGCGCCCCCGCCCCTCCCCCCCCAGCGCAGCAGCAGCACGCGCAGCATCGACACGCAGACCCCCTCAGGGGGGGGCCTCACTGGCGGGAACCATAGCAACTGCAGCAGTCGTCCCGACTCCATCTCGCCCTCCTACCTCACCATCCTCAACGACCTGGGAGGGGGGAGCCCCTACCCCGGAGAGGAGAAAGGTGACTGAGGCAGACGGCGGCACGCACGCGCACTGTTTTGTTTCCACCCCCATATCACACACTCAAGCACACACCCACACCCAGCACCAGCGGTGATAATCGTGATGTGGAGTGACTGTGAGAAGGCACACAGGCGGGTGTGTCGGCTGCGTGTTGGTGACGCTTGTGTGGTTGTGTGTCCTCAGAGCTCGGGCCCTGCTCTCCGTTGCCCAAGTACGCCGCCTCCCCCAAGCCCAACAACAGCTACATGTTCAAGAGGGAGCCCCCCGAGGGATGTGAGAAGGTCAAGGTCTTCGAGGAGTTACTGTGAGTACATGACCTCTGACCCCCAGGGCAAGAATAATATTCTTTGCCTTATTCCTTGCTACTCCTTATTTTCATTTTGAGTAACAACCCTTCTTGTATGAGGTAGGTTGTCGTCTGTCTTGTTAACTTGCTGTTAAAGATCATTTTCCTCTTTCTCTGATTGTTACAGGCCCAGACCTCTCCAGGAGATCCCCCCCTTCCTGTGTCCCGACCGTAACAAGGTCAACTTCATCCCCAAGAGCGGCTCTGCCTTCTGCTTGGTCAGCATCCTCAAGCCCCTGCTCCCTGCCCCGGAGCTCAGCTTCAGAGCAGGGGTGGGTCTCCGCAGCTTGTCCCCGTCCCTGGTGCCTCTGGGTGGGGTCGGCCTGCGCAGCCTCTCCCCCTCTCTGGGGCTCACCCGGGGCTCAGCCTCCCACCAGCAGCCCTGCCTCCCCCGACACCTGGAGGAGCCAGAGAGTTAGAAGGGCTCCTCCAGTGGCCAGACTGAGAAATGACAGCTGCTGTCTCAGAAAAATAAAATCTCCAGTTTTCCAAATCGACGACAAATGTGAAACCTGCCTCTCCGGTCGACTCCAGCATGCCAGGCTCATTGGTTTACCCTTACTCTGTGAAACTTCAACTTTTCTCCCTCCGGCTCTCCTCTGAGGAGAAAAACCAAGACAGCTTCTGCTTACCTATAAGAATGGTGTTCAAAAGGCTAATCTCTCCATTGCTTACTCAACCTTCCCCCTGCAACAGCTCTTTTTGTCCCCGTTCCGACAGTACGCGAAGACTGTTTCGAAAGGCTAGTTTATTTCATCGCATTATTATACCATGAAGCCTTTGCCACAGACATATCAGATTTTGTTTTTTAGAAACCATCCTTAACATTTCTCTTGATAAACGAGATATGCCTTCCTGTGTGACGCTCCGGGTGATGGCAACGGCAGGGAGGTTTCGACGGGTGCTGCCGGAGATATTGTAGCAAAACTCTTTTAATATGAGGGGCGGTTAAGGTTGAGAAGAAAAAAAACGCTATGAAAAACGTGCCTGATGTTTTAAACACGGCCTGGCTTACTGTATGATATGTGCGGTGTCCAACCTTGTCTGCCTGCATTACCTCTATCTCTAATTTCCCTCCCTCCATCCATCCCTCCCTAATATTTGCTCTTTTTCTCCATGACTTCCTCTCTTCTTTGGTGTCTACTCTTCTTCTGACCCCTTAGCCATCATGCAGTGTATTTATCCCTTTCTCTCTTTCTGTGTGTGCGTGTGTTGCTCAGCTTGTGTTTGGTGTTGTGACCTGTCTGTCGTCTAGCGGAGTCACCTGACTGTACACTGCTAGATGTGGCTCTGCTCTCTACCCGGGGCTAAAGAGGAAGCCTTGGTCAAAGCTCTGGTCCGCTCTGCTGTATATTTGTCATTACTGCGTTACTGTGCCTGCTACTAAGGAAAAGTCTAGAATGTATTGGGTTTGTACATATATAAGGCACACTGTGAGTGTTTGTATTTTAGACTGACGAGGAGACATGCGATGACGAATTTAATTGTATTATACAACCCCACTGCACCCCACCCAGTAACTGTGAATTATGATGTATTTACTATGTATTTCATATTTATGTTTAACTTGCTATTCGAGGAAGACGTTTGGTTGTCTCAAGGTTAACAAACCATCAACAAAGCCCCTTTGCCCAACTCAGGGTTCATAAAACTGACAACCGTGATACAGAACTGTACTAACTTCTTAATTCTTACAGTATAAGCAGATTAAAAATACCTGCTATCCATGTAGCCTTTCATACTGAAGACAGCATTTTATGATGTTTACAAACATGTAGCAGTAGACTTGGTTTCATGTCAAATTTAGCCATTGTCAAAATTGGCGTATATGAAACAGGGTACCTTCAAGCAAATAATAAGCACCATCTTTGGTAGAAATGTATATCTTTTAAAGAAGAAAAACAACACAGTTAGCAGAAACAACAGTTTATTTATTGAAGTCCCATAAACATGTTTGTGGGAGACAGACCTCCAGTTTTATCAGACGACGGTACATCCTTTGAGTGAAATAAAAAGGCATAGTTGAATCAAATAAAGCATTTGTGATTGATATACATTCTTTATCTGTTTAATAGAGCATAATTACTGCATCACAGACTGATTATAGAGATGAAACCAATAAATACACTCCTGTGCGCACTGCACCTTGCAAACAAAACCATCGTTTGTACTGATGATACGCAGTTTGTAATGAACTCTCGACAATCTTTTGCTCACAGGGCAATTGGAGTAAAAGGTTATTGTGTCACAATGGAGTCAGAAAGAGATGACAGATAGACGTTTCCCCGCTGTAGCAGCCTTTATGAGGTTCAGTATATTGAATTGACAGTGTTTCCTCTGGTATCTGGACCTTTCCACACCCTGCAGAGGCAGTACACATTCACACATGAGGATAAATAAATTGGGTTGTATAACCACATCCTTCTCCTGTCTGAGTTGGCGTTGGATACTTAACCCAAACAAGCAGCTGTGGTCTTCCCTTCCTAGCCAATCACATCTGTCTCAGGAGGTAATCGAGACAGGAAGTACAAAATTCACCAGTCACCTGACAGGAGTTGACAAATAAATGAATGAATGACACCATTAACATACCTGTTGAAAGTACTCTTTCAATCCACTGCAGGATCAAGTGGGTAATGAACCATAGCCAGGCCTTCATTCCCCCTGTGGAAGGGCTTGCTGAGAGACCATGAGCCCTCGTCAGCAGCTTCAACCAAGAGGAGGGTTGAGAGTCCTTGTCTTTGACTTCAGTGCCAACACATGTCCATCAGTAGTTTAAAAAACACAGCACCCATCTCTTACATACAATAGATTAACAGATCATGACTCAGGGCTCCTCTCCTTCGCTGCAGCTCACAGCAAAAAATAGACATCTCAGCTAAGCAGCAGTTATTGATATGGTCTAAAAATATACAATATTCTGCAGATGCACAGTATGTCCTTGGTTAGTTATACATATAAAATGTCCTTAACAAGGTATGTGTAATATTGTTTTAAGGCCAATGAAATCCTAAATATAACACTCCCGCCATAGACAGTAGGTGCCTTCCGTAAAACCATTTATGAGCTATGTTACACAAATTGAGATATGAGAGTAGTGTCTAGTTAAGCTCCGAGGTCGTCTGTGCAGTAGTGCCAATGTGCTCCTCAGTTATCGATAGCCTCCCATGGTATAGATATATGTGTAAATATACATAAATGTAATATAATATAGAAATAAATATCAAGTTAAAGCCAACCATTTCCCTTCCCGGGTCCCTTTCAGAAAGATCCAGTAGACTGCAAACACAAACCCCTAATGAACAGAGAATATCTAAACCCACTCTTACATGACACACACAGACCCCTTCATCCTTCTCCCGAAAGACAAGACAAGCTGAACATCCTAACGAGAACTTCCTGGAAGTCCTATCGTGTGACGTACGACATTGGAACCCGTTCGAGCACCCCTCTCGTCCTCCGTGCAGCCGTGGGTCTTCCACGGTGCTGTGGAGGGCCACTCCTCCACGTGGGGCTACAGTCACAGTCACATCACGATGATCACCGCTGGTGCTGGGTGGGTGTGTGTTTGTGTGTGTGTGTACCTCTTTTATACAAATATGTACAAATGTCCTTCAGTTACATGGGGGACATTGCTCTTTAAACACAGGAGTGTACACACACACACACACACACACAGGGTTGGACTCACACACAAGCCTTAGGCGTTGAGCAGTTCTTCCTCAGAGCGGCCAATAGCGTCTGGGTTAGAGAGAGGGTCCAGGTCTGCAAACAGGTTGAACCAGGCTGACATGTCTCTCGATCCACCTTTAGGAGCTGCACACACACAGATATATACATTACGGACTGAACACACACACACACACAGCAGTTTGGTGCTTTCAAACTAGCCAGTGGCACAAGACAATCCATCTCATGGGCTCTCACCGCTGGCTGTTGACTTGGGGCCGGCCTGAGACGACTGGTTCTGATTGGAGGAGGGCGGAGGCTGTAGGGGCGGGGCCTGGAACATGGGCGGGGTTGCCCAGCCTGTGAGATGAAGTCAACAATGAGGACGATGAGAAGAAGAGTAGAGGAACTCACATACGCCCCACTCAACATGAGTCCCAAACTCCTGACATCATCGAACTCTTGTATAACCTCCAATAGTGTTGCTATGAAGACCTGCAGCCACTGGAGGGCAGGACTGAGGTGAGCACAAACCTGTGGAGCTGAGGCTGTGGTCCAGCAGCTGGGAGGGCAGGAAGCCTGTGGGGCTGGGGGGCTGAGAGGGGGGCCGTGCCGCCCCATCGGAGGGGGCAGAGGTCGGGGAGGGGGCAGGAGGGGGGGCAGGGGGAGACTCAAACAGGCCAAAGGCATCCTGCCATTCACGGCTGAACTCGTCGGAGCCCCCGGGGCCTGGGCTGAGGAGGTCCTTGAGGAAGGACATGTCACCCCTCTCTTTGTCCTCCTCCTCCTTCAGCCTCCGTTCGGCCTCGGGCCCAGCTCTGAACCCAGCCCCGAACCATTCTTGCTGGCTGGGACCTCCGGAGAGCAGGTCCCCGCCTGGAGCAACGGCAGAGGATGGAGGGAGAGGGAGACAGAACAAGTTACAGAAGTTATAAAGAGGAGAGAAGCCACGTCCAACACAAACAACAGCGTTGTATAGGGCATCGTCAGAAGCGAAACCACGTCATGTTCAGACAGAACAGAACAGCAGTCTGACAGAGCGGACGGGCGGGCTCAGAACCTGAGAGGATGGAGGCGTTAACAGCGGCTCACATTTCAGAAAAACCCCAGAATGCCCCTGTAGAAACAAGACGGTAGAGGAACCCACCAATAAAGCAGGGTCATGAAAAAAGACCAGCAAGGACCAAAAAAAGTGAAGTATCGTTAAGCTGGAAGCTAGAATGGGAACCAGTGGAGAAGTGTGGAACTGAGAGGGCAGAGGTGGTGGCTAGGAGCAGAGAAGCATGGGCAGACATGGCGGGCAGGAAGGCCTTTACCAGGGAGAGGCAGCTCTGTGAGGCTGGGCTGCAGATCCCCCAGGCCCCATAGCCCAGCAGAGGGCTCTGTAGTCTGTGGAGAGGCCAGGGGCTGCTGGAAAAGGTCTGGCTGGGCCTGGGGCTGGTCACAGCCCATGAGTAAGAGGTCGTCATCGACGCTGGCTGCATTGAGCGGCCCACTAAGGTCACACAGGGCTGGGTTGGAGGGATTAACCAGGTTAGGGGGAGCATGAGGAACTCAGGCCTGTCGTACAGGTGCAGTCAATTTGTGACATTCACAGGCAGCTGATACCAGATAGTTGTTATTCTCAGGTAAGTGATAATAACACACACACACACACTTACCAGAGTCTAGACTTGCACACAGAGAACTGCCACTGGTTTGGCTCTGCCCCTCCCCGCTGTGGGCGGGGCCTGTCGAGAGAGGAAGGCAAGCCCATATTAGGTACAGTCAGTCAGATAAACGTCCTCCCTTATCCACAAGGGGGAGTACCTACCCCCGTCAGAGGGAGACGCAGCTGGCTTGTCCTCGTCCAGGGACACGAGACTGAAGGAGACAAGAGAGGGACAGGATCAATATATATATATATATCAATCTATTCATCATCATCCCCTTTGACGCTTTTCTAGAGCTTTCCCAACCACGACCAGCAGCTACTCGGAGATCTCCTAAATGTCTAGGTGAAGATAAGGGGACGGGAACTGACTATGGTGCGTGATCTTACATGTGTGTGAACAGGGCCGTAACACCGGCCTCTCGGGCGATGAAGACAAACCTGAGGAGGCAGTGTGGAGGAGAGGACAGGACGGGACAGACACACGGACAGATGAGAGACGACATCAGCTCTCACTGGAATATGGAATGTGTGACCACGGTGAGATGGAGAGAGAGCCAGAGAGGAGGAGGAGGAAATAACAGATGACTGGAAGAAGAGGAGGGGAGGTGGGGGAAGGAAGAAAGAAAGAAGGAGAAGGATATTTTGACGTATGTGTGGCTCACTTGTCTGTGTTGCTCTGCACAGCCTTCTCTCGGCTCTGCTCCTGACTCTGCAGTTCAGTCAGCTGCTCCAGGGGGTCCCGTAGGTCCTGGTAGAGAGAGGGTGGGTCAGCGCCACGGTCACTTATAAACACTCACACACACACCCACACGTATACACACATATACACAGTGGTGGTCTCTACCTTCAGAGTGGTGAACTGGTAGGGGACATAGCCTTGGAAGGCCACGTGGATCCCAGACATGACATGGGCTGTCTTCTCCCAGAACTGCAGGAGGGTGGTCTGCAATGACAGCATATTGGTTCAACTTCCACCTTCATACACACACACACACACACACACAGTATGCCAGGCTGACGGGTATACAGTGCACTGCAACACACCTGGTATGTGCAGAGGGAGTGGGACAGCATGTTGCAGCGGCTGGCTCCTAGCATGTCCACCTTTTGACACACGTCGTTCTTCAGCTTCTCAAACTGGCCCTTGGTCCCTCTCACCTGGGCTTGTACCTGGAAAAACACACAGTTCAATGACCTAACTTCCAGGACTACTACAGCAACCTGTTTGTCTCTTTCTACGCCTCTTAATTGCTGACACCATTCACCAACTCTCACACACACACACACACACACACACCCACAATCTATCCATCCACACACACCATCCATTCGCACACGCATCCACCATCCACCCACACGCCCTCCACACACGGCCACCTTGCGGAACTTCTCCAGTTGTTTGTATGTGTCCGGGTCCAGCTCCAGGGACACGTCCTTCATCCAGAGCAGAGCCCCGCGGTACTCCGTTCTGGACTTCTCCATCCGGGTGACCGTCAGCAGCGTGTCCGCGATGGCCCGCCGCCGGAACGTCTCCACCTCCTGCTCCATCCGGTGGAGGGGGGGGCACAGAGCCATCCTGGGACATGGGGGGGGGGTCTATGAAAAAGCTGAGGGGTATGTTGAAAGTAGACGCGTTTGGCTGTCTGTGTTTTAATGCGTGTATGTGTACGGTCTATATTGGTGGGGACCAGGGGGATGAGGGGTGTCCAAGTGTGGCTGGGCGGAGTAGCCCTCACCTCTGCTTGGCGGAGGAGCACAGGGCCTTGCTGGTGGCGTCCATCATGTTCCCTGCCTTGGTGCGGTCGTGCTCTGCCTGGAAGCGCAGGAAGAGGCCCAGCTCGTTCTCCTCCTGGGACAGGTCTGGAGACCCGGGGAAGGGAGCCCGCGTTAGACCACAGGGACTGGCCCATGTCAGGGGACTAAACGGTCAACTCGTTCGGGATCGGAGCACCGAGGCAAATTGAAGAGAGACACTCACGTGTGATTCTCTGCTGGTACTTCTCGATCACCCTCAGCAGCTCGGTGCACGTGGCCTGGACAGAGCGGAAGAACTGGAGGGGGACAAGGACAACATTCACACTGCTGGTTATGCAGCCCCTCTATGTGCAACAGGCCTCGAGACCTTAGTTGCAAATACTATGAATATACACAGAAAAAAGGTGTCCTGCTAGACAAACAGAAGGTACAGACAGGATTGGTCGGACAGATTAAGTATCTCTGTCTCTGATAATACATTTGAAAAGCCTGTATTTCTGTCTGGCTAACGCTCCATTACCCCACTCATCCAGATAAGAACAACTCTGCCATAAAGAAAAGAGAAATCCCTTTAGCGGACAACAAGCGCCCATCTGTTCGGTGGTCATGGCAACCTTAAATTTGAGACGGCTTCAGTGCCCTCTGATTGGAGGTAAATGCTGAGAGAGCAGAAACTGTTGGGTTGGCCCTGTAACCTGAATGCTTACTTGGCATCGCTGTCGCATGCGCACACACTCAATGTTTGCGTAAATCTGCCATCTGGACATGAATGACTAATATGTGTTTGTGTGTGTTTCCTTAAAATACTATTTCCATATTTCTAAGTCCTACTTTAAGCCACACACGTTCTTTCCATGACACCCACAACACATTGATTAAATTCACCCACTACGTTGTATTATGGAACGACTGAGTGTGTGATAAAAACAGTAAGAGCCACAGAGAGAAAGAAAAGAGGGAGAAAGAGAAAAAATTAAGAGTCACAAAAGAGAGGTTTGACGTCTTGTAGTTACTGATTAACCCAGAGCTGTATAACATTGGGCACCACCCTTTTCTAGCTGGCAACCTCGAGCTGTGTGCCTGGTGATACGCAGAGACACACAGGCAGTGTGTGCACACACACACACACAAAAGAGAGACCCGCACGGTTCCTCTATGCCATCTAGGTCTTCTAAAAATAGTCCTCCTGGCCCATCCAGACACAGAGGCACATTGATAAGATACAACAACAAAAAACTATTTGATTACAAGGTATTTTTCTTACTCGACTAACCAAACCTTTCTTCAAAGCCGAAAAGGAAATTGGTTTGAAACCTAGCTTTTAGCCAGGTGAAGTGCACACGGTGACCGAAAGCATCTGCTATCAGGTATCATTCACTATGAAGATCAGACAATGGGAACAGACAAGAAAGGGCTTTGAAAAAGGGAGCATCCTGGCTTAATGATTTTGCCAATGGAAATAAGATCATGAGTGTTATTGAAAGGTCTATCTCCAGCAGCAGAGCTGGGGGAACAGCAGACCAGGAGAGAGACAGCTGCTGCCCTCATCTGGACCCGAGTCCCACAGGGAGATTCAGTCTGGAGCCTGATATGGTTCTCTCCCAACATCCTCGCCGTTTCTCTCACTTCTCACTGTGTTTCTCTACCAGGCTCTCTGGCTCTCTTTCCAGTCTCTCCAAGTATTCCTTTCCCTGTCTCTTTTCTACCGCTAGCTCTCTTTTCGTAGTGTCTCTTGCTCTCTCCCTCCCTCTGCCATGTCAAGACAAAGAACAGAACAACTGAATAAGGTCTCTTTGACTGCAGCCCGGAACAAAGGCCTCTCAGTGTGTTGCCACTGTGCAGCAGTAGCAAACTCTCCTCCCACAGGCCCAGTGTCCAGTATCCGACTACCTCTGCTCTGTCTTAGGCACCTGTCGGTTGGTAGACCAACACCTTGCTAACAGAAAGTCGGACATGCAAAATATCCTGCATTAGCTTGGCTAGAAGCCATTAGGATTACAAAACACATCGAAACCCCTGATATAGGCACACATAAATATGAAGTATTGTTTACAAAGCTAAAGAAATGTGCGCACCCATACAGACATATTATAATGTAAAGCACACTGTTTTTATTACACTGTAGTAGACTACAGTTCCCCACCTCCAGCTTGGCATCCAGGTCTGCATCGGACGCCACCACGTACTCATCCTCCTTCTTCCCCGTGGCCTTGATCAGGACCTGTTTGGTTTTCCAGAACTTCTTCTGCATGCGGGCCATCACTGAGCTGTCCTCCCCCAGCAGTGCCCGGCCCCCGCTCAGCATGTCACCAGGGAACCTGGGGGGTGAGATGAAGCGGAGGAGCGGTAGGGGCGGTTGATGAGGATGGGGACGATTGGAGACAAATGTGGTGTCAGATGAGTTAGGTGTGACTTTTCTGATGCGACAGGCTTATATGAGAAATGTAGGCAAGTGTAAATGATGGTCTGTGAGGGTTAGTTCTCCCAGTCCCAGAACATAAACAACTCCCTGGCTTTGGCTAAGTGTGATAAATGTAGTGTCAAATCCACAATGAAAATACCCATGAACAACAAGCACGCTAAAGCAGAAACAGGATATGTATGATTCATGTCTGTGTTGGCTATGGGGGGTGACGGCCATACGTACCCGTCCATCCTTTAATTTTTAGTTACAGTTCTCTGCAAGTCAAACAAAGAAAGGTCACGAATCATTAAGAGAGAAAGGTTTGTTTACAGGTCTGCAGTGTCAAATACAATCCAACCACAGTTGATAAACCAAACGCTACGAAGAAAACAAAAACACATTCATAATAAAGCATAGTTTACTCGATTTCATAATAACCTCGAGGTAGCAATTGCTTTGTTGAATTAAAATGATTGAATTCGTGTTTTATCATTGGGATTGCGACAGCTGTTAGCACTACGTAACCGGTCAATGCATATTGTCTTCCAACTAAATAATATCAAACACTGGATAATAATTTGTCACAGTGGTTAAATCATTAACCGTTTAAATCAACAGTATGGAACAAGGATAATCCAGTAAACGGAAACTAATGTCAAACAAGAATGCCACCACTGCACACCGTCTTGACTTGAGCGAACACTAGCCTATAGGAGTAGGAGACCTCGGGCCAGTTAGCAGGTGTTTGGTTACGATGATGTTGGAGGTTAGGCGATGAGTATAATGAAAATGTAATTGTTTAAATACACGAATGTAACATGGCCCACGCAGGACAGAAAGGGTAGATCCTGAATGCGTTGAGCTGTCTCTCAACTATTGTCTTTCTAGCTAGCAATAATATAGTAGAAGAACGCGTAGCTTCCTAGCTAACATTGCTGCAGGAACAATGCAACTGTGGCATCATCCAGTCTCCCGATTTGGACAAACGAATAATGGTTCAATTACATATTCTAAAAGGGGTTTACAAAAGTACTGCCCGCTATATCATATTATGCCTTACCTTCAATACAGCACCGTCCTCAGACCTTGTCTTATTAAGCAAGACAGGGGGCATGTAGCTAGCTAGCTGGCTAGGTTTAGGTGGCAGCTTCCAACACAACAGTACGAGCTCCTGCTTTACCATCATCTGACATTCTGACTCAGAGAAACAGGATATGCTAAGGACCTGTAGCCTACCTTTTTCTACCACAAGGCGGCGCTTTAGAAACATGATATATCAAGTCAAACCAGCTAAGGAGGAAACTAGGAAACTTAAGGAAGTATTAGTTTAAAAGAGAGGTGGAATGTGTTCTACTTGTTATGGCAGTTGTAGGTGAAAGGCAAAAACAACACGTGTTTGTGGGAAAATTAATTTATTGACCAATACAGCAGAAATGCATTCAATAAAAAATGCACAAACAACACAAACTTGACAAAGAAATGGATCATTCAGACTGATTCTGATTGCAATGGGTATAGCATGTGTTAAATCCACAAAATATAAAAGGTGTTATGATCCATACTGTCTGTCATTGCATCCACTTCAGTATACCAGCTCTGAAAAAGCCAATATGTCAGTCCGTTTAAATGTATTTGGAGTTCAATCTGATTCAGGTCTGTGTGGATGTGTCTGTTTGACAGTATGTGTTTGTCTTCCACAGTCTAGTCTATGCCCCGTCATCAGACACACAGGAAGAGTAATGGTAGGTGTACAACTTATTGTCTGCTCCTCCGCTCAGCATCAGCTGTTAGAGAAAGAGAAGGAGACAAGTTAGACACGTGGTGGAATCAACACACACAGTTGACCCGTAAATTTCCAGAGAAAGAAAGAGTGACGACGTGATTGCAAAATGAAGGTGTAAACCATCACTGGTGAGCTGCTCTCTTACCCCACTGTCTGTCCAGTCGACACACAGAACCTTGTCCTCGTGGGCCGCCAGGTCATACAGGGGGGTCTTACAGCTAGAACAGAACACAGAACACCACATATTTACACAGTGTATACGTTTATTAGGTCCTCAGCTAACTGGTGGAAATATTTCCCCACGCTGCCATCTCTGGATCCACACCGTTCTGGGACAATTAGGACACATATTTCACCTGGACAGCTACTGCTTAAGCTGGGATATTTGTAATTTTACATAAGAGCTCAAATAATGTATGTCTGTTATTTTAGGCGTGTGCTGCATGTTTCCCCCCCCCCTGTAGATGTTCAGTGATTTATGAATAGATGTGTGCTGTGTGGGAGGGTTACGTACCTTCTGGTGTCCCAAAGCTTCACCACGTTGTCGAGTGAACCAGACATGAGCTGGTGTTCGTGGGAGGGAGCCCACTTCACTGCCGTGACCCAGCCCGTGTGAGAGGTCAGGGAGAGGAGGACCAGGGAACCGTCTGAGCCAGACAGGGGAAACACACACAGTAAGAGACCCATACACACACCAAATATGCAGTCGTCCCCCCCCTGCCGACACACACGTAAACATACAAGTGCACACACAGATGACAGATATCTACTGAAGCCCTAAGCTGCAGTACACAGTCCATGATGGAGCATCCTGACCTTTCGAGCGGGGGTCCCAAAGTCTGATGTGTCTGTCGGTGCTGCCAGAGGCCAGGCGGCGGCATATAGGGGAGTAGGACACGCAATTGAACACTTTACTGCCCGACTGCAGGGAAGAGAGAACACGGGTCATCGATCTGTCCATCAATCAGCTCATCGATACATGTGTGTGTGCGGCGGGTGGCCATCTCACCAGTGTGGTCTTCAGCCCCCCCGTCTCTGCGTCCCACAGACGCATGGTGTGATCCCAGGATGCACTGCACAGCTCCGCCCCGTCACACCACAGCACCGAGGACACCGCCTCGTTGTGGCCCGATAGAGTCATGAGGGGGGTCTGTGGGGAGGGGAGAGACAGTTACCATAAGACACACGGGCAAGTCAAAACAACTTCTACCTCAGTCAGTTTACATCCCTGATCAAGTCAAATGAGCCGTAAAAGTAAATGTTTACGAAAAGGTTTAGTATTTGTCCATAAACAACATAACGGTAGATGTTGTGAAGTATTAACTCCAGGGCTAATCTTGCTCCCTCACCCTGGTTAGCCCCATCTGGTCAGTCTTCTGCTTCTTCCGGGGCCTGCTGGGGGCCTCCTCCACTTGATCCTCCTCATCTGTGGGAACTGAGAGCACAGAAACTCATTAAGTACACCGATATATATCACTGTATTTTTAATGTGTGGGTGTGTGATTGTGTGATTCCCTCTGACAGTACCTGCAGACCAGATCTTGAGCATCTTATCCCACGAGCCGCTGCAGAACTGAAAATTAGAGCAACTCAAACGTTAGAAGTCGATTCCTTCTGTCCTTTATGTCAATTATGTTTTGTCGCAAACGTCCCTCTTCCCTTTCTCTCCCACCGTCTCTGTCCTTCTCACCTTTGTGCGCGAGGGATCGGTGGCGATTGTGTCAACACTCCCGGCATGTCCACGGCAGCAGTGTTTGGCTTTCAACTTGTTCCTCTCAGAGTCCCACTCCCACAACAGAATGGTCTGGTCCAGAGAAGCCGTGAGTAGCAGGGAGGTCAGCCCATCTGTACAGAAATAGGGGTGTGCAACTGGTCAGAATGGCACCCAGTCAGGAAATCAGAAGAACACTTATGCTTCTGTCCTCCTCACTTCTCTTGACCCACGCCACGTCCTTCACCACATCTGTGTGTCCTGCCACCGTCATCACAGCCTTGCCCTCCAGGGACCAGATCTTGGCCGTCTTGTCATAGGAGCCTGTCAGGATCCTGCTCACACACCATCCATGTCATTTAGTTCATGGCCATTTCATCTATTTTGCTGACGCTTTTTGTGTGCAGACATGTATGCAATAGCTTGGAGTGTGGCACAGGTGCTGTTGTGACCACCTTACTCACCATTCAGAGTCTGCCTCCACAGAACTGATCCAGTCATCATGCATCATGCACTCCTCAGGCTGAGGTGCTGTGAATCTCTCCACGTACTCTATCTCCACCACATCTTCCTAAGGGCACACAGGTGCACACAAGTGAAACACACACATAGGACTTGTCATAGCTTGTGAGTTTGCTGGGCAGTGTGAATGCCAGTCAGTAAGTGCGTTTTAATATGACAGGATTATCTCACTGTGGATATGCCCTCCGTTTCCATGTGGATGGACAGAGACGTCCGCAGGAACTGACCACGGACCAGGAAGTCAAATTCGACTTGGCTATGGGATGCTTGAAACAAAACAACCACAACATTCAGTATAATTCAAGACGAGTGTCATTAAACTAGATGCAATTAACACTCGCCGTTATAACCTATGTCAACCCCTCTCTCTAATTATGGAGAAACTGTCAGATTCATAGTAAACGCTTGTTATCACCATTCTTTGCTTCCAGGAGTTTGTTGATAACATTGCTGAGATCTTGCACCTCGGAGGCTGCTGGTATGGAGAAAGGGACGTCATCTATTGCATATCTGAAAGAAAATACGTTTATGTTATTAAAGGTGACTAGTCAGTCACTGAAAAAAAGAAATATTAGCATTTCTTCCGGGCTGTAACTATAAGGATTGTAGCTATATGCACGAATAGCCATGGCATGATGTAACTTAGATATAAAGCTGTCAAATGATGATGGTGAACGTTATTGGCTTGCATTTGTTATGAAATAGTTCTGACGATAAGCAAGCTAATGTTAGCTGTTAGCTAGCTGGCTAGAAAATAGTTAATTCACAAAGCTCTTTCTCGTATTTCCGGTAAACTTACTTTTTGTTTTCTGTGAAGAACCTTGTTTGTAATTGAGACATGTTTGCTTTTGTATGGTTACTAGCTACAAACTAAAAAGCTAACTAGATTTTCTGTTTGCAAGGTACTTCATAAACAGGTCTCATCCATGCAGTGTGCACTCTTGCCATGTGGTTTGAAGGAAGACATTTTAGTTGAGCACAGAAAACTCAATCGAGGACTTCAATCGTGGAATTTCAACTAGTAATGTCTGAGCTCTTGCCGTCGGTAAGGGTGCTATGAGAATGTCACCGGTAGTGTCGCTGTCGTAGTGTAAGCGATTAAAACTCAGGAGTCAAATGTTATGCAATTCTTTGTTTTGTAATCAAATAGATTGATAAAACATGTTGAGGGAGGGTCTGAATAAAATAAAAGGGTTAGTGTCTCCCTTCTTCCTCATTGCTGCCTTTAGGGAGTTGTCCACCCTGTGTACTTCTTGGTCAGGGAACCCCAGGCTCCTGCCCTCAGAGGGGGGCTGGTAGGAGGATCCACGTGTGGGATGCCAGTGGAGGGCAGCAGCCAGCGGAGGGCAGTAGCCAGCCCAGCTCTGAGACACCTCAACCGTAGCTGGAGAACAGAAGCCCTGAACAGCATAAGCTGTTCGGCACAGCTCGAGGACAGCACCAGGTGACTGTGCTGTCACCACCAGACTGGCTGGAAACATTCATTATGCCTGGTTCTTGTTGGCTCATTAGCCAAGAGCTGCTGGATGGCACCTTAATCAGTTTTTCCCTTTGGCCTCTACTCATTTTCATCAGGACACCCACAGGCTGGGGTCTAGAGGAGGTTTGGAACCAGTGTGAGAAGCCCCATCAACTTGGTGCCAAGTGCAGTCGGCAGGTTTAGCATAGTAGGGAAGGTTTTTGAGCACAGCTCCGAAGTCACAAGAAATGTAACCATTGACGACACCATCTTAAGTATCAAAGCCTTGGTGAAATCACATGCCAACTGTGTAGATGCTGCTTAAGTACCAGTTGTGGTCTTCTACAGAATGTACATGTTGTAATGCAGTTTAAAACTGTAAGCAAGGCACTGATGAGAACTATAACCACATTGCAAAACATTAAATCAATACTCAGAAACATAATGTTTGATACATTGAGAAGTTTAATGCATGGAATTAGGACATTATTTCATTCCAATGTAGGAACTGCAGAGCTGTGCTGTATACTCAAATGAATAATTCTAGAAGATGAGTAGCTCAACAGTTTCAGCTTTGCTTCATGAGGGCAGCAATTTACAACTTTCAATAATAAAGTTGAAGGAATTGACTACTGAAAATATATTCAAGAAAAGACAGAATACCAGAATTAAAATGAACAAATTCATTTAATTGACCAGAAAATGACATGTTTACCCTATAAAGGCAGAGGCCATCCTTGGAAAAAAGCTTTTTTTATATAAAGGAGGTATGTACGCAGAATGAGACGAGATTGAGTGAAGAAACAAAGTTAACACTACACTAAATCGATTTTCAATAATTTTTTAACTCAAACATACTCACATACAACATGACTTACATAATCATTCAGACTTAAGCTCGTAAAAACATTTTCATTTCTCATTTAGGAATGAACAATTTCTTAAACGAAGACACCTGGTTCCCACAACAAAGAACCTTGCCCGGTCTGAGTCAGATGCATGCGCAGTGACATAAACGCAAACTAATAATATACACTATATCCCCATCCATCTTATTCCCCTTCCTCGTCTTTAACCTTCTTCTTTTTCTTCTTCTTCTTCTTTTCTGTGGTCTTCAAAGAAAAGAAAATACAAATTAATACGTTGACAAAGAATACCAAAATAAATGCACACAAGATACTGAGCTTCTAAAGAATTCCAGAACTGATCCTTACTTCCTCTGTGGGCGCCTCCTCCATCTCTTCCTCCTTCACCTCCACCTCCTCCTCAGCTACAGCCTCTGCCTTATCCTTCTTTTTCTTCTTCTTCTTGGGAGGTTCTTCAGCAGCCGTTTCTGGTTCTGGTTCTGGTTGGGTACAAACCACAGCAGTTTTTGAGCATCGCAAAAAAACTGTCCAGTAAGCGGCTATCGTGTGGGTCAACCAAGGTTACGGTTTGTGTGACCCGTCTGATGTTTGGTCAGTACTCACCCTCTGCGGCTGCTGCTGCTTCTTTCTTCACCTTCTTGGTCTTGACGGGCGTTGGTGTGGCTACCTCTTCCTCCTCTACCTCCTCAAACTTCCTCTTCTTGGAGGTTGAGGGGAGCGTCGAGTCACCAGAGGGATCGTACACCTTAACGTCACTGGAAGATACAGGACATGCAGCGTTACTTAACACATCTATTGTAATAAACAATTTCATAAATAGCTCTAGCAATTCCCCAACTAAAAAGGTAATGTAGGTCCAACACTGAGACCCAGTTTACCTTTTGTGTTGGTATTTATCAGCCTTGGCCAGTGCTTTTCCTGTTCCACTGATTCTTCTGATCTGAGGAGAAAAGTAGTCAAGTGTTAGCAATTGTTTTTGTTTCCCAAATCAGTTATCTAATAACTGCTATGGCAGTCTGATAATGGAAAGAACACAGATTCCTAATGTACTTACTCCCTTGTCCTCCAGGTGGCGTAGTCTGATCTCCAGCTTAGCACGGTTCTCAATACCCATCTCAGCATTTGTGTCTTCACCCAGGGCATCATAGCGAATAGCTAGGGATGCCTTGGCTGCAAGCATTCTGGAGATCTAGAATGGAGAAAAATACATTTGCATTAAATTATGCAGCAGTGTCCTATACACAGTCACCATGTGGCCATCTAAAACATAGCTACAGTCTGGATTAATGACTCCACCCCCACTCACCTTGCCCTTGTTCTTGGCTGTGGTCTGGCCCACCAGGGAGGCGTGGTAGATCAGCCCATACTTGGGCGTGTCTCTGCGTGTCTTCAGGGCTCTGAACAGGGCCTTCTCTGCTCCCAGGATCTGCACTGTGGAGGCGGGGTGCTTGGCCAGATTCAGCAGAGATCCTTTATATGGACAAAGAATCAGACGAGGACAGTCAGTTTGAGGTAAGGGTGTTTGCATGTTCATGCTGAATGACGAGGTACACTAGAGGAAAAGCTCTTAACTGGTACAAGCTCAGATGAGGTAGTGACTTAAAGTCATCAGGGTTCAGGAATTGACATTCATAGTCATCATCATCACTGCTTGTAATATGCAATCTTTATATTATATCTGCCGACACATTATGCAGGGGAAAAAAGTCCCCATCTCATTCATTTGAGAATTGTGACTCACCAGCGTGTGAGATAAGGCGAGCGCCCACCAGTTCTCCCACCATCACAGTCAGGTTGGGGGCGATGGCCGTCATACGGTTCTTCAGATAGTCGTAAAGCTGTGTGCGGTACTCTGAGATATCGATCACCTAAGTAGGACACAAAACAGGACAGGCGAGTTTTAATGTGATTATGGTTTACCAGACAAAACACTGATGTGCAGTGTTGGAGAATGTCCCAGGGATTAACATGTGACTGTTCAGATGAGGTAGTGACTAAAATACCCACATGTTGTTTCAGGAAAAGGACAAATATGTCGTCATCATCACTACTATCAACGTTATCCCAGATCCTAGGGCAATATGAGACTATCATCTCTGTATGGATTGGTTTTTGAGTTGATCTTTACCTGGTCACACAGGTGCATGATATTGTTGATGTCCTCCTCGGATACCTCGGTACCCATGGAAATTTCAGCAGCGAGTTTGACCTCTGCTTCAATCTCCTCAGGGATGAGATCCGACAGGTCCGTGGTGGCCACGTTGGTTCGGACACCTGAGGGAACAGTCAAAGGTCACTCACAAAAGCAAAAATAGGCTGTAGATCAACAGCAGGGCATGTGTGGGGGAAGGGGGGGTCATTCCCTTTGGTTCATGGAATGGAAATGGTCGGAACACTATCAACTTCCTCAGAACCCATTCAGGCCTGTGTCTGTACAAACCTATTTTGCGGACACACTTGCAGTATGCCAGGTTGTCGGTGATGATTTTTCCCACCTCTGGGAAGTGCCACCCGTACCACTCTCTGCAGCGCATGATGTAGTTGTTCAGCTCTTTATCCAGGTCATCCAGCAGAGCTAGAAGAAGGCATAAACAAGAAACAAATTAGCTGCCAATGCCTTTAATCATTAAAGGAGCACCACATGCCATGTATGAGGGGAGCTTACAGATGGCTTGAACGATCATGGTGTCCACCTTGTCTGGACTGAACTTCAGCTTGTAACGGGACAAACTAAAAAAGAAACCAGACAATAATCAGTTAAATGTCATTGAAACAGAAATGGTCACAGAGTGACATTCAAAGTTGTCAGTTGTTCAGGTGTTGCCTCAGTGGTAGTGACGAATGCCGAGGAAAATCAACAGGTGGTTTCAGACAGCATGTGACAATCATGGGCAGCCTACCAGCCAGATGGGTGCATGTAAGGGTATACACACTATGCCATACCTGTGTGCAAGTCCAAGGGACATGGCACTGATCTCACGAGGAGGCAGTCCAGTGATCAGCCCCTCCATCTGAGTCCTAATGCCCCTCATCAGCTCCGCCACAGCAGGGCTGTGCACACAGCTCAGGTTCATTTTGTCCTGTAAATGCAGCAGAGAAAATGTCAGTGAAACTGCCTTCAATCAAAGTTGGTTCCATTCACTGTTTCATGTCCACAAGAGGGACAGAACACTCACCTTGATCACCCCTCCGAGTTTAACATCACTGATGGCAAGCTGCTCGTGAGCGTCTTTGGCCACTACTTTCTTCAGGATCTTTTTCAGGCTTTTCCCGATCTTCCCCTCAGTCATGGCAGTTGCGGCTGTACACAGTGGAAAGATACTTGTTAGGGTAAACCCACAACTGAACTGAAATGTATCCAATGCTAGAATTGCATTGCCGGGACTACAGTTTGGATTTGAAACTGAAAAGGCTGTGGTGGTCTCAGTGGTAGTGACGAAACTGCTGAATAACCTCACACTTAAATCAGACACAAGAGATACATCATTGACGCCACAGCCATTAACTTCGAGAACCATTTTATAAACACGTGTCATGCACAAGAAGGCTAAGCATTATCTGTGTTTTTGATGTGGTATTACCTGCCAATGCCTCTGTGGTATCTTGGAATTTTTCAAAGTGTTTTAACTTTACACTGGCAAGGAAAAGTTAGTACATACATTTTTGTTTAGAACATCTCAATAATTGACGCCAGCACTAGTCACTGTTAAGGCAAATGTTGACCGAGCAAGCAGGGTTCAATACTCACACTTTGTTGGCTTTTTCTGTGGTTTCAAACTCCTTCCATAGATCGTCGACCTCTTCGAGTTTCGACTCATCGAGGACCTGTTATAAAACATTTCACAAAATAAACCATCAAGCATTGAATGTGTTCTAAACATTAATTCCTCTCGCGTAATAAAAACTAGTAGAAGTGCAACCACATGTACGTAGGTCGGCACGCGGTCCATGAAAATGTTTAGCATCTTCCTACAACCGGCTTCAAACCATGACTTTTCTTGTATCTAATGATTGACCATATATCGACGCAAATGCGTTTAGTTCGGTAACGTTTTACCAAATCATGTAAAATATATTTTTACATGAATGGTTGACATCAGGCCTAGTCCATGCTTGCTTGCTAAGCTAGTTAGCCCTCAAGCACACAGCGCCAACAACTTAAATCTAGTGTACTTTTGGCAAAACCTAGCAAAATACCTACCTTAAAAATGGCATAGCCAGCAGCGGTCTCAAATAAAACGAGCATTGTGATGCCTTTAAGCAATGACTACAATACTGCTGCTCTCCAAGAGAGCCTTGTCTCCCCAGAAAATCACTACAACCACGCTGCACAAACTACTTCGGAACTAAGAGAAGGAAAAGACATGCTTGTCTTGCATGAACGGTGGGCGCAGGGTGGACACGCGGGGACGTTCGTGAACCCGGAAGTACTTCACACTACACCACTTTGATTAAATGTTTCCAGAAACAAAGATTCATTTTTATTTGTAATATATTATGTATATATGTGTGTTTTTAGAACATATTATTAGTATTTAAATAAATAATAATAAGCAGAAACGTTTGTACATTATAAAACGATTCCGTCATTTCGGTTGTTGTGGCCATAGACTTCCGACTTCGCCATCGTTAACCAATAGTGACTAGTGTATGCACTGATCCATCGCTGTTCTGGTCAAGAAGGCCAAATAGCGATAAGGTAAGGGTTTGTTTAAAGTGTCATTTAGCCTTATTTGTTCATGTATCGTGCGTTGTTTTGCATGTCGAACTAATCTAAATGCCGTCCATGCGATACAACCTCACCACCACCCCGTGTCCTTGAAGGGAAGCTAGTTAGCCTAGCATAGTTTAGCCATTCCGTAGTCCAGCGTAGTGGGAGTCAGAATTTAGTATCGAGTTCAGAGAAGGACACATGCCGTTTGTGGCACAAATAAGTAATGAATTGGAACTACACTTTAGTATTAGTATTTGGATATACATATCAACATTAATTGTGTTACATAGACAGCTACTGTCAAATCGTTGTCTAATTGGCTAACATGACCAGGTTTTATAACGTTGTTCTTGCTGTTGGGTATAGATTTGTATATATTTAGTAACGCTACTTAATGGCAATATATCAGAGGTTACACAATAGTACTATACTAGTCATATTGTAAAGCTCGTGTCTGTTTCTATTTTGTCGCTTCTCTTTCTCTCCAGCATCATGTTGCGTTTGCCAGCAGTGAGCCGCGCGCTAGCCGGGACAGCCAAGGGCAGCCTGGCTCCCGCAAACACCGGTAACTAGGCCACGATAACGTTTTTGTCTTGCACTGTCTGTCTGTGTATGCCTCATAATTGTTTTGAAATTGCAGCTACAGTGGGGTTTAACATGACCCTGGTGTCCTTACGCACCCTCAAATCACTTGGATATCTGCCAACGCAGCTCCCCAGATCTCCTGTTGAGTTAATCATGTCAACCATCTTGCACATATGCCTTTCCCATTTCACCTGTGCTTCAGTTTTCATTTATATAACTTCAACTAATAATAATGTGTGTTTACAGTTCGTACCTGCATCCGGGCAGCTAGTAATATGGTTGAGGTGTTTGTGGATGGAAAGCCAGTGGAGGTAGCACCTGGAACAACTGTGCTGCAGGTAACCTCAGTGTGACCACTATATTGTTAAATGTAAATTAACAATACCGTTTAAGCATTTGTTTTACATATGGCAATGCATATTGGTGTGTTTCTAGGCCTGTGAAAAGGTGGGTGTACAGATCCCACGGTTCTGCTACCACGAGCGTTTGTCTGTCGCTGGGAACTGCAGGATGTGTCTGGTTGAGATCGAGAAAGTACCAAAGGTAACATGTTCACAAAGTAGTAATGATAAATGATTGATTGTACAGAGCGAGACTAGACACACTGAAAACTGTGGGATTTTGATGGTAAATCTGTATTTGTTGTCTGGTCAACAGCCTGTGGCAGCATGTGCGATGCCAGTGATGAAGGGCTGGAACATTCTCACCAGTTCAGACAAGACCCGTAAAGCGAGGTACATTGGCATACTTGACTTTGGTCAGCGACAGTTAGAGATGTACAAACATCTTGGATGTTGTCGAAGCCGATTTTTCACAAGGGGGTGGCGGGTGTGATTGTGTGTCAACAGAGAGGGGGTGATGGAGTTTCTGCTTGCCAACCATCCCTTGGACTGCCCCATCTGCGACCAGGGAGGAGAGTGCGACCTACAGGCAAGTACATATGCTCACTCTCTTACACACACACACACACACACACACACACACACACACACACACACTCTCTCGCTCTCTAACCATGTTGTGTGTGTGTGTGCCTCACAGGACCAGTCCATGCAGTTTGGTACAGACCGGAGTAGGTTCACTGAGAGCAAGAGGGCGGTGGAGGATAAGAACATCGGGCCCCTCATCAAGACTATCATGACCCGCTGCATCCAGTGTACACGCTGCATCCGGTGAGCTTTGCTCTGTTTGTCCCTTTGGGCCTCCTGTAGCACTCCTTTCAGAAGTGTTGGCCTATGTTTTTAGTGCTATAGGTCCTACTCAGTACTTATAGTTGGTACGCATAATATAGTACACATACTGTATGACTTACTCTGCACTATGGGATGTCACTCACTCGTTTACATCTAGTTGATAGTGGAGCCTGGCTCTGACTGGTCATCTGGTAACTCTCTTTCCCAGCTTCGCCAGTGAGATCGCTGGTGTGGAGGACTTGGGCACCACCGGGAGAGGTAACAACATGCAGGTGGGCACGTACGTGGAGAAGATGTTCATGTCGGAGATGTCTGGAAACGTCATCGACATCTGTCCTGTGGGAGCCCTCACCTCCAAACCATACGCCTTCACTGCCAGACCCTGGGAGACCAGGTACTGTGTGTGTGTGTGTGTGTGTGTGAGAGAGTGTGTCTAATTGTTCATGTTTTTGTTACAGAATAAATGTGTTGATCATTTGACTGAGTTTTAACTTTTTTGTGTCTGTAGAAAAACAGAGTCCATCGACGTGCTGGATGCAGTTGGCAGCAACATCGTGGTGAGCACACGTGCTGGTGAGGTCATGAGGGTCATGCCCCGTCTTAATGAAGACGTGAACGAGGAGTGGATCTCAGACAAGACCAGGTCAGATTCAGGTCAAATACTAGTTCAGAATACGTGGGCTGCACAGCCTGCACTTCATTTTCGATCATCCACTACAATGTATTCATTGAACCTGTAGCCACTGAAATGTGATTCAAGGTCATATACTAAGAGAGTTTAAGTGTGTGTGTATTACATTGTGTGTGTAGGTTTGCATATGACGGCTTGAAGAGGCAGAGACTGACCCAGCCCATGGTGAAGAACGCGTCCGGTCAGCTGGTACCCACATCCTGGGAGGACGTCCTCACCCGTGTGGCCGGAGCAGTAAGTATCCCACTGGATCCTGGACGGCGTGTTTGTTTGTAGCGCGTGAAGAGGATCTAATGCGTGTCAATGTGTGTCTGCGTAGCTGCAAGGAGCCCAGGGCAGCGACGTGGCGGCCATAGCGGGAGGCATGGTGGATGCAGAGGCCCTGTTGGCTCTGAAGGACCTCCTCAACCGGCTAAACAGTGACACACTATGCACTGAGGAGGTGTTCCCTATGTCGGGGGCTGGGTGAGTGGGTGCTCAGGAAAGAGCTTCTATTTGGGTTTTATGGTGTTTATGTGTTTGGAACACGCTGCGTGTTCTGGTTTGTGACTCTGGTGTGTGACGCTGTAGTACCGACCTGCGCTCCAACTACCTGCTGAACTCGAGGATCGCGGGCATCGAGGAGTGTGACCTGCTGCTGCTCATAGGGACCAACCCTCGCTACGAAGCCCCGCTGTTCAACGCTCGCGTCCGCAAGAGGTACGTTTACGCACACGCACAAACCCACACACCCTTGCTAAGACGTTTTGCTAATAGCACACAATATCTGACTGTCATTCCCCTGCCCCCGCCCCTCTCTCTCTGTCTGTCAGCTGGCTCCACAACGAGCTTCAAGTGGCGCTGGTGGGAAGTGGGGTGGACCTGAGCTACACCTATGACCACCTGGGGGAATCTGCCCATGTGCTGCAGGAGCTGGCCAATGGGACACACCCCTTCTGCCAGGTACCCATGGCAATACACAAGTCATTGGTGGGAGCTACTGGAAACACATTCTTGTGTTTCTTTCAGTAAATTGTAGTTTCTAAGAGTCAGGTCTCCTTTCTGCCATGTATGTAACCCATCCCCTTCTCTCTCCCTGTCTCATGTTAGGTGCTGGCCGAGGCCAAGCGGCCGGTGGTGGTGGTAGGCAGCTCAGCTCTGCAGAGGGAGGACGGGGCGGCCATCTTGAGCGCTGTGTCCACCATAGCCCAGAACGCCAGGACCAGCAGCGGGGTGGAGGAAGGCTGGAAGGTCCTCAACGTGCTGCACAGGTCAGCTTAGCCAGCCCAGAGTCCAGAGAACATCTGTGTGTATTCATAGTGTACAGTGTAACTGCAGTCATGCTTACTTCACTGCATCCAGTTGCATGTGTCCAGGAATCCCAAGAAACAATCAGAGTTAGCATGTTAGCTTACCTTGTGCAGTTGTCCCGCTTCTTTCTTTGCATCCAGTTCAACTGAGCTAGGGCTGTCCTGATTGGGTTGTGTTTGTGTCTGTCTGCAGAGTGGCCAGTCAGGTGGCAGCTCTGGACCTGGGCTACAAGGCCGGGGTGGACGCGATCCGCCAGGCCCCGCCCAAGGTTCTGTTCCTGTTGGGAGCCGATGCAGGCTGCATCACCAGACAAGACCTGCCCAAGGACAGCATGATCATATACCAAGGTAGGAATGCACACACACACACGTATGATTTGACATGATAACGTACATTAGCACACACGTGATGCTAATGCCATATGTGGTTCCTCCTAGGTCATCATGGCGACGTGGGAGCGTCCATGGCTGATGTCATCCTGCCTGGGGCAGCCTACACAGAGAAGGTGGGAACCTACGTGAACACGGAGGGGCGGAGCCAGCAGACCCGCGTGGCCGTCACAGCACCCGGCATGGCCAGAGAGGACTGGAAGATCATCCGAGCCATCTCTGAGGTACACACTCTTACAGTATTACACAAACAAACAACGTACCCTCCGGGTACTCCGGTTTCCCCCACCATCATAAAGACATGCGTATGAATGCGTATGAATGTTGAATGAATGTTGGTGGTCAGAGGGGCCGTATGGCGCTGAATGGCAGCCTCGCTTCTGCACCACCGGTATGACTGGGTCTGAATGAATACTTGACTCTGTAAAGCGACTTTGAGTGTCCTAAAAAGCGCTATATAAATAAAATGCATTATTATTAAACACACTCAAATCCATAGTATACACTTTTAGAGACAGATTCTGCTACCATTGGCGTGTGCTGTGCCTGTTAAACGTGTGTGTGTGTGTGTGTGTGTGTGTGTTTCCAGCTGGCTGGCGTGACTCTGCCCTATGATTCCGTGACCGAGCTGAGGGACAGACTGGCGGAGGTTTCCCCCAACCTGATCCGCTACGATGACGTGGAGGAAGCCAACTACTTCAAACAGGCCAACGAACTCTCCAAGGTCACTGCCTGGCCTTGCACCTCTCAGCCCTAAATCTCGTTATTGATCAGATCAAGGCCTGATGATATTTCTGTATAAAGGGCAAGTCATTTCTCTCTTTCTCATATTTTAATCCCTCTCTTTCCTTCAGACGGTGAACCAGACTGTCCTAGCAGATCCTCTTGTTCCTCCTCAGCTCACGGCTAAAGACTTCTACATGACAGGTATGTGTCTGTGTGAGAGACGAATGTGCTTACTTGTGGGTCAGCTAGATCAAACATGTGTGTGTGTGTGTGTGTAACTCTCCCTCTCTCTTTCAGATTCTATCAGCAGAGCCTCTCAGACCATGGCCAAGTGTGTAAAGGCGATCACCGAAGGAGCAGACGCCGTTGATGAACCTTCCATTTGCTAAACAAGCGCACACATATACATACACGCACACACAAAAACTGCGCACACGTATTGACATCACATTAACATTCAGTGGTGACTCTCATTTATTTAAGTTGTCCTTGCTGCTTGTTGTATATGATACCATTTTCACTCTTGTGTAATCTGCACAAGGGTTAAGAAGAGGGCTTTGTTAAAAAAAGCTGTAACTGTAATGATTATGAATAAATCTTTATCCTTGTGTGTCTGTGAGGGAAATAATGGAGTTTCAGGTATGCTGTTCAGTGCCATTTCACCCAATTTATGGAGTGTCTGTTTATGAAGGATACAAGTTGACTATAAGTGTGAGCTACTTTATTAGTGGGATTTGCCAGAGTTAGACAGTGTGGGACAATACAGGGTCACATTCATTGGCCGGGTGGGACAGTAGGATGATTGTCAATTGTACAACATAATCACAGGCTGTTCATTTGCCAACACTAAATAACAACTGACATGAATGTATTGTATCCTTACAAAACACATGATATTGTCTTAGGACTGAATATACACTCAACATAATTAAAGGAACAGTTTTTATCAGGGTATGGAATATCAGTAGCTATAGATATCCACCATAATATTTATTCACATTGACATCTAATGTGTTCCTAAACATTTTTGAGCAGGATTTTACAGTAATACTGTGACACATTTAAAGAATTAGCTATGCTTCTAGTATGCCAAGCACAGCTCTTTATATTTATGCAATATTCAGTGTTTCCTTATTTTACAGTGCTACTTCTGAGTGCTGAGGTCAGTGGTGATAGCGGGGATGTTAGGCGGGCCACGTGCAGAAGCATTGTATTCTGGGTAGAGGTCAGGGGTCAAATGAGGTTCCATACAACAGTCAGTGCAGCCACTATGCCATTCAGGACAGCCACGCTGTAGCCCATATGGAAGGAGTGTCCTGTCAGACGCCTACAAGACACACACGAGCATGCACATGCACACACATACCATAACAAGCATTATCATGTTGCACAGCTGTGCGAGGATTGTTCCTTTGTTGTATACGTGTTTTTATTTCTCCTTAAACATTGAATGGAAGTGTGTGTGTTGTGACTGTGTAATACCTGAGGTAGGCAGACGACAGGGGGGCTGGGGGAAACATGCCTGGCTGATATGAGTCAAAGTATGTGAGTGTCCATGAGAAACTGCAACAGGAGAAGCCAGCCAACACTGACAATACCAGAACACTCCAGAATCCTTTAGGGACAACAGGGAGGGAAGGAATCAAACCAGAAATATGTGACAGAAAATGTAGGAGAAGGAAGAAATTGCAGTCTCCACACCTCCCACTGAAACTCACCCAGGACGCGGACCTCTGTCCCATCCTCCCCCAACATCCTCTCAGCACTCAGGTCTGAAACAGTTACAAACGTTACAGTGGGAACACAGCATATCAAAACACAAACGTAGCACAGTGTTATGTTTATGTGGATGAAGGGCATACCTTTTATAATGATGTATAGAAATGCACAGAAGACAGCAATAGCCAAGACCAGGAAAACACTACAGAGCATTGACAAAGCCATCTTTGGCCATGGTCGCGGGTTATCCCAAAAACTCTTGCTCGGCTTCCGGGGCTGAGTTACCGGTTGTTTGTACTCCAAACCAATCCCGGTACCACTACGAGAAACGTTTTGGAACTCTGGTTCCAACTCTTGGTCTAGTCTTTCCCCAAACATGTCAGTGTCACTTACGAGAGCTGTCATATCGTTGGTTACCCGTTGCATATCAGCTTCAGACCAATTTTCGGAACACCTTGCAAACGCGAAACTTTACTGAACTTTTCTGTTCCTACTCCAAACAAACAAGCGAGAACGTAGCCACTGCAAAGTAATTTGATAGAAAATAACGTATTTATACGGGATTCTCTGTCATTCTGAAATGAAACCAACAATCTTGTTCTAACATGACCAGAGAACTTCGTAGACACTGTAGTCGCTTCCGCGTGAATTCATTAAAATCCGCCCATTACCTTCCAGCCAATCACCTCCCCCCAATACAAGGACACACTCCCCCAAATGGAAAACATTACATTACTCTGTAACTCAACGTTTAAAAACCTGTTCCATAGGGCTGCGCTTTACCATCGCCATCTATCGGTTTACTGTGAGAACTGTACTTGTAATTCACACTTCAAACCACTAGATGGCGGTATTGAAGCGCATCCCAATGGCGCTGTCGAAACAGTGCTGTACCAACCATTTCCAATTTGAGTTAATGTAATGTGGTTTTGAGTTAATGTTATGTCGTTCTCCATTTGGAGGAGCGTGTCTTTGTATTGGGGGGAGGTGAGCCAGTCATCCTATTTGGGGGGAGTTGACTCGTATTTGAGGGGAGTGTTTTGCACTTCAGGGCCACCGTACTCTTGTGATTTACAATATGCATACACACTCTACAATAAAGTATTCTGTTCTCTGGGATATAGTAAGTCACATGATACAGACACAATTCCAAATAAAACTCAGAAAGGCCTCACAGTCTGACAGGGAAGCATTTATTTACACAACATGTGCAGAATTCAACATCAACATTGAGGAACACTCACAAAGCAGGGTACAGGCAATGAGCAGGATTCCCTAGAAAATATATATACACATAGTAGAAAAGTATTGTGCTGTTGTCACTCACATTCCTGTTTTCTTTTTAATCGTTTGATTTGAAATGGAGAGGTCTATCTTGCCCAGGGTTGGTCATGAGACAGCCAGGGAGGGAGCAGTGTTAAGTGGAAAGTGTATGTGTGTATGTGTGTGTGTGTGTGTATGTGTGTGTGTTTGTGTGTGATGTCAAGGTGTTAGTCTGTCTCCATGATCTAAAACGCTACATCCTTACAATAACAAGACGTAGCATCGATTAGCGAGAGAAACACATTAGCACCCAGGTGTGTGTGTGTGTGTGACAGAAAGTTTGGTGAAGTACAGTAAGATAAGATAACAACCTGTATTGTTTAGGATAAAGGTAGCAAATACAGTAGCAAACACAGTAAATGTGGTGGATGTAGAAACACTGTACAAGTCTGACTGTTTCACAGTCATCATTTGGACTGATGGTGTTTCACCTGTTTTTGGGGTTGTGAGTTTTTTTTTGTTTTTTGGAACAATAATGTTTTTTGTCTTTTTTTCAGTGTTCTGTACAGGCATTTAATAGCTCACAATAAACACAGGTAACCAGAGCCATTCTGTAGATGCTGAGTTTGATCATTAAGGTTCTATTAAAAAATAAACACAAGAACCATTTGGGCCTGTGTGGTGCATCCAAGTCAACATTAGACCAATCTCAATTTATTTGATGGAATGGTTTTATGTAATTTTATTTTAAACCACGTTGAATTCAACATCTGGAATTTAAACTAAAAACTATCATTGCAAGTTTAGTTACTGAATTGCAGGGAAGCACCATATCCAATGTTGAGCAAATACTCTCCCTACACATGACTCTGGTATTACCGCAATTCAATAACAAGTCCAGTCTAAACTCATGAAATTAACAGCCCTTCGTAATAGCATCAGTAAGAATCTGTTGGAATGTTCAACAAAAAAACATGCCTGTCAGTCTTCCTCTTCCTCTTTCAATCTCCTCCAACCATCTAATCCAACCATGTCCTCTTAAATTATTTCTTTTGAATCGATGAGATTTGCAAAAAGTGCTGATTGATTCCAAGGTTTGAAGTCTGTGAGCACAGGGGAGTAGTGGAGAGTAGTGAGGAGATAGGTTTCATCCCAGGTCATTGTGAGACAGAGTTCAGAGTCAGTCTCTCTGCTCGGTAAAGACAATACATGAGTGGTTGAGGTTTTATTCTCTCTCTCTCTCTCTCTCTCTCCTCTCTCTCTCTCTCTCTCTCTCTCTCTCTCTCTCCTCTCTCTCTCTCTCTCTTTCATTCTCTACCATGCACTCTCAATTAATCCCTCCCATTCCTATTCTACCACTCCTTTCTTTCTTTCTCTGTAGCTCAGAGCTCAGTAGTGTTCTTCAGTGTGGGCGGGATCACAGAAGAACCGAGAGCTGCGTTTAGCTGTCCTGGCAGTGAAGGGGACGGTTTTCAGGACTGCAGCCAGAAAACAGCCAATTAGATCACAGCAAACAAACAAACCAACCAGTAAAACGACAGCAAACAGCAGTGTGTGTATGTGTCTGTGTTTGTCTGTGTGCACGCGTAATGTCTGTTTGCGTATGTGTGTTTGTGTGTCTGTGTATGTGTGTGTGTTTGTGTGTACCTGTGATGATGTCCTCTATGGCTCCGTCTTTGCCTTCATAAACGGCATGTCGGCTGTCCTTCCCCACCTGACGCTTCCTCAGCTCTGTGATCAGCTCCACCTGCTGACGTTTACCCTTGTGTGAGGGAGACTGTGTGTGCGTGTTTGTGTGTGTGTGTGTGTGTGTGTGTGTGTGTGAGAGAGAGAGAGAGAGATAGTGTAAGTGTAAGTGGGAGAGAAGCAGAAAGAGAAATAATCATTTTTTTCTATTCCACTGTGAAGACACGGAATGTCACAGTGATGAGGCGGTCACCATGGCGACACACGGCGCAGGGCCGTTAGGCGTGTCTCCATGGTAACGGGCTGTACCTTGGGCTCCACCTCCTCGTGCTGATGCTCCTCTTGCTCCAGTTTCTCCAGCATCATTTGCTCCTGTCTCCTTTTCTGCTCATTCTCCTCATCGGCCAGCTGCACACACACACGCGCACACACACACACACACACACACACGCACACGCACACACACACACACACAAACACACACACACAGAGGAGTATACAAAAAGATAATGAGAGAGAAAGAAAGAGACAAAGAAAGAGAGCGGGAGAGAGAAAGTGATAGAGAAAGTGAGAGACAGAGATAGGAGAGAGAGACACAGAGAGAGAGAGAGAGAGAGATAGAGAGAGACAGAGTGAGAGAGAGAGAGATAGAGAGAGAGAGAGAGAGAGCGTGAAACAGAGCGAGTAATAGACAGACAAGCACTGAGTTGTTCTTTGGAGTCATCTTTTTTCTCTCCACAAATGGAAATGGAGCTTGCTAACACCCACACGTCCGCAGCACACACACGTCTGCTCACCCTGTAGGCTTTGATGAAACGCACAAACACAGGGAAGAACACGGAGGGAGGCATCGTCTTCGAACTATCCCCGTAGAACTTGACGGCATCATCAAACGCATCCTGAGACAAGAACACAGCCGTCAGAGAAATGAAGAGATTTCAGTCATCTGATAAGTGTGAGGTGTCTGTCTGTTTGTCTGTGTGTGTGTGTGTGTGTCTGTCTGTGTGTGTGTGCCTTGCCTGCGCTATGCGTGCATCCTCCTGTATTTTCTGCAGGCGTGTCTCGTGCTTGCTGATGAAGTCTTTGAGCGTGGCGTTGTGGCCGTGCATGCTGTACTCCCTCCAGGTCAGCTCCATGCCTCGCTGCAGCTCCTTCACGTCACACACCACGTTCTCCAGAGATACTGCACACACACACACACACACAATGTCAAATGAATGGTTAGACTTGTGTGTTCTCCTGGCGTCATGTTATTCCTTGAATAACTGTTATTATATTCAGGGCTTCACAGGAACACACACACACACTCACCTGCGGCAGCCTTCTCGACGTAGTGCAGCTCGTTGTAGAAGAGAGCAACAGCAGGGTATTTCTCCCTCACTACGTTCGCTATGTAGTGTAGCAGAGTCAGCTTCCTGTCCGTGGTCTTTGTCTCCAGTAGCTGGAGGAGGAATAAGCACGCGCGCAATTGCACTATACGTGTTTGAACTCAAAGTATGTCGTGTGTGTGTGAAGCAGACAAGTGCGTTTGCTTCGTGAAAGCAGCACAGTGTCTGGATGTCTCTTACCAGGTCTAAACTCTGCAGCTTGAACCCATACACAGCTCCTCTCTTGCTGCTGTTCATGTAGTTCCCCAGAGCCAGGATTATCTAATGACCACACACACACACACACACAGACACACACACACAAAGGGTTGTCTGGTGTTATTATTAGACTTAAAAAGAAAAGAGAGAGAGAGAGACAGTGTGAGAGAGAGAGCCAGTGAGAGGCTTACTACTGAAAGACAGGTATCTCACACACCTCTAGAATCTTCTTGAGTTTGTGGGAAGACTTGATCGACACAGATGCCGCGATGATGGCATGGAGTTGCTGCCACCAGAAAATAGAAAGATAATCAATGACATCATCCTTATTATTTTGTGTGTGTTTATGTGTTTCTTTGATAAGTGAAGGTCAAATGTAATCCAACTATCTAGTAAATGACACTGATGTCACACAGTGGCACATCAGTGTGTGTGTGTGTGCGCGTGTGTGTGTGCATGTCTTACCGGGGTGAGCATCTGGATATTATCAGTGAAGTTGCCCATGAAGGTGATGATGGACATGCGCTGGGCCACCCTCTCGATGCGGCTGAACTGCATCATGAACCTGTCCTCGTCGCTCAGGGCCTCCACAGGCTTTCTGTCCCTCTCGTACTGCCGTAGGACCTTCACCTCGCCCTCGGTGGGCAGGAAGCGCATCAGGCACTCCACAAAGTCCATCCGCACGGCGCGCAGGTCAAAGCTACGGTACAGAGAGAAGAACACACAGAGGTTAAGGAACACACAGACATGCGCTGGGCTGTTGGGCCTTTCAGGACCATTTCAGAAATACAAATGGCGGGAGTAGAGGGGGGTGGGGCAGGCGCAGGGAGGGGGCCAGGACAGAGAGAGACAGAAGAGAGAGAGGTAGAAAGGGTTAAGAAAAAAAGGGAGCAAGGCACTAAGTGGAGACAGACAGAGAAAGAGTGGCAGTATGAAGGATGAGGAGGATGTGGACTTTGCTAGGGAGTCAGGTGGTTTGGGGTCCGGGGGGCTTACGTCACGATGGCCCTGCATATGAGCTCAGGCCCCTGGCCGGCCTTGCGGAGGGTGATGGCCAGGTTCTTGGCCCTGTTGGCCTCCAGGAGGGAGACTCTGCTGGGGCCTTTCTGAGGGGCCTTCTGCCTGCTCAGGGTGACGTCCACCGCTGCGCCCTGGGCCTTGGTCTTGAACATCTCCTCAAACTCCTCCACGTTCAACTCCTGTAGCGGACATCTCCCGTTATAGTGTGTGCATGTGCGTGTGTGTGTGTATGTATGTGTTTGTTTGTGTGTGTTTGTTTGTTTGTGTGTGTTTATGCACACTCAGTGACTGGGCATACCTGGAGGATTCTCTCGTCGTCAATGTCGTTGAAGACCGTTCCATTGATCTGACTGGGCTTTAGGGCGACCCAGTTGAATACGGGCATCCTGAACTTAGTCTGAATGGGCTTCTTGATCTTAACAGCTAGAGGGAAAGAGGGAGAGAGAGAGAGAGAGAGAGAGCTTAACAATACTGTATGTAATAAATGATTATAATTTTCCACATAGTAAGATTGTAATATGGAATGGAAATGTTAAAAGGGATCGCAAAGGAGAGACACAGAGAGTAGGGAGTCACTGCATTTGAGAGAAGAATCCAACACAACAGGGTTCAGAAAAGGGTCAGACTGAGTATGACAATATCTTTCTAAAAGGGATGGATCAGGATCGTTCATCATAATCCAGACCACTGCAAACCCATCCAAACTATAACAAAATTCACATCATGGTTCTTGCAGTATTTGTCTTACCGAACATGGCGAACATCCCCGTTAACCGGAACCAGTTACATTTAGACAAGGCCAATTCTCTAATCTGGATTTAGAAACTTGTGTGACTTGGAAATGAACCTGGCCAAAAACCATGATATTTACACAGGTAAACAGTGAGTTAAAACAATCCAGATTACAGATTGCAGAAAATAACTCTGTATCAGCGTATCTCAGTCTGCCCCTGGTGACTAGGAGTTGTACATTTACAACACTATGAAAGAACAGTGTGTGTGTGTGTGTGTGTGTGTGTGTGTGTGCGTGTGTGCGTGTATTTGGGTTTGTGTGTGTGCGCGTGTGTCAGGAGGAAAGAGAGAGAGCGTTCAGAGGAAACCTACAGAATAGCTTCAGAGGGCCCTCTGAGAGCAGAAGAAGAAGAAGAGGGAGAGAACCGAGACAGAACGTTAGAGAACGTTACAGTATAGTACACCCAGAAGAGAAGCCAGGCAAAAGCAGGAAACCAAATGAAATTGAAGCAAAAACATGAGATATTGAATGAGGTGTACATATGAATATCTACCCAAGGGTTAGGTACTACTCTATGACGCTAGGACAAAGTGGTTACCTTAAACACATGCACGCGCACACACACAAGCCTTACCTGCCAAGCCAGAGTTGAAAATGACAGTGGGTGATCCTCCACATCCAGGGAGAGGGGGGGCCATGGGGGGAGGAGGGGGGGGGCAGGGGCCCGGAGCACGTGGTGTCCATGGAGCGGCAGGGAGGGGGAGGAGGAGGGGGCGGAGGAGGAGGAGTAGGCGGGGGAGGGGCGGGATAGGGCCCATTTGACACTGGGGGGAGGAGTTTAGAAGGAGAAAAAGAGGAACTAGTAAGTTAATTTTGATTTTAATTATTTGAACACTAAATTCAAGGATTACCAGTGTTTTATTGTTGTATACGTCCTTCACAGCAACAACAAGCACTCTGATATGCCAAAAAAACACTCACTCATTCCCAACATCTCTGGCATTGGTGGAGGGGGCGGGGGAGGGGCCGGCATCCCCATCCCGGGGCCAATAGTGTTATAAGCCATGGACTCTGGGCTGGGGGAGAGGGCGGTGCCTAGGGGGGGCGAGGGTGAGGCTATGTCTGACACCCCACCGTCCCCCTCACCCCTCAGGGGGTGCACCCCGCCTCCTGCCTGGGCTTCTTTGGCGCCCCCTCCCTCCTGTGCCTGGCGTTCCAGTCTGCTCTGCCGGCGGATGGTCTGGTCCTTCTCCTTCACAATCCTTCTCAGAGTGTGGACCTGGGTGTTGGCGCTAGCATACACATCCTGCACGACACCAGCACAGTCAGTACAGACAATATCTGTTGTCCACCTTTAGCACACAGTTAGCTGTTTGTTAGTTGCATTAACACCCAAGCACTCAACCTGACACTCTCATCCAGGCCTCCCTTTAGCATGGTTAGCTTACTGAATTTGTCTCGCATTAACCTATTTAAATGGTACAGTGGATCGATTGTAAAATGACCTCATTGCATGTATAGAAGGTGGAACTAACGGACTAACAGTTAGTCGATTACGAATCGATGAATCAACAAATGAACTAACTGACCCTTATGCTGTCCAGATCTTTGTTGGTCTGCATCAGCTGTTTCTCCAGCTCTACTATCTTGGCCATGGCCTCGTTCTCTGTGTCCAGGAGCCGCTCAGACATCTGCAGACAAACACACAGGAAGCATCGTTGGCAAACTTCACAGACGTTGACAAAAAAACAGGAATCATTAGTGTATGTATCCCAAGGTGTTGGCATATGAATGTGTGTGTGTATCTTTGAGTGCCTGTGTCAGTGCCTGTGTCAGTGCCTGTGTCAGTGTACGTGTGTGTATCCGTGTGTATCCGTGTGTGTGGTCTGTACGCTTAAATATTGTGTGTGCGGACCCTGTGTATTCAGGTGTGTGTGTGTTCTCTCCTCACGTGGGTCATGCTATCCTCCAGCTCCTCCACCCTCTCCAGGGCGGCCGTCTTGGTCTCGGCGTCCTCCAGCAGGGTGCCCACGTCGAACACGTTGTCCAGGTAGGCCTGGATCTGCACCTGCAGACGGTCGCTCTCCGTGTGCTTCAGCCTCTACAGGGACACACGCAGCACGGCAGGGTTAGGGCTGGGCAGCACGTCAACTAAAACTACAACTTGACCCTTCCTAGTTTGTGACAGAGAGAGAAAGAGAGAGAGGGTGTGCGTGTGTGTGTGTTCTAACCTCAAGGTAATCATCCAGACAGAGTTTGGTGAAGTCGTACTGCAGATGGACTCTGAAGTTCATGTCCTCCACTGAGTGGACTACAATGTTGATGAACTGCATACAAGCCACCTGTACACACACACCCCATCCACACGCACACAAACACACAAAAAACAATGAATAGTTAATCTGGGTCAGGACATTGTAGAAAGAGATGAGAATATTTTGTTCAGTATATCAAATCTGGCATTGCACAGATAAGACTTTGTAGTTGTACATATTCACGTTGCAGCAAGCCAAACTAGACATTCCCAAAATGTGAGTGTTATTATACCATGAAGTCAATGTTGTCGTCCTCATTCTTGAAATGCTCCATCAGCTTCTCAAAGCGCATTGTCTCAGAACACACCTGGGTACAGAGAGAGAGAGAAAGAGAGAGAGAGACAGAGAGAGAGAGAGAGAGAGAGAGAGAGTGGGAGAGAGAGAGAGAGGAGGAGATGGAGTGTGGATAGAGAGAGCTATTTTCGTCTAGAGCTAGAGTTCGTTGGGTGTCTCGCTGAGCAGAGCTCGAGCGATCGACTCGCTGAGCTCTCGCGTAGTGCTGTCGTTCTCACTGTTCTCCCATCGATAGATATTTGCATCAGGGCCAGACACAAAAAGAGAATGAGATAGAGAGATAGACTATCTCTTGGGATTGCAGTGACATAATTAACATTTCATAGCTGTACTTAATGTGCAGTGAAAACTAAATATTTTACTTGGTCAATAAAAATGGATGATGTTCCTTATTCTGTTAACTTCTAGTCTGTGTCTGTGCATCACAGACACAGATAGACAGGCAGGCAGATAGATGCATTGTTACAGCAGCACTGAACAGCAATATTGCGGCATTGAATCAAAATGTTCCAGTAATTCGGTAAGCACACTGGCTCTTACAGTTTTGAAGTGATCAAAGGCAGCCAGGATAATCTCATGACCCCCCCTGACCAGACACACAGCAGCAAGCAGCTCCAACACCAGAGCCTTGGTCCTGAGGGGGGGCAGGAGGGGATTACAGATTCATACTGATCCTTCAGTGGCACGTTCTAGAGTGAGAATGAACGTTGTCTTGGGGCTATGGTGTGTTGTACTCACCTGGGGTTCCTGTTATTGAGACTCAGGGCTATCTCATTCACAGCATGAGGATGGGACATGACCATGTTGAAGCCATACTGCACAGAGAGAGAGAGAGAGAGAGAGAGAGAGAGGATCGGAGAGAGACGAGAGAGAGAGAGAGAGAGAGAAGATGAGAGGGTGTCATTCCGGAAATTACCCCCTTCCACACACACATATACACCCTTCCCCCGTGTGTTGTGAAAACTGCCCTGCAAACAGGGGTTAGGGTTGAAAAGAGTAGAGCTGGATGCATCTCTCTAATTCAGAGGTCTTCAACCCTGGTCCTCAGGGACCCCCTGTCCTGCACGTTTTAGATGTTTCCCTGCTCCAACACACCTGATTCAAATGAATGGGTCGTTATCTAGTTATGCAGAAGCTTGTTAACGACCATTCATTTGAATCAGGTGTGTTGGAGCAGGGAAACATCTAAAACGTGCAGAACAGGGGATCCCTGAGGACCAGGGTTGAAGACCTCTGCTCTAATTGAACATAAATCGACAGGGATATAACAGTGGAAGACTGTAGTGTAGTTTAGTCTCTCTGTTAGGACATTTGGGACCTGAAAGAGGGCCTCTTACCTGGTAGTTCATGATGGCACGCAGACACATCACACACACGTGGACGTCGTCCTTCTTACAGACCAGACGGGAGTTCTTCAGCGTCTTCCGGCTTGGTAGTGTGTTGGACCTGGACACCAACGTAGAACTAACAGCAGAGTTTGAATCATTAACACCAGCATATTCACCATTTCCCTCACAACTCCTCGGCAAACTATATATGCTTCTTGGGTGTTTGCGTTGCGTGGACTGTGTGTGTGTGTGTGTGCGTCTGAGATCTATTGTGTGTGTGTTACCTTATGGAGTGGCGAGAAGCGCGTGGTACATTGTTGCCACTGGAGGGTGAAGGCAGGTTGCTGTCTCCATGGAGATCCTCTATAGAACGACTCCAGGGAGAGTCTACTGAGGACTCAGTAGTGGGCTCCGATACCTCCCCATCGAACCTACACACACACACACACGCACACACATATGAGTCAAAACCATCACAGAGATTCAACGCAAATACGTTTGACAAACATATACCATATTGTGTTCCGTGCAAAGGTCAACACATACACACACCTGTACAAACACACAGATAGATAAAAAAAATCTGTCTTACGTGACGGCATACTGAGCAAAGGACAGATACTCCACAAGGACGTCCAGACCCTGGTTCTCCTCGTTTAGAAACTCCCTCACCCACCTGTAGGCAGGAGACGTTTACATTTAGTCATTTAGCAGACCCTCTGATCCAGAGCGACATTCCCCGAGGCAAGTAGGGTGAGGTGACAGGAATTGAACCGGCAACCTTCTGTTTACTATCCCGATTCCCTAACAGCTCAGCCACCTGACTCCCAGGCATTTAACATCTCACACACACACACGCACACACATTCTCCAGCACACCATCCCACACTCACCCGATGTGGTTTGTCCGTAGTGAGATCTCCAGCTCTCGGAGCACTTGAGTGGACTCCTGCACTCTCCTCCTGAATTTCTGAAGTGAAACATAAAGAAGTGAGCCTTCATCATGTTCAAGGCGCAATGTTTACACAGCGTATCAGCCAAGTTTATCATCTCATCTTCGAGGCTTGAGAGACTGTCACCATGGTTATTACAGCTTTGGTACATAGAGCAAGAAGCCCGCCAAGTGAGGGTGCGTAACCGAGGCAACAGAGTGGGGGCACACCTTGCGCGTGACAGCGGGGTCGAGGAACCCTCGCAGCTTCTGGATGTATGTGTGAGGGGGGTTCTTCACCTGAAACCTCTCCTGCAACACACACACACACAAAGTTATAAACACAAACCGTCAACAACACTCGCTGTCAACAACACTCGCTGTCAACAACGCCTTCACAGATGTTAAACACCCCCTCCCCCAAGCAACACAGGTATGCATATATACACACAGTCCCAGACCATGTCCTAGTGTGCAAAGGCTATAACAGTAGAGGCATACCCCATTGATGAAACGTCCTTTTGCTAGTGCACGCACAAACACGCATATACACACAAACACACACACGTCTTAGTTTCTGGTTTGACATACTTTCCCCCCCTCCTGTCTCACCTGATCACATATCAACTCCCATTTCTTCTCGTTGTCGTAGCAACGCAGCAGACGCACCTTGTCTGGAGGTAGGTTCATCGAATTCTGAGAGAGGGGGGAGAAAATGGAGAGAGACAGCAGGGAGCGAAAGAAAAGGAGAGAGAAAAAGGGATGAGAGAGAAAAAAAGAAACAAATAGAACAGTCTTGCTGACACACACACACACCGTTTCTTCTCAGTAGATATTCCATCTCTACCGAAGACAAACATTCGCTCATCAGCGAAGAGATACAAGCATGTGAGAGTAGTGAATAAAACATGAGTGTGCGTGTGCATATGAAAGAACCTCACTGATATTCACACACACACAGGCACAAACACACAACACACGAACACATTGAATTAAATATGGCAGTGTCCCATTGGAAGACGCTGCAAGTTCACTACATGAAGGATATTCAAAACAACGCTGATCAATTTAAACCAGTCAGCCACAATGGATCAACGTAAACACCAACACACACACACATTTTCAGCACCCTGCCAGAAGTGCTCTGTCAGAACGAGCCAACCAAAATCATAGATCAGTGAGCAGTAAGTGAGTGAGCATGAGGGAGTGGGCATGTGGTGTGTGTGTGTATGGGCGTGTGCATGGATGTCCGTGTGTACGGGTGTTTGTGTGTGTGCATGTTTGCATGGGCGTTTGCATGTGCGTGTGTGTGGGCGTGCGTGTGTGTGTGTGTGTGCGGGTGTGTGTGTGTGTGTGTTACATACCAATGCGATGGAGAACCTTTCCTCCAGCTCTGCAGGGTCTGGCATGGGCAGTTTGACCGGGGCACTCCTGGCCCGGATCACTGCCAACTGGGACTCCATACTCTCTGCGTTACCCATGGTTCATACACACACACTCCTTCAACTCTCTTGCACACACGTTGTCAACCAATTATTGCACACATACACTCAGACGCACCCCTGAAAAGTCAGCTCATATACCCTGACTGGCAACCGTCCACCTTGTATTCAAACACACCCTTCGCACTGATGCACAGACTATACACACCCCTCGCTGTGAAATCCCACAAACATGAACAACAGGCTCAATATTTCTATAGCCTATAATCAGTGCCTCCCAGTGAAGACTGTTCGGTTCCTCCCCGAGACAGCCAGACCTTCAGTCAGACAGAGGGCGGTGCGAGATCAGAGATGCGGTAAACCGGAGGCGCGTGTCTACCGGGGGGCCATGTCTATCCTCCATCCGTTCATCCTTTCCTATTGTCCCCCTTTCTTCTCATCTCCGCCGTCAGCACGGCGTTCGCACCATTTACCGATTCCCCAGCTGAGGCAGACGTCCTCCTCTCTTATCCTATATTTGCATCATGTTCCCAGTCTTGGTGTATCCTCAGTAACGGGCATGATGATGAAAATCACGAAGGAACCGGGCACGATGCTGTGATAGCGAGAAGGCTACTTAATCCGCCTCCCTCCACCACAGGCGACAAAAGCGAGAGTTCAGCCTCCAAGCACGCTCTCACTCCCCCCACTTCGAAACCCCCTCTCTACCCAACACACAATGAGCCTTCTGCCGCTCCGCTCTCTTCGCCTCCCCCCTGCAGCGAATAGCCCACAGTCGTCAGCAAGAAGAGATGGGAGGGGGAGGTGGGGGTGAAAGCAGTCTATAGACACCGATCTACGCTCAGTTTAACCGTTTTAGTCTAGACCGGTGGAGGTTGGGTATGTTCGTGCGAAAAGCTGATTCTGGGTCTGCACGTAAGGTTCAACCTCAACCCGGCGATGCTTTGTTTTGTTGCGATGCATCCTGGATATTCGAGTCTTAAACCATTAGCTGTAAATGATGTGCTTTGTCTTTGTATGTGGTATTCTGGGACGTTCTGTTGTAATATCGGCTGGCATCTATGATATACACGGCAGGATAGTCTATACTTAAAATGGTCCCGGCCTTGTTGGGGACACTTGGAACCTTTAAAGACCAGAAAAGCCTATGTTGTGACAAGAAATTAGCAAAATTAGCTATAATAAAGACACATAAACAAAAACATTTAAAACTACATTTTAACCAAAAAAACAAAGTCTTTATTTATACATTTGTAAATACTATATACACTCATGTTATGGCAAACAATATTTTGTTAAACTATTTAGGCTACATATTGTCTGCAAAGGCAATATATTACACCCATGTGTAAGGCCCACATAATCTCCACCATGTCTGAATGGATGTCTTCACGAGGGATGTGCGTCAGAGAATCATGACCGATTCAAGAAGTCAATACAAACATGAATTTACCGGCAGCGGTATCATTCTCATCATCCACGCATGTGTCTATAAGCCGCCTTTGTCCCCATTTCTGCCTGATGTGTGGGCAGATGGGACATTCTCAACCACCAATGTGCGCCTGGCCTCTAGTGGACAACACGTATAAATGACATCTGGGTATTTACAGCCAGAGCCAGTATTGTTTTAAATTGTCTCTCACTTTTATAGGCAGGTCTACCATCATTATTGTAGGCCTACATGTTCATATTATACCTATTTTACTTTAACCGTTGATGTGCATGTAGGTCACAGGCGCTGTCAGAGAGCGAGGCTTTCCTTGATACCATTCATCTTGCCGGATTCAGGTTTCAGGATTATGCGATTACTATAATATTTTGGGAAACAAAAGCTAACCCGTAATTAATCCGAGTCTAACTGAAGTATGGCCAAGGGCCTCCGTGCATTGAAAATGCAATAGTACACTCTCTCCACTGGAGAGCAGCATACTCCTAAACAAATCAAACCTGTACGGCAGGTGCTCAAGAAGTGTGGAAAAGGGGAGAGAATAATGCTCAACACCTCCTCTCCTTGTTCCTGCCTTAAGGACACGCGGATCTTTAAGTGGCTTTAGAGGTGCCAAATGTGAGTCCCATCACTATCCATCGTCACATCCTTGATCTAAATATTCAATATCCTTTATGTCATAGGTGTGTATGTGTGTGAGGGATAGAGAAGATTTTACCAAGAAGGATAGAAACTACTCCGCTCACAATTAATCGCTTTCCTCTATTCCACCATGGAAATTATCTTGTGAAAAAACAACCCCAGTGACACTACAAAAGAGGGTCAAGAATCATTGGTAATGGAAGCTGTCCATCAGAAACACTGAGTATGCGCTGATAGGTCGCTTGTTGCAGCACCCCTTTCTGAATTTAGACCCGCAGCATCTCTCCCGCCCACAGTAGCCTAACCATTCCATCAACCGCGTGCGTCTGCGCGCACTGGGCTGCGACAGAAGGAGTGGCTGAGTGTCTGAGTAGGGGAGAGAGAGCGAGTGAGAGGGAGCGAGAGAGAGGGAGAGAGAAAGAGTTATTGGAGGAATTTTCACGCGCTCACAGACACGCGCATCCTTCCCACGGTCAATGGATCTGAGTGCGTGACGCTCTGAAACACCAGCACAGGACCAAACGAGGGAGCTTGGAGTGCCGCCGGTTTGTTCTGGGTCGAGCGCTGCAGTCATGGGCACGATTCTGTCGCTGTCGCCGAGCTCGCGGAAGGGGGGTGTGTGTGTCGATGAAAAATTGGACCTTGCGACCGGCGGTAAACCTGAGAAAAGCTTGAAGAAACGGCACTCCGTGCTACTCCACGCGCTGACATGGAAGCGGTTGGTCGCTACCTCTGCAAAAAAGAAAAGCGCAAAAAAGGTGAATCCGAACCCCCCAACGAGCCAGGCCCGACCGGACCCGTTGGTAGATCAGCTCAACACTGACAACCTTAAGAAATCCATAACAAAAGGGATAAATGACCATAAACCTGGGCCAAAGCAAGGACCCATCGCCGTCCCTGTGCCCACCGTTCCAGACCAAAACCGTCGTCAAACACAGAACGGTCGGCCTCTACTCTCTCCTCGGCGGGTGGTGGTACAGGTAGGCGGTGTTTGTGTGCTTGTTTGCGTGGATGTGATTTGATCTAATGTCCAGTGTTTCTAATGACTTGCCCTCCATCCTCCAGGCCTCCACAGGAGAGCTCCTCCGCTGCCTCTCAGACTTCATGTGCCGCCGCTGCTTTAAACTCAAAGAGCTTTCCCCGAACGAGATCATCCTGTGGTTCAGAAAACGTGGACCGGGCTCTGCTTGTCCAAGGCTGGCAGGACCAGGGCTTTATCTCCCCAGCCAACCTGGTCTTTGTGTATCTGCTGTGCCGGGAAGCCGTAGAGGAAGAGACGGCTTCGGAATATGAGCTCCAGGCCACCTTTCTCACCTGCTTGTACCTGGCCTACTCCTACATGGGTAACGAGATTTCCTACCCCCTCAAGCCATTCTTGGTGGAGTCCAGTCGCGAAGCGTTTTGGGATCGAGCCCTGGGGCTTATCGATAAGATGAGTGGGCCGATGCTTCGCATTAACGCCGACCCGCACTACTTCACCGAGGTGTTCCAAGATCTGAAGAACGAGGGAGGATCTAGGGAGAGAGAGAAGGAGAAAGAGAAGGAAAAGGAGGGTGAAGGGAGACGTATTACAGACCTGGACCGTTAGGAGGAAGCAAGAGAAGATAAATCATTAAGCTTATATTGGGACAAAAGTTTACGGGCGCAGACACCAATCCTGCTGGTTGATAAAGCGGGACTGAATGTAAACCCGGTTGTTAGACCGCGGTTAGAGGCGCGAGGTGTTTATATCATAGACCGGACCAGGTGGAATTAAGAGGCCTGCAGGCCTCTCACCGGTTGGACCCTTGCCTCGTCTCTTTAAAGACATGTCATTATTTATGTAAATCCAATCTTTGGGAATCTGACACTGAAGACAGGGTCTGGGAGAAAGGGATAGTATAATTTACTGCATGCTGTATAAAAAAAGAGTATTCTGATTGTACCTTCTATGTGGTTTTCGGGAAACTGTAGACTGTGTGTGGTCCAGGCGATAGGCTATGAGTTTCAGTGATAGCTTATGTGCGTTCATGTTTTGGGGTAATACATTTCTATATGTCATTTGGAGATGGATATAGGAAAGGAGAACTCTCCATGGTCCTGAATCCGATGTTTCTCCTCAGAACTTTGAATGTATGGTACTTTTACCAACAAATGGACGGACTTAACCGTCAATATGTGCCAACTGTTGCTATGATAAAACGTTATGTTTTATATGGTACTCTCAAAAATTATAAATCGTAACAAATGACTGTGTTTGCGTCCCGGCACTGTTTTGGGGAATGATCATTCTGACATGCAGGGTGACGTCGTGAACGACATCCATTGAAGTCTTTGCCATGACATTGTCACATCAAACAAGCAGTCTTAGGTCGAGTATAAAAAAGTATCCTCCAAATGGTTGCGTTTGATTCGTCATGTGGATAGAACAAGACAGAGCAAGACACCCACTGCAACAGGCAATCTGAGTCATGTTCCCATGCACGGCAAGTATGCAAGACCTGTTCAGTCATAAAAACGGGAGACAGCATATTTTATGAAGGTTGAATAAATAAGCCTAGTTGATCTTGATTTGCAAGTCTAATCTGCTTCTCAGTCATGCAGCTGTTTAACACCGTAACCTATATGCTGCAATCCACATAGTAGCCTGTACCGAATTGGTTCGATAAATGTAAGGTCAAATTCAGAGGGGCAGTCATCCTCGCATACAGGTATTACGTATTCAACTGTGATGGCTTTTTCAGTGCGAAAAAAACGCGCTTCCACTGCAAGGGCGCGCGATTCATTACAGAACATGTGCGCGCGCTCCCTGCGTGGTCGCTGGCCATGGTGCTGTATCCGTGCAGCCTCGCTGCAGGTACTCCACAAAGCTAAACGCACAAAGCCATAGTCCATGGGTGACATTAAATGAATCGCCTATTGACCACTATATAATTATAGTAATCTTTATCAGGTGTCGGTGGTTCATCATCATCAGTGAACAAAGTCTCCAACAACACCTGCCATTTCTTATAGGCAATGTCACCTGTGATCAGTGTGTGTGTGTGTGTGTGTTTGAGTGTGTGTGTGTAGGCCTATGTGTGCGATGTCTCTCTATCCATTCTGATATGACTCATGCAGCTGGAGTGCAGAGAACCCCTGAATTTGTGAATAAAGCAACAAAGGCCACGTGGTATGTCTGTCTGCTAGTGATTGGCTGAGATTTGCTGCAGTCTGGTAGAAATGCCACTGTGAGAACGGAGGAAGGGAGAAGATAAAAGGGGCACTGCGGAAGCGCGCACAGGGCCTGTTGGAATTCAGTTAAATATCTTGAGTGAATAGGCCTAACGCTAGACGTATATTATACACGGGTTAAAAAGGTAGAAACTTAATTAGGCTATTTGTGTGTATATGTTTAAAACGATATGGCTATTATTCAAATTGCCTCAATTTTGTCTGCAGTCTGTGGAAAAGGAATCCGTGACACCTGTCAATCACCAAAAGCCCATCTCTGATTTTATATTGGAAAACATTGCAGATTCCCACAGTTGCCCAATTAAACGTTCAGAATGAAATGCAGATCATTTAGCATACTCATACTGCTGCACACTGCTGCTGTGATAATATGTTCCTATCTCTGGGTGCGGATCTGTCCGTTTCCAAGGCAACCTAACCAAGACAGCTGTAGAGGAGAAAGACAGAGGGCAGTCAGGATTCAAGGTAAAGGTTATTTAGATGTTAAAATGTTAAAATAGGTTTACTGTCAACTTGTCAAGCCTAGTTACAACAGCCAATTCTATTGGATGACGGGTTTCTCTCCAACTAGAATCAAGCAGTAGCCTAACTAGTGTGGAGTCAATTCAGTCACATGCGTTGGCGTTTGTTCGGCTACAATAAACAATGATTATGCAACTGTGCTAGACTCATCGTGCACCTAGGAAGGCTATGCATGGTTTCCATGGAGACTTCACCGGATGCGGAGGGAAGGTGAGAGTGAGAGAGGTGGAGGGAAGACAAATGTATGGGGGGGGCGGCAGAACAACAATGAGAATATCCATTCTTAAATATTAGGTTGATAATGGCCTCACAAACAAAATGTTTGTGTTAGTTTAAACACTTTCAGGTAAATTCAGTCTGTAGGCTATTGACCATACCAAGACCGCATTTTCGAGTTGTCAGCTTTTCGGTGGCGTAGCTGGCTATGAGAGGGGTCACATTCCGAAAGGTCAAGTAGCCTAAGTGTGCACGCAATCTAGGCTTGGCCTACGACGCAGAGCCACCTGTTACAGTATTAGTCAAGGAAGCTTAGACTTGCAGAGGCTCTGATTTGCAGAACTGTTGAGATGAACATAAAATAATATACACCTCCATCTGGTGGTACAACATGGAAAAGCACTGTGTGAAAGATAAAAAGAGACACAGGGAGAGGAGGAGGAAGAGACAGCGATACAAAAAGAAAGAAGGAAGGAGAGAAAGAGGCCCCAATCAGTTAGAACGCTTGTAATTCAATTAGGCTGAAAGTCGAAGCAATTCATTTGAATAGCTGTGTAGCCTACAGTTGCTATTTGTTAGAAATACCGATCACCAATCACTAAAGTGTAATGAATGCCCACAGAGACTGGCTGGATCCAAGCGCAGAGCACAGGGGTATTTATTGGAACAAAAAGGGAAACACCAAAATCAGGTACACGTACAAAATAGGACAGTAGTTTTCCAAACGAGACAAACTGCTTAGTAGGTTTGGTATGGTGGCAAACAATACCTAACAAAGGACAGGATGTGAATGAAAAGGTTAAGTAGTGGCAGTAAGTGGCAGACGGGAAAACAGGTGAGTTGAATCAGCAATTAGTACTCAGGGGACTGGGATCTACTGGGAGGGATGCGTTTCCCAGCCTTGTGGGAAGGTTGCAGAGGAGGTTGCAGAGGAGACCATACATAAATCCAGCTTGTGCAGCTGGCAATTGTGCATTAGCCTTCCCCCATCATGCTTCGAATCTGATCTGTTCTCAGTGCGGTGCTGTCGGCAGGAAGTGAGTGACCTGACTCAGTATTGTGAGTGTTCTTTAGTAATGATATGGAAATCACCTGATCCACATGTCCGCAGTTACCTGGCAACACCATGTTAACTGATGCCTGGAAACTAATCTTCCCAAAGAGCAAATGTGAAAAAAGGGCACTGCCCGCGCACACACACACACACACACACACACACACACACACACACACACACACTACGTGTTGAGAAAGGAAAGAGAAAGAGAGATGAAGGGTAATGCCTATTATGCATGCTTCAGTTTTTCCAGTACAATCACTCTCAATCTTACAACACTTATTTTCTAAGTGTTTGGTCAGCTGTCTTCAACTAGGCCTATACTGTTTATGCTCTTTAAAGTTCTTTTGAGTTGTTTGAGTTGTGAGTTTGAGTTGTGAATACACTATACTTTCTTGCTTCATGTTTTGTGAAAAAAGTAATTGCAAAGTGAAGACTAGTAGCATACATGTTTTCACAGTCTGTTTATAAAGCTTGGTTTAGTTCTAACTTCTAAGACTTAAAAAATTAGGTTAAAAGTTCTGAATCAATCAATTCTATAAGCATTTAGCCTATATGTGGAAGTAGAAGCAGTCTATTCCCTGACAACGGAAAACTATATCAGTTGATAGGAAGACGTCACGCCTGTTGGTATATGGTCCATCTGCACGGCTCTCCGCTGAGTTCGCACGCACAAGCCGTTAATGTTTAACCAAGAACTCAATTAGAAGGTAACGTCGTGCCATTATCATTCTACCGCGGGGCTTAGGTCCCCATGGTAACATAGACCCCAAACTCCGTCCATCTGTCTGAGTGAGAGTGAGAGCAGTGTAAATATTTGGCCTACGATATTTTATAATGATTAGGATGATCATCAATTACGCGTATCTGTTCTAAGAGCCTTTGCGGTCAATCGAAATCAACTAAAAATCTTGATTTATATAGAACAAATATAAAAGGTTGGTTTGCTTATTAGTTTAGCACATCTTATGATGGATGACAGAGGTGGAGGTCAACAATATTTTAGTTTGGCTATACACCACATACCAACTATTACGCTAATCCTCAGGTTTGTCCATGAGCCCCACGATGTCACCCTGAACCTGCTTAACGCGAGCCGAACGAACAAAACTTTATCTTCATCAGGTATTGTTCGTTTTGCTCAGCGTAAAACAGATGCAGTAGTAGGCCTACAAGCAAATTAGATGCAGACTGTCGTTGAGCTGTCACTTGGTTCCAACGGGAGACGATGCATTTAACAAGATGCTGTGAAAATAAAGGTTATGACCGTAAATCACAAACAGGCATGTTTCTTACTAGGCCTCTTCAACATGGAAGTTTAAACGACCCAAAATATTACCTGTGATGAAGGTTACATCAGAAAGTGGTGCGTTGTGACCGGTGGACCAGTCATCATGTTGGAGACCTCAGCGTGGGCTACTCTGACACCGTTCATGGACCAATACCCTGGCTTTATAGGCGGAGTAACATTTGGGAACTTGGGTTTCAGATGAGGGGGAGGGAGCTGGTACAGGGCTATAAGAAGGAAAGTTTCTCCGACTGTTGTTGTAACTGTGTCATGCAACGTTTCCCATAAATAGCCTAGTATATCTCAAGATATTTATCTGATGCTGAAAGTAAAGAGAGACGCTATGCAGTTATTCAGTCACAATGAAAAAGAAGGATTGTGTCCTGACAGTTTATGTATAATTTGATTTCATATGGCGCCTCCTTATGGTGATCCCAGGTTACTTACAGATGAAGCGACAGCGACCCAAAATACGATCGCCTGTACAGGCTATTGATTTAATTCGTTTTAAGAAAAGAACAGTAATTAACTTACAGAACGGTATTGACTAGCCTACTCGGTACTGTAATTTAATTATCTTAATTACAAGATGCTGAATTAATTTAGGATTGACAAACAAATCGGAATTCAATTGGATTTAATAATCCCACTTTTTTTCTAAATGCAGACACGTTTTGTCCATATTTGCACAAATATAACTAATAGGCTAGAGTTGGATTTCAACCATTTATTTGTCAAAAAGCGGGTTTAATGGTTGAAGGGGATTATGTCCCATGCCAAGCAGAAAGGTCTAACCCAACATGTTACAGAGTGGGAGATACAATTTAAGCCTCTGAATTAAAGACAGACATCTTTGACACATGCTAATTCTGAACTGATCCCAACCAACCCAGTCAAAACACAAACATGAGCCTTCATCAGAGATGAAAAATGGTCTTTATTACAAACCACAATACATAACTTAGAGGTGAGATAGTAGCCATTTCTTATATACAAATCAATGTTGATCCTGTATGATAGTAGAGGCTATGTCCCAAATCAAACACTATGCTCCATAAAGTGCACTAACTTTGTTAGTGTGTATGGGGAATAGGGTGTGATTTGGTTGTAATGGCACAAAAAGTATAACTGAAGAAGTTTCATGAAGGGGTAGCAAGAGTGCTGCAGTCCCAGGTTCAAACCAAACATCGATGCCCAGAGACATAGAAGAGTCACAGTTACGTTGTTTTTTTTACCCATCTAATTCCTTTAAGGTTAGGAGTTAGGGTTAGGGGATAGTTAGATTATCCTTAAACTGGGTCTCTGGCAACTTCTAGAAAGAGAAGAATTGAAAGCTCAACTGTTCACCTGTTCAACCTTTCAATCCAATATGGTGAAATGAGGTTTAACAATGATCAGTAAGAGGTTTAGATAAGATGAGATAACTTTCATGTTTCTTCTGCTGAATCATATACATAGCTGTAAAATATTATTTACATGTTCAAAAGAATGCATAATATTACGCTTTAAACTCTGGATTACATTAAAAGTACAAGGATGCACATTCGGAGTGTCCTTCGCACTGCACAACTCTTCATAACAGCAACTCTACACAGGAAACGACATCAAAAGGACACAGGGCAGAACAGGAAACAGTTTTCTGTCAGTGAAAAAACACAGAGAACATGGGAGCCCTATGAAGAACCCTCAAGGATCACTAACACACACACACTCGCACACACACTCGCACACACGGACATTAACATGACAATACTTCTCTGTTTCCTATTTAGGTGAAAAACAGAATATAATAATCATATAAGAACTCTTTATTTTGCTTAATGTGCTCAGACCTCTACGTCGTGAGACTTTCTCTTTTTTCTTCTTCTTCTTTTTACATATATCAACAAAAGAATGATGTCACCTCGCCCACCTGGCACAGGGGTACCCAGGGCTGGAGGTGTGGGTGGGGTAAGGGACAGTCCAAGTAATCTTAGCCCCCCGATACACTGTAATGTTGTAAACATAACCTGTTGACATCCCGTTTTCTCACACCCTCCTCATCCAGCTGCTACTAGCTTACTGCTAGCATCCCTAAAAACAGAACCTATCCAGCCTTATTGGGCCGTACAGTCATGTGTCCAACCCATACGTCTTTTTTGACCAATGAGCAACTGCTGCTCCGGTCATGGGATGACATCATCCTCCCATCTCCTCCCAGTAACAGTCTGTTTCCACTCCAGATGTCAACCTGGACAGCCTCCACCATCAGGCCTCTTCCGATCTGTGGCCTCATTGGTTGACTGGTGTAGCACCTGTTACTAGTCTTGGACTAAGAGCACGTTACTGGTTGTAATGGATCCCCTAGTCGTCACTGACAATGAGAGACCAGTTGAAGTTATTAGGACAAGCTGTGCATATGAGACTGACTGGTTGACCTGGTTGGGAAAGATGTACCCTGTGTTTAACTAGCCGTTTTTCAAGACAAGTTTGTCTTTGCAGCGAGTTGGGTTTGCATATCTGACATAACTAACTAGTTGCTCCCTAGTCGGTTTGAAGCTGTATGGGTTTCACTAGTGTTATTGGGGTTAACTAGTATTAAAACAAACTAGTTGCTGTTGAGAGGATTGGTGAAGTGTGTGTAGTGGTAGTCATGGTGATGTTATTGTTGTCAGTGGTTGTGAAGGACACTGCGAGGCACCCAGCCCTCAGCCGGGGGGGACTCAGAGTTGGCAGGTCGGTAGACCAGACACTGGCCGTGCTGGTTGGACGCTAAAATCTGCACTTTCTCTCCGCGAAGCACGGTGATCTCATCTTCCCGTACTGCTGTGAAGTCCTGGGTCACCAGCACCAGCTCCTATGCACACACACACACACACCAAAGGTTATCACTGCTTTGCCCTGAAGCAGGAATTCTAGAACTAATGTAATAAAGCATTATATACCCTCACCCATGCGACAAAAAACGAAATGTGCAGTCAACTGCATATACTTGGGGTTCCTACAGTAAACTATTTTTACACTGCAGAATTGTGTCTGTGCTCTGGAACAATCGAGTTTATGTGATCTTATCTCACCTCGTCCTCCTGTGTCTCGCTCTCCTGCTGAGTGTGTGTGTTGTGTCCATTCGGGGTGGGGGGCACGGAGGGGGGGGCGGCCTGATGTTTTGATCCCGCAGCCAGACAGGGGGCGGGACACCGTGTGTGTGCCCCCACCCTCTTTCCTCTGATATTCAATGGGAGACTGCAGAGCTGAACACACACAATGATGCACACACACACACAGTTAACACACTTTGATATAATTCTCCTGAAAAACGTATCTGTGTGTTTGAAAGTCAATGTTGACGTCCAAGCAATGTTCAACACCATTGGACATTCACACATTTTTTACTTGGACAGACCATCAAGTTTTTCAACTTTGACCTGTGCATGAACTTTGACCTGTGAAGGCTCACCAGAGAGGAAGTTGCTCTGTGTGTCCAGTAGTTGTGTGATGTGGGACGTCCACAGCTGTTTGACGGCGGGGCTGGCAGCCTGCAGAGTGAAGCGCTCGGCAGACCCCCAGGACCACAGCACAAACTTGCAGGGGTCTCCCTCCACGTTCTCCTGCATGGCCAGGTAGCTCACCTGCACACACGGGCCACACCCACGTGCACACACACAGGTTAGACATGCTCACACACATCCAGCCAGTCAAACACACTATACACCCTAACCCCATCATACACACAGACCCCAGTCATAACATGTACACCCTGTCCAACGCTCCCACCTACACCACACACCACACCACACACACACACACACACACCACACACACCATGTCCGCCTCACCTTGATGCTCTTCTTGTACTGGTAGCCGGGTGTGGAGGAGCCTTTGCGGATGAACTCGCTGAAGATGACGATCTGCTCAAAGAGGAAGACGCGCCTCTCCTTGCTGCGGGAGAGGACCCCTCCGTCCTGCTCCCACACGCAGAAGGTCTCCTGCTGCAGCAGCTTGCCTTGGCTCGTCAGCTTCCCCTGAGGAACGCAGCGCACCACGTGACTGCCCGACCCCTCTGCCCTTCACCCCCCCCACGCCCCTCACTCTTCTTCAAGGTTCAAGAGTCTCCACGCAATCACGATCAGACATTCTCACGCTTTTATTTGGGGCTGTGGCTGTGGCCGAGGGGTGGGGATGGGGGTGGGGGATCAAAGGGCAGGGCCGTACCTCGTAATCCTGTAGTCGACCCAGGTTCATCATGTCATTACAGCGCTTGGGCACCAGGGACATCAGGTCCATGGCTTTCTGCGGAGGGGACAGACAATGCATCCATGCACACAGGAACACGCACGTATGAAAGCACACACCAGCACACATACCACCAACACACACACACACCAGCACACATACCACCAACACACACACACACACACAAAGCAAACGATTAAAACATTTACGAGGTTTTCTACGTAAATGCAGTGACCCGAGAATTCAAGATGTCTTTAAATCATTCATAATCAGGAAAACTGAAAACAGGGGACGCTCATGCGATCCTCACCTGCTCATGCGATCCTCACCTGCTGATGCTGAGCCTTGGTCTGCTAGCTACTTTACACTTTAACTTGGCTCTCAACTTATCAAGCTACACTAAGCTTGGGTAGCTATATTATTGCATTAAATGTTCATGAAATGAACACTAGAGAAAATATGACTTTGCTCAACTAATGTGTATAATATAATGATGTGGAACATATAATGATGATCCCACCTCAATTTCCTCACAGTCCGATCCTGCTTTGGAGCTGTACTTGTGGAAGTCCTGAGAGATTGAGAGAGAGAGAGAGAAGCGAGAGAATGAAAGAGAGAGAGAAGGAGGCATTATATGTATTCATACTGGACATCCAGAAAAAACACATCCAAACACAAACATAGTAGACATGAGTACCTTGAGCAGAAGTTGATACTTGGTGATCCTCTGAACGGGCTTGATTAGGTAGTCACTGACAGACATCCTACAGCTGATCTCACGTTGGATCTCCTACATGACACACACACACACACATTCATGGCCATCAGATTCCAGCCAAGCTGAAGTTCTGGTTATAGTCTCTCAGTTATATTTGTGAATTCTCTAGCTCGAAGATTCACAGAGAGTAAGGGACTCACCTCGAAGAAGGACTCGTACTCAACCACTATGAACTCTGAGCGTGGCTTGTTCTGACAGTAAACCACATACATGTGCAACCGCCTTTCCTGTAACACAAGTACAACACACAATTCACATTGTTGGTTCAAAATAAATTCTTAATTCCTGTAATAAAGCCCTTGGATAGGCCTTCTTTTATTTATTGGTCGTTTTGCGTACTCACAAGAGGGCATACACGCGTTAAATATTAAACACACACACACACAGGACTGGAACACTCACATGTTTGATGAAGAGCTCTGCCAGCAGATCATGGTCCTCTACACATTTCTCGAGCTCCACCAGGAAAAAACTGCAGATAGGACATGACACCAATGTCAAATTCACCTGGCTTCTCATCACAGAATAAGATCAACAAATGTACTATGAAAATGTGTACATTTGCAGGGGTTTGAGTGTGTGTGTGTGTGTCAGGGATGTGAGAGGGGGTGCGGGGGTCCATTTAAGTAAGTATTTGTGTGTGTGTGTGTGTGTGAAGCAAATATGCTTGTACTTACTCTCGGTGCCAATCGTAGATTTGATGGATGTTACCAAACACTATCTTATCTTTCCCCCTCATGTCCTCAGGAACTCCCCTCACCTCTAGCCTGGACATGAAGCCCTGGGACGAGGACCACAGAAGACAAGGGTGAGAAGGAGAGACAGGGGAGGGGGAAAGTATGACAGAAAAGGAGAGAGAGAAGAACAAAAAGAAAAAGAGGGACTTGGACAATACTGGGCCAGACCAACGTAAATTTCAAAGGACGCAATTGGTTGGCTGATCTTACCTCTACTATGACACCGAGGTCCTTTACATAATCCTTCTCTGACTGTACCATTTCATTTACGACAAACCTGGAACACACACACACACAAATAGGTTAATCAGTCATCAGTCAGTCTCACATTCACCGGGATGATAGCTGTATGTTGAAATTGTGTTTGTGTCTTACATGCGGCCCCTCATAGCCTTGTTTTTCTGCTCTGTGTCGGACTCATTTGACCCCTGGTCTGAATCCAGTCCCTGAGAGAGAGAGAGAGAGAGAGAGAGAGAGAGCAAGAGAGAAGTAGAGAGACATGTAGAGAAAAGAAGTACTCATTAGCAAAACCTGTCATTTAATTAAATCCTCCGAATATGACATGATTCAGAACTCTGACGCATGCATCTTCCAAAACCCTTACTGTAGAGGGCGTCGAAACTTAGCATCTGCAATTATAACTGAACCAGTTTGAATCAGTAATCCCTGTGAATCAGTGCTGCCTCTCTCTCTCCACTCCTTTTCTCCTTTTCTCCACAACCTTTCCTTTTTACTTTCTTGACCTTTTCCCCCATCCCTCCCTCCCTCCGTCCCTCCTCACTTCAGGGTTGTTGGGGTCCTTGATGATCTCCATGGGAGGGGGGAGGGGAGTGTGGGGGTCCTCCTCCGGCTCCTCCTCTCCACCGCTCTGGACCGACTCCTCCCTCTTCCCACCCTTCTGCAAACACAAAGAGAGAGGGAGAGAAAGAGAGAATCCGTCAGCCTGTTGCTGGCCATCGCAGCATGTTTATCCTTGTTTTGAAAGTCACTGCTTGTGTTGCCGGCAGCCACGTCGTGTCCGTGTGTGCATCCTACCACGGGTGTGTTGGCCGTCAGTGGCGTGGCCAGCTCTGGACGGTTCTCCCGCCTCCGTGTGCGGAGCGGAGGTTTCTTTCCCTGGCTGTCGGCTTTGCCCTGGCTCAGCCTCCTCACCGGACTGGTCAGCCAGCGCTTCAGCGTGTTCCCGGTACCGGAGCCGCTCCGTTTGGGCCCCGGGGAGCTGACCCCGGGAGGGCCTACTCCTCCCATGGGGGAGTTCACCGCCATGCTGCTGGAGCCCAGGGACGATTGGAGGGTTGCTGCCGAGTCCAGTCTGCTGTCACCTGACCCCACCGAGTTGGTGTCTAGTGAGATAAATTGGAGGGACAAAAGTGAGAGAGAGAAGATAGAAAGAGAAGAGGCGGAGAGAAAAAGGAGAGAGTGGACAGTGGGGATAGACAGTTATAGAAATAAAGACAGACGGTTCAGAAAAGCGAGAAATACATTGAAAAGTCGGGGTTCAAAAGTTTCTAAACAGTGGACTTTGTCAGGAAGATAGAGAAAATACCAGAACAAATAGAGCAGCAGAAAGTGAGGAAGGAGGGAATGCAGAGATAACTTTTGCCTTCCCTCCCCTCAGGTAAACTTCCTCTCAAAGGAAACTCTCTGTTGACTGACCACACAAACAATACTCTGAAGAAAACAAACAGACACACAATCACACGCCTGAACAAACGCACATGCAAACACACCTTTAGAGCAGGAATCATGGATGCGTGTGTCTTATGTGATTGTAAATGTTGTTCTTCTGATGTGGTATCTGGATCTGTAGCCATTCATTCAATGGCTTATTAACTACCCCATATCAAACACATACACACACTCATACACACACACACACACATACTCATATATGTCAAGGAATGTCAAATATGGCCACTGTCTGTGTGTTATGCTGTGAGAGTGAGCGCTGGAGTGTGTTGTCTTTTGTGAATGGGATGTGAGGACAGATAAGCTTTCAAACCCAGAGGTGAACATTCTGCAGGCAAAGCAAAACGGCAGATTAGTGAGTATCCCCCCCACCTCCCTCACACACACACCACACACACACACACACACACACACACACACACACACACTCAATCTCTCTTACTCAGCCTGACTCACGCTATCCGTGTCTGCGTCTAACACAATTACTCTTGGTCTATCTCTCTGATATGTCACTCAATCAAACACAATTGACCATGAATGAAATCAATAGACTATAAAGCACTCAGGAATTGACAATCAACACACACACACACACACACATTGACAGTAAACCAGTCTTGTACATTCACACATACATTCCCATACACGCACCTCCTACACGTACACACACACCCGCGTCACCCACCTGCTTCATCATCACTCTGTCCCAGCATCCAACCCAAAAGTCTGGAGCATAGGAAACACCCTCTCCCACTGCGCATGCCTCCCTACTTGACCCCACCAGAGAGAGACAGACAGACAGAGAGAGAGAGCGGCAGAGAAAGAGAGAGAAAGACAGAGAAAGACAGAGAAAGGTGCTCCTCTAAACTCCTGACTGAAACCAAACTGGGAGCAGAGCTCAAAACTCAGCCTGGGAGGGTATAGGGGCGGGTTTAGAGGAGGGGCGAAACCGAGGGGGGAGGACTGAAATTTAAACGAGCTGAACAAGTTGTGTGTGTGTGTATTGGTACAACATGGAGTCTTAGTTGAGGCACAGTAGGATTTCAAACTGTGATGTCTGTCATTGGAAGTGTGAGGTGGGCGCACACGCAACCATATACCCCCCATACCCCTTCCACTCCCCACACACACACCACACACACAGGATTCCTGTGTTGGGTTGGACTGTAGGTTTTAGACCTTGGGTCAATGTTTAACCCTCTAAACTCCCATTGAGACTTTACCTTTGCCCCCAGGCCGACATGTGTGTGCCTGTGTGTGTGTGTGTGTGTGTTCTTGGCAAGGTCAGGAATTATTTAGCCTGTTCTGCCAAAACAAACTTGAGATTAACACTGGCACGAAACTTGACTTTTGGACAACCCTTCTACCAACACAGACACACACACACACAGACCCACACATGCAGACACATTAGAGGGTCCATAGTGAATTTCATGCACTGAAACTTTATTTTATAATACAAAGAAACAGAACACAATCAAAAATTCAAGACTGTTTGTTGTCCCCAGCATTTCAGTCTAAGTATCAACCGTGTGTGTGTGTGTGCATATGTGTGTGTGTGTGTGTGTGTGTGTGTTTAAGTGAGGGAATGAATGTGCGAGGTTGCCACTTTTAGGATGATTTGGTTTAGTTTTATGTGATACATCTTTTTGTTTTTGCTGTTAAATACATTTTCATGTAAGGGATGTCTTTCTCTTCCACACACACACACACACACACACAAATACAAACACAAACAATTAAATAATGAAAGTTCTGGAGAGGGATGTTTAAATTCCCCTAAATTAAACAGGAAATGAACCACTGCAGACATAGGAAGTGATTGGAATAATAATAAGACTGCTTCCTGTTTCAGACGCTACAGGGTTCAGAACTTAACCAAGGAAGGTTTCGATTACAACTGCAGACAATTGAGTCTTGTCGGTCATTTTTATGATTAGCTCTGTTGAAGATGGTTGCAACTTGGATCTGACCATGATGTAACCCCAGTGGAAGGTATTTTGCCAAATACTGTGTGAGTGATATAGTATATTCAAAGCATACTATACTATATCCTGGTTTGTGAGAGGTGCTACTGTCTGATAGAAAGGACAGGGATGGTGCACCTGATAGACCAGCCTTCATCAGGTGTGGAGAGTTAGCAATCAAGCCCTTTTGTTGTTTGGTCAGAGGAATTTTCACTTTACGTAATCCTCTTACTGTGTGTGTGTGTGTGTGTGTGTGTGTGTGTGTATGCGTGCGCACCTTTGCCGGAGGAAGAGGTAGGAACCAGGCCATCCATGTCTGCGCTGTGGGAGTGCGTCAGGCAGAGGGCGCTCATGGGCAGCAGGCCCTCCTGAGCGGGGGTGTGGTCAGTGGTCCGGACCAGACACCAGCCGGGCCGCTCGGCGGAACGTTCCACCAGCTCAACCGTCTGCCCGCAGCGCACGCTCAGCTCCCCGGGACCGCCCGCCAAGAAGTCTAGCAGAACCACGGTCAGCTCACAGCCACCAGACAGCTAGTGAAGGAGGTGTGTGTGTGTGTGGGGAGGAAGCAGAACGAGAGAAAGAGAGAGTTAATGGACATTGTGTCAAACCTTTTGGCTTCATTTTCCTAGAAAATAAGAGAAGTCCAAATAAAAAGACTATCCAAACATTCAGACATAAATTAGTCTTACACTGCAGAGGACCCCCGGGGTTGCCAGGTTTATCTATATAGAGCTTCCTACCCAAAGACAAAATGTAAAACATATGGAGGTACATTGCAAAGGGTTGCCAGGTTTGTCTAAGGGCCCTGTGTGTGATATAGGGGAGAGTAATTGTTAACCCACACAGCATGCTCTGACTGGAGCATGAGCCCACCGTGCCTGTGAGAGGAGGTAGGAAATACAGGGATAACCAAGGAGGGAGGGAGAGAGGGGCACAAACTGGCACAACACAGGAAAGGAGAGAGAGAGAGAGAGAGAGAGAGAGAGATGAGAGAGAGAGAGAGAGAGAGAGAGAGAGAGAGAGAGAAGGAAGGAGACACGAGTGGGGGAGGGGTGTGGGTGGAGGAGACCAGGAAAGGGAATAGAGGGACAGACTAGGGTGGGAACTAAGGATGGAAGGAACTAGAAAAGTAATCTATGACCCGACACTTTTTAGTGGACCCCTGAGAGAAACATGCTGATTGGGTAAATATCACATATGTAAATCACTGCTGTCCTTCCAAGAACTATCTGCAATCCATCCATCACACACACACACACACACATATACACACACACAAACAGTAATTCTAGGGGGACTGTTGGGGTGTTCCCCAACCAAAGCCTCTACATCTGTTGCAGGAAACCCTCCATATGGAGACAGAATTCCCACGGGACAGAGAGAGAGAGAGATGATGATGTTACATAGAATACGTAACATGTGTACACCCAATAACAGTTTTAGAAAGAATTGGTAGATTTTCTAAAGTATTGCAACATACTATTGCCTGGATACAGCATAGAGATAGACCTCTTAGAAAGACATTTAGCAACATTGTGACTGTCTGACTTTGCATGTCTGACTTTACAGACCAACACAATACAGTGAAAATGGTAACATATTAACAGCTATATAAAAGCATATATTATTTACTTAAATCAATGCAATTCTGTCAATTTTAGACACATGCCCACACCAAACACAGTTCAACATGTACACACAAACCATACTTCATGAACAATACACTCCACAAAGACATCTATCATATATTCACACATTGACAATAACAAATATACTACACAGATATACAGAAACAGACATCGAAGACAACATACCAAGAGCTGAACAGGCAAGTAGGGTAATATCTTTCCCGAATGTTGCAGAGTGATTTTAAACTGTGAGGGGAACACCCTCTTGAAATTGTTTTAACAAGCACACACATTCCCGCACACACACACACACAGAAACACACACAGCTGCAGCAGTGATGAGGTCATGGGCTACGTTCTGAGACACACCCCTCTGGCCTGCTGCTCAGGGAGGGGTGCTGCAGTTGATACAGTGACACACACACACTTCAACTGCACTCAGTTCAATTACTCACATTGGATGAATAAGTCTATACAGTATATCAGCCAACAGAGGTGGCTGATGGGAAGTGTAGTTTTGGTACCTTGTCACTATCTGCAGTGTTCTGGGAGGTGCGGGAAGCGATGGAGACCGTGTCTGGCTGGCTGCTGGCATCACCCAGGCTGTCTGCGTCCTCGCTAGCGTCCCTGGATGATGACACGTACACAGCAGGCTACGGTGAGTGACACGTACACAGAAACAACGAGAAAGAATGAGTTGGGAGTAACGTGTAGGGCAAACTCTGACCTCCTGTTGATGCTGCGCTGGCGTGCTAGCGTGGGGGCGGGGGTCTTGGGGAGGGGGATGGGCTCCCTCAGAGCCCCCCTCAGGTGGCCACGCCTCTCCTGTATCACCTGTCGCACGTTCCTCACCCACTCCTGCTTGAGCTCCAGAGAGGCAGCCTGGAGGAGAGCGAGAGGGTGTCATGGTGAGAGGGCACGTGCTGTATGTTGTATGTGTGTGAGTGTACGCGCGGGACTGTACCTTGAGGACGGTCTTGTTGTCTGAGGTGGGTGTCCGACCAACCCAGAGGGCAAACTTACAGGGGTCGCCCTCGATGTGCTCTGTCACCCCCAACTCAGAGGTCTGGACCAGGACACACAAGCACACATCACACATAGCTGATGAGTTTTTGTTAGTGTCTATATGTCAAATGTATAAACAGTCACACCCTGAAGCTGATGAATCTGACACAGATGTTGCGTGCAGTGCTGAGGTGATATTGTATTACAGGTCATGTATAGTGTGAAGTGACTCCAATAACATACACCTTAGCTGGAGTATTATAGGTAAAGTCCAGTCCTACCCTTAGCCTGCTCTTGTACAGGTACTTGGTGCGTCCTGCGGAGTCCTTCATCTCCTTGCTGAAGACCAGAGACAGCTCAAACAGGAAGAGGTGGCGTTCCCGCCCCTTCCGGATCAGAGACTTGGGATCCCACACCTGGAAGCTATCCTGGAGCAGCAGCTCTCCCTGCACCTCCAAGCCCTCCTCCAGACCTTGGGTGTCACCAAGCACAGGAAGTGATGTCAGAGAACAGGACGTGATGCTACCACCCGGGGTGTGATGTCACCGCACAGGAAGTGACATCCGTAGGACACAGAATGAAGGGGAAACAATTGGGAATATGAAACATTACAACACTTTGAAGTCATTTGAAGACTAAATACGGGTTGGTAAGGAAACTGAAATATATACAGAGTAAATGGATAGTTTACCCTCCAGCATGCTGACATGCATGGCGTCGTTGGCACGCTTGGGAACACTCAGCATGACATCCAGACCCTCCTTGATCTCACCTTTACCTTCCTCACAACACGCTAGCAACTCCTGAATGCACAGGCACGCGGTGCACACACACACACACACAAATACAAGTGAATACACCAAACGCCAATACTGTACCGGTAGTCAGTCTCAAAAACAAATTGATATAACCTTGGACAGAGGCGTTGTTAGACATAAAACATTACTTTTTTTTCTTTCAAGCTTGCTGCGTACAATGCACTACTAGGGTATAGAAACTCACTATACAACAGGTCAGGGACGCAAGTTTGATATCAGCTTTGGCAGGGACATCAACAGTTAATGCGAGCCTGCACACTTTTTAAATATTGTTTTTATGTTTTAGTCAAAATAAGATGATAGGTAGGCCTATCATTTAGAAACTATCTTTAGTTTTGTAATGTTTTCTTAGCTTACCTCAATTCTGACATGTGTGCCGAGTCCGACACCTGGGTATTCCAGAAAACAGGTTATGTGACATACCCGAGTTAGTTAACCCCCAGCTGACCCCCAGCGTTGTTGCAACATTGCCAGTAGGTTGCTGCAACATTGTGAATCAGCTGGTGGGTTAACTTGCGCGGTTATGTTGCATAACCTGCTTTCTGGAATACCCCCTGAACTTCTGTGTCCAGGTTGCAGTGGCTATTTGGCAAGCTCAGAAGAGCGCGCTGACATGGAATTCTGCATGCATATAGGTTTGTGTTTTCGGTTAAACACTTTTACAAGCGTTGATGGGGATACTGCGTACTGGGATTATCAATCTAAATGTATGCACTGACTAATAAAGTAAATTGTTAAAACTCAAACTTTAGATTTTACTGGAGCACAGCAGATTTATACTGGGGCACGTACCCCAGTAAAAAGGGTATAAAGACATTCTGAACTGAAATAAAAGCTAACCAACAGAAACATGTTCAGTATCTCCAGCAGCATCGTGGCTGGAGTAAGTCCATACCTTGAGCAGTAGCTGATACTTGGTGATGCGCTGAACAGGCTTGATGAGGGCTGAGGAGATGGAGTTAGCCAGGCCATGTCTCCTCTGAACCTCCTACACACACACACACACACACACACACACACACACACAGGATGCACAAAGTAACAGTGAGAGAGATTGAAAGACAGAAAAGGGAAGGGGAAGTAAGGAAGGGAGGAGATAAGGGCTCTCACCTCGAAGAAGCCGGCTCCGTGTTGTTGTATGAGCAGACTGGAGTCAGGCTTGTTTCTGCAGTACGTCACGTACATGTGGAACTTATCAGCCTACCAGAATGACACGTTACATGTTATATAACCTTTGTATTGTACTTTTCTGTATTGGGTTTCATAAATATAATTTGTTATAATGTCACATACATACACACACTCTAACACACACACACACACACACATACACATAGCTATTAAGGATGTCATGAGTGTTACCCAGGTGACAAAACAGTGTCCCACATCTTCGGGAAGCTGCTCGTAGTTTTCCAGTTCCTTAAGAAATATACTGCAACAAACACACACTCATTAAATAACACACACGCCATTAGGCAAGACCGTGTACATCTACCCCAATTCTGTCATGTTAAGTCCACAACGAGTACACGCCCATACCTGTTATGAAACTCGTAGATGTCCTGGATGTTTCCAAACACAATGTCGTCCTTGTTGGCGATCCCTGCGGGGATGTCCTCCGATCCACTCGTCATCTTCCAGAGGTAGGTCTGGACAGGGTCAGGGGTCACATGAGGTCACAACACCCTCCACATACACATACATCAACAGTGCAACCGTTGAGATGACGTCCCTTCAATGCTGTTTCCACTTTCATTCGATGCCGATGCGCCGTTCATTTCGGCTTGGTCGAGCCCTCTCTCTCACCTCAATACACTCCTGCAGGTCCCTCACGTACACTCTCTCGGTCTGAAGGAGCTCTGCCATGATGTACCTGCAAACGAAAACACACGCTGTGACACACACTCTCCCGGCTGCTGACACCACCATGATACTTCTATCTCTGGGTCTTTCTCTCCCTCCCGGTCCCTCACTCTTTCTTCCTGGCCGTCCTCCTCTTCTCGTCGCTGAGCTCGTGGTTGGGGTCGTTGAGGTTCACTTCCGGGTCCGAGTCGGACAGGCTGTTTGGGATCAGCTCCAGCTCCAGGTCCTTATTGTCCTATGGGGGCCACCGTAGACACGTTCACAATTCAACTTCGCCGACCAGGCAGGAGAATGAATTGAGCTACCTTCCCCTTCTCAAACACACACACACACACACACACCTGTGAGCAGCCCCCCAAAGCCGTCTCCATGGCGTTGCGATGCTGCCCCATGCGCATGGAGAACTCGCGGTAGCGCTTGTCCACGGCCGCGACGCACCTCCGCAGCTCTGTCCTGTGGGAGTGGCCTTTACCCAGCATGCTCTCTGCTAGCTGGATCAACAGGTGCACCTTCTCCTGAGTGTTCTGCAGACGGGACAGGGGGTTTTAAATACAGGGGAGCGGAACGTGAATTGGAATCAGAAGTCGACGGCACAGACGTCGTTCGATACGTTGAATGATTGGCACCTCGTGTGCACGTGTGTCTGCGCACGTGTCAATGTGGTTATGTGCGAGTGAGAGATTTGACCTTGGCAGAGACACAGAACTCTCTATGTTGTGCCAGCAGCTCCTGGGTCTCTGCGCCTGTTGCCCCTGGCGACGTGTGAGTGGAAAGGTAGTGCTCTCCTGTCTGCTGCAGCCAATCAAGAGCCTGGATGAAGGGACGAGAGAGATATGAAGAGATGTGAAGAGAGAGAGAGGAGGATGGAGCTGGGGATGTACGGAACAGTTTCTCTCTATTACGACTTATATATCATTAGAAGAACGATCCTATGCATTCCAGTCGCAGTTCATTTCCTGTGGGCGTGTCCGACTGACCTGCTGGGCGTGGCTCTGGAACAGCAGGTACTGCTGGCATTGGTCCAGGCGTCGTTTCCTTAAGGTCCAGAAATGAAGCACCCTATTCTCCCTCTGCAGGAGCTCACTGAGGATACCTACAACACACACACACACATACACACACATTAATTCAGTATGACTCATGAATTCCTGAACAAGCCAAGGCAGGAGGAATTGAGTTTACCTTTGACCTGCTGCTCCGGCACACGGGAGTGCCCTGTAACTTCGGCAATGCCCGACACCCCAGAGGCGGTGACGCTGTGGCCAGAGATGGTTGCCATGGTGACGCTGTTGCGGTGGATGTACTTGAGGAAGACCTCGGCGTTGCGTCTCGCCAAAGTGCAGGCCTGGCAACGCAGGGTTCAAATAAAATCACTTCCCCTCTCCTCCTTTCTCTCTCTTTCTCTCTCTCTCACTGAATTTTACCCTCAACATCTCTCCCGCTCTCCACCCACCCACATCTCATTCTCACCCCTTCCCTCTTTCTCTCTCACCTTGCCTTTGTCCCTTGTTAGACACAACCTTGCCCTCATTCTTTTCTCTCCGTTCCACAGCCTCCCTCCCTCGCTCGCTCCACCCGTCCCACTCTCCTCCCTGCTCCTGCCTACCTTGAGGAAGGCCTCCTTCTGCTCCATGTGTTTGTTGATGAGAGGGATGAGGTGCTCCGGCTGTCCCCGGGTGCCCTGCCTCTCGCCCCCGCCACACCAGTCCTCATCCCTCCGGTACTCCTGCTCCAGGCTCTCCAACACACCACACACCTACACACACACACACACACACATCTGAGTACACATTCCAATCACACAAAGCACTGATCAGCATGAAGTTGGTTATTAGTGTTGGCTCCTGCTGGTAACAGCGGGGCGCCGCTGTAAAGACCAGGATTGAGACAGGAGAGAGGCGCTTGCTCTGCCAATAACACAACCTCTCGGTCACAGGGCTGCTGGGAGGTGTAGTCTCTAAAACAGACTTCCTCAGAACTGTAGTCTTTCGAGAGCTGACCTGCTGGGAGTTGTAGTCTTTGGAGACTGACCTGCTGCGAGGTGCGGTAGAAGGCGGCGGAGGCCATGACCAGTTTGAGGCGGTCCTCCATGCGCAGCATGAGGGTCTGCCAGTGCAGCGCCACCGTCTGGGCGCACGCCCTCACCGCGTCAGAGTCGTAGTGCCCCGCCCTCACCAGGAGCTCCGCCCTCTGCTGCAACGCCAGCGCCACCTGGTGGGTCCTCTGGAGAGAGTCGGCGTGGAGCAGTGACTGGACGGGAGGGGGAGGAGAGGTGAGGAGAGTCATAGGTACAATAGGAGAAGAAGAAAAAATTGGTGGGAGAGAGAGAGAAAGAAAGAAAAGTAGGGAATTAAGAGGACAAAAGTACGTTTTTCTTCCAAATGCTGCTCTGGAGGTGATACAGAGAGAGGGGTGTGAGAGTGCAGTGCAGTGGGTGTCATTACCTCTATGGCCTGCTGGAGGCGCTCGTGTTCTCTATGCAGCTGCTCTGCTTCAGATAAGGAGCTAGAGTTGATCATGCAGGAGGACAGCATCACTTCTCCCTCACCAATCCAGCCCAACACCTGACCACACACACACACATACATTAAACATGAAACAGTGCCGAATACACACAACACTGTCACTATATATAAATGTGTGTTTTGTGTGTGCGTGTTGCCTACCTGTTTGACTTGTGTCTGGAGGTGACGTAGCTGCAGGCTCTGCTCCAGGTGTGTGTGTGTGTGGTCAGCTATCTGGTGCAGCTCCTTCTGCTTATCCTGAAGGAGCTGCTGGAGCTCTTCTACCTGGGAGGCCAACTCAGTCTCTCCCTCGGACGTGAGCTCAATACCTGACACACAGACATACACACACACATACACACAGACACACACATACACACATACACACACATACATACACCCACATACACACACACAGACACACACATACATACACCCACGTACACACACACCACACACACACACACACACACACACAGACACACACATACATACACCCACATACACAGACACACATACATACACCCACATACACACACACAGACACACAGACACACACACATACATACACACAGACACACACATGCATACACCCACATACACACAGTGACATACAAGCATACAGACACATACATAAGATGTAGCCCCCTTTCAGCTGCATTGACATTGGAACTGCAGAACAGATGACGGTGCGCCCACAGCAGCCAGACTCATGCTAGTCCATCTCTCCCTCAACCAACGACTGCTTCTTCACATCACATTACACTGGAAATGGAGCTTTTATGTTTCCCAGTAAATGTACTGTGCTATTCCTGTCATGTATTCTAACCCTTCTAGTTTGTGCATACTTCAAAAGCCCTCATAGCAGAGATGTCTTATAGGATACAAACTAGCAAGCTATCTATACAAGCTATCTATACTGGGCAATGACAGCGTATGAATACTTGATAAGCCTTCTATTACAATATGGAGGACTGCATACAGGATTTCTGTGATTAATGTGTGTGTGGGGGGGAGGGGGGGGAGGGGGGGAGAGGGGGAGGAGGGGAGGGGGGGGGCGTGTGTGTGTGCTTGTGTGGAATGTGTGTGTGTATGTGTGTGTATGTCAGTGGTTATCACGGGATGGTTTGTGGCTAAATTTGCCAGTCTGGCTGTGAGGACTCGTCTCCATGGTAAATTCAATATGTAGGTTTCCATAGGGACCAGCTGTGCGCTTGAGAGAGCAGTTTCCATAGTAACCCCAATCCCCTTCCGTCCCCTTCCCCCTCCCCCCATCTAGTGTTCAACCCCTTCTCTCCCTCCCTCCCTCCCTCCTTCTGCCTCTCCTATCTATCATATTCACAGGGATACAGTAGTAAGTACCAAGTCAGTACACTGCAACCCTCTCTCTCTCTCTCTCTCTCTCTCTCTCTCTATCGCTCTCTCTTTTTCTGTCTCTCTCCTGTTCTCTTTACCTCTATGCTCCAGTTCTTCACATGTATGAAAGGATGTGCCCACATCCATTTATCTCTGTCTATCTTTCACTGTCTCCTCTCGTCCTCTCTCCTGCCTTCCCTGGACTCCTCCCATCCCAGCCTTTCTCATCTCCACTCCGGTCGCCTCAATCCCTCCTCCCTCTTCCCCTTCCCTTCCTATTCTCTTTCCCTTCCTCCTTTCCCCCTCTCCTTTTCTTTGCTCCTCAACCCCTCGCTGCACACCTCCCCTCCCTTCCCTCCCCTCCTATTTTCCTCTTCCCCTCCCTTCCCCATCCCTCCTCCCATCTTCTCCTCTCTCCCACACTCTTCTCTTCTAACTTCCCTGCTCCTGTCTCACCTGAGGCCTGGACTTCAGTGATGTATTGCTGAAGGTCGTGTCCCTGTTGGATGACCTCATAGGTCATGTTGTTCATGGCCAGCCGTCGCTCCATGTGTCTGTGGATGCGCTGCTGTGCTAGCGTTAGCCCTTCTGGGTTAGCCTCCACTAGCCGCGACTGCGCCATTGCTAGCTTCTCCTGGTTAGCTTCCACTAGCCGTGGTTGCGCTAACCCTTGCTTCTCCTGGTTGGCATCCCCATCGCGTGGCTGTGCTACTGTTTGCTTCTCGGCTGTGAAGTCCTGAGCTTGCTTCTGGAGGTCTTGCTTCCATGCATCCATCTCCCCTGTGACCTGTAGAGAAAGAGGTTAGAGTCTGACACGGACACACCAAGAGCCCACACAGACTCGCACAGGCTCTCACACACACACACACACACACACACACACACACACACACACACACACACACACACACACACACACACACACACACACACCAAGGCATTTTCACACAAGCTGTGCACAACTAAACCCACACGCATGTACAAACATATACCCCTGCCCCCAGCACACACACACACACACACACACACGTGTGTGTTCTCTGACCTCCAGAGTGCACTGCTGTAGTATGCGTAGCTGTAAGTAAACATCCAGTCTGATCTTCCTCTGGTGAAACAGCTCCTCCAGCTGAGCCTGGGACTCCTCCAACTGCTGCAGCACTGTCTCCACATGGGCTACTGAGCTGCCTTGGGGCCTGCACACACACACACACACACACACACACACACACACATTGCACACACACACACACACACACACACACATTGCACACAGACACACATGCACAAATCCACACATACACATGTATGCCCCACACACACACACATGGATGCACACAACCACACAGACATGCCAATGTACAGCCACAAACACACACACACACACATAATACATTAAAACACAGGCTAAAATAATCGCAGCTTTGTCCGATTAGTAGAGCCCCTGAATTTGATGTGTTGCCTGTGGAAATGTGCAGTGTTGAATGCTGTCGATGACATCATACAGTATGAGGAGAAAATAGCTGATGTTATCAGATCTGATACACTTAACTGTACATGCCAGAAGGCTTTCACCCATTACATCCCTCTATGTGTGTGTGTGTGTGTGTGTATTCACACACAAGCGTGTATGCGTTTCCATGAGTGCGCGCGTGTGTGAACCTCTGAGTGTGTGCGTGTGTAACCTGAGCTGCAGGATGAGGTCCTCGCCCTCCCTGATGACGCTGAGCGAGGCGTCCTGGGTGTTGGCCTGCTGCTGCTGCTGCTGGGTGATCAGGACCTGCAGGGCCTCCACCGACTCTGGACACACGCACACCTCGCCCATCATCTGCTTCTGCAGACCCTCCATCCACGCCGAGAGCTACACACACACACACACACACACACACACACACACAATACAGCAGGTATGTGAGCCATCGTTTTTGTTGTTTGCGATACCATTCACAAAAAGTACTCATGTGTGTCTATGTGTTCCATCCCGGCGAGTGTGGTGCCTCCTTGGTGTGTGTGTGTGGTGTGTGTGTCGTCTATTACTTCCTTGCTGAGTGTGTATTACCTCCTTGGTGTGTGTGTAGAAGGACACGGCCAGGTCGAGCAGCAACTTGCGCTGCTCCACGCGCTGGATGAAGGCCTGCATGCGGAGCTCCAGGTCCCCCGCGGCAGAGTAGATCTCCCCCTCCTCGCACTCCCCCGACTGGGCCAGCTGCCCCGCAGCCTCCAGCAGCTTCTCCGCATTGGTGTAAGTGTTCTGCAGGGGATGGGCGGGAGGGAGGCGAGACAGAGAGAGAAGATGAGAGAGAGAGAGAGAGAGAGGAGAGAGATGAGAGAGAGAGAGATGAGAGAGAGAGAGAGAGAGAGAGAGAGAGAAGATGAGAGGAGTGAGAGAGACGGGATGGAGGAAGAGAGAAAGAGAGAGTGACTGAGGAGGAGGTAGAGAGAGAGAGAAAGTGCACGGTGTGTGTGTGTGTGTGTGTTCACCGGGGAGTGAACATGTGTGAACGTGAGCTTGTGTGTTACCTGGGCCACCTGCTGGAAGTCGTCATGGCGTTTCTGCAGCGCACGTGCCCGGTGGAGAGACTTGCCAACGCCTGTGTGCTTCGTCAGAAACACCTCACCATGTTGCTCCACCCAGTCCACCACCTAGACAGAGAGAGGAGGTGAGAGAGAGGCCGGGAAGAGGGAGGGAGAGTGGGAGGGAGGGAAATACATACCTGCCGGACGTCTTGTTGAAAAACGCACAGCTGCAGACGCTGGTGTAGGCGGAGCTTGCGCAGTTGCCACTCCCCCTCAACATACTGGTGACCTTGCATGACCTCCTGCAGAACTCCCATGATGCCGTGAGCAGCTTCTGAGAAGTCCACAGTCGCCGTCGGTAACGAGGACTCCTCCAATTCGGCCGGGCGTTGTAAAACGTCGAGAAGAACTTTCCCACTCTCACTGACCTGGGGCACAATACACACACACATACACACACACGTTCACATTGTAACTAAAGACCGACTTGACATGCAGAGAGAAAGAATGAATATGCACCCTGTATGTGTGTATGTACTGTGTGTGTACCTGTTTGTAGGCAGCAGAGATCTCGTCGTAGAGCTCCTGGTGCTGCTGGATGGACGTGTCCAGCTCCTGCATCTCAGCTGGGAGCGGACTGTCATGACAACCCTCACACCAGCCCTTCAGACGAGACAGGAACTACAACAAACACACACAGAACTGAATCAAAACACACACACGTACACACACTTGCACATGCACACAGATAAACACACACACATTTACACACGCACAAACACACGCTCTCTCTCACACATACACACACACACATACTCTCTTGCACACACACACACACACACAGACAAACACACACATACCTGCTCAGCTCCCTGGTGGCAGCCTGTGGACAAGGCGAGTGTGTTGCTGCGTTCCTCCAGCACTGTGGTCAGTCCCTTCCAGTCCTCCTGTAACCGCGACGACACACTGGTGATCCGCTCAGCCCCGTAGTGTCCTGTCTCGCTCAGCCGCGTCGCCACGGAGACTACGCTGTCCACATTCACACTCCCGTTCTGGGGGGAGAGTCAGAGAGTGGTCAGACACACACACACAGACACACACACACACACACACACACAGACACATGAGACACGCAGTCTCAGCCTCTCAATCAGTCTCTCTCAGACATGCACTCTGTCAAAGCACACACAACACACACGTACCATACAGTTCATGGTAAAGTGCTGATGCTGGGCCTGGAGGTCGAGGGCATGCTGGTGGTTCAGGCCAACGTCTGTCTGGCTCTGCAGGAACAACTCCTTACTGTGGGAGATCCACTCTGACATCTGAACACACAGACGGAGAGGGAGAGAGAGGGAGAGAGGGAGAGAGGGAGAGAGAGAGGAGAGAGAGAGAGAGAGAGAGAGAGGAGAGAGAGAGAGAGAGAGAGAGAGAGAGAGAGAGAGAAAGAGAGAGGGGAGGGAGGGAGGGAGGGAGGGAGGGAGGGAGGGAGGGAGGGAGGGAGGGAGGGAGGGAGGGAGGGAGGGAGGGAGGGAGGGAGGGAGGGAGGGAGGAAGGAAGGAAGGAGTGGGAGGAAAGAAGAGAGGTTATCCTCACATGACCCACAGTCATCAAAGAGATGAATCCATTCACTCAGCCTGCACTGTGAGAGAGGAGAGGAGAGAGGGAGACAGAGAGAGGGAGAGATGAAGACCGATAGATAAATAGAGAGATTGAGAGAGGGATGGATGCCAACCCACCTGCTGCCAATGCTGCTGCTTCTCCCAGACAGCAGATGGCCTCAACTACTGAGCTCTAAACTGCAACACAGCAGGGTCACCACCATCTCCTGCCTCTCTCTCATTCTCTCTCCCCCATCTCTCCTTTCTCTCTGTCCCCGTCAATTACTCTCTGTCCCTCCCTCCCTCACTCCTCTTTTGCTCTCTGTCCCCCTTTATCTCTCCCATCTCTGTCCTCCTCTGTCCCTCTCTTTGTCCCTCCCTCCCTCCTCTTTCCCTGTCCCCATATCACTCTCTTTGCCTCTCTTCTCTCTGCCCCCCTCTCTCTCTCTGTCCCAGTCTATCACTCTCTCTCTCCCTACCTGTATCACCCCCCCCCCTCCCCCCGTCACACACACACACGCACACACACCTTGGCTGCGTCCTGTTCGTACAGGTGCAGCTGCAGGGCCTGGTCCAGGTGCTGCTTGTGTTCGGCCCAGCTCTGCTGAAGATGTGTCCTGGCACTCTGCAGCCTCTCCAGTAGGGCGGCGACCTTAGGCGCCACGCTCTGGAAGTCCGCCCCACCCGACAACCAGCTGCCGTGGTTACTGCTGGGGGCCTCACCCGTGGCGTCGGAGCTGTGGGTGGGGCCAAGCCGCATGCGCTGGAGCAAGCTCCGCCCTTCGCGGTCGATGGCGTCGACAGGCGCCGTGGCTACAGCAGTTCGTAGTCGGCCGTGCTCCTCAAGAAGCCTGTGGAGCGTTGGTTCACACAGACTCACTTTGTACACACTGACCAAAACCACTCACAACTCATACATTGACAAAGCATCTTTAAACTTCCATCTTACTTGCGGGCCTCATCCACAGCCTGGGGCTCGCCTTCATGGGCCAGCCCAGCCTCCAGCTGCTCCAGCTGGGCTAGGAGCTGTCCGGCAGCCCCTGTGAACTCCTCCAGTCCCAGCCTCAGCTCAGTCCACTCCACATGATCGTACTCCAGTGACCCGCCCAGATCAGAGGTCAGCTGGGATGGGTCAACCAATCGGGAGAGCCCCTCCACCGACACAAGACTAGTCTGATGGGACAATGGAGGGAGGTTACCATGGCTGTAAGACACACATAGACACACACACACACAGTCTAACAGACACACACACGGACAAACACACACCTCAAAGCTGAGCTTGGCGCTGCCCAGGTTGGTCTTGTGTTTCTGCCAGAAGGTGTCGGGTTTGATGATGAGGGCCATGTGAATGTGGGTAGGGAACCCTTCCTGTAGCGTCCGTAGCAACGGCTTGACGCTCTCCCACTTGGAGCCGCGCATGTCAACGACCACCGTGAACCCTCGGGCCCGAACGTCATCACTTTGAGGGGGCGGGGTTGGGAGCGAGGAGGGAGTGGGGAAATGCGGAGAGAGAGAGAGGTGGGTTGAGAGAGTCAGAAGGGAGAGAGCGTGTAGGAGAGAGACAGGAAGGGACATAGGGAGAGAGAGGGGGGGAGGGAGGGAGGGACACGTCAGCACAAGTGAGGACCGTTTCAGAGAGACTGAGGCGTGTGAGGCATCATGGCGGAGAGAGAGAACGAGCAATGTGTCATCATCAGATAGAGCCATTAAAGAGAACGAGAGAGAGAGAGAGTGAGGGTGCATGGCTGCAGATTTAGTCAGAGAAAGAAACATGTCATAATTATAGAGTGGAGAGAAATACAGAGAGACAGAGGGCCATTTTCCCTGCAGAACATGGAGGGAGAGAGTGAAAGAAAGGATGAGATGAAGGGGTTGGAGGGATGGTTCTACCTCGGTATGGTGGAAAGGTAGGTGACCAGTCTGCTCAGGTCCTCCTGCTTCACTCGATCGTGATTGGTCCGTGAGGGGAAGGTAAGAATTGGGCCGCCCCTTTTATCCCTTCCACCTAGGACAGTGACATCACACATGCGTACTCTCAGAATTACATCATCACATTCTGTGTAACTGCCATAGGGGCTGAATAACCTGGTAATGAACAAGGCATGGCTCCATCTCTGGCCCAGGGTCCTTCTGTAAACCTTTACCCAATACTTCTTTAAATGTTGTTTTCTCCCAAAGTAAAGCAAATAAACAATGCAAAAGCATTATGATGGAAGGGGAGGGGCTGGGGATAAGGAGCGGGAAACAGACAATGGAATAGAGCCAGTGACTCACCTGATACAAAGGCCACTTTCTCCCTCAGAACAGTCAGCACATCCACCGCTTTCACCCCCTCCCCCCGCGCACCCCCTGGAGCAAGAAAAGAGGGAGGGGAAGGGGAGGGGGAGGGGGGGGGAGATGGGGAGGGAAAAGTCTCTTCATTAAAGGGTCGGTAAGCAGGATTATGTACAAACATTTGAGCACTTTTCCACATCCAGTGTATGACGCAAAAGAACAACACCGTTTTCTACCCTTCCGGGGATGGTGTTTCACGAGGACCCCGACATGGAGGACATTTAGAGCTGTGCTGGGGAGATGTTTGACACGGTTCACCTTCATTTCAGCCTCCCAAAGGTTTGACGTTTACCACGAGGTCATCTCAACTAAAAATCTACTGTGTAACACCCCCCCCAGACACACACACTGCTCCCCCCACACTGCACCCCTCCCCCCCCCACTGCACCCCCCCCAGGACACAGCAGTGGTGGGCACATAAAGGACAGAAGGACGAGGGAGAGGCTGGATGAGGTGGGGGGTGGTGGACGCTCTGGTAGTGCTGCCACAGTTTACGGGACTTGTGTTTGTTAATGATGTGTGTAAGCTGTGTTTCCCGTGTCTTTGTCTTTGTTTACACTCAGTTGGGTGCACGCGTGTGTGTGTTTGTCTATATGAGTGTGTGTGCGTGTTGATCCAGACAAAGCACATCTGCTGTTTAGGCCTGTTAGTGTAATCTTCTGTGGGCACAATCCTGGCAGGAACAGCTGGGGCACTGGGCCATAGGACAGTGTGTATGTGTGTGTGTGCGGGTGTGTGAGTGTGTATGCAAGGACGAGTGTGTGTCTCAGGAGAGAAAACTATCATGAGCTGTTCTCCCACTGTGTTACTCATGCATTTGCCCCCAGAGCAACCCTTCACTTTGCCTGCTGGCAAAACACCAACACAACCACCTCTTCCTGCAGTCCCTGCATGATCCCCATGGACTGCTTTTGTGTTAGCAATATGGCTGAGTCAGTGTCCTAATGACACTTATCCAGTTGCTGCAAAGATCAATCAACACCAGATCAAGGGAATACAGTATCATTTCCAGATCAGAATTGCACAAAAATAGAGAAAAGAATCCTAGAACAGGAAGTACAGGAAAGTACACATGGCTGACTTCCTGTAGGTCAGGATGTTCCTTTGAAGAACTCCTAGTTACCAGGAAGTGGCTGGAATAAACGAACACCAAACTAACAAACGCCCTATAGCTGTGCCGAGCGATCAACTTCGGCCAAGGGCCGACAGGGATACACACACATAAGCTTATACACACAGTTCCACCGCTACCACAAGAATTGCTTTCTCTTCCTCTCAAACACACATAAACAAACACACACCGAAGGGCTTCTGGCCTTTACATATGGACAGGTTTATCACTGTGCTTCTGTTTTTATTTCACTTCAGAGATAACAGGTGCAAACATAAAGCAAGTCTGGCCCTCCCCGTACTGACAGATGTTTACCCTGCCTGCGGTTGTAAAACACACACACACATACAGAATACCACCACAGGCAGATATGCTAACTTTTCACTACAAAGAAAACTGCATTTGTTACACCCACCAACCACATTAAGACAACCAAATTGAGTATACCCGCTACACCACTAAAGAGCTTTGGCAGATTGTCATTGGTCATTGAAAACGACAAGTGATGCTGAGAATCCACACACAGACAGTAAGCAGCTTATAGAAAGGTCTGCACACATTTACATATTATACTGACTGTACCCCCCCCCCAACCACCCGCAGACAGTCAGCCAGACAACCCTCCCTCTCTCTCTCTCTCTTCTCTCTCTCTCTCTCTATCTCTCTCTCTCTCTCTCACACACACACACACACACACACACACATCACCCATGCCAGTTCAGACTTTGATCTGATACCAAACAACAATATGCCTTGCACTGGCAAAGCTGATAAGACCATGCAGACAGCCCCCCCCCATAAGGGTCTCCCTAAGATCCTCCACTGGCAAGGGAACACAAGTACCCCTCCCCAAACTAGCATCAAAGGCTGCCAAAACCAACGTCATAATCTAGACTGTATGCAATCAAGACCCAGTGGATAGTCTGTGATGGTGTTCACTCTCAGGGTTCTTAAAACCCCTTCTGGTCCTTCTGGAAATGTGTTTATTACTTTCGTCCTGTTTAACTGCTCTGTTTTTCCAAATGAGTCAATTAAAGTCTTATTTGTAATAACAATTAATAAAAGACTGACAGAGATTTCACTCCAGCCTTGCACTGTGGTAGCCTTCTGGTGGCAATAGTGGTACTGATTCAAGTGACAGACCGGTGTTTACCATTATTCTCACGCCTGAAAGCTCGTACCAGGAAGTGGCGAGGCAGCCCGCATGGGTTGACCCAGGTGAAAACAGCTGAGAGAGATCACTCAGCTTGGTAGCGAGTAAACGTGCCTCCAGCGTGAAGTGGTTTATCCCTCTCGGTGGGAGAAAGCTAATCCTGCGCATAAACAGGGTATTAGGACGGCGTTAGTGCTACATTTGAATATTTACAGCTCAGCAGCCTATGATAACCTTTGGAAGATGAGAAAGTAGTGTGGGTTGTGTAGGGGTTAGGAGAGAAAAGGAGAGGAGGATGGGTGGAGGCGGGGGGGGTTAAGACGGGAGGGGAGACATGAAGAGAAATGGGGAGGTACCCCCCGCTAATGGGACCAGCGTAGCAGCAGGGAAGCCGATCTGTGAAACTCCCCCCCCCCACACACACACACCAAGCATCCCCCTTCCCCACTCCCTAGTCGCTATTGCACTGATTGGTATTGAGGTTCTTTACATACAATTAACAAGATATCAAGGATATCAAGGTGAAGTAATGATATTAAAGGTTCCAGAGAGTGATATCCGACACGGGGTGAATCTCAAGTCTACAGTGGTTTTCCTTAATTGCTTCCTCTCCTCAAACAACCTCCACATAAGAGCCATCATAACAGCATCTCTTCCATTTGCTCCTCTAATAGCTTGCTGTCGTTGATTAAGACGTAGGAATTGGGGGAAAAGACAGAGGCGCTGATGTGGACTATTTGGACTACACTCTTCAAAGCGCAAGCGTGAGCTTGGTGCCCTGACGTTCCCCTAAGCTCCTTTCCCCCCTCTCCTTGGCCCCTAAGCCGGGGCTGAGACAGTATTTAAACCCCTCTACACCTCTCCCAGTGGAATGGGAGAGGAAAGCAAGGAGACGAGTGGAGAGGGCAAAGGAGACAGGCGTCAGAGAGATGTTTCGCATCATTTGGCACTCTCACCACCTGATCCAGTACTCATGTTCCTTGCTCACTTCCCTCCTCCTTCCTTCCTCATCTTATCTCCTTTTCTTTCATCAGTGATCGCTAGAAGGCAGAAGGAGACAAGGACACGTGTCTCCTTTTCTTCATCTCACATCCTCACAAATGAGTTTATTGAAGTTGTCTGAGTCTGAATAGCCTGATAGTCTTCTACTTTCCATACTTCTTGTTTCCACTTCTTAATAAAACACACAACACTATAAGCATTGAATCAGAACTGTCTAAAACGGTTCCGTCTCTCTCTCTCTCTCAGTGATAAAGCACTGGGCAGACATCCATCATGTTGGTTTCACTTGGCCTGTTTTCAGGCCAGTGAAAATGCAGGAAAGGAGATGAGTGGAGGGAGCCCCAGTAGACTATTTAGACCCTGCCTTTTTTAAGGGTGTGGACTACAGCAAAGCTCCATGGATGAGAGGACAGAGAAGGCAAACGAAAGGAGATTTGCCTCCTTGTTGAGTTAAGGAGCCATACACACATGAATAAACACACATGCACTGTAATACAATGCATAAAACCCTACACAAACTGTACTGGATAGCATACAGTACTGGAGTGGGAAATATTGTCTCATGGGGTGGAGTTTCCGATGCTCAAGACTTCTGGTATTGTAACTTGAATCCAGACAATCAATGCCAAATACTGTGATGGAGTCTGTGCTCTGATGCCCATGGCACACCATCAACCCACCACACACACGCACACACAGGCAGGCACTGACACGTGCAGGGAGACATACAAACACACAGACAAGCAGAGAGATTGAACAGCGGTCGTTTGCTTACGGTTCATAGACTTTGCTATTCCTTATGATATCGGTCAGTTGGCTATGGGCCTACTGGATTCAGCCCTGTGTGTTTGCTGCACAAACGCGCTCGCGAGCACACACACTCATACAGAATGAATGGGCGGATGGTGAGACATCATGGCGATAGCCCCCGCAGGCCAGTGCATTTGAAGGATTGTGTAACAATCAAAATGAAACACGCTATGGAGATACACGCTTAAATGATTCGTACAGTGGGGTTGTGACTGTCTTTCTCACGCTTGTGTAAGCAACAAAAAAAATCATTAGAGAAAACACTGCAGGCAAAACCTGGACTGTAGCCTATATCCATAAACGGTCGGTCCCATATCATGAAGGAACCTCTCATTCACTCTTTCACGCACACACAATCACACACACGCACACAAACACACAAATATACACACCGCCCTGAAACTAAATGCATAGAGTGATTGGTCCGCCCAGTTCATGCTGCAGCGGAGCAGTGAAAATCAAGATGATTGGGACTGATTTTCATAAGTCCCTTCTTTCTATCATTAATGATAACCGACAGGCACATTCCTCTATGGTAATACATCCCCCTTCGCCGGGGTAGGCGCAGCTGTTAACCCCCGGTCATCCTGGTTTGCACATTCTCCCTTAGCATAGACGTTTGCAAGGTTTACTGTGAATAACGAGAGCCCACCTGCTTTAGCCAACCCATCCTGGCCCGTTTCAACGGGGCCCGTTTGGGCAGGGTCCCCGGGATTCATCCTCTTCTTTCCTCCAAGTCCCCCACGCCTTCACCGGGAGGTTGGTTGTTATACACCCCGTTAAATCCACCGATGGTTGTTACCAGAAGAAAGTCAGTCACTCAGCGCGCGGCCCCATCCCCATATTTCTGTATCATAGCTTCTATCCTTGACCGTCGATGCGCGCATTCCCGTTTTTAACTCATTCGTTACAGTCACCGTGATCCCGCATGGCATCACTTCAGCCTGCGGCCTCGCGCGCTATTGTTGAGGGGCAGTCTTCCGAGCCCGAGGAGGCTCGTGCTGCGTCGACAAGGCACCTCTGTCTACTTGCCGACTACTACACAACCGATTAGGCAGCCTACAATGGGCTGCCGTTACCGTCGAATCCACACGCAGGCGCACGCGTCGCGGGTGCCTCAGCTGCACCGAGACCCGGTTCCATGCACAAGGCGCGTGAAAACGTATTCACTCCCGTGCGGTGTCTCAATCAGAACTGAGGACATCAGTGCATAAGGGGCATTCCCTGATTGGTTCTGAATATGTTAATATCTTAACATCTAAACACACCAGGGCACACCATATTCCTCTCCTTGCTAGTCACATTAAATAGGCTACGCAAGGTGCGTGTCAACATCATTTGTCTCAGGATGCTGTGGACTAGCAGCGTATTGTGGTGGGAGAGAAGAAAGCTTGTTATAGCGCTCGGTCTGTACAAAACCAAGAATCCCCGTCATATTTTATCATCCCAAATCTAATTTATTCATATTATGCCGGCTGGTTGGTGTAGGCATTTATTAATGCTGTGTAATTCTACAGCGTAGATTGCCTATTCTTCTTTCAAACCACTTACAGTAAGCATCAAAATGAAGAAATGTCGCCCCTCTGAGGGCGTTTTGCGGCTATTACCACTCTGGCATTGTCACAAAAGGCACAAGGCCTATTATGTCCTTAATTGCAATAGAACCTAGCCCTGTCCTCTGCTTTCTCTGTAGGCATCATGTCTAGCACGTCACAATACTTCTGTGATACGGGTGACAAAATCAATTAACGCGCCTACTTAGAGCTCATTTCCCTCCCTTCACGCCACCAGGTGCCTGTCCCGCCGCGGGTTCCCCTGTTTCACCTTCTTCGGGTTTTCAACATGTCTCAAACAGGTAGACAGGCGGTGGTCATACCACCAGAGCTTCCGGAAATTCTGAGACAGTTTACTAAGGATGCCATCCGAACCCAGCCAGAAGACCTGCTGGAATGGTCCACAGAGTAAGCTCATTATAACAGCCTAAAACGTCTCGAATAATTGTATATGTGGTTTATTTTAATCACAACATAACTTTGTTATATGAGTTATATCTGCTGTGCTATTTGAACCTTGTGGTTTTGGACCTTACCCAAGCAAAAAAAACATGGACTAGGCTATTAAGTTTGATAAGATGATAGTGCTAAGATGATAGAGACAAAGGGGCTTCTGTGTGTTCAGTGCAAACTCAAGTTCTCCTGTCTGTACCAGCTACTTTGGTGCTTTAGCCCAGGGCAAGGTGTTACCGGTGAGGGAACCAACACCACAGATGGCCAATCCCGGCATGGACCTCACACCTGAGATCCTTAGCGCTATGCATTTCAAGGTGATGAGGCGACACACACACACACAGACACACACACACACACACACACACACACTCTCACAACCACAAATTACAGTCAAGGTAAACCTCTACCCTCTTGTTGCTGGTTGGCACCTCTCTCTTTATCTTAGATGCACAAGCAAGATATGATCAGTAAGCAGGAGCTGGAGTGTATGTGGCGAGGGTATGGATTGGCAGAGGATCTCCTCAAACATATCATGAATGTAGGCTGTTTCTGTGATGAGCTGGTCTGGATCAAGTTCTTTGCCCTTGGCTGCAGCTACCTTGGAGGGGTAATTTCTCCTTCTCCCTTTCTCTCTCTCTCTCTCTCTCTCTCTCTCTCTCTCTCTCTCTCTCATATTCTACAAAGAAACACATGCAAAAAATCAACCTAACCTTTCTCCCTGACCTGTCCTACCTCTGACAGACGTTAAAGAATGCCATGACCCATGTGCTGTACATCCTGAATGCTGACAGCACATGTAAGCCACCAGATGCCTGCCTCCCCTTTGAGACGTTCCGCTCCCTGTATTTGTACCTTGCGGCGGTGGATGGGGAGGTGTCACAGGCCCAGGTCGACCGTGCCCTAAGCTACCTGGAGACACAGGCGTGAGTTCGATTCCAGATATGGCAGGATAGATGCTGTACAAAAATTACTCACTCTCTCACACACCCAAACACGCACAGCAACAGTCTAATAATGCATCAGTGCATACACAGCTACACCCAAACTGTGTGATATTAATGATCTCTCTCCCTCTCTCCCTCTCTCTCTCACACACACCAACACACAACACACACACACACACACACACCACACACACCACAGGAAGACAAGGAATGGAATTGTGAAAGTATCAGACTTTATCAACAGTCATAAAGTGCGTCTGGGTTGAGCTCAGCAAGCACCTGTATATACCTGAATATTCCTGTAAATCAGCTGTTTAATAAAGATCAGTTCATGCAAAAACTGCTTTTTTCTTTGTTTTATTCCCTGTCAAAAAAATCAGGAGGCATCATTTATTGATATGCATGGAGAAACATTGTTGTATCAATAAGAATTGTTACATTTTTATCCACAAGAGGGCATATGTTTGCCTCCATAGGAAAGTCCAAAGGTATAAGACATTTCTCGTACGGATTTTAGTATTCAACCATAAAATCAAAGTATGCTTTTGTGTTTTCAAGTGTACAGGAGAGGTGATCTTAGTAATACATTGGCCGTATGTTCAATCGAATGTGTTTGAATCTTGCAATTCTGGCGGATGGCTGGTGGCTTTAGTCGCAGCCCGATGACGTGCGGTTACCGTAGAAACAGACGCAATTTTGGTGTGTTATTTTTGGGATCGTGCATATACATTTTCATAGAGGTCAACTAGCTATATATCTCACTTACATTTCACCAATTAGCTCTCAAACCTTCCTGACGAGGACTAGGTAGCTTGTAATAACAGACATTAACATTTACAAATGTATTAGCAAGCTGTAGTTGCTTGAGCTGAACAGCTAACTAGTGCTAACAGTAGACTGCTAATAAAACGTAATGAGTGTTTCTATGGGAGACACAGCTCTATGTGCACTAGTGGCCAGGAAAGATCTGAAGCCGGAGAAACAAGTTTCTCTTGTCCTCTCAAAGCTGCAAGGTAACGTAAATAACTATTTTTATAACATAATTTGTCCCATATCGTGTGTCGTTAGAGGGCTATCTAACTGGCTACTGGTCTTTAACTACCAGTGCAATGTTTACAGTTCTTCATTCTGATGTTAAGGTCAGCAGTAAATGTGTTTCGGTATGTGTTAACCCATTCATGTAACTTCACAATGAAGATATCCTGAGGAGGAAGGCTGTCCAAGATGGTGCACAACTGGATGCATTCAAACAAGCCTTGTATAGGGATGGAGTACTGAAATACTGTGCAGATGTCCTCAATCTGAACTATGACAACGTGGACGGAGGTTATGCATCTGCTACACAAATGGCTGAAATACTGAGGTGCGTTTGACAGTGATCTTAGTCAACTTTAGTATAATAACAATATACAAAGCCTATAAACAACTTCCAAAGCAGCTCTACAGCTGGATACTGAATAACATTATATTAATGAGTATATACTCATATAGCAGTATATGAATGAGTATATACTCATATAACAGTATATGAATGAGAACTATGTGGTCCATGAATGATCAGATCATTTTGGTTGTGCCTTGAGATTATTGTGTTCTGTAGAACACAAAAATCTAAATTCCTCTTCGTCTGCAGCTCTTGTTGTGTGGGCGTGAAACTTGACCAAGACGAGCTGGCCTTCCATAAGAGGCTTCTCCCATCCATCACAGATAACCTTCTGTCATTGGCTCTTCGGCTAATGACAGCCCTGGAGGTAAGACACAAACACGTCTGAGACTTATTCAGTTATTTAAGAGTAAGCGTCTCTCCCACTTGGACACCCTCTCTCTCCTCCATTTTTCCTTTTTCCCCTCCCTCCCTCACCCCATCTCTCTTTTTTCTTTCTCTTTGTAGGAAAACAGACAGCCTGAGATGTTGCAGCACTTCAGGAAGGTCATGGACTCACTGTGTTGGCTTCTGAAAGGACACAACCACCTGACTTCACAAGGTGGGAAATGTGGGCTTCATCCCATACGTACCCATAGTACCTCACTTATAACCCTATAAGTATACTATAATAATGAATGATTAGAAGATGTCAACCGATTGCTGAAACCTATCTCACCTCCATCCTCCCTTTTTTCTCTTAATCTCCAAACCTCATTGATTGTCCTCTTCCTCTTTCGTTGCCCATCTGTAGCCCTCCAGTCCACGCTCTACGAGCACATCCAGATGAGTGAGGATGAGAGAGTGAAACAGGTGTGTCTGTCCTTGTGGCAACAGGTCCTCTCAACCAACAGGTATTTCCATCTATGACACGCTGCCAAGCATCACATTACCTATGTCAGCATTAGGAGTGCATCAGCACTCCTAATGTAAGTGTTATCGATTGAATATGCCAATGCTCCGACCTAATAGAGCCTTCCAGTCTCTCACCCGTCTCTTCTCATTCCTCCCTGTCTCTCTTTCTATAACTCATGTTGTCTCTTTTGTCCTCCATCCTTCCTTTATAGTGAGGTACTTGCAGATCTGAGGCTGGACTGTCTGGCTGTCTTTCTGGATGATGTTGCATTCGAGTTGACAAACTCCTCCCAATCACCTGTGGGCGGGGCAGCAGTACGATTGCTCCTCCTTGTTGCCAGACAAAAGGGCACCACCTTACAGTTCATCGTCAACAGATTCAGAGGTGGGCGGCAAGACCATGAACACGCGCACACACACCTGAAGCGTAGTCATCATGAATGCTGAGCTGTTGTGTGTGTGTGTGTTTTGCGCACACCAGGATTGGACAAGATCATTAGTAAAGAATATCGAGGGCGTGGTTTGGAGGAGGAAGTGGATGAGCTGCTTAACCTGCTGCACAGTGGAGCTCACGAACCGGCGAAGACACAAGTACCCAGAACGTCTGAGGTGTGTGTGTGTCTCTGTGTGCGTGTGCATGTGCTTAGGTGTGTGTGTGACCCTCTCTTGTTCATAACAGGTGTCAGAGGAGTGTGTGCGTGCAGCGTGTGTCATTCAGGCTGCGTGGCGGGCCTGTCTGACCAGGAGAAGGGTGAAGAAACTTCCAGGAGCGGTCAGCACGCTACAGAGGAGCTTCCGGTGCGTGTGCTGTGTATGAGAATGGAGTTATTCAAGTATCAAACTCCATAGCTGTGTTGGAGACGTGTGTGTGTGTGTGTGTGTCGTCAGAGAGCGGAGGAGGAGGCGGGAGCAGCAGGCTCAGGAGGAGCGCTTGGCGGAGGAGCTTCGTCTGCAGGTGTGTGCCAGGAGACAGAAAGCCAGGAGAGAGTTCCACCAACGACAGCTGGAGCTGCTGCATCTGCTGCCCCCAGGTAACACACACACGCACGCACACACACACACAATCTTTCTCTTTTCTTTTTTCTCTCTTTTTTATATGTGCCTGTGTGTGTAGGTCAAGTCCAGAGGTACCTGGGAGAGGTGGAGAAGCAGGCCGCTTTGATCATCCAGAAGGTTTGGCGAGGTCACAAAGAGAGGAAAAGATTCAAGCAAGTCAGACACACACTCTCTCAGTACCGGGCTGCTGTTGTTCTGCAGAGAGCGGTAATCACACACACACACACACACACATACACACACACACACACAATAAATACATAATACATAATATTAAATAAAACCAAAGTGTTGTCCCTTGGCTTTAGGTTCTACGTTTCCTGAAAAAACGAAAGGCGGAGAAAGTCCCTCCTCTTCCCTCTCCTTGGATTGGCACACAAGGTTTGACAGACAGGCGAAGAGCAGAGCTGAAAAAAGAGGTGGACGAATACATTGCCTTCCACCCTGTAAGTCACCATGGCTTCTGATAAGAATCCTGAACCCTAAGTGTCTGTTTATTGTGTGTGTTATGTATTTTGTATACATAGGCCATGACTCTATATTTGGATTTTGCTTCTTTTAATAATAGTAATCTCCCTCCATTCCTGCAGTCCTCTGTGGTGTCTGAAGGGGGCACTAGGGAGCTCCATAACCAGACCCAGGCCTTGCTGCTGCAGCACCTCCAGGGGAGGGAGGCTGAGAGGAAGGCCCAGATCCACACACAGGCCCTGCTGGCTCAGATCAACACTGACCTGGAGCTACTCATGAGTATGTTTCTCTCTCTACTGTAACTTCACACACATAGATTGGGTCAGGACGTGTGTCTATCTTGCCTCTCCTGTCTTTCAGATGCACCTGCCCTCAGTGTCGCCTCTACAGCTGACTGTGAGGTGTTTCCGGAGTCGCTCCGCCCCTGTGGCCGCCAGAGCCCGGCAATCCCACAATGCCATTCTTCAGGGTGCCAAGCTACCGTGGTGGAAGATGCTGGGAAATGATACTGACTCAATTGGTCTGGACTCTGAATCTGAGCTCCCAGATCACCTGGAAATAGAGTTTGATACATTGTTTATGCCTGGAAGCAAAGAAACACTTTTCACAAAGTTATTATGATGTCAGTATAATGTTACAGTAGGGGTTTGTAAGTTGAATGTGTCTCTTAACCTCAAAGACCAACATAATCTAAAAATGTATGTTTTCGAATAATGTTTGCAATAAAACTTTTTACTTTTCTACATAAAGTGCAGTTCTATCCCTATCACTGAATTTCATGGCAAATTACACTCCAACCGCTAGATGGCTCTGTGGCCAAATTAACCCGGAAATGTGTAGTGTCAACACTTGCGCACACACGTGTGGTTTGCAAGCATGAGATGAATGAAGCCTTGGTTAAAATCTAAGATTGATATATTCTAAATATTGTTCTAAATTATATTAATACTGCATGAGACGTAAACCGCTGCCAATATGAAGTTTGCATACAGGGTAAGTTTTGACAAGCTGCCTAGTTAACATAGATAGCTGGGCTGGCTAGCTTACCACCTTTGCTAGTTATCTTGACAGTTTGCTGGTTGAACTAGAAGTGTCAAATCAACATATACATTAATATGCTGATTTGTGTCAGTGCTGGCTTGTTGCATCGTATGACTCGAACTAATATCAACTCTCCTCCTAGTTTTCCAACCTGTTGGGAGCTGTTTACCGCCATGGGAACCTGAGCTTCTCCAAGGATGGAAACTCTGTGATCAGTCCGGTTGGAAATCGAATATCTGTCTTTGACTTGAAAAAGTATGTCAAGGCTGCAACCCCTTCATAAAATCTGACAGTTTTAGTTGAATGTGATCTGATCCTTTTCTATATCTGTCCTATTAGCAACAAGTCTGAAACGCTGCCAGTGTCTACGACGAAGAACATTACTTGTGTTGGCCTTTCCCCCGATGGCTGCTTGGCAGTGTTGGTCGATGAAGGTATAATTAACATGTAATCAAATCAAAGTATAAATATGCAATGGTTGACTTTTAGGCCTAAGTATGTAACCTTGACAAGTGGTTTGAGTTTTAATTTCATGTTTTTGTCTCTGTGTTACAGATGGAGCGGCGTTGTTAGTCAGTCTTGTAACAAGGGCTGTGCTTCATCATTTCCACTTTCACAAACCTGTGAACAGTGTAAAATTCTCTCCTGACGGCAGGTATGAAAACTACATGTCCCATCATGTCAATACAGCACTCACCATATGGCAACGTTTTAATATATTGAACATAAGATATTAAGTGAACCTTAGGCAGATTGTTTTTCATTTGTATCTTGTAATTTCCTCACCTACAGGAAGTTTGTGGTCACCAAGGACAATGTCGCCCTGATGTACCATGCTCCTGGGTAAGAAACGGGAGTTCAACGCCTTTGTGTTGGACAAGAGCTACTATGGGCCCTATGATGAGACCACCTGCATCGACTGGACAGACGACTCCAAGTGAGTGACTGTAGACACGTTACATTGACCTTGTTTACATACAGTAAACACACACCCCCTGAATCACAAACCATGTGTTCCTCTTCTCCCCCTGATGCAGGTGCTTTGTTGTGGGAAGCAAAGACATGTCGACCTGGGTGTTTGGAGCCGAGCGCTGGGCCAACCTGATCTACTACTCCCTAGGAGGACACAAGGACCTCATCGTCGGTTGCTTCTTTGAAAAAGACAGTTTGGATGTGAGTGAAAAGTTTATTTTAGTATGAGGCAAGAGCCTTATTACGCTCGGCTCCAAACCAAAGGTGCTGGGTCTTTTTCCCTTACTGTCTGAGTGTGTTTAGCTATGCAGTGACTTTAACCCTGTGTGTGTTCTTCAGTTGTACACAGTGAGTCAGGATGGGACGCTGTGTGTGTGGGAGAGCGACACGGAGCTGGAATACCTGGTCCTGAGGAAGCCCCGGGAGACCCCCCAGCCAGCGGGGACACAGAGCGCCCGAGGGGACCAGGCTGAGGAGGATGAGGAGGAGGAAGAGAACATGGAGGAGGGGGAGCCCCGGGGGGTGGTTGTCAAAGGAAAGGCAGATGGACCGAAAGAAACGGACGGAGTAGCAAACGTCAGATTCAAACTGATAAGCAAGTAAGACATGTCACCTCTGCTCAAAGGTGCTCTAGGCCTTTTCCTTTAATGTTGTGGTCCGAGGATCCCTGTGCTTCAACGCTTGAATTTCGTAATTTTTAGGTAATTTGGGAAACTACTAGGGAGTCACACTTTGTGTTTCTTTCTGCACAAGGCATTTTTTCAACAAGGAAGGCGACTTCAACAACCTGACGGCAGCCACCTTCCACAAACCGACACACATCCTGGTGACGGGCTTTGCATCTGGGGTCTTCCACCTGCACGAGCTCCCTGATTTCAACCTCATCCACTCCCTCAGCATCTCTGACCAGAGGATTGCCTCGGTGACTATCAACGGCTCCGGAGACTGGATAGGCTTTGGCTGCTCAGGTAGGAAAAAGGCGGGAATGCTGCTTTGTTGAGTATGGAAAAAGATATGGCTAAAAAAGTATTTTCTTTATTAGCCAGCTCAAATATGACAATCTGCCACAAACTTCCTATATTCGTTCCATCTTCCCTCAGGGTTAGGACAGCTGTTGGTGTGGGAGTGGCAGAGCGAGTCATACGTCTTCAAGCAGCAGGGCCACTTCAACAACATGGCCGCCCTGGCCTACTCTCCTGACGGCCAGTACATTGTAACAGGAGGGGATGATGGGAAAGTGAGTTCTTTCTGTCAAGTTTTGCAACCAACTATAATGGAACATCATTACAACAATTGTGAAGTATAAAAGGTATCAACAGAAGCAGGTGTGTGGTTGTGCTGATATGTGGTTTCCTATTGGCAGGTGAAGGTATGGAACACCAGCAGTGGCCTGTGCTTTGTGACCTTCACCGAGCACACCAGCAGTGTCACCCAAGTCACCTTCACCTCCAGCGGCTTTGTCATCGTCAGCGCGTCCCTCGATGGCACCGTCCGAGCTTTCGACCTGCACAGGTAAGATCTTTACCTGGACAGGGTACATACAAACGGGCTGGATTGGGGGCCTACTGTTCCCGCTAGTCACCAGACATGTACTGGCAATGCTCTCACAGCGCTCCAATGTTGCGAAGGGCCTTTCATGAATGACTTGTATTTTCACATTTTGTTAGTTCTTCCGTCAGTCTAACTGGTTTGCGTCTCCTCAGGTACCGCAACTTCCGGACGTTCACGTCCCCGCGGCCCACTCAGTTCTCCTCTCTGGCGGTGGACCCCAGCGGGGATCTGGTGACAGCTGGAGCCCAAGACTCCTTCGAGGTCTTCATATGGTCCATGCAGACCGGGCGCCTGCTGGAGGTGACTGACCCCAACTACCCCACCGTCTGTGTTGATGCCAGCCAATTGGCTGTTTCAAACCAAATGTTATCCAAGTCTAATCTAAATAGGTCATTGCATCCCAGAGTTAGGCAATGTAAGGTGTGATATCTTTGTCTGCTATGAAAGTTTATAAGGGTCTCTTTATGATGATTGGCTATGTTTAACATGGTCTCTGTGTGGTGATTGGCTAGGTCCTGGGGGGCCATGAGGGCCCGGTCAGCTGCCTGTGCTTCAGCCCGGTCCAGTCTATCCTGGCCAGCATCTCGTGGGACCGCACCGTGCGTCTCTGGGACATGCTCGACAGCTGGCAGGCCAAAGAGACCCTGCGCCTCACTTCCGACGGTAATAATGAAAGGAAGAGGGACGGTTTTTACAAACACAGTATAACCAACAAACAGCTATTTCTGAATGTGGAGTTGAATACTCTTTATTGTAGTGCTCACTGGATAAGAGATGCCTGTCATCCTAAATGAACGAAAGCCAGCCTAGATGCCATTTTCAGAAGTGGACGTGATCGTGGTTCTCTCTCTTTCCTCCGGCCATGTTTGCTGTTCCAGGCCTAGCGGTGTCGTACCGCCCAGACGGGCAGGAGCTGGCAGTGGCCACCCTGAACGGAGAGATCTCCTTCTGGAACCCCCAGACGGCCGCGCAGCTAGGCTCCATCGCCGGGCGTCACGACTTGGAGACGGGCCGCAAAGAGACGGACAAGATCACCGCCAAACAGCTAGCCAAGGGAAAGTGAGTAGTGTGGGAGGGATGTGTGTGTGTGTGGTTGGATGTTGGGAAACTTTTATTTTGTCAGAGTGGAATGTTTATCTTTAGGATTATCTTTCCGTCTCTCACATCCAATGTCTTCTTCTGCACTTTGTTCCGTGTGCGTGAAGGTCCTTCACGACGCTGTGCTACTCGGCGGACGGTGAGTCCATACTGGCTGGCGGCCAGTCCAAGTTTGTCTGCATCTACAACATCAGGGAGCAGATCCTCATGAAGAAGTTTGAGATCTCTTCCAACTTGTCTCTGGACGCCATGGAGGTACTGACCCCCCAACAAGCACTGTCAGGTTACCATGGATAGGACAACTGACTTGTATTCACTAGTATTGTAAGAAGATTTCCTCCTGTGGAAAGCTTTCGGCCCCTTTTGTATTTCGTTTGTTGTTTTCTTCCTTTGCCTTGTGCTGGATGACGTGGTGGTTAAACTGCGTGCTCTCTCCGTTCTGCGCAGGAGTTTTTGGATCGGCGGAAGATGACCGAGTTTGGGAGTATTGCGCTGGTGGACGAGGGGAGCGGGGGATGGAGACGGGGTGCAGCTCAGTCTGCCGGGGGTCAGGAAAGGTAGGAGATAGCCCTCACCTTATTATTATTATATTATATTCATTTTTAAAGGATTTTCTTTGTATTATTGTTAGGTAAATACATGATGATATAGATTTATTGAATGACTGTTGACTTTCTCTCTCTCACGTAGGAGACATGAGTTCTCGTCATTTCAAACCTGAGATCAGGGTCACCTCCCTGCGTTTTTCTCCTACTGGTGAGTATAAAAAGGGATGGTCGTTTAGATCCTAACTTTCCCATGCTGTATGATTACTAGTGCAGTACAATTCCTGGTTCTCAAGATAATCAAGCAACAGACAGAGATTCCTGCTTTCATATTGACCAAATATGTAAGAGGATTGACGTTCTTCTTTCTCTCTCTCTCCTTCCATCCTTCCCCCCTCAGGTCGCAGCTGGGCCGCCACCTCCACAGAGGGTCTGCTCATCTACTCCCTGGACGGGGCTCTGGTCTTTGACCCCTTATGACCTTGACCTCGACGTGACCCCGGTCAGCGTTCGCCGCCAGCTGCGGAAGATGGAATGGGCGTCGGCTATCGTGCTGGCGTTCCGCCTCAACGAGACTGTCCTCACACAGGAGGTCCTAGAGGCCATCCCACATCAGCAGAGTGAGTCGGCTGCTGCTTACTTCCTGTATCACTTGTGTGTAACCTACGCATGTTACCAGATTAACCAGTTAGTGAGATTGTCATTGCCTTCAGTAGAGGCATAATGACCCAATTACCCATAGTGTAAGGGCTAGAAAGTAGCCATGATATCTTGAAATAGTAAAACAACAGTATAGTTGAGTCTTTATATGTTGGCCCTGTGTGATTGTAAACATTTATGTGGTGTGTGTGTGTGTTAGTTCCGGTGGTGTGTGGCTCCCTCCCTGACGTGTACGTCGAGAAGCTGCTGGGCTTCTTGGCGTCGGCCCTGGAGAAGTCTGGTCACCTGCAGTTCTACCTGAGCTGGGCGCAGTCTCTCCTCACTCAACACGGACAGAAGCTCAAGAGCAGGTGGGAACTTCTAGACACGCACTACGCTGAGGAGTACGGGCAGACTTTCACTGTCGCAACAAGCAGGGTGTTTTTCTGCTCTAACGTTGTGGTTGTCGTGTTCTGTTTTGTGGTCGATAGGTCTACGGCCATACTACCCACCATTCAGTCTCTTCAGAAGAGTATCCAAAGGCATTTTGAGGATCTCTCGAAACTGTAAGTACCAAGAGTATTCTATACAATCACACAGGGAGTAGGAGCAATGGAGCATCCGGTGATTTCTTTGCTGTCCTGTGATTGGTTCCTGCTCAGGTGCGACTGGAACATGTACACCATCCGATACGCTGTGGCCCTGTCCAAGCAGAGGGGCGTAAAGAGAGGCGCGGACAAACAGGGGCAGGAGAAGGAGGACGAGGAGGAGGAAGCAGTGGTCAGACAAGATGAGCGAATCTTCACTGATGATCCTGTAGGGTTGATTGCATCCAAACAAATATTGAGTGGGCATCCTCTCCTTCAGTGGGAGAGAGGGACTTGAAGCAGACCTCTAAGTGAACGCAAGAATTTGAGAGAAGGCTTCAGTCACTTCTGTTCTGCTGTGAGACTAAGACACAGTGCATGTGTCAATAGTGTAACGTCTTTTTGCATCAATTGTAAACCTTTTTATAGTAAACTATTGTGTGAAAAACTGGACTTGATACACATTTTTTTACATGAATATCTTGCAGTCTGAAAGACTCCTCACCAAACTCTGTGGCATAACAATGTTGAAAGCATGATGTACACCTGACAAGACACACCCACCTGCCGCTCTCTAGGTTCAAAACAGATCAAAATCTGACCAGTGGGACATTATAAATATGAGTGTTTATTGCAATGTAATCCTGTATGTTGCAGTTGCGCTACATACAAATATACAAAAATATACAATACAAAAATGTTGTACAGTATAGTTTTAAAGTACAAGTAATATTTGGTGAAGGCACTTTTGAATAGAAGGTATTATATGACTGATCCTGAGAGAAATTTAGGGCTTCTAAGCTAGTTCCTAGTTAGCATATGCAAACTTTTATTAGGTATTTAACCAGCTTTATTAGCCATCAAGTGAAAAACAGCACTGTAGTCAGACACTGTATCGATGTCTCGCTTTGGAGCAGACTGAACATTAAATTCTGTCACAGAAAAGCCAAGCTCCTTCAGAATTCCCTCAATGGTGGCCTGAGACAAGTCAAGACAGGAGAATCTCTGTCCCCCCACGACATAGTATGTCTCCCCAAGCACTCCAAGCATGACAAGCAACCCCCCCGGGCGCAGCAGGGATGCGATGTTGCCCAGTGAACAGCGGTAGGTCTCCAGGTCTTTGCATGCAGCTTCCAGACAGAGACTGGTGACAATGCAGTCTGCTGGTTCCACTGTGACCGGGTGGAAAGGGTTCTCCAGGCGGACGTCACACTTTAACACCTGCTTCACTCGCTGTCTCAGCTGCTGCGCCACTTGGGAGGGTGTCCTTGGTTCAAAGGTAAAATGGGTTGATTTTAATTTTTTGTCTCAACACAGTGAGCATTTTCATTCAAATATATATTTTTTTTTCGAACTTCAGTACTGTGTATTAGAAATAGGATCACAAGTTGTAGAAATGTATTGTTCCACAGATACTGTCCCTGTATCTTACAATGTGTTGTAATCACTTTACCTTTGCCCCCCAAGATTGCACACATACTGGATGACAGGGAGCCAGTCAAAACATTCCCTCCTCATCATTGAGCCACTTCTTTATTTCCTGACGATTGCGATCAGTGTAATCTGATACCAGAATGTCTTCATAGTGTTCACTGGCACTTACTAAACTGTGGATTGAGGGGCCAGTGCCGATATCTATAAGTCTTTAGCCCACTGTGTTTTCCTGGGAAGACAAATACAGACTATTATATTACTCACCGGTACTGTTGACTGGTATAGCCTACATATACAAATACATTCTGGTCTCACCATCCAGTAGCCTACTGGAATTCATTCAGAAATAATGTGGCTTTGCATGCAAATGTGCGTCACCTGAAGAGAAAGTCTTGCTTAGACTCCCCAATAAGAAGGTTAAATCGTTCTCGTCCGGATGACCATCAGGATTGGAGTAAAATGAGTCGATATACACCCGAGGGTCAAAATGAACTTGATAAAATTCCCCCTCTGTAAAGGTGGGTTTATGGGCCTCCTGCATTTTGTGCGTTATGCTACGATTGGTCGGTGCTATCCTTGTGAAACTGAAAATATCGTCAAAACAAAGTAAAACAACTATAGGAAGTTCCGGTGACGTTTGAATTGTATTTTTGTTGTTGTCCGAAAGACATTTAAAAACTGGATATTTTGTACGTAGTTTTTAGATCAGGGTACGGTTTTGCATAAAGTTGTGATTTGGTGCTAAAAATAAATACATGCACATAAATGCAAATAATAGCCTAAACAAACAAATACGATTAATTTATCAAATAAAGACAATGTTTTCAAACCAGTTTTTGCATTTTATTTAGTTAATAATGGGCAACAGTAGATGGGTCAAATGCATGTTATTTTCGGGGTTATGGTAAATTCAAAAGCCTAGTTAAATTGTAAATTTGATACCAGGGCATTTCTGTTTGCATTCTATTTTGGTTTGTCGTAATTATTTCTCTCTATCAACAATATTTGTCACTTAAGACAAGTTTCAAATTTAACATTGTTAAATATACATATATTTATCCTTTTTATCCCAATTCCTAAATAAAAAAGGCTTTGTTGTTTGGCTTTCACAATAGTCAATAACAGACTATTATTTTAACAATTACTATTTGACTTGGTGGCAGACATTCTACATTTCGAGAATAAGTTGTGTAGGCTATAATGTAGGCTATTTAAAGTAGGCGATTGGTTTTGTGATTGGATTTGGCTCAGTGTCAGAAGACTGTTGGAAGTTTCGTGGTCAACAAGAGTATGAGGTTCACAAATTAAAACATATATTTCTGTTTAAATAAATACCGATTACTTTTTAACATCAAGTTGTCTTTTCAAGTGTACAGATACAGTATCTCGCTAACAGTGGTCAGATTGTAAATGCAAAGTAAAATTTAGGCAAATCCTGAATTTAATTTATTTGCAAGTAGACATTTTTCTGTGTGAGATCAACAGATATTTGCAGCATTAAGCTGTACATTTACGTCTTGCTGTAGGCTACTGAGAAACGAATTTTCCCTTATGTTATATAATGCCGTTTGTTGTTGTTTTGTACTATGTAATGTTGTGGTTGAAATGTTATTATTGATCTGTGCCTGGTCAAAGTATATACAGAACGTTTTGGGTCAACCACCGAAATAGGCTATAAAACTGCACTTCTGATTCTTGACTCATCTGTGGTAGCCTACTTTCTATACGCAATATTTGTACATGGCTTTGAATGATAGATATGACAAATGAAAAGGTGTGTAAATACAGAATGTGTGTAAGGGTAACAGTGTGAAAGGTGGGGTGGGGACACAAATCAAGTACTAGGAAGTATAAGTCATGGTCGTCCAATAGCATGCTTACATTCACAGAACAACTTATACAAGCAGTTTATACTATTTTCCCAATATTTTCACATCTCACTCTGGCCTCAAAAAGCAGCACAGCAAATAAAGATCAATCTATTCCCTTTCCCTTCAAAACAAAGTGTTATCAAAGACAGAGCTTGGTCAGTCTTTTTACACCGCACACCAGACAAACAACATCTATAAAGTGCTCTAAAATCCCAAACAGCCATTGGTGGAGACAGTCCCTAACATCACATTTCCAAAAAGATACTGCAATGAATTAATGCGCAACAGTGATGGAGGTGTGTAATGACCAAAGCAAGTCATTCTAAATGTGATACAGGATCCCTTTCTACAGAGGCTGGGGCTCACACACGATTGGAAGTACAGAGGATTGAACCATGTTAACATGAATGACGCTCTTAAACAACAGCCACACAAAAACATAACACTGGAAATATATTGCACACATCCCAATCTACACCATACCATGTGCCATTCCCTCACAGGAAGCATTAGGATCTGGGGATGTCACTCGTACAAGACTTGTTCACTCACTCATTCACTCATTTTACAAATTAATTCCAGTCGATGTCCAGGATGACATCTGGTTTTCAGTTGGGAATGTTCATCTAGGCTGTGTTCGTGTAGCACCACAGTTGTGGAGACCGGTGGTGGAAGCAAACAGTCAGGATCTGGGGACGGGTCCCCCTCGCTCTGTCCTCTCACTACAACGTGACTTCTTAGGCCTAGCAGTCTAGCAGGTCACAGGAGGTAAAAACAAAGACAGGACTAATCAGAGTTTTATATGAAAGAAACATTGGATAGTTCAGTGTTTAATAATAATCTTTGCTGCACTTTAAAAAGCGTTAACTGTATATTGTAGCTGAAGGTAACTTGGAGCAGACAGCAAGCTGTTGGACCGGTTCAGATTCTCTAATATGCCCTCTTACTTCCCCCTCCCTCTCTCTTAGTGAAAATATAATTTTAGAGTATCTGAACAGGTCTTGTTAGTTGTCTGGGAAAACAGAGCAAGCGGGGGCTGACGTCTTTTAGATACCGCACACTCAAACAGGAAAACACATCAAAGTAGGGGTGTCAGGGTTAGCATGACATTACTCAACCATGTCATGTTACTGTGTGGATGAAGTCTTATCACACCTATTATCATCCTCTCACAGCATTACAGTTTTACATAACCACCACTCCCACACACACTCCATGTAATCTCTCTCAACCACGCATCTCATCCACTCAACATGCAAAAACACACCAGCGTACACTAACCTGAGATGTATTTTGCTCCAATTAACATGAACAAGCTACCCAGTATGTAAAAGCCCAGTGGGGCACTACTGAAGATACTCGTTTCACCTGCCAGTGGTCCACACCCAGGTCCAGTTCAAGCAGACAGGAGAGAGAGAAACAGTAGAACAAATGAACACAACACACAGGCTGTAACAGCTAGAGACATTGGTACAGACACTTTAAGGATCCCTCATTTAATCATGTTTAAGAGAAAGCCTATTGGGTTTAAGTTTTATAAATACTCAACTGCCCTTAAACACTGCCTGGGATTAACTGACTAAAGAGTTGGCCTTCAATATGAAATGTCGCCGGTCACTGAGGGAGCAATACCGTTTCCATTGCTGATGGGCTCTGTGGTCTCCCAGTTCATGGATTTCTGCACAGCTTTCTTCCAGCGAGCATACCTAAATTCACTCTCTACCCAATAGAGAAAGAGAGAGGGAGAGAAAGTATAATGAAAGATACAGAATAAATAGCCATCTGTCCAGGTTGCCAAGTTCAAATGTATTTCCCCCCACATTTTCTTTATAATTTTAACATGCCGGTCACAAGCACCCTTACCTTCCGGGTTGATCTGTGGCTCGAACTTCTCGGAAGTGACCTCGCTGAGGTCCTCTGGGTTAAGGCTCCACACACTGACCCCTTCTGCTGACCCCGCTGCCATGGCAGCTCCCAGAGCTGTGGTCTCCGGCATGGATGGCTTCACTGGAACGACAAGTGGGACCTTTATTACCATGAACCTCCATAAAAATGGTGTCATGCCAACAGTCTCATTTGATTTGAGTTGGCTAGGGACAGATTTTCTGATGGGTAGGTGGCTAAAAGGGCTTGTGTGTGTGTGTGTGTGTGTCTTACCGACAGGTACGCAGAGTATATCTGCTTGCAGCTGCATTAGCAATCTGTTGGAGGTCATGCCCCCGTCCACCTGCAGCTGAGACAGAGGGATCCCACTGTCCTGGTTCATCGCATCCATAATCTGTACCCCAACAAACAGGCAAAAACACACGGCAGTCAGTCAGCTCCCCTTTAGGATCACATTTCTTATCACATCCGCTTTGACAGAGGCTCTAGTGTATAAAAGAAAAACTCAAATAAAACAATATTGAGAACCGAAAATATTGTTTTTATTGTCTGTGAGGGGACGCTTGCCTCTCTTGTCTGGAAACACACAGCTTCTAATGCAGCGAAGGCCAGGTGACTCTTGTTAGTGAACTGAGTCAGGCCACAAATTATTCTGAAAGAAAAATGTAAGAAATATTTACATAAAGAATTTAGATTGAAAAGGAAATGTAATCTTTTAGGGTGTTTAGGGTTCTAGAAGTGAAGCAGGAGGGCTGGAGCTCATGGTTATTGTAGTCAGGTTCTCACCCTCGTGCACTGGGCTCCCAGTAGGGGGCGTACAAGCCAGAGAAGGCCGGAACAAAGTAACACCCATACGACGTCCCCACAGAAGCAGCCAGCTTCTCTAAGGAACGGAGAGAACAAATAGATCTGTTCAAGTGGAATGCTCATGCTCATGACTGAAAAACTCAAAAATCTGAAAAACATTTCTAAGCATGTATCTAAAAGGTTTGAAGAGATGATAAGTCTGTCTTACCCAGCTCAGTGGAGGTCTGGATGATGCCTAGATTGTCCTTTAACCAGCGTACTACAGCTCCCGCAATAGCCACTGAACCCTGGGGTGACACAGACCAACGGGAAAATCTAAAACATCCAATTGGAATAGGAGCTGACAAAATTATACATGCAACAACCAATCATAAGTTAAAGTAGAGCTAAAAATACTTTTACTCAGTCATTTTAAATAAGACATTTGTATTCCTTTGTCAGTTATAAAAGGTTGACCTCTAAGGCGTAGCAGGCGGGTTTGTCTCGGCCCAGTTTGTAAGCCACGGTGGTCAGAAGGCCGTGGTCAGACATGACGGGCTGTGAGGCAACACAAGAGAGAGGAGGAGGTTTACATGGTGCCCCACTGGCTTACTTACTTAGTTTAAACTAACAGATGTATTCTTGTTGTACAAAAAAAGTATACTTTAAAAGTACCTTGGCTCCAGTGTTTCTCAGCAGAAAACAGCCAGTCCCATACCTGAAAGTCACATTACTCATGGTCATTAGACAGTATGGTGATACAGACATATCACACACTGCAACACACACACTGCAACACACACACAATCTTACGTGTTTTTGGCCTGTCCATCTTGAAAGCACATTTGTCCAACAAGGGCAGCTGATTGGTCCCCAAGACACTATTGAAACAGAGGCACTGGTTGGCTGTTGTAATACACACTATAAACTGCTCATACATACACAATCTCATATAATGCAATGACCTAGATAATTATACTTACCCCTGAGATTGGAATACCAGAGAGCGAGCCAGATGTCTACCAAAGAAATAAAGATACTTTAACAAAGAGACAGCTTCTCACAACTGTTTACGCATACACCATTACCCAACAGTTGAGTGAATACAAATGAACCTTTTGAGACTGAGCTAAACCACACAAACATTTCACCAAATATGCCCATGGTAATTGTGGATTTGCATTCTGTCAAATGTGTCCTCTTAAATCAAGTACAAATGTATAGCTCTTTTTACAACAAGACATTTGAACCAACCTCAAAATAACCCTGTCAGATAGCACAGGAAAGAGGTCCCTTAAAGAAGGAGAGCGGGAGCAGGAGGAGGTGTGGGGTGGGGGTGTTAGAGCAGCCATAGAGATGAAATGTCTTCACTCTGAATAACCATTCAGGCTATTTTCCACTTAGACCTGCCCATCTTGAGGGATCAAGGCCCTAAAAATGTCAATTAAGATCATCATAGTTCATCCTGGCCCTTTATTAATACCGTTAACTAAACAAATGTTGTCAAAACCTTTGGAGATCTATGGTTTAGACTCAATATAGTTGGGCACAAAGAGTGAAGAGATTTACAGCACATGAAAGCTGTCTAGCAATGACAGCACCAATTGGAAGCTGGCCAGTCAGACAGGAAGTGTAGAACCTTTGGAAGCTTTAGAATGCGTGCTCGACAAGAGCAGAGCGACATGCCACAACAGGAGGAGAAATGAAACGTAGAAACACACCCATCCAGTACATTTCCAATCTGAAAGGTGATATAGGGGAAGCCCAAGTACATGGACCTGCAGGCGACAATCTGAACTTCCTCAGGGCCCTTGGGAATGTTTCTTGTTAATCATAAATCATAAATAAAATAAATACAGCTCAACTGTTGTTTTGACCAGAGACGTGTCTTTTTAACCAAGCGGTTTTCTAATTGTTCATTCAAGCCTTAGAGGTTCTCTAAAGGCTTGGAAATGCACCGTTTGATGGCTTCACCATTTTGGAACAGTAAGAAGCAGGATCAAGATTAAGTGACAACCACCACAGCAAGAACAACAACAGGGATGATGGTGCCAATGTACACTTACCAGGCTAGAACTTATTTTCTACCAGTGGGAGAAGTGAAACAAAAACAACAGGGTACACAATAGAATGCCTGCTGTGACATCACCACAAAAAAACTTTCATTGATTCCAAAACACATAACAAAACATGAATTACTGAATTAATGAACTTATTTTAAATGATTGAGACGGACATTTAACATACGGCAGACATTGGCTGCTAAACTGTCAGCCTACATGTTTGTTTTCACCTTCTGAAATAATATCCTAGGCATCTCTGTCAGCAACAGATTTAGATAGTATGCAACATCCAACAGTCTCTACAGTAAGAACTATAGTAAGATTTAAAATGAAAATAAATAACAAATAGCGCTCTGATTTGGGTCTTTGCTAGCATTTTGGCAAGCAAGCCAAGAACGTGTTTCTGCATCAACAGAAAACAACACGAGGTTGAAAATGGAGGCTCACCATTAAACCGTAGATTTCAGAGGAACTCCTAACTTTCGGCAGGATCTCCATTGGAATATCAAAATATCTGTTGACAACAAATAGCACAGGTCAAGCCGTGATAGATATTTGAATACCAAAATGTCAAATTCCAAACTTATTTGAATACATTTAATGTCAGTACGTGAATACTTTAGACACTTCAAGTCCATATTCTATAGAAGTACATGCACTTAGGAGAAACAAAGGAGTTGTATGTATCTCTAGATTGCATGACTGTATGCGTGCATCTTCAAATCTCCCCATACTTGCAGAGCTCTGGGTCCCACTCCATGGTGTGGATGTTGAAGAGCATAGTCCTGCTGGCGTTGGTCACATCGGTGCAGTGGACACCTCCTTTCTTCCCCCCTGTCAGACACTGGAATAGGACCATCACACAAAACTGTGTTGATATGCATATGGAGCACAGATACATGAAACACTGTTTTCATGACACATTTCTTTCACAGAGCAAACAAGTTAAAGTGGCATCCCATGTAGGTTTGTAGGCAGTTTCAAATGGTTTATCTGTCAACAATAAATCTTAAGTGTGAATTAGTCGAGCACCCCTTCTAAACTCTCAGACAAAAACCCCGACAAAGGCCAACTTCAACCATCCCTTTAGTGAATTACCAATGTCAAGTTTATAGCTCTATAGCAAAAGCATTAATGCCATCAAAATATTGATTTGACCAGATGACGACCGTTACTCCCTCTGTCCACCCTGCCACCTGCAAATTGTTACCGATACAGAACCGAACACTGGCATCCAAAGCTCACCCAGATGAGCCAGGAGTCGACGGTCCCGAACATGGCTCGGTGTGTCAGGATGGCCTTGCGGACCTCGTCCACGTTATCCATCATCCAGCGGAGCTTCACAGCGCTGAAGTACGTACTGATGGGCAGGCCGGTCTTGTGCTGATCAGATAGATTGAGCAAGGAAGATTGAGAGTGGGTTAGAGTGCTTCAGAGAGCTGGACCAAAATATGAGCCCCACCCCTCCCCGATCCCCCCCTCACCTTCAGATGGTTCTTGTTGCGTCCAGGGGTCTTGTTGATGAGCCGCTCTACTGTGGACTGTGTCCGCAAATCTAGCCACACTGGAGAGAACAGTCAAGATGTTGCATTCATCTCTATGTGGGGGGGACTCTAATTGTAAAGGCATCAGTGGATTTAAAAGAGGATCGTAACAACTCCACCTGTCAGGTCCCTGGACACTGTAAGCCTAGGACTGAATAATAAGCATTTCCTTTGTAGACACAGGCATCTTTAATCCAATGTAATCCCATCCTGTAGCATGTGCATGATCATAACTTACCAATAGCATTGTAAAGTGGCTCGCCTGTCTCCTTATCCCAAACTATCGTGGTCTCTCTCTGGTTAGTCACTCCAATTGCTGAAAGATTTCATTTTGAATAGCATTTTAATTCTGAACACTTGAGGCAGACAGGGAGAGACAAACAGGAAGGATAGAGAAATAGTGCACTACATTACCTTTGATATTGGAGATGTCTATGTTGAGCTGGGTGAGTTTTTCACATGTCCTCTCCATGCACTCATAAACAGACTGGAGTATATCTTTGGGATCTTGTTCCACCCAACTTAACGAGAAAAGACAAAATGATATTCGGTTAAAACTGGTAATAACTGAATGGGGGTGAGAGAGTTAGTGGTTGTTGTTGTTGTTTTTTTTACACGCACCCTTCTTTGGGGAAACTCTGTTTTATCTCAACCTGGTGGTGGCTGAGAAGCTCTGCTGTTTTGGCGTTGAACACCTACAACAAAGAGTGGAGGAAAGAGAGAGTGAATGCACACCACCATTTTCTTCACAAACCCAATGAAACACTTCAGCTCACTGCTAAGGTGGATTCTTAACATGAAAAGTAGAGCCCCTGGGAAAATCTTTAACAGGGGGTTTATCTTTAAGTACAAAGAGGTGAATAGGTCATTGATGGGTGGTTAATGCAATAGTTCTGTCCCTGTGTGTTTTGGATAGGTGTTTGACAAATACAATAGGAAGACTTAGACTAACAAGCTGATCAAACCGTTTTACAGCTCAGGAAAGAGACTTATGACCTCTGGGTGGTGATGAAGTACTGCATGAGGATGCTTAAGACGGACCAATATGACCGTGATCGCATCGCTTAAGAAATACATTGCCTTTCATTTTCATTAAACTAAGACATAACAAGGTACCTTGATAGTTACTGCATAGACAACTGAGAATATTTGTTGATAATGTTACCAATTAAGTGAACTATATATACGTGTGGTGTAGGCGAGGCACTATCAACAAACAAATCTGCAGGTAACAGCCTACGACGTTAAAGTTATTCACTGTTTGAGCTGTTTGAGCGACAACTACGTACAGTAGCCTACTGGTTAAAAAGCTATGTATATAAAGGGGCAAACACACGAATACGCTAATAGTAAGCTAATATAGTAATAGGGTTATATAAAGGACGTGGGTAGCTAGCTATGCTAGTTACGTTAGCTGGAGACTGTCTCTGCGGATTTGACTTACCAAGAACCGTGTCGAGCTTGTGCCCTGGTCAATGGCAGCTACTAACGGCCCCAGCATAACCCGATTTGAAGATGCAGCCATGCTGCAGTTCATGAACGCAGTGAGTGTCCTTGTGTGGTCGGGGCACAGTTGGAGCAACCGGTTAGGTTGTGGGTGGACAGCCGGTCGACCATGCGCAAACGACTCACGCAAATGACGTAGCTACCTAACCCACAATATTAGAGGATGGATTTTGCTCACGAGCTCCCTCTAATGCCAAATCGTAGACATTACATAGTAGGGTCTAGGGGGAATGCATTTGTTTTAAATATTCAATATGGCTGACGGGGGAGTAGTGAATCAGAGTGCAGCACCAGGTAAATTTTACATATTCATTTGCAGACTATTTTAATCCATTCATGTTGATATTGTCACTACACGGCTTAGATACTAGCCTGAAAATGCACTTGCTGTACATATTAGCTATCTTACGAAAACCACCACATTTTTACTGTTATTCTACGGTTTTGAGGGCTGTCGTCAGATCGGAAAACAGACGGGCTAGCAGGCTAGCCAGCTCAAAAGCCATTTCTGGTTAGCCTTCCTTTGTGTGGAAAGGGGACGCGTTGCATATTCATGTATAATCAAAAATAACTTACCATATTGTATCCATAATTAGTTATGTGTGCGCAAATAGTTCTCAACTTGCTAACAAGCGTGTATTGTGAGAGTCAGGGCGGTAGAGCTATCACCAGGGTCTAGCTAACATATTAGTATTGTTTGCTTTTTTATGGGGCAGTTCGTTAGCTAGCTCGCTAGTTAGCTAGTTAGTCCATCGATGGTTTGGTGCTACTGTAAATTAACCCCAGGCGGCGATTATAAATACATTTACCTTGTTAGCTCGCAAGCTAATGAGTTTTCAAAACACGCCCACAACTACACATGTTTTGCTTGGTGCATGTAGTTATATTACTGGATGTAAAATTAACCAAGGCGCTAGAGCATGCTATGCAATCAGGCTAGGGACTCTAGGTAGCTAGCCAAATCGAGGCGATAATTACATTGTCTTTCGCCATTCGTTGCTGCAGTGCTACATAGTGGTCATTGCAATCACTATTTCTGTTCCACAAATAACATTTTTATCAGAATATTGGGAAAGAGGAGTCATGTTTTCACGGTGTAATTAGGCCAGTGGTTAGTAAATGGCTCGGTCAGGCCACCAGATTGACCAAATGTTTGAGTGATTCAACGTGGTCTGGTCTTGCCAAACGAAGTACGGTTGGCGATCAAGTGGCACCGAGTGGTTAGTGAATACTTTTTTCTTTTGTACACAATCTCTCTACCGCTAGCTGTTCTTTCAACAATTCAGAAATGTTAAAGATGAGTTCGGTCTTAGTTTTTTCCTGCCTCTATCCAACTGTGCAGAAAGTTATGAAAATAATGTAGGAATATAACTTTATTATAGTATTTCTGCCATTGCTTGCGGTATGTCGAATATATTCATCACCCAAGCGTGATAATGTTGCCTCTGTATTTGCAAGGTGGTGCCCAATTTACATGTCTTAAAATGGTCATTGAACTAGGGATTGGTCCTGTATGTCGTAGCCTAACAGTTTCGTTGAGTTGCGTAAATATAATCAGTCCAAGTTATGTAAAATAACTTTTAGATTTGAGAGTATGTGGCAATTTTGGGTGAAAACACACGAATCTAGTACTAGTTCAGTAGTAGACTACTGCAATTCATTGCATACCTTGTCCATACTTCCATCACAAGAGCAGATCATTCTTGCACCACATGTACTGTACACAGTGCAATAATTATGGTAACATTACTGGGGTGAATATGTGTATTATGTCAAGGGTAAACATACTAAATAACAAGCAAATGCTAAAATAATACATAAACTAAATATTTATGAATCAAAATAATACTATCTTAATCCGAACCCTAATTCGTTTCAAATTTGGTTAATTTCCCCAAAATTCACTCTTTATTCCCCTTCCCAAAATTACAGAATATTTCCACCTGTAAGAATTCCTTGAATTTTGGAGCAAGAAATCAGTAAAGCAATTACAGTATTCTTGAATACTTTATCAACAAAATGATACTCCAACATCTTCCTTCATGCATTTACAATAATACATGATTTAATGACCAGTGCTTTGAAACTTGAATGCTTTAGTAAGTGCTCACAGACTGCAACAGTGTTATGTCACACTGTCCCAAGTCAGCAAGATACACCAACCAACCAACCAATGTCTGCTTGCTAAATGACTCTAGAAAATGAAGGGAAGCTGCCAGCAGCCCACACTTATTTATTCACCACATTGATCAAATAATTATCAGGCAAGGGGAATTACCAATATGAACCCTGTTACACATGATAGCTGAATGTTTGATTTAGTCCTGAATGTAACTTTTAATCAAAAAATGGTGTATTATGTTTGGTGAACCGGATTGGTTACAATTGCCTGTAAATGTTGTTCCAATGGTGTTTTTCTCTAGTCTCAGTTGGGATAGATAGTTACAAATAATTTTTGCATGCTTCAATTTAAATGTAATTTGAATGTACAATTTTTTTTTCCCCTTGACTGTCTCTTTGTGTTTTTCCCCTTATCTATTTTGCATTATGCAGTGGGCCTTTCAGTAATGCAAGCATAGCCTAATTAATTGCAAAGGTATTATTCAAGGTTATTAAACTAATTGAAATATTTGCATAATGCATTATGTGTTAATATAGTTTAAAGGGAAGCCCTGCTAGCATCTAAATGTAAATAGGTCCATGTTTTTTTATTCACTTAAAAGTTTTCTTAGACTTTACTCAACACAAAGCTTTAGACAACTGATGTTCTTCAGTCATATCTGCTTTTGTGGTTATCCTTATATAACGTTATAACGTTTTTGTAAGCCAATGCCGCTCTTTGCATAGGCTACTTTGACGGTAAATAACTCAATGTCAATATGTGTGTGCAGTGAGTTATGGTCTGTGCTTTTATCATTTTGATAAGACGTGCTTTACCATTTGTCAACCAGATATCCCTACAGTTGGTGTTACTACTTTTTCTGTAATAGAAAAATAACTTGCATAGACCCTCTCCCCGATGGCTGATAGTGTGTGTGTGTGTGTGTGTGTAACTGAGTTAGAAATTGACTTTTTTGGACACACTTGCTTTTTTGTGTGTGTGTGGGGCTGTCCAATTAATATGCAAATGACCTGATAAATATGCATAGAGATTGTTGAATTATGCAGAAAGCTTTTCGAGCTCTGTGTGAAATGAATTGCTCGCAGGACTTCAAAGCCCTGCGCTCCTGCCTAACGAGAAACTGGGGGCGACATTTGCATACAGCTCTAATCAGCTGAATACTGATTAAGCTTCGTTACAGAAGCAACCAGCTGCATTCTTTGTTTCTGGTCTGTACCAGAAAAAGAGAAGCGAGGGGGGGGGGCAGTGGGGTGTACGAAGGGAAGAAAAAAGGGAGTAGAGAGACAGTTTACCACACTGTGCTTGTGACAGTGAGAGGAACGCGTCGTGAAGATACTAGCTGGTCATTTAAGAGAAAGGAGAGAGAGCCAGTATAGAAGAGGCTGGGGGGGGGGAAAAGGTATGTGGTAATTGTACTGAATGTGAACATGCCTGTGTAGCTGGTGGTTAGAAGAGTAAAGAGCACTGTTGCTGAGCTGGTTACTCAGCACCAGAACTGACAGTTAAAACTGACTGTAAATTTGGAAAGTTGAATCCATATTTTAATCATATGCCTTTTCTTTCTTTTAACGGCAGACTCCTTTAACAATCTTTCTGCATCAAATAATAGCACAATGGAGAATGGGGAAGTAGCCAAAGGTGAGTTGACCTGCATGTATCTGACTGATATCTGAGATCCTTTATTTAACACCAGGGTTAATACTTTATTTTTTATTAAGAATTTTTATATCACAGCATGTTATTTTCCCATCTTGGCAGAACACATAACCATACGCGTATTTTAAAGGAGTCTTTGAAGTCCTTCTTGTGATTTCATCATGTTCAATTTATTGATGGATAATGTCTGTATACACAGTTAATTCCTTTGTTTAAGTTTCGATACTATACTAATATCTCGTTTTTTTCCACTGTTTAAGTGGAAGTCCAAACAAATGGACTGGAATCTCAGAAGCAAGCGATGCAGATGACAACCAGCCTAACTAATGCACAGTCCCAGGCTCTGCTTCAGCAGGTAACAAACATCCCTGCCCTCCAACACCTGCACATTGAATACAACTTGTAGACGGTTACAGACCCATGCGCATCTGCACACATAATGCCTGAACTGTGAGTAAGATTAAGACGACATGTACAGAGCATGGAGTCTTTTTCGTTCCTTCATGTTGTTTGTGTTGCATTTGTTAGAGGCTTCATACTAGTTTAGATCTATTGCCGAATGCACGCCATCAGCAGTGCTGCTTAACAGGGCTCATGGGTGCCCCAGCATTGCCATGGCAACTGCCCTTTTGCCTTGGCACCCGGCACTTGTTGCCAGTTTGAAAAGCAGCGGCCAGCGCGCCTTGGCACCACCCCTTATCTCCCAGAGACAAAAAGCTGAGGGAGCAATCTCCACAGTATGCTAATAAGGCCCCAAAACAGGGGGTGGGTCTTTATGCAAATGCATTCTGAATTAATATACATGTCATGCGCAGCATAACTAAGAGTTTATTATTCATACAGTTACTTCCCCCGCATTGCCTCGATTCCACAGTAGGTTGCAGCAGTAGACTTAACGAGGTCCGGGAAAATCTTTTTATCGACGCCACTGAAGTGGGTATAAAACCTTGCTGAAACTTTCTGCTTCATTTGAATTCTCCTCGTTCTCCCCTCCCCCCAGTTGACCATGGCACCAATGCAGCAGCAGCTGTTCCTCCAGCAGGCCCTGGCAGCGGCCGTGCAGCAGCACTCCCAGCAGAACGGCACCACAGGAGCGGCCATCTCTGCCTCGGCAGCCACCCCTATTACCCAGCTGCCCCTGTCCCAGCCCCTGCATTTCGCTCCGGTAAGGGCTACACACACTCACACACCCTGTCACTGTAGACTGGAAGCGTCAGTGCCCCTCTGGAGGAATCTCAAATACATCATAGGACAAGGTTTATCCATGCAAGGGTTTCCCGCAGCCCTTTTCAGTTAAGGCGGCTGCCTAAGCAACACACGCCTGCCGCCTTAACTACGTTATTTGTAGTTTTTTTTAATGGCGATATCCACCGTGTTACTCTGTCCTGTTTTCTCCCGTCCATTCCAAAACGCCAGTCTCCCTTCTCTGCGGAACGCATTTGTCTATCGCACACACTAGCCCCCCCTCCCCGGTACGACGGCATTTTCTGCGGGAAACCCTGCCATTGTTTGATCTTCTGCAACATCTCTTTGTCTTTGTTTTTTTATCATTTCATTGTGGCCGTATTTCACTTCAGCGATTGTGTTTGTAAAGGTCTGCATTGACCTTTTGTGTTTTTTCCCTGTAGCAGCTGCAGCAGCAGGGTCTACAGCAGTTTGTGTTGGTGCAGCCAGGCCACCCTATCACTACTCAGCTACAGCCCACCCAGTACATCATCTCCCAGAACGCACAGGGTCAACACAGTAGGTGGCACTAGTTGCACACACACATACAGTGTATATACTGTATATATATTTGCACAGACACATGAAAGCTGTTAAGCAGTTAATTGAAAGCTGTCGTCCACCTTTGTTTGTCTCTGTCTCCAGGTTTCCTCCAAGCCCAGAACCTTGTCACCCAGCTACCTCAGAGCCAAGCCAACCTCCTGCCCACCAATACAAACATCACCCTCACCACACAGGTCTGGGAGGGGGGCACCGACACACACACACACACACACACACACACAGACACACACTGCTGTGTAGGATGCCGTGCATGATGCAGTATGCTTTCATACGTTTAAAGACGTATGCTCATCATTACTGTCTTTCAACCTCAGCCTTCCACGCCCACACGGACCATCGCTTCCACGCCCACCAGGACTATAGCCGCCACCCCTTCCCAGATGCAGGGCACCGTCTGCAAGCGCGAGGAAACGACCTACATGGATGATGTCAACGAGCTGGAAGAGCTGGAGCTGTTCGCCAAGGCCTTCAAACAGAGGAGGATCAAACTGGGCTTCACCCAGGTGGGTTTTAGTTTATTGATGTACTTTATATTTTTTTGGACCAGTTTAGTTGATTATCTGTATGAGGGAAAAATCTTTCATTTAGAATTCCTGACTGCTGGCTGGCTTCTACTTGTCAGCACACACATTTTAATTAGATGATTGTAATCTTATGACAAATTTCTGTGCCAGCAATGATTAGTAGAGCTGAAGCGTGGTTGTAACCCTCACATTCCTGTCCAACAGGGTGACGTGGGCCTGGCCATGGGGAAGCTGTATGGGAATGACTTCAGCCAGACCACTATCTCCCGCTTCGAGGCCCTTAACCTGAGCTTCAAGAACATGTGCAAGCTCAAGCCACTGCTGGAGAAGTGGCTGAACGATGCAGGTTGGTCCCGCCCTACTGCATGCTGTGTGTCGCCACCAAGAACTGTGACCATCTAGAAATGGCATCACCCAGAACTGTCACCATCTAGAACTGTCACCACCTAGAACTCTCACACATCTGGAGCTGTTGCTTATCACTAGCCATGGTTTGTTTGTGTTCTCTTCCACGCTTGGTGTGTTTGGACCAGATCTGGAGTATCTACTGGAGTATGAACCCATTTGTAGAAACCTTTTCTAACCCAGTAATGTCACCCCACCCCTCCCTCCATGTAGAGCACGTGAATACGGAGAGCAGCTCCAGCCCCCTGAGCTCCCAGTCCTCCCCCAGCCTGGCCCTGGAGCTGCTCAACCGCCGACGCAAGAAGAGAACCAGCATCGACACCAACATCCGCATCGCCCTGGAGAAGAGCTTCATGGAGGTAACGCGCAAAACCACACCCAAGTAGAACCTCCAAGTCAAGTGCTCCGAGACAGCGAGGTTGAAGCGTCGGTCGAGGCCATACTCATGCGTGTGTCGTTCTGCCCCCCATGTAGCAGAACCAGAAGCCCAGCTCCGAGGAGGTCACCCAGATCGCGGACCAGCTCATCATGGAGAAGGAAGTGGTCCGCGTCTGGTTCTGCAACCGCAGACAGAAGGAGAAGAGGATCAACCCCCCCCAGCAGCAGCGCTAACAAGGCCCTCTACTCCTCCACCAAAACCATGGTACGCTCCCTTCCACTGAATTACATGCGGTTCATGTCTTAGCCCTGCTTCCCCCTCCCCTCCCCACCTCTGTGATTTTTGTTGAGATCCCTTGGCCTTATCCACTACCCTCCCCTCCTCCGTCACAATCACGTTCTGTCTCGGTCCTCAGGTGAACAGCAACGGTCAGACCACTGTGGCTAACTCCACCAGCCCCAGACTCACAGGTAGTCTGTCTGTCTCTGTCTGTCTGTCTGTCTGTCTGTCGTGTGTGTGTGTGTGTGCTTAAGATGTCTGTCCCTATCATGGTGCTAAATGCGTGGAATTGTTTTCATTGTGAACTCTGACCTCTGCCTCGTTCCTTGCTTGAGTATAAGTGTGTCCTGTGTTCCAGGCTCTGGGATGATGGGCGGAGCCACCTCTGTTCTGACACCAGTCATTTCCAGTGCCCCTTCCACCATGACCACCGGGGCTGTCTCCACCATGGCGATGTCACAGCCTTCCGTTGTCATGACCACGCAGGCACCCTCCATAGCTGCAGGTTTCCAGGGCAACGGCGGTCTGGCTGCAATGGCAGCGGTAGCAGCTGGGATAATGCCTCCATCTCAGTTTACCACCGGGTGAGGCAGACACACACACACACACACACACACAGTTAAAAATATAATTTAAAACCAAATGTGCACACTCAGTCACCTGAATGAGAGTTTTTATATTGGTTGTAGTCAGTTGCGTTGTTAATCTAATGAAGGCTCCATCTCTTCTCTCAGAGGGGCCTTCCTGAACCTGTCCAATGGAGGACTAGGTTCAGCACTGGCCACCATCCAAGGTTTGTGGAGTGGCAAGTACAACCCTATGTCACACCTATCACAATTATCCCACACATGCCATTTTGCCTTCTTGGCACTCAGCTCCTATACAAACAGGACTTGGTGATAGGCTACTGTAGATATCACAAGCTAAACTATCTCCTCCTTCCCAATCTTCTCTCTCCCTCTACAGCTCTGGCGTCTAACGGAGCCCTCCCTCCCATCACCTCCATGGATGGGAATGGGAACTTGCTATTTGCCAATACCAGTGCTGGCTCCACCCCCAACCTGATGACCACACCCCTGTTCCTCAACCCCCAGAGCCTTTCCCTTTTTGCTGGCAGCCCTGTCAGTCTACTGCCCACAGGGGGAGGCGGAGCCCTGAACCTGCAGGTCTCGGCCAATGGGACTATCAGCACCGTGACAGCACCTGTCAACACCATCACCACCGCCTCCAAGGCCCAATGAACTCACGGCCACGGTCCCTCCCACCTACTTACTGTTTTTTTTCTTTATTATTTTGCTATTACCAAAAAGTCATCTTGTGGGGGGGAAAGTTTATTGGAAATAATTTGTTATTTGTTCTTCTTTGTTTTTGACAGGGAGTTTTTATTTATCACAAGGACTGCTTATAAAACCAAAAATGTGCGAATTAAGATTTACCTTACTAAAGTCTTGAATGACATTATCACACTAACTTTCTAGAAACATGTTCCTTCTGAGATTAGATGTGTTAGCTGTGAAAATTGTTTCTTGACCTGTTGAAACAGATTACATAGGCCTGCAGTTAGTCTGATTATATAGGCCTGCAGTTATTTCATAGAATCTGAAATATGGTCATGTATTCTTACCGTGTGTGCTTGCTTTGTTAGAGTAGCAGACAGGACAGAGGGTTGTGTTGACGGCTTGATGTGTGGGTGTTTCTCTGGAGTCTCTGTCATGGTCTCGGTTATAATGCTTTAAAAACAGTTAGGAAGTCAGTGATGTCCTCCAAGCCGGCTGGATAGTACAGAGGCTAAGAGGCTAAGATTGCAGCTTGCCTTAAGAGGCAAATGAAAGCAGAACACACAAATACCAAAATGTTGAATAACTCTTATCCAGAGAAACCAAAAAGTACTCGTCTAGAACATTGGCATGTATTCGCATAAATACAGGTAATTATCCAATGGACCTCTCTCCAGACTGTGGGAGTAAGAATGCAATAATACTTTGAGAAAACTTTCCAAAGATTTAAAATGTTTGTCATTTACATAAATATCCCGCCTCCAAAGAGAGTAAAACAGGTAACCAAAAACAGCAGACAGTGACTTTTTATAGAGGTTCATACCCTTGCATTGGGGCATTGGGGATCTCCCTTACTCCTTAGCTTTACAAGTGTGCAGTAAACAGTGTGAATTTGCATCACTGGTTTTACAGGTTTCCTCTTATGCATCTTTGCTAAACAAGGAGCCTGGATTTGACCTTTTTTACCTACAGTAGTCTGAGATGTGGGTGACGTCAAGGTGAAAAGTACTGCCTACTTTCTTATGTTACACCTATCATGATACTATTAAGTACCTCAAAAGCCAAAAAACAGGAGAAACATTGAAAGGCCAAAAATTGACATTTATGACTGCAATGGCAAGTACGACTACTACAACTACTACTACTAATTTCAATATATTTAGATTTTTGTTTTCATATCTTGCCTTCATACCAAAGCATATAGTATTTACTGTATTGTAGCTGGGTTCCTGCTATTGGGTTTGTTTTTTTCTTGGCTTAGTCTAGTTTTTGATTGGGGTCTTCCTATGTTGAATAGTTGAGGGTGTCGATGGGACACTTATTTGGGTTTTGTACCTTTTTACTCCTAGTTCTTTTTTTTGTAATGTATACACACAAGTAATATATATACAATAAATTCAGTTTTATATCTTGTAAAGGGTTCAAATGAATGTAGAGCAGCAACTCAATAGGAATTTCAGACAGTGTATCTCTAGACCAAATATGTTAACCCAAGGGTGTTGACTAATCTTATTTTTTATTTTGGATTAATAATTAATCATTTGAACGCAAGTGAAATTCAGTGTTACCTGATTTCCTTGTGCGATTTACCGTTAAACTTTTTATTCACTTCCTTTTTCTAAACCAACTTATGTTTTTGCAATCATTTTCACCATTTTATTTATACATTTCTTAGCATGGGAGAAAATCACTGGTTTAAGTTTGTTTCCAGCTTTTAAATGCCTTAATGGTTGATAATAGATGTAGCGATAGACTGTACTGTTATTTTCAGGTTATAATTCATGTTTGTAAACACTTAGGCTCATTTATTCCTACAAATAACTAAGTGTGTGTTGTATAACCGTATCAAGTGATGTATTTTTGCAGTTTACAATGTACTATGGAAACAACAGATGCTGGGGGCCTATTTTTTCTACTCACTTTATAACTGTTGAACCCTATTGAACTCCAGGGGGCAGCATTAGTCATTTGCTGATCTGTGTACGCATACATGAATGCATGTTTGTATGATAGGTCAATATGCTAAATATTTGAAGAGAGACCATTGCCCCTGCATAGATCTCTTTTCTTTTCCAACCAGAGTTGCAGGTGATCTGAATGTAAATAATGTTTGTGTTTCTGAATGCTGCCCCCTACAATACCTCTCTTTCTAAAGAAACCAAAGACTTGTAAGGTCATAGTGCTCTAGCGCACACACACCAACCCTGTCCTTTACTGTTCTTCACTGTCGACCGGTATTCAAACGTACTATTTGGATTTGTGTTTGGTCATTTATTCACGAAGTAGAGAGCATATGGGATCCTGGAAGCTCTATTCCAAAGTAATGGCAAGGAAAAATGTAATGTTCACTTAACCAAAGATGACTCCTACTCCCTTAGTTTCATTTCCCTCTATCCTCCCTACCTACTTGCAGAATGCCTGTCTTAGATGCAGAACCAAACACTGGGATCCAAAGCATAGATGTATATTTTGGTACATATCAGGGATGATAAAAGCCAAGCAAAAAATGTGTTGTTGAAAAACTGCTTGTTTTAGTGTGTCATACTTTTTCTTTTGTCTTAGTGCAGTATGTATGTGAATGCAGAACTAACTTACTTTAGTAGATTGTAAAATGTAAGGTATTTTTGTAAACTGTGGGTCCAGTGACTTGGATTCACTGTCCTGTTTCATTATTTAATACAAACCAAAAAATAACAAATAAATGACATCTTTCAAAAATGCTCTAAATGTATGCTGTCTTCTTCACGTGCTTGGATGAATTGACTGCCAGATGAACTCGATCCCCAGTAATTACACAGACAAAGATGTTCCAAGTTGACCTTTAATATTGCAGTTGACAGTAGGGTAAAACTGACAAAAACTTACGATAAGAAAACATCTTAATTCCCATTAAGGTAAGGTACAAGGTAAGTATGAACAAATGAAACAATATGATACATTAGACAAATGGGTTCCAAAATGTATAATCGAGATAGCTACTGATACACACACCCTAATATGAGTGCATCCCCCAAATGAAAACACTCCCCTCAAATACGAGTCAACTCCCCCCAAAATAGGATGACTTGCTCACCTCCCCCCAATACAAAGACACACTCCTCCAAATGGAGAACGACATAACATTAACTCAAATCGGAAATGGTTGGTACAACACTTTCGTCGCTGAATGGATGCAGTAACTAACAGGGAATAATAAATTGAGTTATTGACAGAGTTACGTGCACCTGGACAGTTGTTTAGCTATCGAAGCAGGTAGCAAGTAGGCCTACTTATGCAAAACTATAAATTGCGTGTTAACTATGGTATTGACGCGGAGCTCAATGGCGCTGTCGAAACAGTGCCCCTTAAAAACCCGTTCCATAGGGCTGCGCTTTACCATCGCCATCTGGTGGTTTACTGTGAGGAACTGCACTTAAAGTTCTCACTTTAAGACACTAGATGGGGTGATTGAGGCGCAACCCAATGGTGTCATTATAATAGTACACTTACATAGCGCTGTAATTTATTAGCTTCATTGGTACCATTAATCTGCAATGAATCAAAGTATGAATTAGTCAATCATCGCAAAACATATGATGGTATTGTTATTTTAAAGGCTACTTTTATCAAATGAGCAATGTGAATGAATGAGATGGTGCGAGATCTAGCTCGGCTAACAGGAAGTTCACAATGCTGTTTGTCCGTTGCATAGCAACATCCACTATTTACAGGGACTATTTTCTCTCGGCTACTGCAATGCGAAAACTATTTTGTGCTGAAAGGCAGCTTACTATTTATTTACTATTTATAATGTCTCTGGTAACCGTATTATAAAGGCAATAAGGTACGAGAGGCAGTACTTTATCGTCAATAAAGTACGTGTTCCGGGGTTTGCCGGAACACGTAGACTAACAACACCCTTGAACACGTACTTTATTAACGATAAGGTAGTGCTACTGCTTCTCGTACCTTATTACTTAACTATGGTATTGACGCGGAGCCCAATGGCGATGTCGAAACAGTGCCCCTTAAAAACCCGTTCCATAGGGCTGCGCTTTACCATCGCCACCTGGTGGTTTACTGATAGGAACTGCACTTGTGATTCACACTTTGAACCTTTAGATGGCGGTATTGGAGCGCAGCCCTATGGAGCTGTCGAAACAGTGCCCCTTCAAATTATCCACCTGTTACCCCAGCAACCAATGGGTGCTGACCTACGTCCGCTTTCCGGTATTGTGTTTCCTGTTCAACGGCTAACATTACTAGCGTACAGTGATATCGACAGAGAAGACATTGATTAGAATTAGTTGTGTTTAATTAAATGTAATTGTAATTTAATGTAATTAAAACATGAGCTCAGGTTTAACTTCTACCGTTGTCGGTTGCCATAAGAATACAAAATAAATAAAGATTTAATCGGAAACGTCTTGGATTAGTACTTGCTACACGCTTCGATAGCTAAACAACTGTCCTGGTGCACGTAGCACTAACTCTGTCAAGCTATTGCATTCTATTTATTTACTATTTATAATGTCTCTGGTAACCGTATTATAAATGCAATAAGGTACGAGAGGCAGTACTTTATCGTCATTAAAGTACGTGTTCCAGGGTTTGCCGGAACACGTAAAAACACCCTTAGCCTTTTCTATTGAGCTACTGTAGAAATCGCCAGATTTGTCTCTGCTTTACACATTCTATTTTAGAGCAGTTTTGTGTTTGGACGGTTCCATCCATGTTGGTACTGAATGGATGCAGTAACTAACAGGGAATAATAAATTGATCGACAGAAGTACGAAATGCAATAGCCTGACAGAGTTACGTGCACCAGGACAGTTGTTTAGCTATCGAAGCAGGTAGCAAGTAGGCCTACTTATGCAAAAGTATAAATTGCGTGTTAAGGGGCACTGTTTCGACAGCGCCATTGGGCTGCGCTTCAATTCCGCCATCTAGTGGTTTAAAGTGTAAATTACAAGTACAGTTCTCTCAGTAAACCACCAGATGGCGATGGTAAAGCGCAGCCCTATGGAACTGGTTTTTAAACGTTGAGTTACAGTAAGAGTGTGTCCTTGTATTGGGGGGAGGTGAGCAAGTCATCCTTTTTGGGGGGAGTGTTTTCATTTGGGGGATGCACTCATATTAGGGGGGGTGTTTTTTGCACTTCAGGGCCACCGTACAAAATAGCCATAACATGTGGCCAACGTGTTGTGAATTCTTATCTACAAACAAACTGTTCAAAAGCCTACTGATTATGTAATCAATCATAAACAGAGATCACATGACCTAAATGACTAGTTAACAAAACCACTAGCAGGTGTACTAACAAGGCAGCACAAAGGGTATTTATTCAACTTTCAAATGCGTCACTGCTTTCAGAGCCCATAGCTCACCACCTTTTGTACCTGCCACTAGTGCTGCCAAGGTGTTATGGAAACACATGGACTGACATGCAAGATTTCTTATTATGCAAAGCACACATGGTGAACAAAATTGTACTTGTCATTGTTGCTGCTGCACTAGCAGGGACTGTAAAACAGTAGTCGTCATTCATGTCCATGCATCATCTCATATCTTATTTTTATGCAAAAATATACAATACTATACGTCCTTTCCCTTTTATTGTGGATGAAACCAAATTAAAAACGTGTCATATACAGGTAAATACATATCAATAGCAAAAAAACTTAAAAAAAACTTCAATACTGTTTCAAGCTCAAGATACATTGTATAGATAATAAGCATGACATGGAGAAAAGGACAAACTGTTATACTGTACATTGTATTCTAACCATTGTCATTTCCCTCCTCATCTGAACTAAAGGGCAAAAACTAAATATAAATCCATCTAGTCAATGGGGTTAGGTGGGTTATAAAAATGGTGTTCGTTAAAGAAAAATATGTATTAGTCAAGTTCCATCCTTGAACTACTATTCCTAACAAAATAATCTGAATTAAACTATTGGACTGATTCCAGATTATTATGCATTATAAACACTAAAACAATCTACCAATGAAAGGAAATATGATTCATAAAAGATATCTATGAAGATAAAAACACACAAAACTACGTAGAACTAGCTAATATATTTGTGAAGAAACACAATCTTCTCTATACAAGGACTGTTTCAGATAAAAATAAGTAGTTAGTAGGCATAATCAAATCTTTTCCACCCCAAATCAGACGCAAATACTGTGAATGGCCAGAGGAGATGAAATAAAAGGACACCGGTGTCATATCCAGGCCCTCTCAATGCCCTGTACGTGCTTTAATCCTCCCTTTACTGGAAAAACACTCATCTAAAATGACGCAGCCAGTATCGGCCCACCTAATGATGTTAACAAAGAAGCTAAGAAGTAATGAGCTTTCATGAGAGCATGTTAGAACATGTTAGAACTCAAGGACATTAAGTCTCAGAGCTTCTAGTGGGAGGGGGGAGCACAGGAAGTGGTCTGCTAAAAGGGGAGGGGTTAGCGAGGAGGGAAGGAAGTGGTCTGCTAAGAGGGGAGGGGTTAGCGAGGAGGAAGGGGCTGCATCTGCAGAGCGTCGTAGGTATCCTTGGTAGCGGAGTTCAAATCCTGGCAGAGAATACCATAGTTACCAACTGAACCATCAGATACACAAACATCCTGAACTGCCATCATGTATGCTTGCTTGTGTGTCTGCTTTGAGGGATCATATCAACTAGCAATAACATGTAATCTGCAAGTATCAATTAATAGTTTGTTTGAAGTTCCAGGTAGGTTGGGAGCTCTAGTCCATAGATTATCTCTAGACCCTTTGCATCGAGCTTTGTGATTGGTGTGGGTGGTTCTCTAGACCTTTTGCATCAAGCTTTGTGATTGGTGTGGGTGGCTTACCTGGTATACCTGCTCGTCCCTCTTTCTGCGACGCTGAATTAGAGAGAGACATCATTCAGAACAGACCACAATCAGTCACAAACTGTCACAATGCTACATTTTTGGAGCACATTCAGCAGAGAAAACTATTTGCATGCTTGTAAATGTGTAAGTAGCTTTCTTAGTGAAGCAGAATTTATGTAATAAAACAATAGGAATACCAGCTTCATGGAAACAGTTGGATTTAACGTGAAAACATTAACAAAATAAAGAGAAGAACGTTTCATTTCCCACTTTAGAATGTAGAATTACAGCTACACTGGGAGCCTCAAAGGTGATCATCCCCTCAACAGCAACTTTGTGATAATCTATGCAATAAAACAAGCCACGCGCAATGTCTCTAACGGAAAAGGAACTCTTACCTCCTTCTTTACAGGAAGCTCTTTGTACGTGTCCCCGACTGGCCGAGGGGTCAGAGGCTGGAGAGACACAACACACATACAGTGAAAAGCTTTCAAGGCTATTATGGATCTTACAAACAGTATGTTGGCAAATGTGCTATTAAATAGTGTGTGTTCTGTCAGATCTGTCGTGCCCAGTGACCAGGAGGAACGCTTAATGCCTCAGTTTGAGTTCACTCATACTCGGCCAACACAATGAGATCTAGTATATATCTAGATCTAGTATATATATCTCTATTTCCATCTTCTTCTGTCTGATGTCTTCAGTCCTTACCTGATAAGTATCATCAAGGTCTCCTCCCTTTTTGTCCCATGGAAAACAACAATCACAGAAATACAAAGAATTGAATTAATACATGAACAATGTCAGCTTGCATTAGGGTTATCAGCTCTAATGTTTGATTTAACCAGAGATGCAACTTTTCACTTGGGACGGGTTGCCAACTGGTGCTTTTTTATATTTCAACGTTATGCATATACACACACACACACACACACACACACAGTGGCTACTTACCCTGCGTGCCATTCCTCTTTCTGCGTCTTTCTTCAGATCCTTAAAAAACACACAAAGCTTTCAATGTAACACACAGACACATACACACTGCTGTATATATCATGTCCGTGCCAGCTGTAGTTACTCACAGAGTAGATGGCGTCATCTCCTGCCTTGGCTTGCGATTTGAAGAACTAATATTTAAGAGAAATAAAGAGAGAGACAAAGAGAGAGAGAAAATTTACAGAAAAAGAGGCGGGTCCCAGACAAAGACAGGAGGAGAGGAGATCAAAACATTTGAAAGAAAAACAAGGAGATACAGTTGTAGGAATGCATGGAATAAAAATCTATCAATATATCAAACATCAACACCATCAATATACCAGTTTGTACGTCACCATGTGTATTGTAAGCACCATGTAAGCAAACTCACTTTCTCACGGATGTACATCCCAGTGATTATGAGTCCATAGAGGAGCAGGAAGCCATCTAGAATGTAGCAGAGTTGGGGGTCGTACAGCTCAGTCATTGCCTCTGTATGGAGGAGGGGGCACAACGAGAATGAACATCAACATGTCTGCTGCTCATCTCTTTCATTTGGCTCAGAGATTTTGATACACTGTCCAATGTAAAGCCACTTTATAAAGAAGAGGGTAATTTTAGAACTTCTGATCAAATCTTTAGTCAATGTCTAACATTCTTCTGTGGTTAAAAATTGGTCATGTCAAGCAGATGAGGCAGATAAAGGACTGAGAAGCACCGTTTCTCTTTTTATCTCTCTTTCACTGTACAGACCCAGGCAGCTTCCCCCTATATCTCCTTCCCTCTCTCTCTCTCTCTCGCTCTCTCTGTGTGTGTGACAGTCAGACCGAGCTGTGAGAGGAGCAGTGTGGTTCGGTTGGCTCTACCTGGCTCTGCTGTGGTCTGTGTGAGCTGAGCTGCATGTAGCTCAGTGGTTTCCCCAGCTGTCGCTCCCTCAGACACTGAGGTGGTGTAACTGCCTGCATGAGCTCCAGGTGTGTATCTGTGTATCTGTGTGTCTGTGTGCATGTGTGTCTGTGTGGATGTGTGGGAGAAAGTCAGTACGAGGAGCCACGTTCGCCTCTGTCTGCCATAGTTGCATACTTTTTCGACGACCCCGTTTGATTTTGGCAGAATCTCTTGAACTTGCACTTATTCACGAGCACAGGTGCCCACACACACACACGCGCGCACACACACCACGCTTTTAAGGAAGCGATGAATTTGACCGTGGTGAGCAGGCGGATCTTTGTGGTTTCCACCCCCAACTCACTCCACAGCTCTACCTTATCTACTATTTTCTGCGAGTCCTATCATCAGCATCTGGAAACATTTGGGCTGAGCAGAAGTAGCAGCTAGATAAGGTTACAGCAAAGCAACGACAAACATGGGTCCTCAACATCGCCAATGTTAAAGACTGTGGCAGTGCTTGTGACTATCATGGTACTTTGACAACATAGTGTGGTTGGACTTGTAGACTCCCCTTTATGTCCTCTATCAAATGTAGATCACCTTCAGACAGAAATACTGGCTGACGACTTATACACGTATAAATGTCACAATGTGGGTTTTGGCAGGTCAACCTTAAACATTACAATTAGAGCAGTTGCAGGACTATTAAGACCACATTTACCTGTAAACACTTGTCTGATGTGATGTGAAACGCCAACAGCCAGTATGAAAGTATTTCACACAGGAAATCCCCTGACCAAGATTAAGAGCGGGTGGACAAGTAAGTAAGTAATATGTGGTTATGGCTGTCTGATTAACAGATGAACAGAAAAGCCACAAGATGTCTCTCGCTCTGTCTCTCTTTCTTCCAGTTGTGTCAAAATATATATAATTTTCTACTGATACACAGCAAATACGTCCACTTCATCTTGACTATTGACTTCATTACAGCATTGAAAGCATTGGGGAACAAAGTGTTTTCTAAAAAATATAAAATAAAACTGTCAGTTCAGCTTCAATACATTCAGAGGCTAAAGGAGATATGGCGTATTTACAATTGAATGTGAAAAGATAATAGACCTTTAGTTAACTTTTTACACAATGTTGATGATGGAACATTTCAGAAATGCGCTAGTTTTCCTACTGATTATATATGAAGGTAAACATGCCTATTTTTGAGTTTTTTTTATGTGTGACGTTTAACATCTGTCATTTCTTGAAAGACCTTTGCAGAAAACAGAAAAAGTGGGTGTGTGTTTGATTCCTATAGTGATACTCGGTTCATTACTGGTGTGATTGCAAATTCAACGACTGACAACCATCTGTTCTGAAGAAATGACAACATTTCCATTCATTTCTGGAACGGAGAAAAGGACACTTCTGTTTTGATTACATAATCACATAATCACAAGCAAGTGCATGCCAGCAATTTAGAAGTTTGTTGTCCAAATATAAGTGTTGTTTTGACAGACTTTGGATGTTAGTTTAACATTTTGAAGGTAGTTAGTTCGTTAAAAAAGTGTTGAAGGGTCTAAAAGGGGTGTATGTTGAGCTGGGTCGATAAACAACCCAGAAATCAATAAGAGCCTCTTAACTTTTAAATATATCTAAGAAAAAAAGTAATTCCTCAAGCAAAATAACTATCTGGTAGCAGTAAACAAGTAGAGTCACCTTTTTACTGGTCTCTACAATGTAAAGCAGAGCGGAAACTGAGACGCCCTCCATGTTTCCTTGTCTCAGTGGGAAGAGTGAGAAAGAGGGAACCTCAGCCCCTCATCTGCATTTACGCTAACTCCTTCATCTTCCAGTTTGTACACGTGGGGCAACAAGGATTCCCCATAATGACACAGCCAGTGCTGTTAGAGTGGAGAAAATGAGTCTGCAGCTTCCTATATATATATATGCTGACTTGTTCGTAAACATGCATGAGAGCAGACTCAAGTAAACACGCAGTGATGAATGCTTTCTCAAGAAAGAAGTCGTAACACCAATCTCACACAAAGTCTCACAAAATACACACAGTCAGTTGTATATATACAACTATGTATATATATAATGGTTCTGGATAAAAATCTGGCACTAAATTGTCCGCCATGCATCAACCATTTAGGCGGCAATCTCTAGATGGATGAAATGTAGGCCACTCATGAGTTTCTAAAGCACTATTCATATTCAGTTCCTTAGTTGCGGTGATTAAGTACTTATGTTACAACCATCTTTTATCTATATATAATTAAGTGTCAACAAATGTTACACAACCAAATGGAGAGCAGGGGTTTGTAAAACATGACTGACCCGAGAGTTTAAAGTTTAAACCGTCATCCATCAAAACAAATACGTTTACACGGTTAATCAAATGAACTGTCATTGATGGATTTAAGACCTATATCATGCTGTGGTCTGAATGATGTGAATAGTGTTGACAAAAGGGACTAAACTGTAGCAATAGTAAATTATAACAGTCACACCGTATCACCTATTTAGACTAGAGACTAAAGCATACTACTTGAGACATGTTACTCTGCAAGAGAAAATCACTAACTCACAGTATACTGTTTAAACACATGCAAGTCATTATTTTCAGAAGTATGCCTAGAAAATACTTGGACCCCGTTTCCCAGACATGGATCAAAGCCTAGTCCTAAAGTAAGACAAAGATTCAATTAAGATTTCCATTATTGTTTTTCTTTCTTTTTTTCATCAAGACGTTAATTATAATTATAATTAATTGGCAGGATTTTTACAGCGTGACCTACTCTGCACCTGCGTCATGCGTGCATTCCTTGCATTCACAGAAATCCCTTGAACTGAGTTAACTAAATTGTATGTACATAGAAAATTATTGAAAATGTTTAATGTTTTGGAAATAAATCTGTTAATTGAATTTCAGTTCCATTTAAAATGTTGTTCAAGATATCGTGATACGTATTTTATCGTACAACCAGTATCGTGATACGTATTGTATCGTGAGCAGAGTGTATCGTTACACCATATATTCAGGGGTTTTTCTAGAAGCGCTGACTTTTACACCTGTGTGTAAATGTGGGACACGAGCTGTTGTCTTTACTGCTATAGCTACCTGTGCAGCTTGACTACATCGCTGTGTTTTGGTCTCTCTTCTTCCGCCTTCAACAAATATGGCTTACTCTTGAAATGGAGGTCACCGCCATAATTGAGTAATACTTTTCTCTGGCATGAATGGTGTGGATAGGTAGTGTAACTCCTTACTGTACTGTAGTTTTACAATGTTAACACAATTAGGAACATTTGTTATCTCTTGAATGAGCCTCCATAGTTAAAAACATTTGCAAACAAATCAGAACATTGCATCAAACGTGTTACAATCATTTCTGTCGACCACATGTTACAATTCTAGTATTTATGGGATCCAGAGTACTTTTTATAGCATGGCTTTTGAAACGGGTGAATAGCACTTTCATGTTTACACTTTCTTACAGATATAAGGGTTTACCTGATTTTCCTGCAAGTTTCATGCTACTAAAATCATTCTGCTCGTTAAATGTATGCTGGCCACAAAGATTATCTTTGTGCTACACAGCGTTGGGGAGCTGCTTAGGCTTGGTTTACAGCTGTATAGATGGGCAGGCTCAGTGACTTCCAGATTGAGGTACATTTGGGGTCTTACCTGGGTAAGGGAGTGTGGTGGTCAGGAGTAGCAGGCCTCCCCTTCTCAGTTGTTCTCTCTTCTCTGGATGGGTGCGGTTGGCCCCCTCTCCGCACGAGACAAAGGAGTTGTTACCAAGTCTTCTTTCTATTCAGGTGTCAGGTACCACTTGTCCCCTGAAGTTGGACTTTCCAAAGTCTCTCTTTCTTCGACACACGCTCGCGAACTGCAATAGGCTGAGATGACCTCCGATGGGAGCTTTCTGAAGTAGAATGATGTTTCACCTAATTCACTGTTGCTTGTCACTCTCCTATCTCAAGTCTGGGGGCAGGAAGTGGTGAAGCCCTGCTCTACCTAGTGATGCTCACGCTCACGCAGAAAACTAGCACATGCGCACACTACACACAGTATACACTATATGCCCTCACACAAGCACACTACACACAGTATACACTATATGCCCTCACACAAGCACACTACACACAGTATACACTATATGCCCTCACACAAGCACACTACACACAGTATACACTATATGCCCTCACACAAGCACACATATCACACTACACACAGTATACACTATATGCCCTCACACAAGCACACTACACACAGTATACACTATATGCCCTCACACAAGCACACATATCCATCTTCTTAAATACTATGCTTAGATAAAAATAAGATACACTATCTTAGTCAGCATGAAAGTACACGCTGTTCCTTTTCATTCATATAAAAAGCAGATAAGTTACATTAAACATAAAACTTTATTTATATAAATCATCCAAAAGTAAGTTTACAAAAATATATAATTACTCATACATCTGATCTGACAAGTTTTATAGTGCCTCAGTGCTGACGCAATGCATCTCCTGCAGTAATACAAACACAAAACTGTAGAAATTGCATACTAACCCATGGGATTTGGAGATAGTAAGTTGTTTGTTTGCCTGATTAAAAAGAAAGGAAATAAATATATCAACAAAATGGTAAATTGTGTTGATATATTTGAAACTTTCAGTAATCACTGATCAGATTGTTGATTGATATGCAAAACGCAGATCATTTGTGAAAGTGCAATGCACAGTTATGAATACACGCAAATCCAACATACACAAGTAAATTCCAACTTTGCCCAATATAAAGTGTTTAGTGGGCATTGTAGTAGCAAGTGTACCTAACTACCACTTAAAACCATTTTTTTAAGAAACAGCTGTGAATAAAATCATCATCACTCTGCAATTCAATTACCTACTGTGTGATAGCTTGTATCACACACCAATACGTTTTTATCAATTTACAAAAATGTGGCTATTATTTGTCTATTGGCACATATAGGGTTTTCACATGCCAGGGCTTTCAGTATTAAGTTCAACCTCCAATCAGCAGCCCCCTTTACCGAATTCACTTGAATACAACTTGGGATTTATTGTTTGCAGTCAGCAATGTCCTCCTGTCCTCCTGTAAAATCACAAGGCAGAACACACTAGTCAGCATATCGTTTGTGGCTGTTGTAAAACAGAACAGTTTAATGCACTCATGTTATGTACAGTCCCCTGATTCATCATTTTTCTCTGACTAAATGTTTCACCAGCAGTATACTTAGAGTCTGTCTTCCAATGGTGTACCATTCACACGATTCTCATCATGGCTTGATAATGAACTGGGGATGTTCTCTTAAAGTTGTACTAACGTAATGCTCTTTAACAGAAAGGTAACAACAAAGGACACTGAATTGGAACAAAACAAAACAGGAGGCCTGTGGGTACTCACTCACTCAGTAGTGCTTCTCGTAGGGGGTGGCCTTAAAGTATTCATCTGGTGTGACCGTCTTCACCCCTCCAAAGTAGTCCAGCACCCACACTTTGGTGATGTTCATCTTGGCAAAGAACCAGTTGTGGTCAGTGGGCCAGTCTACCATCTCTGGGTGACGGCTAAAGAGGGCTTTCTTGGCAAACACTCCCTCTGTTCCGTTGACCTGAAATACAGACACAAGATAACAATTCATCCAAATACGGCTGTTCTACTTTCATAGCTAGACTTATTTGTGTGTGTATGTGTACTGAGGACTGTGAAATGAAGCGTGAGAGGGGCCTGAAGTGTGTGTGCCAGAGATTGGTGTTCATGTGTCATGCGCAGTCCTTACCTCAACCACAGAGCCAGAGAGAATGATGTGTGCGCACAGAGGGCTTTGGGGATCATAGCCCTGGTCCTTACAGAAGTCTGTCTGGGCCAGGGACATGGAGAGAGAAGCCTGGGGGTTGACCTTAAAGAGTTTCACAATACAAAATATTAATTTAGGACTATGGCTATGGTATTTTACTCACTGGACTCAGGTAGGCCTGCAAGCATGCAGGGTGACAGCAGAAAGTAGCAGTTTCCCCAAACTCAGATAAAATCTGCCATTTTTTTCCTCTCACAGGGTGATTTGACGGTCGCTAAATTTGCTGAGTCACTATCCACTCACCAAAACCGTCTGACTCATGAAAGCTCTAGTGAGTTTCAAGAAAGTACATTACATGAGAGTGAAACCTAATGATGGAGGCAAAAGACATACATTAAAAAAAAAGATCGCTCAATAATGACACAAAACAAGAAAGAAAAAGAATGCTATAGCCACTTTGAATCTGTGATATATGGTCATTACAATTCAATCATTAGACAATACAAAAATACTCCAATCGCAGTCTATTTTAGGGATATACTGAAATGTACCTACCTCCAAATCCTGTACGGAAATTTCCATATGGGTGAGGTACATGTAAGGCACCCCTGTCCCAAAACCGACCGGGCCGTCACTCATCGAAAACGCGTTGGAGAAAGGTTGTCCTTTCACAGGTTCGTGGGTTGAAATTGTAGCCATGGAAGCCCAGTTACACTGGTTTGCGACGAATCGTGCCACTCTTGCAACTTCTTCATGTGGAGGTATTCGATAGAAGTTACAAGGAACAACTAAACACAACAGAAACACCACCAGCTGCATTGCACGGGTTGAAGTCATTCTCCTTCAAAACAACGAAGCTGCATGCGTGTCGCTAAGTATTATGTATATGGAGCTGTCACATGATCAGGAGAGTGAGAGTCATGTGACTTCTGGTGGAGAAATGGGAGGGACGCATGGAACAGGTGCCATCAATCATACAATTAGTGTTTTGAAATCATATAAAATGTGAATACAATCATTAGGCTACTATTCAGAACTACTCTACACATCGGTAAGTATGACGTATGCGCTACTCGCAATTTTGTTGAGTTTAAGAAACACTGTTACAAATGTTTTAAAATCTAACATGCCCGGTATTGCATGTATTGCATACATTTTGTATTGCATGACATGCTAATCTGAAATGGTCGCCCCCCCCCAGATCTCCAAATTTAAAGATGTCTGGTCGTGGCAAGTCGGTTGTGGCAAAGGACAAGATCAAGTCCACCAGCAGATCAAGCAAGGCAGGTCTTACCTTCCCAGTAGGCCGCATTGCTCGCCTGTTAAAAAAGGGGAGGTATGCCAACCGTATCGGGAGTGGTGCTGCTGTATATCTGGCGGCAGTCATGGAGTACCTGTGTGCTGAAGTTGTGGAGTTAGCGGGAAATGCTTGCCGTGATAATAAGAAGGTTCGCATTGTTCCTCGTCACATTCAGCTTGCGGTGAGAAATGATGAAGAGCTCAACTTGCTTCTGGGTAGCGTTATAATCGCAGAAGGTGGTGTTTTACCCAACATCCAAGCACAGCTGTTACCCAAAAAGACTGTTGCACCTCGTGAAGACAAATCTCCTAAAGACATTCATTCTCAAGAGTTTTAATGCCAGTTTTAATGTATTGGTTGTACTTGTTTTTAAGTGAATTCAATAAAAGTTAATTATAATGTTCTTGACTTGCCAGTGTTCACATTTTTGCCTACCAGGCTTGGTGCGACTCAAGGTTAGGGTAAATGAGTCATGTCAGTGAGGGTTACAACAAGGGATGTCTAATGGCCTGTGAGGATGGATGAGGGCAGTTGGACCTTAAACTAGATATTCCTCAGATTACGGTGGGCATAGTGTCTTTGGTTGTGGATAAACAGGCTGTGAAATGAAAACACCACTGATTCATATTTACTGGGTTAATTGGACTAAGTGGTGCTCTCGAGTCTAGTTCTTAGACACATTTTCAATGTTCGTACAAACCAGTCGGATCAGTTAATTACAAAAGTTTTATTTGACAAATTGTATAAAAATAAGCAATAGCTTAATGTGTGGAGGGCTTGATGATGCACTGGTTTTCGATCCAGGTCTTTCCCTGTAGTCACAGCATCAGTCCCTGGCAACCATCACTAACACACAGACATGGGACCTTGTCAGGGTCACTTCCTGCGTCAAGAGAATAGTTCCAGGTTAACTCTGTCCCCGACTTCACCACTCTGTCAATGAGTGGTGAAGCCCTGCTCTACCTAGTGATGCTCACGCTCACGCAGAACACTAGCACATGCGCACACTACACACAGTATACACTATATGCCCTCACACAAGCACACACTACATTCCCTCACAAGCACTACACACGTATACACTATATGCCCTCACACAAGCACACATCACTACACACAGTATACACTATATGCCCTCACACAAGCACACTACACACAGTATACACTATATGCCCTCACACAAGCACACATATCCATCTTCTTAAATACTATGCTTAGATAAAAATAAGATACACTATCTTAGTCAGCATGAAAGTACACGCTGTTCCTTTTCATTCATATAAAAAGCAGATAAGTTACATTAAACATAAAACTTTATTTATATAAATCATCCAAAAGTAAGTTTACAAAAATATATAATTACTCATACATCTGATCTGACAAGTTTTATAGTGCCTCAGTGCTGACGCAATGCATCTCCTGCAGTAATACAAACACAAAACTGTAGAAATTGCATACTAACCCATGGGATTTGGAGATAGTAAGTTGTTTGTTTGCCTGATTAAAAAGAAAGGAAATAAATATATCAACAAAAACAACGAAGCTGCATGCGTGTCGCTAAGTATTATGTATATGGAGCTGTCACATGATCAGGAGAGTGAGAGTCATGTGACTTCTGGTGGAGAAATGGGAGGGACGCATGGAACAGGTGCCATCAATCATACAATTAGTGTTTTGAAATCATATAAAATGTGAATACAATCATTAGGCTACTATTCAGAACTACTCTACACATCGGTAAGTATGACGTATGCGCTACTCGCAATTTTGTTGAGTTTAAGAAACACTGTTACAAATGTTTTAAAATCTAACATGCCCGGTATTGCATGTATTGCATACATTTTGTATTGCATGACATGCTAATCTGAAATGGTCGCCCCCCCAGATCTCCAAATTTAAAGATGTCTGGTCGTGGCAAGTCGGTTGTGGCAAAGGACAAGATCAAGTCCACCAGCAGATCAAGCAAGGCAGGTCTTACCTTCCCAGTAGGCCGCATTGCTCGCCTGTTAAAAAAGGGGAGGTATGCCAACCGTATCGGGAGTGGTGCTGCTGTATATCTGGCGGCAGTCATGGAGTACCTGTGTGCTGAAGTTGTGGAGTTAGCGGGAAATGCTTGCCGTGATAATAAGAAGGTTCGCATTGTTCCTCGTCACATTCAGCTTGCGGTGAGAAATGATGAAGAGCTCAACTTGCTTCTGGGTAGCGTTATAATCGCAGAAGGTGGTGTTTTACCCAACATCCAAGCACAGCTGTTACCCAAAAAGACTGTTGCACCTCGTGAAGACAAATCTCCTAAAGACATTCATTCTCAAGAGTTTTAATGCCAGTTTTAATGTATTGGTTGTACTTGTTTTTAAGTGAATTCAATAAAAGTTAATTATAATGTTCTTGACTTGCCAGTGTTCACATTTTTGCCTACCAGGCTTGGTGCGACTCAAGGTTAGGGTAAATGAGTCATGTCAGTGAGGGTTACAACAAGGGATGTCTAATGGCCTGTGAGGATGGATGAGGGCAGTTGGACCTTAAACTAGATATTCCTCAGATTACGGTGGGCATAGTGTCTTTGGTTGTGGATAAACAGGCTGTGAAATGAAAACACCACTGATTCATATTTACTGGGTTAATTGGACTAAGTGGTGCTCTCGAGTCTAGTTCTTAGACACATTTTCAATGTTCGTACAAACCAGTCGGATCAGTTAATTACAAAAGTTTTATTTGACAAATTGTATAAAAATAAGCAATAGCTTAATGTGTGGAGGGCTTGATGATGCACTGGTTTTCGATCCAGGTCTTTCCCTGTAGTCACAGCATCAGTCCCTGGCAACCATCACTAACACAGACATGGGACCTTGTCAGGGTCACTTCCTGCGTCAAGAGAATAGTTCCAGGTTAACTCTGTCCCCGACTTCACCACTCTGTCAATGAGTGGTGAAGCCCTGCTCTACCTAGTGATGCTCACGCTCACGCAGAAAACTAGCACATGCGCACACTACACACAGTATACACTATATGCCCTCACACAAGCACACTACACACAGTATACACTATATGCCCTCACACAAGCACACTACACACAGTATACACTATATGCCCTCACACAAGCACACATATCACACTACACACAGTATACACTATATGCCCTCACACAAGCACACTACACACAGTATACACTATATGCCCTCACACAAGCACACATATCCATCTTCTTAAATACTATGCTTAGATAAAAATAAGATACACTATCTTAGTCAGCATGAAAGTACACGCTGTTCCTTTTCATTCATATAAAAAGCAGATAAGTTACATTAAACATAAAACTTTATTTATATAAATCATCCAAAAGTAAGTTTACAAAAATATATAATTACTCATACATCTGATCTGACAAGTTTTATAGTGCCTCAGTGCTGACGCAATGCATCTCCTGCAGTAATACAAACACAAAACTGTAGAAATTGCATACTAACCCATGGGATTTGGAGATAGTAAGTTGTTTGTTTGCCTGATTAAAAAGAAAGGAAATAAATATATCAACAAAAACAACGAAGCTGCATGCGTGTCGCTAAGTATTATGTTTATGGAGCTGTCACATGATCAGGAGAGTGAGAGTCATGTGACTTCTGGTGGAGAAATGGGAGGGACGCATGGAACAGGTGCCATCAATCATACAATTAGTGTTTTGAAATCATATAAAAGGTGAATACAATCATTAGGCTACTATTCAGAACTACTCTACACATCGGTAAGTATGACGTATGCGCTACTCGCAATTTTGTTGAGTTTAAGAAACACTGTTACAAATGTTTTAAAATCTAACATGCCCGGTATTGCATGTATTGCATACATTTTGTATTGCATGACATGCTAATCTGAAATGGTCGCCCCCCCAGATCTCCAAATTTAAAGATGTCTGGTCGTGGCAAGTCAGTTGTGGCAAAGGACAAGATCAAGTCCACCAGCAGATCAAGCAAGGCAGGTCTCACCTTCCCAGTAGGCCGCATTGCTCGCCTGTTAAAAAAGGGGAGGTATGCCAACCGTATCGGGAGTGGTGCTGCTGTATATCTGGCGGCAGTCATGGAGTACCTGTGTGCTGAAGTTGTGGAGTTAGCGGGAAATGCTTGCCGTGATAATAAGAAGGTTCGCATTGTTCCTCGTCACATTCAGCTTGCGGTGAGAAATGATGAAGAGCTCAACTTGCTTCTGGGTAGCGTTATAATCGCAGAAGGTGGTGTTTTACCCAACATCCAAGCACAGCTGTTACCCAAAAAGACTGTTGCACCTCGTGAAGACAAATCTCCTAAAGACATTCATTCTCAAGAGTTTTAATGCCAGTTTTAATGTATTGGTTGTACTTGTTTTTAAGTGAATTCAATAAAAGTTAATTATAATGTTCTTGACTTGCCAGTGTTCACATTTTTGCCTACCAGGCTTGGTGCGACTCAAGGTTAGGGTAAATGAGTCATGTCAGTGAGGGTTACAACAAGGGATGTCTAATGGCCTGTGAGGATGGATGAGGGCAGTTGGACCTTAAACTAGATATTCCTCAGATTACGGTGGGCATAGTGTCTTTGGTTGTGGATAAACAGGCTGTGAAATGAAAACACCACTGATTCATATTTACTGGGTTAATTGGACTAAGTGGTGCTCTCGAGTCTAGTTCTTAGACACATTTTCAATGTTCGTACAAACCAGTCGGATCAGTTAATTACAAAAGTTTTATTTGACAAATTGTATAAAAATAAGCAATAGCTTAATGTGTGGAGGGCTTGATGATGCACTGGTTTTCGATCCAGGTCTTTCCCTGTAGTCACAGCATCAGTCCCTGGCAACCATCACTAACACACAGACATGGGACCTTGTCAGGGTCACTTCCTGCGTCAAGAGAATAGTTCCAGGTTAACTCTGTCCCCGACTTCACCACTCTGTCAATGAGAAAATACAAATGTTTAATAGGATGATCACAATAATTTCATGAAGGCATTAGATAGGCAGATGCACACTTACTTGTTAGTGAAGAAGGCAATCATAGGGAAGTTGGGGTCATGACAGTCAGTGAAGACGTTCTGCACAAAGATGTTCGGCACACAGCTGTGCTGTTGCACAACACATAAAATTGAATGATTATTAAGGATTAATGGGTGGATTTGATTAGCTATACGGTTCATAGTTGTTCAATCAGTGTTCATGAGGTGAGGTGAAAAAGTTAGAAGATAATGTACTGAGGCGTCATCTCAGTTCATCACTTACGTTGATGAACCGCCCAACATTTCCATCTTTCGTGGCGTCTAGATAATACATCTGATCTGCAGGGTTCTGTTTTAGGTCCGGTCTGGCAGTCTTTGAACTCGTCCCTCTCTTAAGATCTTTCACGTCTGGATCTTTGCTGACTGCCTCAGAATTCATTTGTGTCCTTTTCGGCACCGCTTTCTCCTCATCCTCCAGACCTGGAAATGAGATGAAGTGGTTTGAACGAGGCCGTCATGGGATTCTCAGTGCTCTGGGTCGTCTGTGGCTGCTTGGGGAGAAAAGGTTAGAACTTACACTAGCACTAGTTGGCATTACAGCAGCCAAATCAGGTCAAGATAAAAGCATGATGTATAACCCTTTCAAAATCACAAAAGGATGAAAATGACTACTTTAAATAGGAGCCTCTGCTGCAAAAATATGCAGTACAAACAAAGTTTTGTGTTTGTCTAAATGTGCCAGAAAATGCACTACCTGCTGGAGAGTGGCCCAATTCCTGACTTCCCACAACTACTGCCTTGACCTAGGAAAATACAAATACACATGTTGGTTGCAAGTATACTTTTTTACAACTGTGTATAGATTTGCATAATTAGGATTCTGTGTTCTTGTCTTGTAAGATAAGGTTGACATTAAGACAAAGGTACCCCTTTATTCGGCCCTACTACATTGATTCTGTGTGCTGTTTGCCATGTGTGCAGACTGACCATGCCATTGAGCAGAAGGGGGTCTGGTTCAGGCTGTAGGGAATCAGCAGGCCTTTGGATCACAGGGACGTGGAGGGGCGGTGAGGTGGGGGCAGAGGGTCCCAGCTGCTCCGGACAGACCCGTCCTTCCACCGGCGCCAGCCACTCAGTCACAACCTCCACCTCGTCATCTGAGGGAAGCTCCGCCCTCAGACGCTTGGGTGGGAGGGGCTGGTCAGGGTCTAGACAGGTCCTGAGAACTACACCTAAATGGAAAGAGGAGATGGAGATGATGTTGATTATATAGAAAGGTAAAATAAATAATATTTAGATTAGTGGTTGACTAGGATTTAGAATAATTGAACACAGGTACACACACAGAACCATTGTTTGATCCCACCTGCATAAGTGCATACAAAGGTGCCCCTATCCAGATCGTCGCGGCAGCGCACCCCCCAACCCTTGTCGGCGGTTTGGAAGACCTGGAGGCGCACACGGAGACCATGCTGGACCACACGGTTCTGACACAGACTCCGTTCACACCCGCACCATGGACCGCACTCGTAGATCCTGGGGGAAAAAACACAGGATCTGTGACACACACCGTCCTAATAACAAGACTAATCTGAAAGTTATGCTACAGTACAAACAAACAGGTATTCGTGCTGTTGGGACCCAGCACGTCTAGTAACTCACCCAGTGGGGACAGGCTCAGCTAGCCGCTGGTGGAGGTAGTGCTGCCCCCTATAGGCCATTCTGATGCAGGCGCAGCTCTGAGCATCCAGACAGCCATCTGTGCAGTCACAGCAAGCTTTGAACAACGCCCCGCTGCTGAGAAAACAGCCATGAGGCCAACGCTCCTTCCTGTACCGAAACTCCTCTGGCCGCGCCCCTTCTTCTCCAATGCATAGTTCCACCGGTGTAGGCTCCACCCCTCGGCTCAGGTCCCTCTCCGCTGGCACCATCGGCACTGGTCGCCACGACAACGGTCGCGGACAATCCAGTTGCACCTTAGGGTTGAAGCTGAAGTAGTGCATCTGCAGAACACTGTGACTCCCTGTCGCCAGCAGGAACCTGAGCACCTCCCCCGGCGTATGTAGACTCCGTCCACAGGGGGCCTGGTACGTGACGCCTGACTCGGCAAGGTCACAGGACTCAGGCCCAGCACACTGACGCTGGAAGCTCATGTGGAGGGGCACCTTCAGAGGGTTGTGCCACCGGAAGTAGTGGGCAGACCTGGGAAGGTTGGGAATACAGGCCTGGCTACAGTCGTGGGGCTGGTAGTGGAGCTGGAGGGGAAGGACCGGGGACACTACATCTTCTTTGCTGACGTAGCTGGGAGACAGGGGGTCCACGGAGCCATCAAAGTGGATAGACGAGGGGGACGTGGGCTGTATCTGTAGGGGAGGTAGTGGGGTCTGAGGGCTGACAGCTTCAAGGCCTGAGACGGACATCAATTCTAGACAGAAGAGATGAGGAGATTTTGTCAGCTCAACACAACCTCTTTGTTGATATGCCACATTTCACTTGCACTGGTTCCAAAGATTAACAGTGCTGCTACTGACATTAGAAAGGCTGCAGTGAGGATCTAGCTATAGGTAGTTATAAAATAACACCTATTGGTTCACCAAATTTCAAATTCAAAGCATAAACTGTACTTGCAACAACAAAGAAATGACACAGATTAAAATGATAGAATACTCTTCTATTGCACATGGAAATACAGTAGCCCTTACCTCCCCCAATAACAACTTCCACAAAAGAATCATTGGTTTCAGATGGAGCTGACCTCAATCCAGATTCAAGTAACGTGATCATATTCATTCCCTGGACGTACTCTGGAAATCAAGAATCCATTGTTTTATTATTATTGTTTATCACAAGCCACGGTGTACATTGGCTTACATGGAATGTTTTGTTATGAGTATCTGTGTGTGTGGTTCTGTTGTATAGCTAGCTACCTCTGTCAGTTGCTGTACAGGTCTTGATTGCACTTCTCAGTTGAATTACATATTCACACAATTCATCAAAAACGTGGTCCACATCAACGTCCATCCAAAAGGTTTTTGCTTTGGCTGAAATCACAGTGAAAGTGTCATTATCTGTAGCTAGCTAACCTGGGTAGGAAAATGCCGTCGCTGACATCAACTCAAAATCCTTTCGCTACTGTAAGACAAACACCTGTGAAAGATAATTAGTTAGCTAGGCTTGTAATGGGCGAATTATATCTGTTGCCTTTCTTACCAACTTCGGGTTGCTCTGTTCCATCCATTTTCATTTGTGTCAATGGCTAGACTAGCTAGCTGATGATGGTATTGCTAGCCAATAAAATTGTGCAGCCAGCACTAGTCTAGCAATCTAGCTTGCTCTAACTTCCTTGTGGCGTTAGCCGACCAGTACTAGTACAGTATTTTAAGGGAACCAAAAAGTTAATTACTTATGCCTACTCTTTGGATACCGTCAAAATAACTAGTAGTTATATATCTGGTCTATCTAGTTAGCTAGCGGCAGGTCCAAATAAAACGTCGCCCCTTTACATCTTAATTGCTATCCTAGCTAGCTAGCTAGCTAGCTACTGACTGTCTGAGCTCTGGAGTCTGACTAGCTAGCACTTGTTGGCTGGATAGTCACACACAGTCTACTCGCGGCACCATGCTGTCTAGTCTAGCTGTCTTGCTGAAACCCCTCAAAGCCAGACACTTTGTACTGTTAGTTACATTTCTGTCGTCCTCAATACTATTGACAATAGTTCAGCTACGTTCATTGCTGGTTTTTGACTCAATCCATCGAGAAAGTGGAGGACATGGACATTAGATTACTGTAAGAAAATCATCCTGACAAATTTGTTTAATGCGCCTTTGTTGCTTTCATTTGTGATCAACCTCGCCCCCCCCGTAAAAAGAGTATGCACCTGAAAACAACCTGTGTGTGGGATAAGATAATACTAGCTTGCAATAGATTTTGCAACAGCTTGTACAATGTTTTGTAACTTGTGCGTCAAATCTAACGGGATGTAGAGCTATGTTAAGTCATGCATACATCTCTGTACTGGTGGGGCCACGTGTCTATCTGTTATGTAGTTAGCTAGGGTTAGCCGGACTCGTAGTGCGCTAGCTACTTCCTGTATTGTTTTGTAACATCGAAAAAATGACCTTACGCAAGTTATTTCCCGAAATTATTATCAGTAGTCTGGTGTTACTGCAAGCGAGAAGAAGCACTTCTCTTGGGTAAGGATCCTACATTTTACTGTGCGCGGTTTGCTGTCATTTTTATTCTAATACGAAACGATACCGTAACTAGTCTAAATAATGAGTGAGTCGCTACACTAACCATTAATTATTGTGCTCTTCTCAAGCTATGATGCATCTTACTTTCATCAGTCATAATTTTCCAAGTATGGGTTACGAAACATTAAACATTCATGTTTTCAATTTTACTTTTTTTCCCACCCATAGAAACAGCAGTGTGGCAGAGATGACACCGGTGCGACGGTCAATTGGTGAAGCGCTTTGGGGAATGTGCGCAGCGGACTCGATGTCCATGCCCGTACATTGGTACTACTCTGTCTATGACATAAGGAAAGACTTTGAAGGTTGGATAACTGGCTTCAATGCGCCTAAGAACAGGCATCCATCCAGCATTCTCACTCTCTCCAACTCAGGTGCTGTATGATCCATTTCATACAATAATTTATTACATGATTGTGTAAGAAGTTTCTTATAAACCTATTTTGAATACACTGTTTTGTTTTCTTTATTATGGTTCAGAATGCAGTAAAGCTTGGCACAAAAATTAGTTAATTCTCAATCAGTTGTTTCTCCCCATCTTGACTACAGCTGGCAGTGGTCGCTCAGCATGGTCATCGTCAGCTAACCGCCCTAACGTGGTGGGGAATGTTATCCTACACGACAAACTCAAGTTCTGGAAGGCACCAGCAGGATCAGTCCATTACCACCAAGGTAGAAGCTCACTCACACACATGCATACAACTTACATACACTAAGGGATGTCATACTTTTCACATGTGTCCTGTCAAAGGGCTGATTCAGAAACAGACGAAATGATTCATCATTTACTAGTGAACAAATCGGAGCTCTCTGTGTTGCAGGAATGCAGGCGGGTGACAACACCCTGAATGCCATCTGCTCTCTGAGAGTGGCTCAGACACTGGCAGGGGGCAACTTTTCCAACATGTCGAACCCAGAAGCGCGTGCTGCCGTTTTGAAAGATTATGTTCAGTTCATGACCACGCCAGGTACACATGAAGACACTTATGCAGAGTCATTCCATAGATCCTTCTTTTCCGACTGGCAGGACTCTAGACCTACCTCTCCCAGCAAGGTACACCCACACACGAACACACACACACACACCCCATATCTACTGTCATATATTACAGTTTGAAGTATAAAAAAAACTGTCTTAAAAAAAACTTGTACTGCCTTTTACCTGTGTTTATCTCTCTGTCCCAGATCCTGGAGTTTGCAGAAAAGCGCTATAAGCAGAAGATGAATGTGTCCTTTCCTGACGGCCAGCTTGACGCGATTGGCTGCATCCCCATGACGATTCCCTTTGTTCTTCTCTCTGCTTCAGCCAATGAGGAGCAAGCTGTGAGAGATAGCCCCTATTTCCTGAATGTTAATTTCCAAAGTTTTAAAGATATTGTCTATCTAGTCACAGATTCCTCTTTCTCAGATTCATTCAATGCTGTCTCCATCGGTTGCCTTCTCTATTTCCCTTCAGTCACTGTTTCTTTCTCTCATAGCTGGCGGCTGCTGTCGAGTTTGTCAAACTCACACACCCCCACCCTAAGGTGGAACACTACGTGGCTCTATATGCCCGTGCCCTTCATGCCACCCTGAATGGCGGCAACCTCAAACAGCATGCAGAGGCAGCCCTCCGCTCGCCCACGCTGGACGCATGGGACACGTGCCAGCACTACATGCAACGTGCAGCCAGGTACTAGCTTTGCCCTTACAGTGATGGATGTTCTATTGGTTAGGATTATTGGACAAGAGAACTTAAGAGTATTTGTGTTCCGTATTCTTTCTCTCACTGGCCAGGTTTCCAGTGTCTTCAGAAGAGAGGCTGAAGGTTCATCAGAGTGCTGTGGAAGCTCTGGGCTTGGCCTGCTATACTAAAGGTAGCTCATCCCATTGTTTATTTGTGCATGTCAGACTCTGATATCGGATTTAAATAATGGGCTTTGACGAAAGTTTGCTCCTATGCCCATAACAGGTGCTCTTAGCAGTATGTTCTACTTGGCACATGAGTTCCACGATGACCCTCATGGAGGCATCTTGACTAACACCAACTGTGGTGGTGAGTTTAGAATCGTGCATGCGTCTTTGTGTCAGTCATTACAGTAGTACATCTGAAAACACGGGGCAAATCAATAAAACAGTTCTGTGTACTGTTGAGGGTGTATTTCATTTGGTGTTTTCTATTGCCACTGTGTTGATAAGTCTTGATGGTGCTTTCCAGGTGAGAACTGTAACAGAGGGGCAGCATTGGGGGCTCTGCTGGGGGCCCAGGCGGGTCACAACGGGGGGGCAGTGCCCCAGGAGTGGAAGGATGGAATGCGTCACGCCCAGGAGCAGATCCGGGAAATCCTTACGGAGATGGACCAAAATTAAAACAGTGACCCCTAGTGGTCTTGAAAGCAAAGGGAATGATATGAGGGAGAGAGAAACAGTCAAATGTGTTCAAATATATTTATTTATTTAAACCTTACTCCTACTTCCTTTCTGACGGACAGTAAAGTAGACTTGCCTCCTTGTAAAACCGACATTCAAGTTTCTGACTTGCGAGCGTCAGCTGAGCTGTTTACATCATTCAGTGTTTTATTGTCTTCCCTTTTGCACATGAAGAGGCACGGCTTGCTCTCACATTCCACTCTCTTCCTCATTTTCACAACCTCAAGTTCTCTTTGAAGGGACAAGGTCATCAAGGTCACAACAGCACAGCAAAAATCTCCCTTCCACCTTTGATGCAGAATGTTAATGTATGTGTTTCGAAGCTATCCTCTGTCTTGAATGTGATAAAAACATTATAAGCATTATCAGATACTGGATGTAAAAAGATGACCATTTGCTGCTTTTATTTGTAAGATATTTTGATGGTGACCTTTTTTTTAGGATTAGTTACAATCTTATCAAACCTTCTTATTAAACATACTTATCTCAGGAACGCGCACAGTGTGGAATTGTTTAATGTAACACAAATACAGTGTTAGTTTGCTGCGTTGAGCGTAACCACTTTGTGGCCTGTGCTGTGTTAGGATATGATAATGACATTTTTTATTCATACCTCATATGTTATCAAATGTTCTACTTTTATGCTACCACAATATACTGTATGTATAAATATTCATGATTATTTTGGGCAATTACCCCATGTTGTGATCTGTGTCTCTCATGTTTGTGGAATAACCTCTTGCAGTGAAAACAATGCATGCTCTGAAACATAAAAATAAACAGTAAAATTATTGTTATTGACTTGTTTTTCTCAGGAACTAGTAAAAAACTAAGTTTAATTGAACCATATCACATCTATGTAATGGTTTTTTTTGTATTTAGAAAATAAAAATCCTTGACAATACTGATACTGAATAATGATATTAGCAATGATCAAATCATTCATAAGGCTGTGTAACATTGCTCTCTTCTGGTGTAAAAGCGGAGCTGCTACCTTGACTTAACTCCAATTATTGTGCAACATCAAGCCTGACAACCTTGTGTTTCCCCTTATGTGCTCTACCTAGGAGGGGAGAAATGACCTCCCTTAGTGTCCATTTGTATTTGGACAAGAAGAGTTCATGTTTTTGAGACAACTGAACTTCGACCAAAGCCCTGTAAACACAGGAATGGAGTCCCTGACACAGAGCCTGGCGGTGAAGCTTAGCTGCATGTTTCTCATGTCTCTCTGTACAGTTGCTGACTCTGGGCTACCAAGAGGTGAGTTGGACGTCCAGGATCAACATGTGATAAATTACAGTTAACTGGGCCCAAATATATTAAAGCATGCTGATCTTGGAAACTTTTGACTTGATTATAAGGAAAGAAATGAGCTCCTAAGATGTGGTTTGTGTGTGATGCTATGTCCCAGCCGCCGCAGTGTTCCGGAGCAGACAGGAGGCCAGCGGGGTTCTGGCCCACCCGCGCTTGCGGCGCGCTAACTCCATACTGGAGGAGCTGAAACTGGGAGATCTGGAGAGAGAGTGTCTGGAGGAGACTTGCTCATATGAGGAGGCCAGGGAGATCTTCACTCGCCCCGAACAATTAGTGAGTGATGCAACATAAGCTCTGGGCTATGAAACGCCTCACCTCAAGAGGTCTGATATAAATGGAATGAGATGACTTTCGTGTTGCGAGATGTGCATTGGGATAACTGAGAAAGATATGTTAACATCTCCCTCTCTTATGATCATTTGTATGTGCTTGGGTACAGGACAAGTTTTGGAAAATATACTCAGGTATGAAAAATCTTTGACAAACTCTTAACTACCCAAGTTTAATGCAATGTCATTCAGCCCTACTCCACCTGCCGGTGTCTAGTCTGGTTTGTTTCTCTGTGTAGATGTGGACGAGTGTGAGTCTGGGCCGTGTATGAATGGAGCCACCTGTGTGGATCAGGCGAACGCTTACATCTGCTTATGTCCCCTTGGATTTGAAGGACGAAACTGTGATAGAGGTGGGTAGAAGACACCCGAATGTGGCTCCATCCTGTGGGGATGGAGTCACGTCATGAAGTTGTCTGGCAAATCATTGAATCTATGGCAGACATTGTAGAAATCATTTTTGGTTTAGCTAACTGTGGTTGTGTGTGCATCTGTTCCTACTACCCCCAGCGAAACGTACCTCTTATGGCTGCCTATATAAAAATGGAGATTGTCAGCATTTCTGTAGAGAGTTCCCTGATCTGACTCACACCTGTTACTGTGCCCCTGGTTACAAGCTGGGGAAGGACAACAGCAGCTGTCTACCACAAGGTCTGGCTAAAACTCTTACTGCACAACAATTCCCCAACACCCTTGCTGTTATCTGGACACTTTGTTTTAGTACAAGACCATGGTCTACTACTTTCAAGGTGAAAGAGGAACTATGAATGTGCTACACACAGAACAAGGATTTCTACTGACATTTAGACATTTTCTTGACATAGTTTCCTTCCCTTGTGGAAGACCTGTGAATGAGTTCCAGCCAAGGGTAGTGAAAGGTGAAGAGTGCCCTAAAGGTCAATGTCCATGGCAGGTACTGCAACAACATCTCAACATTCTCTCCCACATCAGTCTTGATCTCTTACACACAAACCTGTGCATGTTCAGACTTCTTCTTTTGTTGTTGTCTATTTCTAACTCTCTCCTGTCTTTGTCACTTACACACATGCCACGCTCCACCCGTCTCCCCAGGCTCTGTTGGAGTACAGGAAGGAGTATAAATGTGGAGCGATTGTTCTGGCACCTCAGTGGATCCTAACTGCTGCCCACTGCGTGTGGAGGATGGATGCTACTCACATTCAGATTATTGCAGGTAAAACACATAGAGACTTTAAAGGTGAGGTAAGTTTATCAAGACACCTTCCATTATTTTTGTCCAGACCCAACGGGTAATGTAAACTGGCAACCCATGTATTTACACCATTACCTTATATTCTGAATAGATTCAAAGGCAGTCAAACAACTTCAGTAACTTTCAGCACCTGTTACTAACAGACTATAAGGTAATTTGAATAATATTCTCTGGGGCGCAGTCCACTCACAGTGCGTTCTTCCATGTTTCAAGGTAAACACAACCGCTCTATGAAGGAGAACACAGAACAGGTGAGGCAGGTAGCAAGGTTGATCATCCACCCCCAGTACAACCACACCACTACCGACGTCGACCTGGCCCTCCTCAAGCTGCGGAAGCCATTACGGCCTGGACCTTTTGTGGTGCCCGTGTGCCTGCCTGCGCTGGACGGGTCCTTCCAGCGAACTCTGGCCACTGTGCGCACCTCCGTGGTGAGCGGCTGGGGCCGCCTGGCGCAGTCTGGGCCTTTCTCCACCCTGCTCCAGAGGCTGGAGGTACCACGGGTGCCCCTGCAGGAGTGCCGTGCCCACTCGGGCCTCAATGTGACTCGGAACATGCTCTGTGCGGGGTTTAGGGAGGGGGGCAGGGACGCGTGTCAGGGGGACAGTGGTGGGCCGCTGGTTACTCATTACAAACATACCTGGTTTCTTACCGGGGTGGTAAGCTGGGGGAAAGGCTGTGCCGGTGAAGACTTCTATGGGATCTACACCCGCGTAGCTAACTTCCTGGGATGGATTGACCGTAACATGTCAACCGGCTGAGAGAAGGGTCTTAGTTTGAAACCTTCTGAAAGACTTGTGGTATGATACAGAGTCAGATACATTCAAGCTATGTCATATTATGTTAAATCTCATGTTAGCAGTAAAAATGGTTGCATTGTATAATTATAGGAATGAACAGTTTGTGCCAAAAATAAAAAATGCCCTTCTCATACTCTTTCTTCTAAGTAAGTTCTGCAAAATATACCTATTCTCAATTACTTTCTATAAAGATGTTCGATGAGATTGAGCAAAGACAATTACACACAATGGAAAAAAGTTTACTGCATGTTAATACATGGGTCACTGGATTCCCTCAGCAACAGAAAGCTAGCCCTACATGGCACAACCGAGTTGCAGGGAGATAGAGGGGAGGAGCCTGCATGGGAGAGTGTTCTAGGGGTGGATCAGACATTCAGATGAAGGTTTGTGACTAACTTCAGACCTATGGACTAAAAAGGGGGGGAGAAAGGGGGGCAACAGCAGAGAGTGACCGTGTGGATAGAAGTCTTTAGTAGAACTCACCACAATGTACCTCACTGTGCTCTGTCTTACTGTGAGCATCTGCTGCTGTCATACAGCATCGGGTAAGTCTGCCTATTACTACAGGTACTGCAGTTTGTATGTGTGTATGTACTGTGTGTGAGCGTGTGTGCGTCGGAACGTCCAGCTGACCAACATCTAGGTATGTTCGGGTATTAGCTGTGCTTGTGATGTTCGTGGTGATAATGGTGATCAAATGTTCACATACAGAAGGCCAGAATGTGCTGCAACAAAATTTGTCAAATATGCAAAATGTTTGTCTGATACCTCTGATATGTCACACTTTCTGGCCTGTCTCTGGGTATTAAAGCTGTGGTCCAAACTTTCTCAAGTAAATGTGTGCCCTAGTTATTTTCATATTCTTCTATCTACCTTCTTATGCTTTTGTGGCTTTGGGTATGCGTGTTGTGTGTTTATGGGTGCCCAGTGTTCCTAGAACGGGAACAAGCCAATGGCCTGCTGACCAGGTCCAAACGGGCCAACTCCGGCTGGCTGGAGGAGCTGAAACGGGGGAACCTGGAGCGGGAGTGTCTGGAGGAGAAGTGCTCATACGAGGAAGCACGAGAAGTGTTTGAACACAAACAAACCACGGTCAGTCGCTGAAACAAACATGCAAATGGAGAGTGGTCTTCGCTGAGTGGGAAGTCAGAGAGGAATGTTTCCCTGAACGGTCCCTTTAAACCTTCGTCTGTCTGCCTGTCAACCAAGATCAACATGAAACACTAACTGGCTGAATTGTTTCTACTTGTGTTTTTCTTCAGGATGAGTTCTGGAAAAACTACAATGGTAAGCTTAACAGCGTAAGCAACTTGTTCAGTTTCAACCATCAGACATTTTTGGCAACTAACGTTCTCTCACTGCGTTGCACTTCAAGTTCACAGCTGTGCACTATCATCCTTGCAGTTCCAGACACCTGCCAATCTAACCCATGTCACAACAACGGGACGTGTTCCAGCTCGTCATCCTCCTACACCTGCCTCTGTCTGCCGGGCTTCGTCGGACGCAACTGTGAACTTGGTACGATTTATATTCATACAGTAGCTGAAGTTTGCACAGTTGTATCACCTTGAACAGCACATTTAATCTGTTGTTTCTCTATGTCCTTCAGAGATTAAGGCCGTTCCTGACTCCTGCTTGCATCAGAATGGGGGGTGTGACCACTTCTGCGAAGAGGAAGGGGGAGGGCGCAACTGCTCATGTGCTGAGGGTTACTTCCTGGGACCGGATGGGCAACACTGCATGTCACATGGTGGGTGGTCAAAGATTTTTAATTGGTGTCGGATCAGACTAATCTGAACTCTAGTCACCAGAATAACCATGTATATGTAACAAACCAAATTCTTTCAAAGATTAATCTCATCACATGAAATGTTAGCCTCAAATAAGGGATCTGAATTTCAATCTGTTCCAGTATCTTCTTCATCCCCGTGTTCTGAATCACACTGTGGTATCTGAGCCCCTGATCTAACCCCTGATCTGACCCCTGATCTGTCCCCTGATCTGTCACCCTCTCAGAGGACATAGCTTGTGGGATGGTCCCTCTTCTGCAAAGTAAAGAGAAGGGAGACACAACACTGGACCCTCGGTCTCGTATCGTGGGAGGGACCGAATGTCCTGAGGGCCACTGCCCCTGGCAGGTACAACCCCGCTATTGAGCTAATAACAAACGCATCAGCAATGGAAGCTCCTTAAAGTCTATGTGTTCCGTCAGTATCGTGGGAATAACATTGTCGGTAGTCTCATATGATATCCAGTATGTTTATCCACCTTGTTGGGGTCATATAGTTGGTAACTGACACCCTATGTATTAGTGGCACTGTCAGTAGTTATGATACATGCTTACCAGAGGTACATTGCTTTTGTAGGTGTTGCTGATGACTAAAGGAAAGGGCTTCTGTGGAGGAATATTTTACAAACCTACCTGGATCATCACCGCCTCCCACTGCGTCGTGAATTTGAAGGCCAAGGCCCTGACCGTGGTTGCAGGTAGCTGGCCTGCATGTATACATGTGTAAAAATGCTCCAGTCAGTCGTTTGGTCTAAAACAGCATTCCTACCAACTCACTGCCTGTGTTTTCCGTGGCATGTGTACACGTGTGTTCAGGTGAACACGACCTAAACGTAGTGAAGGGTACCGAGCAGACGGTGCAGGTGGCTGAGATCCTCATGCACACTGGCTACGTCCACCTGACGGCGGACAGCGACATCGCCCTGCTGCGGCTCGCCAAGCCCATCGTCTTAACGCCCTACGCCGTGCCAGTGTGCCTGCCTACTCGCTCCCTGGCGGAGCGCGAGCTCTGGGCCATCAGCATGCACACGGTGAGCGGCTGGGGCAGGGTGGGAGAGAACGGCCCCACCTCCAACGTCCTCCGCAGGCTCGACGTGCCCCGCCTGCGTACCCAGGAGTGCGTGGAGCACAGCGGCGTGAAGTTGACCAAGAACATGTTTTGCGCCGGCTACACCGACAGCAGAGGGGACTCCTGTAAGGGGGACAGTGGCGGCCCGCTGGTCACTCGCTACAGGAAGACTGTGTTCCTGCTGGGGATCGTTAGCTGGGGCAAGGGGTGCGCCCGGCCAGGGAATTTCGGGATTTACACCAGGGTGTCCAACTACCTGGAATGGATCCACAATGTTACAGCAACAGTGCAGCCGCAGAAAATCCCTGCAGCAACATAAAAAAAATACAAAAGTTGTATTTGAAACTACAAGAGGAGTTGTGATTATTTATACTGATGATGGTACTTCTGCTGCACTGTTAAATGTGATCTCTTTCTCATAATTAATACATAATTTACCTTTCCCATTGGGTTGTATGAAACACCCACATTTGAACTCTACTTAACATCAAATAAAACATTCAGGAAGTTCAGCTGGGGTATAAGCACCATTCAGAGTAAATGTTTTACAACAATAGAATATGTGCAGATAGTATTTGAGTGAGATAAGACTCACTTCAAAATACGACGACGTGTAACACTCAAAGCTTATGACCCACTTATGGCTATTGACCCTCTAGGAGGGGGCGTGCATATTTTACACTGAACTGTTCAAACCTGAGCAGACCGACATTCTTGGTCATTGATTGAGCTGTGACAATGCTGATTAAAGCTGTAAGTGCGTTTTGGTTGTTTTCAAGCGTCGTTTCTGCTGCTGGTAAGTATTAAAAAAATGAAAGCAATAGCAAAATGTACCTGATTTTTCATGAAGTCAGAGATGCAATAAAATGTACTATCGATGTCTGTCGACTTTTGCAGTATTCATCGAACGGGAGGATGCGCATGTGTTGTTTCACAGACACAAACGAGCCAACTCAGGCTTCTTCGAGGAACTAAAACAAGGCAACCTCAAGCGCGAATGTATCGAGGAAATATGTAATTACGAAGAGGCCCGTGAGGTTTTTGAGGATGAGGACCAAACAGTAAGCTACCTTGTACATAATGTAGGCTATTAATTCCGATTTTGACGCAACCTTCGTTGAACAAATAATAACATATCATTTTGTTGTTTCAGAAACAATTTTGGTTGACCTATAATCGTAAGTAGAGTTTTATTTAAAATTGATGATATTGAAATTGGTGCAGTATTTGAACACAAAGTTTGATAGAGAGTGTACATGATTTTTTTTAAAGTAGTGCAGTCCATCTACTATATGCTCCTCTTTTTATTTACAAGATGATCTCATATCTAAGGAACATTTGCCACAGTGCCCTGACGAAGTGTCGACAACTTTATCACTGATTCTTTCTAGGCCGCGACCCCTGCTTGATCAACCCATGCGTCAATAATGGAGTGTGTATTTACATGGCTGACTCCTACACTTGCCAATGTCCTGAGGGATTTGAGGGGAAATACTGTCAAACAGGTAAAAAGAACCCATCTCATGTCAGAGGAATTTAGTGACAAGTTACAGCAAGTCTTCACATGTCCAAAAACATATTTTTCCTTGTTCATTTCCACAGTGTTTGAGGACACTCTGAAGTGCCTTTATCAGAATGGGGGGTGTGAACACTTCTGTGATGGTTCAGGACCAAAGCGTAAATGTGGGTGTGCCCCTGGTTATGCCCTGGGTGAAGACGGAAGAGAATGTGTTGCTCAAGGTATGCCCCTGGAAGTGTGAACATTTCCACACTTCCACATTCTTTACATATAATTTCCTGACTTGATGAACGGTGGCCGTAGTCATAGTGTCATATCCATCTTTCTGAATGATCTCTCTGTTTGTCTTTTCGATCATAGTCCAATTCCCATGTGGAAGAATTCCTGTGAATCAAACTAAAGAAACACAAACTAGGATAGTTGGAGCATCTCATTGTCCAAAAGGACAATGCCCTTGGCAGGTAAACAACACGATAAACATAATATCCAACATAATTAGACTCCACCTATTCTCTTTCACTTCAAGTTGATGTTGTCTGTAGAAGTCTCTCACTGGAGTGATTTCCTGCAGATCCTTCTGGAGCTTGAAGGGCTCAGCCATTGTGGGGGGGTTCTAGTCCACCCAGACTGGGCCATCACTGCTGCCCACTGTGTCCACATGAAAGACCCCAAAGATATGGTGGTGGTGACAGGTACTGTTCTCTCGGTTTCTCTCTCTGTCTGTGGGTGTGTGTTGTTGTGGATGCAAGGTTTTAGTCCTCCAATCCTCATTTTAAAAAACATCACATTAATAACAGGCATCTATAACTATGGCATTGTCCCTGCTGTGGCACGCCCATGAGAAGAACCCCGGAGTGCTCGATGTAAGTGCTGTCTCTGTTGCCAGGGGAACACAACTTGGAGGTGGAGGAGGGCACCGAACAGAGGATGCACATCACCACGGTGATCCCCCACCAGCTTTATGACCCGGCGACAGGTGACAGTGACATCGCCCTGCTGCGACTGAACCGGTCTGTGTCCCTTGACGCCCACTCTGTGCCTGTCTGCCTGCCACAGCAGTCCTTTGCCAAGAGCGAACTGGCGGCCGTTCGCTTCCACACTGTCAGCGGTTGGGGTAAGCGCACAATTGGGGGTAACCCACCAACCTCCCAACCTGGCAACCCACAGGCCCCTTCTTCACCCGTCCTTCGTCAGCTAGCTGTGCCTATTTTGCCCAACACTGAGTGCAACATAAAGAGTGGGTTCAACTTCACAAGCAACATGTTGTGTGCTGGGTACATGCAAGGTAACCTAGAAGCCTGCAGGGGGGATGATGGGAGTCCCCTGGTCACCCAGTATGGGAGCACCCACTTCCTGATGGGCGTGGTTGGATGGGGGAGGGGCTGCCCCCAGCCAGGGTACTACGGGGTCTACACCAATGTAGCCAACTTCCTGGAGTGGATTGAGGCAACAATGAAATCCTCTCCTACTGTGAGTGTGACCAATGAAAAGCAGGAGGAGATGATGGTCATCGAAGGCCAGGAACTTCAAAGAACAACAGAAGCACAAATGTTGTTGTCCCCTGATATGCCTGAACAGAAAATAGTGTAACTTTTGTCCTCTAGTATGTTGATTTGTATTACCCTAACTCTATTGCGATTCCATTGGTTTAAAATACATGCATAATCTTTTTTTTCTTAAATACTGTCAAGTTGCTATTGTGTCCTAGATATACTTCTGTTCAATGTAAAGGTTCTTCAGAAATTCATCAATAAATCAGTCACTGACAAGCACAGTGCATCATTTCTCATCAGATTGGATGTTTACTTTGTTTTTTTCTTCTGTAAATACTCATGTATATATGTACACCTACATACTCATACGTTTCCTGAAGCTCTTTCAAACTGAACAGGAAAACTTTGAATTTTCTTTCATGAAAACACAGCTGTGTTGTTGACAACTGTGCTGATAAGCCACAGATCCCACCAGGCAAATATTGGCTCAATGATTCAGTCTTCCGAACACTCACATGGCCCCTGTGACTTTCTGCACCTTGCGAAATATCCTCTTATTGGCTAAAAAGAGAAGTTTCCAATTGGCTCATCATACTGACGGGGACATGACTGTTTAGTAGAGAGGACAAGGCTCTATCTTTTTGTTTGGCCGTTTAAAAACAGAAGATTTTGAAGATATCTTGAGTCATATCGTGAGTCATAACTACAAAGTCGCTCTCTCTTTCTCTCCTCCACCTTGCTTGCTTTTTCTCGAAGCGCTTCTCCCTGAGCAACTTTGTCCCTTCCTTCACTAAACCATTCTCCTCCCCGTCTCACCCTCCTTCCACCCACTATCTGTTCAAGGCCTCTCTCCCTCCTCCACATTCTCACTACTGCTACTCCCTCCATTTTCTTATCCTTCTTGATCCTCCCGATCCCTCATATCCTCCTCGCACAGACAGGAGCTTTCTTTCCCGGTCTCGTTTGTTTTCTACATTTCTCCCTTCCCTCCCTCCCTCTCGGGGGCCATTGCTCCTCTTTCTCTCTGCAGCACTGTACTGTGTAGGTCCAGAGAGGCGCCTCATCAAGAGAATCGGCCATGTTGCGGCTGTCCCAGGCTTGTTTCTTTCTGCTCCTTCTACATCGAGTGACCTCCGAGGGTACGTTCAATCACTCTACCGTGTCAAACTGTTGATGAAACATTCGTTCAGGGTTCTAGTTCTAGTATAACATATCTTTTAGACACTGGGAATCATATCTGTCTTCTTCCTGCCTCAGTTCTTGTGGTTAATATCACTAATGAAGATGGGACTAAGGTGTACATTTGTTTACCGAATGGTGTTAAACTATATTGAGGTGAATACATAACTGGGGACTCAGTGGGATGTTAGTTTGTTGTTCTTCATGATGATGATCTTTGTTGATGGTGATGGTTGTTTGGATAATTCTAGTAGTGAAGTAGCTTTATGATAAGGATAATGATGATGGTGACCCCCCCCCCTCCTTCCAGTCTTTCTATCCAGTGATGATGCCAGCCAGGTGCTGAAACGTCACAAAAGGGCCAACAGTGGCTGGGAGGAAGTACGTAAGGGGAACATGGAGCGGGAGTGTATGGAGGAGCGATGTGACTACGAGGAAGCCAGGGAGATATTTGAAGATGATACAAAAACTGTATGTGGAGAGACCAACCCATTTACACATACACACACACACACACACACACACAAACAATCTTCATTCTAATTTTTTCTAACAATCATCCCCGACACATATAGATCTATATATATATGTATATATATATGTCTGATATGCACTTCTCTTTCTCACTCTTGGTCTATAGATCTTTTTTCTCTCTCTCTTTGTGTTTGACAGGTTGACATTTTTCATTGTCAATTTAATTTCACTGTAACTATATATCACTGATGATGCCAACACAGTATTCCCTTTGTGAATGTTTGCTCATCTTTTTCCTCTCCTAGAATGAGTTCTGGAACAAATATTTCGGTAAGTTACAATGTCACAGGTGTCACTGTTCTGTGCTCCTGGGTGTCACTTCTGCTCTTACATGCCACCTCACTGAGCTCTATTGACCTGGCTTATGCAAACCCAGGCTGAAAAAATGCGGATTGATGTACTCAAACTGAGGAGTGGGTTAGATCCATTTAGATATGTTTCTCAACTCCTGTACCTTCGTCCACCAAGACCTTAGCCGGTCATGCTGAACTGAACTGTAGATCTAGCTCTTGGAAATATAACTGAAGAGTGAGCTAAACAACTCACTTGATGTCACCTTAAACATGTCTTGGTAGTCAGTGGGGCTTTGGTCATTCACAGATTCAGAGGACGCCTGTTTATCCAACCCTTGTACCAATGGCGGCGTGTGTAAGGACGGGATCAACAAGTACACATGTTACTGCAAGTCAGAATTTAAGGGCTACAACTGTGATATTGGTACGTATCCGACTATCCATCCATTTCATCCATTCTTCAATGACCTAGTGAACAAGAACACACATTTTTTGAATATTCCTCTGAATTTATATTCATCTAGCTACAGCAGGCAAGATGAGCACACAGAGAAAGTGTTTGAAACGTTTTCTATTATGGGATGGTGTCTTCACTCTTTCTTGTAGTGATCCCTGAGCTGTGTGAGAATCAGAATGGGGGCTGCGAACACTTCTGCCAGGTGGAGAGAGGAAATGTGCAGTGCACCTGCGCAGATGGTTACTTCCTAGACTCAGACGACAAGTCCTGTATCTCCAACGGTGAGAAAGTAGAGACATGGATGGAGAGAGAGAGAGTGGAGTGGAGTGGGAGAGAGGAAGATAAAAAAGGATTTAAGACACTGCCAGTTGTACACTGGCATTTTTGTATGGTGACTGTACTGAAACCTAACACTGTTGTTGTCATTTTGTCCTTAAGACCCTTTCAAATGTGGTGTGATAAAAGCCTCCAAAACTCGGAGCATCTTCATCTACCAGCCACAAGGCAACACCACAACCAACACCACCACCATAGCCAACACCAACTTCACCATCACCAACACCACCTCACACACAAACCAAGTTGAAGACACAGATCACCAGATCAATGTCAACCAGAAATTACTGGATGAACTTTACGCAGACGTCTTGGAACCAGTACAGGAGGCGCTTGTCATTCCTGAGGTCGGTGTCGAAACACGGATTGTTAACGGAGAGGAATGTCCACCGGGACAGTGTCCCTGGCAGGTAGAGGGGTCTCGTGTTTGCAATATAAGTTGATGGTTTCCAATGAGGCCACCAATACTGACAAATGTATACTAATATAGACCAATATGTAGTTTGTACTCATGGAAGTTGTGTTCTAGTTTTGTCATTTTCAAGATCCTTTGTGAGAAGTAGTCGTTCAAGTTGATGTCTGTGTTGCTCTGACTAGGCGTTGCTGATAAACCATGACGACTTTGGATTCTGCGGAGGAACCATCCTGAATGAGTACTTCATCTTGACTGCAGCTCACTGCATGAACCAGACACGTAGCTTTTACGTTATGCTGGGTAAGTTATCTTAACCAAGGCCTTTTTCTTAGTCATGTTGAACTGAATGGTCTTGAGTCTGGTTCAATCTTAGTTTAAAGCTAATCCAACTGACTTGGCCCGCAGGTGAGTTTGACACAAAGGTGCATGAGGGCCGTGAAGCCAAACACTTTGTGGATCAGGTGCTTGTCCACAGGAACTACATGTCCCAAACCTTCCACAATGACATCTCCCTCATCAAACTACAGAAGCCAATCACTTTCACAGACTACATCCTGCCCGCCTGCCTGCCAGAGTTTGACTTTGCAGAAAACGTCCTGATGCGCCAACCCGAAGGCCTCGTCAGTGGTTTTGGTCGCGTGGGGGAGAACAAGCAGCCGTCCACTGTCCTGCTCCGGCTCTCTGTCCCGTACGTGTCACGTGCCACCTGCATGGAGTCCAGCAAACAAAGAATCTCCAAGCGCATGTTCTGCGCCGGCTACGACAGTTTGGCCAAGGACGCGTGCCAGGGTGACAGCGGCGGACCTCACGTCACTCGCTACAAGGACACTTGGTTCATAACGGGCGTGGTTAGCTGGGGCGAAGGCTGTGCCCGCGACGGCAAATACGGCGTTTACACACAGGTGTCCAAGTACATCGACTGGATCCGGGGCGTGATGGCCAGGTTCCTCCCCAAAGACGAGAAGGAAGAAAAGAGGATTAAGAGAAGAGCAGATCCTGTCACTCTTTGGGTTTAAGTTTGACATCACACGTATAGAAGCGAAAAGAGAATGGCTTTTGGAGATGCATTCAAAACACACTGTGTTTCTGTGTTGGGGTACTAGTTGGTGTGTTGTAAAACCTAATATTATATACTGTGTCAGCTTACTTTCTTTGCAGTTCCATTTACTAATGTACCAAAATGGCTGTGCAATACTTTCCACAAGCTTCATATTCAAATGATGTCACATTTAGTCAGAATAAGTGATTATTACACACTCTTATCTTGCAGTATTCAAAATAAATGAATGAACTACAAAATATAACTTTGTTTGTGGTTGCTGTTGACAGTTATCAGTCATCTTGTATTTTAAAGATCAAATAAAAGGTACTGAATGAATGCCCCTAACAAGAGTGCTAAAGCTTCACAAACACAATGTCCGTAAGTGGACTCTACTCTGTACACATGCAAACACAGACATACAGAGTTGCACAAACAGACCACCAACATCCCTGCTGAAAGAAGACGTGTAAGCAAGCAAACCTTTGAACTTGGGAAGTTTTCTGGTATTTTACTAAACATTACTGATTCACCAGTATGTCCAAATATGACTGTAACACATTGACAACCAGTTTAGTCACCATAATGTGGTTCCTACTGTATGGTGTTGAAGTGTAGAGAATGAAGCAATACACTGTTGATAAGAGAGAGACTGACAGATAGACAACAAATTAAGACAGACACACTGAACAATTTGAAAGGAAAACAGACAAAGACAATAAATATTCATATTTAACAGTAGAGAGAGAGAGAGAGGTAGAGAGAGACACAGAGAGAGAGAGAGAGAGAGAGAGAGAGGTAGAGACAGAGAGAGAGAGAGAGAGAGAGAGAGAAAGGGAGAGAGAGAGAGAGAGAAAAAGGGGGAGAGAGAGTGAAGGAAAGAGAGGGAGGCTACAGGAGGACCTTAGCACTATTGGAGGTTTCCTGGAGCAGTAATGCGGAGCGTCATGGGATTGTGGCAATGGTACTTTTTCTGCTTCTCTCTTCTGGGCAGCTTCCTACTGGTCCAAAGCAAAAATGGAGGTAAGTTGTTGAAGGCTACGTGCTAGGTAGCCCACCTAAAGTCATAGTCACAGTGAAGAGCAACTGTTTTGTAACTGTTTTTGTTTCAGACATAAAAAAATGACAGTGGAATCACTCAGTGACTGTTTACATAGAGTCCTTAGCATGGAACAATTTGCTCACAAGACTGATCTTTCCCCACTAAGATGATTCAAGAAATAATATTAAGGACTTTAATTTGTCTCAAACTGGGGAGATTAGGATATAGAGAAAGAGGGTGTTTGATCTCATTCCCCTTCTTGCTTTATCCCCTTGTGCTTATGTCTCTCAGTGTTCAGAACGCCATCTCACGCCAACACAATCTTCCTGCGGCCCAAGCGTGCCAACACCTTTTTCGTAGAGGAGATGCTGCAGGGAAACCTTGAGAGGGAGTGTCACGAGGAACGCTGTGATTATGAGGAGGCCCGCGAGTACTTTGAGGACACACCCAAAACTGTAAAATCCAATAAAACAATTGTGATCAATGATATGTGAGAGAATGTAACTACTCTTGTAAGTACTGTTTCAGTAGGTGTTCAAGTCATACTGTGGTTTTCTAGTTGCACCTGTCTCTTGTCTCTCTCTCTCTCCCCTACACCAGGAGGCTTTCTGGAATGATTACGTCGGTGAGTCATCAAAACACAAACAGCTGAGTTGTGGTCCATCTATCTACTCTACTAGACCACCCTTTCTCTCTTTTCCTGTTTCCTACTACCTGCCATCCTCCTGCCCCCTTCAGACGGGGACCAGTGCAAACCCAACCCCTGTCTGAATGCCGGCCGCTGCACCGATCAAATTGGAGGTCACACCTGTAACTGTACTGGCCTGTACCTTGGAGTCAACTGTGAGACAGGTAATACATGCTTTGTGCCTTCATGCTGAACAACTGTTCAGGGGAAGTGGGGACTGGGGAGGATGGTGATGAATGGAGAGTTGATCATTTTTTAAGTGTACCCTGGCATGGTATATGATGGTATCACAACATCATTTATTAGTTTGGTGCCTTTTATGCACACCAGCTAAAGTGTTATCTGTTTATGCGTGTGTGTACAGTGTTTGATCCTTTAACTGTTTCTTTGTGCGCATGTGTGACACATGCTGCAGATGTGTCTCAGTGTCCCACCCAAGGAGCCTCTGCCTGTCAACACTTCTGCACAGTGAAAGAGGACGTGTACCACTGCTCCTGTGTGAGCGGTTACAGGCTTCACAGCGATGGAAGAAGCTGCATACCTGAGGGTAAAACACGCAACTTGAATTCACCCGTCTCTCTAGTCTTTGTCTCTCTGTCGCATAACTGGATCGATTGAAACATACCACACACATATACATAGTCCGGTGCTTAAAATACATTCACACAGTGCACCCAATCGCAGACTCACAGCTGTTTCCTTAGACACACACCCCTGTGGAACGGTCTCCTTGAAAAAGGCTGAGAGGAACATGCAACCGGAAGCAAGCAATCACACCTGTCCAGATGGCCACTGTCCATGGCAAGTAAGTCATTGGGGCTATCTTTTAGGTGGAATGGTAATGAAGCAGATAGTCTACCATGTCAGTGAGGTAGTCAAGTGGTATGCATACAAATAAAGATAAAAAGTTGACTTAGTTCAACCTTGTAATCCTTTCATTCCAAATCGTTTGTGATTTGTTGATCGACAGGTCTCCCTGCGGACCCGGACAGGTGAAGAGCAGTGTGGTGGGGTGATCCTTGAACCTCACTCAGTCCTCACCTCAGCACAGTGCCTCAAAATGGGCAAGAGACTCTACGTTGTGGCAGGTGAGCACCTGCCCTTACTGGAACTCAAAGAGTTTGAACACATTACAGCTCACTCAAATGGATCTTATTGATGGATCTTATTGATCCTCCTCCTAGGTGACAATGCCACTGGTATAAGGATCAGCATCCAGAAGATCTATATTCATAGCCGCTACAAGAACGGTCTTCCTGGGGATGACCTTGCCCTTCTGAGACTTAGCTTGCCCATTCCCTTTGGCCCCACTCACTCCAAAGTGTGCCTGCCCACCAAGGACTTCAGTGAAAATATCCTAATGAGTGATGGGAAAGTGGGGGTAACTGGGGGGCCAGATAAGGACCCTCTCGCTCCCCCCCCACCTCACCTACCTCAGCCACGAGGACTGCAGCTCCAAGCTGAACCTCTCCCACTCACTGAGCAACAAGATGTTCTGCATGAAAAGTCCGGAGAAGCAAAATGGCCACCATGGTTTCAGGAGCCTTGCGAGCCACGATGGCCAAGACAGATTCAATAGAACGGGACAGGAAGTGACAGATGCTACACCTAAAGCCTGTAAGCTCCTGCCTGGAGCCCCAGTTGCAGCTGTAGAGGGGGCCACCGTTTTCCTGACTGGCATGCTTCTCTCTCCCATGTCACATGACTGTGAACAAGGTGTAGTGTTCACCAAGTTGTCTCGTTACCTGCCATGGATTGAACAACATCTAGAGCTTTCCGAAGCAGAGATGACGACACAAGTCAGTGTTTATCCCGAACCTTGAAGGAGAAGTAACCCTCATTGTTGGGCAGAGCTACCAACACTGACTACTTTCAATAGACTCGACATAATACCACAAATAGGAACATTTAACCTTTTTGTGCAGCACGGTGATACATTAAAACAACAAAACTCAAATGATGTATTTAATATAAGCTACACTTCAGTTGAACTGACAACCTCTGAGCTTATGGCAGTGTGAAATGACCAAAATAAAATTGTACTGTGAAGCTTTACTGTCACGTCCATTTGTCCACTTTGCCTCTCACGACACACGCGCCGAATACAAACAACATAACACTTTATTCAACATTCACAGTAGAAAAAATACCATTACACATTATTGAGTAGCAGAACACTGGAGCACTAGGAGCTGGAGGATATCGAAGGGAAGGGGTTCTGCTTGCTGACCACCAGTTTCTGGTGCTGGTGTGAGATGTAACCTTTGATGTGACCCTGGCAGAGACAAGGATGGTGGAAGGAGGAGGCGTTTAGACACAGCGGGGTGAATGTATTCAGAGTGCAGGTGAATGTGATTAGGAGACTGTGTAGGAGTGTGTGTGTGTGTGTGTCTTACCAGGCAGATGAGGTTGGCCAGCATACACTGCACCTCGTCTATGTCCACCTCTTCCACCTGCATCATCTTCAGGGCCACCAGGAATGCATCCAGGGGCAGCTGGTGAGTCTTCAGGAGTTGGTACCTAACCCAAGACACACACAGCGCTCACAACTGGGCTACTTTCAAGTAGTTCTGCTGAATAGGACCATCCTGATGGCGCTAGGCTGTCTAACTGAATAACTGCAGACAAGACGTTGTCTATTAACGGGCAGTGTCTCCTGTCTACTCAAGACTCACACTTTCTTGAAGAGGTTCCGATAAGTGATGATCTTCAGCTTCTCCAGGATGAGAAAGATGCCGCAGCGGATGAAGAATGTCTCGTGCCTGGCCAGGGCCTCGTTCAGCAGCAGCAGATTCCCCTCGCTGGAAACGGGGGACAACTTTATGGATTTGACATGTACTACCACAATATGTCTGACAATACAAAACGACTGAAAAGACTTGAGTGAGACTTGAGGGGACAGAGAGGGAGGGGGAATGGAGGTGGTGAAAAAGAGAAGGGAGGGGGAGAGGTGAAATATATTGAGGGACTGCTAAGAGCAGTAAAGGAGCTGCAGGCAGGTGAAGAGTGTCTTGGAAGACGCTTACCTCACGGCCTTGGTGACATCAGAGAACTGCATGAGGTCATACTTCCTGAGCAGCTGGTGGGTTGGCATGTGACCCTGCAACAACATAAACAGCATCTCATCCACAAGTCACCTGGTAGCACGCAGACCTTCTACCCGTGTCTAAACTGACCCTAACATTTTCCTACAGCCTTTATGCGACAGCCAACGGCCAATCTGGTGGTGGCTCACCAGCAGCATCTTGACGGGCAGCAGGTAGATGAGGATCATGCGCTTGTTCTTCTGGCTGGAGCGGTGGCAGTGCTGGAAGGAGAAGGACAGGTACTCCTCCGCTGGATGGGGGAAGAGAGGAAGAGAGACAAGAGAGGACGAGAGGGAGACAAGAGACAACATGAGGAAGGCACATAGATGACCAGTCCACTATGTATCGGGATCATCAAGTGGTCTCAGAAGAGCGGAACTCGGAGCCCTGCCTGGATTGTAGTCGCTGTCGAACATGGCCTTGCGACCCACGTAGTATTTGTAGGTGACCCTCTGGGCCATGGTGTACTCATCCTTGAGGTTGGAGCTGTCTATAGCTCGGATTAGAGGCTTGCATAGGTGCAGCTTGTTGATCTGGAAATCCACAAGGACAACGTGTCACAAACGCATGAAAAAGAAAGCAGGTACCAATGACTACGGACAGCTCCTAGAACAGGTCATTGTTGTATTGCACTGATGTCATCTCTTCTACAAATGACTCGATTTTTACAATCATGCATTTATAGATTGAGATTTACAGGTACAGACAGATTTTCAGTGTTTGTATCTGAACATGAACACAAGTTAGTTAGGTCACAGAAAGAGTCACACGTGGAACAAGGCTTAAACTGGAGGAATCAACGTCCTACCTTGAAGTAGATCTTGAACAGCTGATTGATGAGAAACAACATCCCCCACTTCTTGGAGTCATCTATGCTGGCCCGACTACACACCACACAACAAGACACGATCACAACTCAACATGTGGACCGTGTGTGTGTGTGTATGGGCATCGATATGTTGCTGTGTGAGCAGCCTTTTAGGTGTGTGTTTATCCTAAAATGCCATGCTGTGTGTGTTGTAGCCAGCGCTTGCTTACTTGTCGCTGGCACACACTCTGAAGCAGCTCATGAGCAGCTCAGCAGCTTTCTCCAGCATGTCTCCCACCTTGCCTTTCCCCTTCTTCAGCAGCTGCTGCTCGGCCTGAACATACACACACACACACACACTATTTCAAACTCTCCGTTAACCGGACCACAACAACACAACGGCCTAGGCCATCAGATAGATATGGGTGTAGAACCTTAAGACTTCTGACGGGTATTTGACTAATGCATTGTAGTCACTTACATTGTTGGCAAATATCCGCAGATCCAGGGCAACTACAAACATTACAGGAAGGGCCCTGGAAGCAACACAAACATTATTCCATGGGATGTACTGTGCTAGCTTTTTGGGATCTTTAGTGGAAATGTATATTTAAACATGTTAGCATGCTAGTCTAGGTTTTTTGGGGGAGCAGTCTCACCAGTTCTCTTCTTTGTGAGACTGGAATGCTTTCAAGAACGACGTAGGAAGTTAAGGGTTTAGACAGAGCAGGGAAGGTTTGTGACTGAAGATAGTGAGTGTCTGTGTGCGTTGTTAAGTCTCAATTAAAAGGATATTGCACCACCAGAGTCTGAAGCTTGTAGGCCTCAACAAAGTCATGGTTAGCGACTGCAAAAGTGCACCTGAAAACACAGACACACAAACAAACAAAATACCTCATAAGAGCCTACACAAGAGCAAGTTGCCCTATAAATCAATGGATTTCCAGAGCATTCAGAGAAGGCATGGTGTCTGCGTACCTCAGGTGAGCTGCCACCATCTCGTCGTAGGGAGGCTCCAGCACCTGCTGACACTTCTCCTCTGGACTGGACAGCTGCAGCAGAAACACAGGCGTCATATCAAGGACAAGAGAGAATGTCTGGGAGCTGCGTGCCGTGTGTGGAATGAGCACACACATTGCATTCTAAAGGCCTAACTTCAGTTACAAGCAACGAAGAAAGGGAAAGGGTCCAACTCGGAGGTTCGAGCTGTCACCTGTTACTTACCTGAAGACGAGGGTTTGCAACATGAGGGTGTTTGAATGACAACAGCTCCGCACAGAAGGATCCCTCACGACTATCAATGGCCTCGTAAATCTGGAAAAGAGGAGCAAGGTGGTGGTATTTATGTTAAACTATGAATATATTACTATCGTGATTGAATAATGTGAAGACTAACATGCAATCAGCAGAACTACACGTGTATTAGAATGGCTAAGGCGGTTTTCCCATCCCATTAAATAATAAAGTGCGGCTGGATACCTGTTGAAGATACTGGTTGATTGTTATGTGTGCCATGGTGCGCCGGTGGTTACCTGAGATGATAAAAGATAGACAGAAAGAAGAGGCTAAATAGAACTCCAAGCATTTAGAACATCTACTGTTTCCTGATTTAAACGATTTGCTTCATAAGTTAGCTGGCTAGCAAGCCGACTCAAATATTTGACACATGACAACTATATAACTTGATAGGAATAACCTACAAACATAGGACAAGCTGTACTATTTAAAATGCATTTAAAATGATCCTACAAAAGTTTCACATCGTTGGTTACAAGCAGCTAAATAACTTGTAGTACCTTTTTTTAGCTAGCTTGCTGAATTCAGCATGAATAGATTCTTTCAAGAATGGCTAAACCCAACAAGTACGACACGTACACCGTTCTCTAGTCTCGAGCACCAAGCAACACGCTGGAACGGAGCTATAACAGAGAAATTTTAGATTTCCAGTTTTGCTCTCCGAGCATTTGTTTGGGAAATCTAGACTGGAATTCAACGTGTGTGCTGTTATGTTATGTTTCTGGCACTCCAGTTCAATTCAGTATTTCCGGTCACATAACGAAAGTGTTTCCGGGTATAAAGAGTAATACTTCCGGTAGCAGATAGATTTTTCTTTCAAGATAAAGAAATGTCCCAAATATTATGGGCTTTCTGTTTGCTTTCACTATCTAACAATGGGAAATATGTAAAAAATATTATTGAAAAAAACATACAAAGCTCAACATTGAGCTTGCTTATTCAGACCACTTCACATTACATATTCAGTAAGATTTCCACTTCCCATTTAATAGCTGCAGATATACACATCATATATCTTGTAGGTAAGACTATAGCTTTACCTGGCAGTGTCAGGTACACTAATGTGGATAATGTTAATCTTTAAACCGTTGTACACATACTTCAGGTTTAAGAGCTTATTTCATATAAGTATGTGGTCGTTCACAGAAAGAGTATTAGTTGTGCTTAGATAACGCATGGGTTTGTCATCAGACCAATGATAATACGATTACATTTAACTCAAGATCTAGAAAAAATCCACTTCATCCATGTGAATACAACACTTACAAGCCTGTTGCCGTGAATTGACGGCCTCTCTTAACCAACTTGACAACTATACAATGCGATACTTTTCATAATAGTAATGACCAAGAGAATTAAAACATTAATGTTACAGAATCATGGAAATTTGGTTGAGTGCCTCGGATGTTTTGGAGGACTGGGACTCAGAAGAAAACTCAGTTGTTTCTCAGGTGATTCAGGTAGTTGCTCTGATCGGGGAAGCCCTTTCACCACTGGTAACTGTAGACCATCTGGACCCAGAAGCATCAACATCAGAACAGTATGGAGAAGACCATCCAGGGAGATGTATCTCTGAGTACTTTGAGGACATCAGATGTGATGAAGTAACAGTTTCTCCCTCTGATGGTGATGAGGATGATAGACCTGGGCACACATCCCAGGAAGCAGTCGATCACAACCCTGGAGCACGTGCAGAAATTGTGGAAGAGAAAAAGCAAGAGGAGGAAGCAGATGATGAGGAAGAGGAGATGGATGACAGCAAAGAGGAATCCCATGAACCTGAAGTCTATGGTTCTCAAGTTGCTGAGCTTCACCTTTCTTCTCGGACACCCTCTTCATCATCATTATCTTCACCACCATTGGCCATTGACAAGGTGACCCAGAAGGAAAGCAACGACCCTGCAACCAAACCAGAGAGTTCTGCCACCTGTTCTTCCACACAAGATGAGAGAGCAAAAGCAGGAACTGGAGCCAAATATCAGTGTAGGGAGTTGTTTGTCACATCACTGGGCAATGACAAGAGCAACAATGACCAGAGTGAGCCCATTTTGTCCGGAGAGGACAGCGCGGCTTATCACAAAGAGCCTGGAAAAGAGCCCCGTCCCCAGACACACGCGAGGACGTCTGACCCCGAGACACAGAGAGAACAGTCCTCTCTTCCAACAGAGACTCACACTGTCGAAGCTGAGCTACTATCACCATCCGGATCAGAGGCAGGCTCCCTGGAGATACCACCGGAGCTAGAAACACCAGCTGAACCATCTGGGTTAGAGGTGTCTGAATATACCCTAACACCACCCTTGGGGATTGAGTCAGTGGAGACGCTCCTGCAGCTAGGACAACCAGCTGATCCTGAGACACCACCTGGTATAGAGATCCCACCTGTGCAAGACGCACAACCTACACCTGCAGCTGAATCTGAGTGTGAACCGGAGACCCAGACCGAGCCAGAGACAGACGGTGAACGACAACAAGGTAGGTGGCTCCTGTGCACTGCATCACTGCATTGATTTGCTAGATCTTAAAGTGAATTTCAGATGTTGATGAATAAAAGCAACCAACAAAACAGAGAGCAATGTGTGCACACTGTCATGTTGTCTTATCGTGGATGGGGAACAAAACTATTTTGTTTCAGATGTTAACTATGAGACTCACAGTTGGAAAAGGCCTACTGTGGAATGTTAGTTATGATGTTATGCACCAGAGGACCTTATATAACTAGGAAGAATTATCTTGTAGAATCATTTCTAAACCCAAATTGGGGGATTTGGCTAGGGTGTTGAATCATTAAAATCGAATTAACATTCCACAAAGCTGCTTCTCCTTATGCCATGCCAGCTATTGTCCTAAGTCGACAGCCATTAAAGTGTTTCTCTGAGACAAAAGAAGAGATTGTAATTCATCAAGGCCTCTCATTGGTTACTGCAGAAAGAATATTTACTTACTTACTAAAATGATTGTATGAAAATAATGTCCTGTCTCTCCATATTAATTAAACATCAACAGTTTCCACATCACTGAAGGAGGAAGTGACATCAATGGAGGATACTAAGCAAGTGACCGAAAAGCTCACTGATCAATCTGGAATGGGAGCAGGGCTAAAGAGTACAGATGAAGGACCAACTCAGGGCACAACCAGAAAACAGCCTGAGGACCTGATCGAGGCAGAGGAAGAGGGAGCCTCTGGTGGGATCCAGGATAACAGGCCCCATAGTTCACAAAGCTCAGAGTCTTCTGGCGAGATGGTGCCTTGTGATGAGAAGAACCATCCAAAAGTGTCAATATATAAGACAGTGTCCTATAGAAAAATCCGTAAAGGGAACACCAAGCAAAGGATTGATGAGTTTGAGTCGATGATAAATATTTAGAGATGATTCAGTGTTCTTTGTGTTTAGAGGGAAAAAATATGGGCATATCTGAAAATGTGTTCGCATGTGTGTAAGATGAGAGAGGTGCAATTTATTGATAGTGTATGAACTGGGTGGTGGAAACTATTGATATTGTGGCATGAACATAATTTTGTGTACAGTATGTGTTTTTGTCTAAAAACCTACTTTAGTAAATTGGATGATAAAATAGTAGAATAGAAAGTCATGTCATGTTAGATGATTTAGTAAATGATAACACCTGTGGTACAATTGTGTACCTTAAGTTAACATACAATTGTCTATTTTCTTATCTATTACAAAGCAATAAAGTAATTACTGTTAACTTTACATCTCTAATGCAGCTCTGCTCGCCACATAAATGGAGCATTTTAATGAAACTGAATATAGGCTATTGCAGTGATAATAAGTTATCTCACAAAGCTGTCTATTTTACTGGAAATAAAGATAATAAAAACAACTTAAGTTTTCTTTGTTGGTTATAAAGTCCTGGAACAAACTGTCATGTGTGGTTGATACCCTAGAAAGACAATAGATGGCGCTTGAGCTCTCCTATATTCAATAGTGCACAAAATCACTGTTTCATGTGCCTATATGACATTTGATCATAATTGGAACAAGTCTCACAACCATAAGACGTGATAAACTGAATTAATTCCCTGGATTATTTTTATATTTTCTCATTCATTCTACAGTTTTAGACAATTATTCTTTCACTCTTTGTTACGTAAAATACAATATATATATAACATACAATACAACAAAAGACCAGTGTCATCTAATTAACTTGTATTTATTTAGCAAATGCCTAAATCGTGAAACATTTGTGGATCATGGTACTTGCATTTACGAATACTTTTGAGACATATCTCTCTCCATAAATGCCAACCCTTTGTACTTGGGTTTTAAAATGACTACATTTGGTCAATTGTAGGTTTTTCTCTGCTTTGGTGCAGAGCGACTCTGCCCAAGTTGAACCCCTCTTGGCTGTGGCGAGGCAGAAGAAAGACCTGGCCGTTGAGATGTATATTGTCCTGTCTCATTTGAATTAAGGCAAATGTCAACTATGCATGGCTGCAGGCTACCTGTTTCTTCTGCAAGGAGCTCTATTGAACAACCTGGTGTGGAGGTCACAGGAAGAACTTCCCGTTTGGAGTCTTGAGGCAAGGATTGACCTTTGAGGCAAGGATGGAGTAGAACTGATGTCATGGCTTTTGGGCAAGAATAAGAAGCATTTATACGGTACAATGAAAATTATAATTTCTTAAAAGACATACTCATTCTAGACTCGACACACTCTGAAGGCCTTAAATGTATTTAAATTAAGCATATTTGTCACACAAATAAATTGCCAGATTGTTTTGCTGAATTATGTTTAACTTCACCCTTCCAACATTGTTTACAGTTACACAATAATTCAGGTGTCATTATTTGAATCAACCTGACCTCATAGCATCCTTTTGTGGTTGTTTTTGAACTTGAGCGCTTTGGAGGAAGCTGATAAAATAACAGCAATGGCCAGCTCATGGCCTCCTCCATTAGTGTAGTGGTAACTGCATGTTCCAGTTTCTGCTGGTGACAGCGGATTTCATCCATTTCAAGTTAATGAGATCTTAATCCAATGTATAAAACAGCACGCTCTCTGGTGACATTTAAGGAGGTAATTAAAACGTGATAGGTGAGAACGGTGAGGGTGAGTTTTATAGAGCCAGAGAGAGTGTGTGTGTCTGTGTGTGTGTCTGTGTGTGTGTGTGTCTGTGTGTGTGTGTCTGTGTGTGTCAGAGTGTGTACCCGCAGCACGATGGTTCACATCTACATTCTGTAGAACAGCTCTGGTTAAAACTGCTTTGGGACCAAACGCTTTTAAACTTAAAGCTCATTTTCGAGGTAGTCGGGGGTCTGGAAAAGACCGGAAGAGACCAACTGTGCTCCGGTGCATCAGGCAAATCATTTGTAAAAAGTACATGTTAAAATATTCCCAAATTATTAATGCTTTAATGGCTGCAGAGGTCTGAGATCTGTTTGTTGCCAACAATATGGCAGCAAATTCAGTAAGTGAGAGCAGACCAGTCACCATCAGATTCCATATCTACAAGTGCGTAATTTTGGCAGCCGCACTTGACGTCTGATATTAGGAAGAACATTCAAGGGTATTGTGAACACTTGTCTCAAAGAGGACATTGTTGGGGGAGCTGAAGAGCAAGGCTGTGGAACATATTTGAGAGAGAGAGAGAATGAGAGAGAAAGACAGAGACATAGAGAGAGAGAGGAAGAGAAAGAGAAAAAGAGAGATATGTGTTTACTTCACACACTCTCTAATTTCTCAATGTGGGGGGGAACTATGAAACGCAGCATTGGAAGACATGGAGGACATTCCTTCTGTTGTCTGTTGTCTCCAGTGGTATGGCGCCAGTAGGACAGGGCAGGACTTCAGAGGACAAATGCAGCCAGTGTTTCGCAGTGGGCTGTTGAAATGGGATGGAGTCCATTAGCGAAGAATGTCAAAGCAACTCAATATAAGTGACGGAAAATGAGCGTCATGCCATGGGGAAACCGTTCTTTATGAGGATTGGCTCCACCAAACTGAAACCTTGTAAATACTCCTAGCATAACTGCTATTCCAAAAAAACCTGATTGATTTATCTTATGGAGAGTGTGTGGGGGAGGGCAGTATGGCAGAGAGTGGCAGGTGTCCATTGAAATGCAAAAGAAAGCGCTTCCTGTCCAGGCATCATTATTCATACATGTGATCTCCTTTATCACAAAGCTATGCGACCTGGATAAATGTCACCACGCTTTGCACATGCCCTTTGTATTATTGCTCCAGGTTGGAGGATGGGGGGTGGAGAACCGGACAGAGCTGGGTTGGAAGGCTGGCAAAGCATAATTACTAATTTTACTCATACATTAGATAGGCTCTGACGTATTCAAAGGTTTGATATAATTTCCCGTTTGTCAGAAAATTTACCAACTCCTACACATGGAGGTGTCATGTGACACAGGGTCAAGGCAGGGACAGAAATGTTCACTTATCTCTCCCTTCCAGGCCTAAGATGAATGAGTGTTTTTTTGTATATATTGAATGCAATATTCCACCTAAAATCATTACATAAGCCACCTGAGATACCCCAATCAAAGTAAAAATAGGTAAAAATAATCCAGAATTTTAAACATTGATGAGATACAGAAGAACACCACCTCTTCCTGAGGGTTTCAGGTAAAAACAACAACAACAGAACAGGTTATTATACTGGATGGCTGTGTCCAATATTGTCTGACTCCTTTTCAGTGATTCAAATGGAAGATGAACTCTGACTTAATTGGTTTTATAAGAGAAGGTCAGCTTTGTTTCTTGAGTAGTCTGGTTAATTATGATCATGATTATCATAATTATTTACTGACTAAATAAGGAAGTGCTCCTGTATGGATTTTGACAACATTCATGGGCCTCTCCACATCCCCAAACAATTATCTAAGTTCTAATTAGGGCTAATTAAAGCATTTTTCATGACAACAACTGGAATGGCTGCGTAAACACTGAGTGTGTATGCTTTAGCATGATAATTACCGATTGCAGATTTCCAGAATGTTCTAAATGCAATCATGCTTGTCTGACAGACTCTCCAAAAACCTTTAGAGAATGACAGAAGGCAGGTTAAGAACATATTTCTGTTTTTGTGAGTTGAATTTATTTGATGATATTGCAATCCTTACAATGTTTTGAACAGTACCCTCTTGGTTTATAAGCGTAACAGTGATGACCATGTGATGTTTTGGGGTGGTAATTCTGTCTTTCTCATCAGTGAGCCATGATCTTGGTTTGTTTGCAAAAGAAGTCCCCCCCCCCACACACACCCACATTTACTTGTTTCACTCAAACAAAGGGGAAGCTACAGAGCCACAGAGTAAGATAAACCCAGAAAAACGGATAGTTCAGATTGACAGTGAAAGAAAAACTCACACAACACTGGCGCCAAACTTGACAGACACTCCTCCCAACTGGCCAATGGACTTACATCACATGGTCCAATTTTATCATTCATAAAACAAAGGAAATGGTCCTGTCCTTGTCCTCCCTTGTCCTCCCTTCTGATATCTGGTCACCTTTCCCCCCCCGCTCCTTTCAATTAGTGTGCGGACACATTGGAGTGCAGTGTCTCTTTAAGGCAGGCCTAAACCCCAGGGGATAGAGCGCATTAGTGGTCATATGTCAACCAGATTTGTAAGATTATTCATTGCAGCTAATTTCCTCATACTCCCAGTGCTTGTTAGACACACTGCATTGAGATACCAAGGTGTCTGAATTTTGGCTGTAGATGGTCTGTGACATACACATAACCTAGCCTAGATAGAGCTAGTGGTTCGTCATATCATGACATTTCATAAGGCTTTGCCCTTTTCACACTAAGAAACTAAGAAGTGCTCTCAATACTGCTTCCATTTACATATATCTAATTATACCTGGTGACTTGGTCTACCTGTTTCTCACCTTGCCTTGCTAACTGGTAACCATGTCAAGCACCATGTCAACACAACCGCATAAGAGTCTCACATGATTGTTCCAATATCACAGTGCTGTCATACACCAGTTGAAATTAGTTTGGGAATGGACCTTGCAGATTCTTTAATTGCGTTATGCTATATGCTGATGATCACCTTTGAATTCCTATTAGCCTCTCCAATTCCTCTCGGTTCTGCATTGAATCAAGTGATTTAACAAAAGACTAGGTGACAGGGGGCAGCCATATTGAGGCCTTAACACAAAGAGAGTAAAAGGCCATTGTTTCATCAATATGAATTAACTTGACCATACCAAAAGTATCTAAAAAAGCTTAGGTGGATTTGTAACCAGCCACTTGGTTTGAAGCAATCAAAATGTGATGATAGAGGCCCTAGTTATAGCTGTCTCTGATGGATATGGAACTTACAGGCTAAAGCTACAGATTTTCTGTAAGAAAGTATAAAGTCATGTCAAACCAAAGGTCTTTGTTTGTTACACAAGACTTGTAGAAACAGTTAGTAGAACCTCAGGCTATAAGGTTTAAACAGGCTAGCATTTCCTGTGTCAGGTTTCATAATAGTGCATCATAGGGCTATTCCCATGAGAAAAGCCAGGTTGTTTTGCCAAGAAATATGAATGGTGGTCAGTGAGGTGAAAAAAAAGTATGTCACAAAAATCACCCACACCAAAACAATGCATGCAAGCAACAAGATACATTTAATTAGATAATTGCATTTTTCTGAAAAGCTATCAAGATCGATTTACAGTGTTGGAATACGAATCTCTTTCATTGTGGATGAAGCTGAAATTTCATCCAAATATACACAATCAAACATAGGGACATGGATTTAAGTTTAGATGTCTGTCAGGTATTCTAACAAGCTGCAGTTGACATGTAAAAGAGTATTTCCTGTCAAGGTATTGTGCTTAAATCAGCTGAAAATATAACCATGATTTTAAATATTTTACTGTGATGTTACAACATTTAAAACTGTGTTATGTTTGTTTCATACTTTACCGAAATCGTTCTGGTTGAAGCACCAACCTATGACTTTACATACAAAAAGATTGCATCATACCAATTACACTATGACGTTTATGAGTACCCAATACTCTGACAATACAAAACGTGATTTCCCTTCATATATGTTCTTTATGTTGACATGCTCTATAATATCTCAGTTATAATAATTATAATTCCACATAGCAATACTTAAAAAGAGTGAAAATAGTTCCAGTTCATTCCACAACCAATAAGGCACATTTTGTACATTACTTTAATAAAATCACTATGGATAACTGTAAATAACCAAAAACACAGCAGTAACTTAAAAGTGAACAAGTTATAACAGAGTTGGATATTAACATCAACAAGACCAATGAAGACCAACATGGGTCCCCTTTTGAATTACAATCTTGCAATTAGCCACATTCCTAATATTTAATCAATGTCTACATTATTCAAAGATTAAATAAAATGAATACATATGAAAATGAATAAATATCTCATATAAATATATAGTTATGTGATTAAACTGCAGTAAAAAAGCAGTCATGTTGACATGATTTGACAAGAGCACTGATAAAGCTTGAAACCTTGCTATGTAAACCATAGGAGTTTGGCAGAGAGTGCAGAAACAGGCCAGTGTAAGGACAGTAGATAAGAAACAGGCCAGTGTAAGGACAGTAGATTCACAGGAACATCCCGCCACCAGTGTATTATAATACAAACCATCAGAAACAGAACTAGAAAAAGATGCAGTAACACACTTCAGAGTCAAGTAGAGTGTCAGTTTAAATCACAACCATGATCTCGCTTGAGCAAACTGGTTCAATAAGACATGATCTGCTCTATGTAAACAATGCAAAAAGTTGTTATAAGACATGGGAGTACTGTTATCTCTGACTTTCTTTTAGGTAGGTTTAATACAGGTACATTCTTAGTTTGCATCAGCAATCTTGGATCGTCAGGTACAAGACAAGGACATACAATCAGCAGCATGCTGGGAATCTAGCTTTCTCAGTTAGAGTTTTTTGTTCATTCAACAAAGCAAAGAGCTAGAAGAAGAGCTAGAAGAAAAATTGCTAAACGGTAGAATACGACCTAGGGTGGAGTGCTTGAAAAGTTTGAATATAGGTATGTGTGTCAAAGTGCAAAATCAGAGGCACTCATTGTATTGTGATTGCAATCAAGTGTCATGAAAAACTCAGTTTGTCAGAAATATTCTGTATACGCAGGCAATGTCAAAAAAGGTCCTTAAAGGCAGGGTAGGTACGTCTTGCAAACCTAGCAAATTAAGTTTGAAAGGATTCAACCCAAAATAGCCCACCCCCTCTTTTCAAAGACACGCCCCCAAAACACTTGAACGTGCTGTTTGACTACTGCTGGGAGGTAGACAGACAAGTAGCCCATCTAATCACTGCATTCGGTCCGAATGCTGACCAATCATTAAGTTCGGTCCGAACAAAATTATGTGTTTATTACTGTCTTGCGACACCCAGAGATATTTAATTCATTAAAAGTTTACCGTCAAACCTTTAGATTTATTGGTTGCTATCAGGGTGTGAAGTTTATTTCAGCAAATATGACCAAAAGTGCATCTCAACATTACCAACCCTGCTATAATATTACCCAGCCAAATGCAATTTGTTGGACTAGATTCCATCACACAAAGCACAGGAATATATACTAGTCTTCACACCTGATTTGGCCATCCCTGATTACAATATCTTCATTCAGATCATCTTATTACCATATGCCTTATTCCCGCCAATTATCAACTGCAAGGTTAAACAACATCTCATGGTGTGTCAAAAAGCAGGATTACTCTGTGTGCAATCAAGTTGAGCAGTGTTAAGCAGTCCGTTTGACAACAAAAACATGTATTCCATTTCAATGAAAGGTAACAATGAAAGTTGTGTAGATGTATCTTCCCTCAGACCCCTCCCCCGCTGCGGTCAACAGACACAGGGGCCCTCAGCTCCAGACTCTCCTCAGCACTCTTCATAAGGAGGGCCAACCGACTGTCAGACACCTGACCCTTCTTCACAGCACTCATCAGCTGGGGGAGGAGGGGAGAGATAGAGAGAGGGAGGGAGAGAGGGAGGGAAGGTGAGGACATAGAGACACAGAAAGAAAATAAGTAAGCAAGTGAGTGCGTGAATGAGTAAATGAGTGAGTGAGTGAGTGAGAGAGAGAGAGAGAGAGAGAGAGAGAGAGAGAGAGAGAGAGAGAGAGAGAGAGAGAGAGAGGGAGTGAGAGAGTGAGAGAGTGAACGTGAGAGAGATAGAGAGAAATACAGAAAGAGAGAGACGAATGCAGGAGTTTTCCATGTATCATATCATTTAACTGTCCAGAAGTTTGAGCCAGGATCATTACAAAGCCTGGAGCATGTCTTGAACTCTAGTAAGATCAGCTAACCATCAGGATGCACAGGCTCACATCCCAACAGCATCATTCTACACAGCACCATCCACATGTAAACCTTCAGCAGGACTCCGCAGGTATCCGGCACAGACACATCCACTAATGAAGGCTAAATCACCAGCTGTCACCAGCTTCTCTAATAAATCTATTTCAGCCTCTTCAGTGGCTTCTCGTTCTATGCAGGAAGGACTCATCATTACCCCAGCTCATTGTCAAGGGGGCCAGACATCTAATTAGTGTTCTCCAGCGAGGCCTACTGGTCTGGAGGAAACGGCTCACAGGAGACCTGGGGTTTCACACCTCTACCTCCATTTGTAGGAGGCCATGTCAAGCCCGGAGACTTGGTGATAAGAACAAAAAATAAGGCAGGGACAATGAAGGAGAAGGGAGTCTTGCAGGTGATTGTGTGTGTGTGTGTGGTGTGTGTGACCATGGGTGTGTGTGCCCCTGCATATGTGAGTGCTCATATGTGAGACTGCATGCAGTATGCGTGTGAACGCATCAGTATTTTCGGTGTGTGCGCGCACCCCTGTGTGTGCGCGAGTGTGTGTTGAGGTAATGGATCCTACTCCCTGAGGATTCTATTATGATAGTTCTCTTGTCTGGTCTTGTTTGCTCAGGTTCTCATGGCAAAGAGAGGGCAGATATTGACCATGGTCTGGAGAATTAATGAATCCCTTTGTCAGTGCTGAGACAAGGAGTCATAGGTATTGCCATACGGGAAGGCACAAAAGAGACACTCTCACACTCTCTTAGACACTCACATGTAACACATCTAGATTTGCTTGGATGAAGCTTGAGGCCTGATCTCTGCTCTTTTAGTGATACGCCTACCTGTAAGAACTCGTCGATTTCCACCTGTCCATTTTTGTTAAGGTCCACTTCGTTGAGTATTTCGTGGAGTGCGTTCTCATCAATATGGACGTTGATATTCTGAGGGATGAGAGACAAAGCAAGAGAGAGATGGAGAGAGAGATTGAGATAAATAGACAGACAGAGAGGAAGAGAGAGAAAGACAGATAGATTTGTGACAAGCAGGAAGTTGGTAAGCTAACAACTACAGGGCTGTTGGTGTTTCATCTCCTGAGTGTAATAATAGTGGGTAAAGAAATGTATAAAACCCGAGTTAGATTACTATGTAAAAGTATTATGAAATTAGGTTAATTTCCCTGTGGGCAATATTTCAAAGAAATGCTCACCTTTAACACTCTCTGGACATCCACGGTGGTGATAAAACCTTTACACTCTTTGTCAAATTTGTGGAAGCGCTTCTGATACCTGTCAATAACAGAATGGTAGAGTCTTGACCTGGCCTGTTTCAGGTGCTCAAGGGATGGTTATGCTCTAAATAGCGGAGGGGATGACATAGAAAACAGGATGGCTTCAGCTCGAAATTTCCATCAGAACCTACCTGGCCACTTCCTGTGCGTCCAAGGTGATCTCTGATGTTTTGGTGATCTGTTCAGACCGGGACCTGTAGCCCATCTCATGATAGAGGAACTTCTTAGCTGCCTCCAGCTCCTCCTGCAGACACAGACAAAACACAGAAGGACGGTTTATGTCTGTGGGTTAAAGATTAAAGATTGTGAATGAATACCAGGCCAATATTTGGCCCGGTATTATTACAGCTGGATACAAAAGAGACACACACAGAAACTGGGTACAGTTTCACACACATGAATGAACTTATGCACACACAAAACCCTTGAGGTGGAAACACCTTTCTTTTGAATTGTGCTCTGGAGGGCGTGGACCTTTCGACTGAAGTGTACTGTGGTCGTAAATAATGTGATCTAAAAAAGGCTGCAAGGGGATTTCATCTCAAAATAGCAGACAGGAATAATTTCACGTCGGGGAAACAATGAACAAAAATAGATATCCACATCAAAAAAGTGGAATGCCGTGCGTGGTGTCTCCCTCACCGTCCTCTTCTGCTCGCTCCAGTCCAGCTCCTTCCCCATGATCTCCACGATGCGTGGAAGAGCCTCGTCGGCCGCCTGGACGTTCAGGAAGCCCAGTCGCGTGCGCCGAGCGATCACGTCGATGGCCGTGCAGGCGTACTCTTTCATGGCGTACAACACCTGAGAGGAGACGGGGATTCAGGGATTCATATGGAGGATATAGGATAGCATAAATTACATGAAGAAAGAGTGGAAGAGGAGAGGGAAAATGGCAATAGAGTCCACTTATGGCGTATGCAGACAAAGGCAAATAAAGAAGTTAGACATTTGCTTGGATGATATTATGAATTACCTCACTCTCAATGTAAGGGAACTCCGATACCAGCCTCTTGCCCACGATCGGCCACCTCTTCCCTGTGACGTGTGCCATCTTGGCCACATCAAACGCCCGCCCCCCGTACGTGGCGGCCAGGTGTTGGGCCACCTGAGGGCCACAGAGACGGCAGATCATTCAACTGAACCAAGACACTCAACATGCTGCTTTGAGAGTGCTGTGTATAAAGACAAGACAAAGTTACTTCTGCTATGTTATTCCACTCAACTCAAGTCCACTCAAATCCAACTGCATTTTAGATTTATAGGTAGTACAGATAGATCAAATGTCATTTTATCTGGTTACTAAAAACTTAAATTAAAGAATGTCCTGAGACCCACCCACCCTCTGCAGCTGATAAAAGGCAACATCTTTTGAAACGATGGTTCATATTGATCCAGCCCCTCCTAAAAGTGCAATCTCTCTCTGTTTAAAGATTGCACTCAGTTTAGCTGTTTGAGGGTTACAGTGTGGACAATGATGTATCATGGGTTTGGACATAACAAATGCTTATTGCAATTCAGGTAGTTGACTACCAAAGGTCAAATGCTGTCAAAATATCAAAGGTGACCTTTTGGAATATTCCAGAAAGCACCACCTCTAAGGAGGATGCTGCCTCTAATGAGGAATTCAGACTTTCCAGCAGGGTGGGATTTCCTACTTGGCACACTTAAGTTGAAAATAGATCATAGTGTATTGAAAGGTTAAGAAATGAAACGTGCCAGAATCGTGGACTAACTGGGAGTTGGAGCCCTACCTCATTTTCCAGGCCATAGTCCTGTACCAGTCGGATGTACATGGTGGGGGTCCAGTCCTTGCCCCCCTCCAGCAGCAGTCCCACAGTCTTACTGGGCGTGGCCTTGAGACCGTGGGCTTTCACTGCTGCGTCCAGGGTCTCCTCGGCCATGGAGCGGTACGTGGTCCACTTCCCCCCGGCGATGGTAACCAGGCCGCTGTCGCTCACGTTGACGATGTGGTTCCTGCAGATGGACTGCGTGTCTTTGGAGTTGGGGTCCGTGACCAGGGGTCGTATTCCACTCCACGCCGCCAAAACATCCCCTCTCCGCACTGGTGAGAAGAGGTGGGATGGTGAGGAGGAGGTGACGGAGAGATGGACTGCACACAGAGGTGTGAGCGTGTGTGTGTGTGTGTCTGTTATTGCCACGCCCCCTACCCTCCACATCCGGGCTGAGGTAGTTGCGGACCTCCGTCAGGATGAAGTTGATGTCCTCCTCCGTGGGGATGGGATGAGCCGTCACACTGGTGGGCGAGTCGGTCGTCCCGGCGATGGTCATCTTCTCCCAGGGCAGGAAGAAGATGACACGGCCATCGCTGGTGGCGGGGTCCAGCAGACCCATGTTGTCAGGACTGGAGGAGGAAGAGGAGGAAGAGGAGGAGCCGGAAGCAGGAGAAGGGTGAGAAAGAGGAACCAAACAACCAAGCATGTATCACTGACACCGAAGACAATCAATGGATACAAGCCCAGCCTTGAGTCAGACAGGCACTTTCAGGATCACGTTTAGTTCCAATGTGCCTGACATGCCAAATCAAACGGAGTGGATGTCCGGGTCTTAACCCTCGTACCTGTAGTATCCAGGGATGACTATGTGGACCCCAGCACTGGGCTGGCAGATGTTCTCATTCTTCTGGTCGTCCATCTTCCTCAGGGAGTCAGTGAAGGGACCCGTGGCATTAATGACACATTTGGCTCTGACGTCAAATTCTTGCCCTGCCAGTGGTGACAGCCGTATCAGTCAGTCCTAGCTGTGTTCACGTGTCTTAGAAAGTCCGCATATTTATGCGTCTTACGTTGTTTTTACGCTTAACAAATGAATTCAACTGACTGTGTGCTCATTTATGGGGTGTGAGCGTGTGTGTGTGTGAGAGTAATTCAGAGAGAGGGAACAAATAAGACAGACAGAGAGTATCTCCAGTAGACATGCATGTGTGTGTGTGCGCGCACAGCCGCGCATGCGTACCCGTGACGACGTCCCTGCAGCGCGCGCCGCACACCTTCTCCTTGCCCGTCTCCGGGTCGTTCTTCTTCAGCAGGCGCACCACCTCGGTGTAGTTGGCGACGGCGGCGCCGTGCCTGGTGGCGGTGAGGGCGATGGCCAGGTTCATCCGGGCGTCGTTGTGCTGCCCTTGGGGTGCGTAAAGGAGAGGTGGAACAGAGGGACGGAGAGGAGGAGGAGGAGACAGAGGAGACGGGGGAGATAGTTCAGTTGTTTCCCTTGTGGCGCCCTTCGACATCGTTCAGATGCTCCTTGCCTTTGGGTGCTACTTAACTCACTAGAGTGAGAGAGCGTAGGGGAGGAGGCAGAGGCGCGGGACAAGAGGGATGATGGGACAATTGTGACAGGCTCATGACCTGCAGTCAGAGCCCCCTCCCCCTCCTGGTCTAGCAGGGCGGGGCACGCTTGGCTGGGCTGACACCTCCTGTTAGGACAAGACTACGCCTGGCAAGCATGACCACAGACGCCCGCCCGCTATTCTAAACAATGCCCTGTGGTGATTGGCTCACTGTCTGATGCAAATTGGGTAGGTGCTGACAGACAGTCTGGATATACATATAAATGAGAAATAGAAGACAAATATATGTTTGGAACAATCATGAGATCAAATGACACGACATCAGGGATGCATAAATTAGTAGTACGAATGGTCTAATTGACCTCGCTGTGGCGCCAATCAAATTTGTTCAAAGTAAGCGATGCCGGTTTTGAGGAAAAGGTTGTGTTTTGGCTACGTTTGATTATGCCTCGGTTTGGTCTTGTGTGTGCAAACTGTCTAGAGGCTACAGCCTCGAGGGGAATGTTCACAAAGCATCCCAGGGGCGAGGCAGAAAGGCTGAGGGACCAGTTGTCTGATGGAGATGGAGCGTTGAAGAGGAGGCAGAGGAGGAGATAGTCATACAGCAGCAGTTAGTCACTACGACCACCGTGCTTTGTTCTGCTCGCTTTGGAGAAGGTCAGATTCCCAAATGTCACACGCATGATTGTTCCAGATGGAATAATTGGAGAAAGGTTCCTTCTCCTTTTACTTCACACACAGACACACACACACAGACACACACACACATATGTGTGCGCACACATATGTGTGTGTGTGGACTGCTTTGCCAGAACCCATTCCTTATTCCCAGCCAGCACTAAAAAAGATAGCAGTACAGTTAGCTGTAACCCCTCAGAAAGCAAACACATGCAGGGTCTTTGCTTTCTCAGGGATAAACACTGAATGCTTAATGAGGTCTGACAGATGAAGTAGCCCTCGGACACAAAGTTGTGTGTTCACATGGTGTGAAAAACAGAGTGAGAGAAAGAAGGCACATTCTGCAGAGCCAGACAGACTCCAAACATATGGTTGTCTTTCCCTGACGCCAATCTGGGGCAATCCAAGCCTTAGCCCCGGGCTCAAAGAGGAACACCAGCCGCCAGCAGGTATATTTAGTCAGGGACCAATGGAGACCACAACAGGTCACTGGTACTAAACCCCAGGCCCAATCAAAGATTCTCTGAGATTATTTCATTCAAGAAACGCACTTTCCTACAGAAAAAAAGGCTCTGGTTACAATATGTTTATTAAAAAAACGATCATATTTTTCAAGCTTTCCGACTTCTTGAAGTAACTAAGTAAGTAAGTAAGTAAAACATGTTTGTATAGCACCTCTCACAGATACAAATCCCAAAGTGCTTCACAACAAAATGCAATACAACACCACAAATTAAGATACAAGAACATTTTAAATAGAAAACATGACAGTCTTCAATTGCTTTTTAAAAGCTTCCACAGAAGTCGCACACCATATAAAGGGAGGCAAGACATTCCACAGCCTAGAAGCCACTGCTCGGAATGATCGATCCCCTCTAGTTTTAAAATGGGTGCAGGGAACCACTAATAGCTTCTGCCCTAATGACCTCAGATTACGAGTGGGGGTATGAAGCTGTAACAAATCAGAGATGTAGGAAGGAACTTGACCATGCAGGGCTCTAAAAGGTAAGGACCAGGATTTAAATGGAATTCTATACTGGACTGGTAACCAGTGAACTAACCACCCAGATTATATCCTGTCAAAATATGCAGTTAAATATGAAAAAACAACAAAGACGCTGTCCTACCATCATAGTAAACGATGGCTCCCACCAGCTTGTCCTTCTTGAGCATAGGGAAGAGCTCCAGGGCCTTGGCCTTGCTGAGGACGTAGCTGCTCTTCAGACACTGGCCCCCGGCCACCAGGTCATACATCTTGATCCCTGCCCAGTAGTATGGCAGCTGCCACCATCTTAGTACACAGATACAGATATACAGCACACACACACACACACACACACACACACACACACACACAGAGTACGTTCCTCATTTGTCTGTTCGGTTTCCTCATTGTTAATCTTCAGTAAGCTTCCTGTCTGTTGTTCAAACAGCTTTATTCATAATCCACCGCCTCTGAGTGTATCCTGGGCGACCTTCATAGTAAGGCCTTCTGCTAAGACATCAATTCATCTGATGGTTTACCTAAAAAATGATTTATGCGACTTGTATTCATCTCATTCTCTAGAGCAGGGCAGAGAGACAGCCTTACTTGTATACAGGCAGCATGATGGGTAGTGGGGCTGAAAGATGAGGGGCGATCTGCAGCAGGTTGGATCTCTCGTGGAGGGCTTCTTTCACCATCATATACTGTATCAAAGGGGTAAAGACAGGCCTTTTAGCGACCACGGATTGAGAAACCACCCGGACCGGAGGCCTCCAGCACAGCCCACGTGTACCTGCTCGTAGTCCAGCTTCATGATGGCCTTCTGAAGGTAGCGCACGCCGCCATGGATGAGCTTGGTGCTTCTGCTGCTGGTGCCTGAGGAGAAGTCGCTCCTTTCCACCATGGCCGTCTTAAGGTCTGGAGAGGGACACACGGGCAGGCAGAGAGACAGGAAAGAGCAGGCCGAGGCCAGCGGAAAACAGGGAGAGGGAAGGAGAGAGGGAAACAGAAACAAAAACAGATGTCAGTGAGTAACCGCAGTGGTATTGATATTGGCCGTACTGAAGGAGAGCGAAGCAGAAGTAGCATTTCTGTTGTTCACCCGGTACAGTAAAATGTCATGGTCTTTCCTGCGTTACGTTTTCTTACCGCGTGTGATGGACTCTAGGGCACACCCCGAGCCTGTGGCCCCTCCGCCCACCACGAGGACGTCAAACTCATCCGTGTCCTGCAGCGTGGCCAGCAGGGCCTGGCGAGAGGGCAGCTCCTCTGGGTACTGCACCTTATGCTCCCCCTCCGCTGCCACCGAGGCCAGCCGTGCCTGGACAACACACACACACACATTCACAATCATACAGCACACGCACACCCAGTCACACGCACACACATGTACACACGTTGTACATAGTCACATTATGAAGCGTCTGACAACGTCCACGTACACTACTGTTTTGTTATCTGGTATTTAATGGCACAAAAGAAATCTGGAGGAAGGAAATGGTCAAATCAAGAGAGAGTGAGTGAGCTGATGGATGTTCACAGAGAAAGTCAAGGATTGTATTTATAATGTTCAATTTTATTCATTTTCTATTGAGCAATTGGACTCAAATGATTACATCAAGCTGCTTTCGAAAACAGCGGTCAATTTGACTTGCAAATAGGCAAATGAGAGCCGGGCGTTCGTAATTTAGGGCTGTAAAAGCAAACAAGATCAAATAATTAGTATCTATTCCCAAGACAGTGCATATTTGACGCCCACAGACGATTAGACGCTGGCCTCTCCCTGCAATCAAGATAAGGACATGAGTACTATGGTGTGTCTCATGCAAATGACCAATCGGCCGCTGCCGTGAAAACTTTGCTAGGCGAGAGCGACCAGTCCCCTTGCCTCAGAGGAAACAACAGACAGTGCTATTTATCCAATTAGGATTAACATTTCAAGGGTTAGGTTCTGTCTCTGGCATGCTTGATTGTAGATTATTGCTTTGTCAGTCAGCTTTGACTTTTGCTTACCCAGTCATGCTTGGTTCAGGAGACGTTGTGGGACAAACGTTCCATCAGGACACAAAACAAAGTTAACATTAGGTCAAACAAAGGGTCAAAAGCTCCACAGAGGACTGGAATGGACTAATAATAGCTTTGCTGACCAAGTTAGTTTGTGTTCAGAACAGGCACCTGTTTTGCCCTCTCAAACGTCAGGAGTGTGACTCCTTTGCTATTTAAAACCCTTTAAGGATTCTGTTGGTGCCCTTAGGGACCCTTGAGGCACAGAGCAAAGACTGAACGGTTATGATCTTTGCTTCGTTCTTTTCCAATCATAGCATTTCTATTCACACCGCTGTTCAAGAAACACATTTTGCCTAATTAATAGAGTCAAGTGACTGGTTTCCGTGGAAACACAGCGTGGGCATCTTTGCCCGTTTCCCAAAGTTGTCCTTAGACACTAACCTACGGACCCTAGATAACGATCAACATGATATTTCGCAGATTGGATCTCAAATCTAATAAAATCAGGAGTCCCACTGCTCCTCAGCTTGCTTTTTTCCTTGTTTGTCTCAAAGATCTTGTTGATTATCTCCATCTACTTGACCTTATTAATTTAGCTGTGTAATAACTAAACACCCATGGGACAAGCTCTTGCTAATGCTTACTTTTTCAAATGTAAATAAAGGAATATGGTGGCTATAAGATATAATCTCCAAAAAATGTGCTGAAAAAGTAATTGATGTTATGATTCAAGTCCTGGATGTTTGTATGCAACGTTTGCCATGACAAAATAAGACACAACTTAATGTAACCCATGTGTCTGACACAACAGAACGTACAAATGGTAAAATAACATAACATGCATATTCATAACATGTCAAAACATAACATAACACACAAACTTTATGAAACCACGGCAACAATAATCCACCTGAGTGGAGAAGGGTTGCATAAAACACATTCCTGGATCTAGATAAGACATGCCTAAAAAGGTGTGTACTGCTAGCCTGAGAACAGACTGCCATACCAGTTAATACAGTAACTGTAGGCTACGTAGCATGCTTAGGCTTCACATGCCATGCTCAGAGAAGGGCGCTGAAGTCTCATGGCTGTCTTCTGACTAGGGACTAGGGACCTGCATTCCCTTTATGAATGAAACAGAAACCCCAGGGTCCTCTTGTTTAAAAATCAAAATCAAAAAGGGCAAGAGATTTATCAAGTCAATTCCTATTGTTAAGAAATGGATTGTACTGGATTGTACATTACTAAACTCTGGCATCAGGAAAGGATAAGAAACTACTCACTCACAGATTTGGGCCTTACCTCCTACTTAAATCACACACAGTTAATACCTCTCTAGTACTCGTTTCTCTAAAGCACTCATCTGACTTGATATCCATTCATAATTGCTATGGTTAGGAAGGTACACAACCAACCTGTGTCTTTCGGTATTCCGACAGCTGAGATAGGCCGAAAATGGTGGCAACCGCACCACTCCCTATGATGGCCGTGTGTTTCAGAGCCTTCCGGAAAGCCATTGATCCTGAAACACAGATGCAGAGCAGAGAAGTGGATGAATGAAAGGATGGAGACAAGAAGGCATGAGACAAAGCAAGTCCCTGTCCACAACTCTGGGGCTGTGGGAGTCATGTATTGAATCAGGCACAGGGTTATATTGGAAAGGCATGACAGGTGATCATGGGGCGGGGTCATGATAGGAGAGCAAAGAGCCAATCGGACTGGGCAGAGGGATGACTCAACGGGCAAGAGTTCACGTGAAGAGGTAATGTTGAGCAGGAGTAGAAGGATATGAGATTGATCATTTGTGTGTGCATGCAGTGCATGCAGTGCATGCGTGTGAAAGAGAGAGAGAGAAAGGAAATGACTGTGTTTAGGTATGTGACTGTGAATAACCACTTATGTAAAGTGACAAAGGGTAGAAAAAGGAATTGTCTGTAACATTCTGGGTCTGAATGTGTTTGTCAGTAAATACACAGGCACTAGTGCTATAATCATTATTCTGTCTCTCCAAGTCCCATGACTTGGGAAGTTCTGTGTTGGGACATTTCATCTTTAGTTGAATGACAAGGGTATTTTCGTCAGCCAGGCTTTAGCAATAACTTCTAGTGACTTAATAAGGGAGTGTGTCACTGCTCTGGCGCACTTTCGGGTTACTCTCACTTACCGCCTGGCCAAAAGTCAACATGACCGCATGTCTCCTTGTGAGTAAATGAAATGACTCATGCAAGACAGAGGAGGAAGAAGTGTAACACGCATGGTACCCAACGCCATTTCTGACTATCCTGTCCCCCTTCATAACCTACAAAGTTTAACATAATATTAGGCCTAAATTTGTAGCCTTGTCCATGCTTATTGTTTTATGTGGACACATTTTTCCCCGTTTTTTAAATCTGCATGAACATTGTAGGCCTAGTAATACTAAGAAAAAACGACATAGGCCTACAATTTAACAAAATACTAGTGATTCTCAAATGTATTACAGTATTACAGACATGCTCATATTAATTTCAATTATAGGCGAAGTTAAATGCGCAACTAGGCTACATAATGAAGACCTTCTGTTCACAATCCGAGTGATTTGTTCTTATAATAGGCTACACTCAGCCTCTAATTACGTAGTTATGATCATTTATACATGAGCCATAGTCTAAGTTGTTTCATCGTTTAGTTATCCTTGCTGAAAATAAGTCTAATTATGATATGATATCGTCTTATGGCTTCTGGAAAGCTTTCTCAGCCGCAGTTAACATAAGGTTTATCGTTTTTGCAACATTTTATCATGAAGATTAAAAAATATAAAAAACCGACATAATAGACCAATTAACCTATCTAGTATTTTTACTTACAGATTTTCACGCCTCAATTTATGACAATATCGCCCGAAGATGCAGGGCGTCAGCTGAGGACAGTGTTATCCTATTCCTATCTACTAGAAAACCAGGAAGTGAAGGCAAGCTAACAGACAAACAGAAAGACCAATGGGATTGCGCATGTTATTAACTTGTCCAATCATGCTTTAGTAGGTGTTTAAAATGGTGACGTAGATGGGGGAAACTATTGCACTATACAATATCTTGAAATCCCACACACTTATTGCCCCATCACAAAAATGAGACGTCGGTGTCCTGTAATTTTTTGCTACCCACCAGTACACAATTAGCAGGTTCTGTGCTCACAGCAAGATCAACGTTAGGGTTAGGGTTAGGATTGTATTGTTGAGATACGGTTGCAACATCTGAGATAGTTGAAACACTGGCCCAATTTGTGACATTATTTAACCTGCGTAAATTAGGCTACTTTCACATAGGCTGCAGTTAGATTGTCTTTGACAAATTTGCTGAACCCGAAGTAGCCTTAGACTCCTGTCTTCCACATGGGCTCATTTAAAAAAGAATGCCATATTCAATTCTATGTGTTGCGATGTATGCTAACAAATGAATATGATATAGGCTACTCTTTATGAGAAAATATTACATTCCTTAAGATACAAAACAATTGTCTGAGTTGCCAACTATGTTATCCGAGTATAAAATAGTTCGGTGTAAAATTCATCCAGCATGGTTAGGATTGGAATGTGATGGGAGTCTGTGCGTAAAAGTGGGTGACGTCCTGAATTTCTCTGGCACGTGCACAAACGCGCTCCAAGTGTGAGACACAAAAACAAAGGCACATTGTCGGTGCCCGTCTTGGCCACTCTGCTGGCAAGTCGCAAAGCTGCTCGGTCACAAACCCAGGTCCTCTCCAAAATCGCTTTCCTGGATAGTAGGCTATTGCGTGCATGGAAGGTGTTTCTCCTCCATACATTTTTTATTATGATTTTACGGAGTAAACTGTAAGGTACGTTATTGATTGTTTTACTTTGAATATGGTATATGTAGTCGCCATACACATAACAGTTACATTTAATTGAGATTTTTGCACATACAGTGCATAATTGACACTCAAGTTGCCCAGTAACTTGTATGTCAATATCTACTTTCTGACTGTGGATAATTAGATTATATGATTTATAGGGAGATTCAAGTGGGGAGTTAGAGCAAGAGCATCACTCCTGACATAGCCTACCTAACCAGAAATCATTTGATTTTAAGGTAAGACTGCAGAGAATATTGCTGACAATGTACGGGTATAGAAGTTGTTTTCAAGGTGTTATGGGGACTTGTTTCAACAAATGATCATGATCTTCATTTATATATTCGTCTGTATTTTGTTGAATTATGTCAAGACACAAATCGATTGATAAGGGCACCTTATCTCCCTCTGTTATTAGAAACAATGCCTTGCGTTCAGGCTCAGTGCGGCTCATCCCCTCAAGGAGCCAGCCCAGCTTCCCAGAGCGCAAGCATCCACTCCGCCGAGGAACACAGCTGCGACTTCTTGACGCCGGAGTTTGTCAAATTCAGCATGGACCTCACTAATACTGAAATCGCAGCCACCACCTCTCTTCCGAATTTTGGCGCTGTGATGGACAGTTATAATTCCAGCTACGACGTCAAGTCGCCCTGTTTGTTTCAAATGTCCGTTCCGGGAGAACAGGCTTACGTCAAAGTTGAGGATGTTCCTGTGCATGGATACCACCATCCAGCCCATCATCAACTACATCAGTCCAACGAAGTGCTCACTTCCCCCGGATCTGCGTACTACAAGTCACCGTCGCCACAAACACCAACTACAACTCATTTTCAAAGTCCAGCCAGCAATGCCGGCCTATGGGACGACTCGGGACACCCGCTGCAGCTTCCATCAGGATTATTTGACCGTGGCGCACAGAATGGACCAATGCAAAAACGCTCTATCCAGATTCTCCTTGTTTTCTTTAAAGCAATCCCAACCTGGCCACTCTTCGTCTACTTGTCAAATGAGATTTGACGGTTCTCTCCACGTGGATACGCCGTGCGCGCATCATTTACTGGAGAGTCAGGGTATCTTTGGAGCCAGTGGGCTAAGGAAACAACACGGCGTAGTGTTTCCTTCACTCCAACTTGGTCACGGACACCACTTTATGGATAATCAGGTTCCTTCGTCGCCGAGTCGGGGACCCCTCAGTAATGATGGATTGTGCGCGGTGTGTGGAGATAATGCTGCATGCCAACACTACGGCGTGCGCACCTGTGAAGGCTGCAAGGGATTCTTTAAGGTACGCTTCTGGGAGGAAACGGCAGTAAAACTTTGATATGTATGTCATTGAAGCAGCATGTCACAGTATTAGAGCGGGCCCATGATATATGCAATCAAGAATAGATATTCGAAATTACATAAAATTACTATAAGAAACTTGTAGGTTATCTTGTTTATGTAGTGTCAGCTGAAGCTATAAGTATATCTACCTGCAGACAGGTCAGAGTTCAAGGTTTCTGACGCTAAATAATTAATCCTCCCTTTTCACCTAAAAGAGCAACAAGTTATGAGTGGACACGGACCTATATTTACTCTGCTTGATCCACAGTTAGAATTTTTAAAGAGTCCAGAGGAGTCGGAGTTCAGTTGAAGCCTCTGTAAAATGTTTACTAATGCATGTTAATATACACATTTTGTATCCAGTTATTATACCGTCCTCTTATATGTCTTTACAGCGCACGGTCCAGAAAAACGCCAAATACGTTTGTTTAGCTGGTAAAAACTGCCCTGTGGACAAACGAAGGAGAAATAGATGTCAATATTGTCGCTTCCAAAAGTGCCTTGTTGTGGGAATGGTGAAGGAAGGTAAAAAAAGCTACATTTGCAATTGGTTCACTTTATGGAATGTTTAAGCATGGATGACCTGTCCTTTCAATACATTGCACCCAAATGTTATATGTCATTTTTAACTGTATTTCCTGTATGTTATGGAATGCAGTGGTTAGGACGGCGAATTTGAAGGGTCGACGTGGTCGGTTACCTTCTAAACGTCCACCGGAGTCGTCTCCACCTGTCAGCATCCTAAATGCGCTTGTGAGTGCCCATGTGGAGTCCAACCCCTCTCTGTCACGACTCGACTACTCCAACGTAAGTATAAGCTCACGTACCCTATCAAGCTATCCAGAAATAAAAAAATGATTTCAGTTATTTAAATGACAGAAGAGTTTAAACGTACCATTTCTCAACTCCGAATGTATGTCTATACAGTTTCAAGTTAACCCTGACGGCCCAGCTGGAGACGACGTGCAGCATATACAGCAGTTCTATGACGTCTTGACCGACGCCATGGATATCATTCGTGGTTGGGCGCAAAATATACCAGGGTTTATCGAGCTAACAAAACAGGATCAAGATCTTCTCTTCGAATCTGCGTTCTTGGAGCTCTTCGTCCTGCGTCTGGCATACAGGTAGTGTATAGACATCATGCAAGTTAGCCATGCGTAAAAGTCACCAGACTTATTTAATTCAAGAATCTTTACGTCCCCAACCACAATTATGGTCTGTTGTTAATTGCAGGTCCGACCCAAAGGAAGGGAAGCTAATATTCTGCAATGGACTTGTTTTGCACCGGTTCCAGTGTAGGCGAGGCTTTGGAGAGTGGGTTGATACCATCATGGAGTTCTCTTATAATCTGCAAGACATGAACATAGATGTTCCAACTTTCTCTTGTATAGCCGCTTTGGCCATCGTGACAGGTAGGTGTGCGATTGTTAATGTAGGCCTATACTACTTGTGATTACAGTGTTTCCTCAAGTGTTTAAAAGCATTGCACCTGTTGTCGCCACAGAGAGACACGGATTGAAGGAACCGAGAAGAGTGGAAGAACTTCAAAGTAAAATAGTGAAGTGCTTGAAGGACCAACTAAACATAAACGATGCAGATCTTTGTCAACCACATCATTTATCAAAACTGTTGGAAAAACTACCTGAGCTTCGCACGCTGTGTACTCAGGGTTTGCAAAGGATTTTCTACTTGAAGCTGGAAGACTTGGTCCCTCCACCCGCTATCATAGACAAGCTATTCCTCGATACTTTGCCCTTTTAAAAACCATGCGGACCTTTACACTACGTTGTATATAACAAACTTTAAAATTGTCAGTCATTATAGGCCTATGTATATATTGTATATAACCTTTTTTTAAACCAGCATCCTACTTTTTATTTTCCTACCTGCTCCCTCTCTGTTTTATCTAAATTATCCTAGTTGATGTTGTAGCCTATGCGAAAGGTCAATGTAGATAAATATTATTTGACTTGTAAAAGTCTTGCATTATATCTGCATGGGCCAAAATGTGATGTGATTTACTGGTCTGTACATGTATGTCCTTAAATACCACTACGGCATTTACATGCTGTACATTGGACGTGTAGCCTGTTACCTATATCCCCAAAATCCTGTTGTCTCTTTATTTCGTTAAAATGTCATTGTTAGGACCAAATGTAAGCTTTCGCAATACAATAACCCAATGCAATCCGACATGTTTTGCTCTTAAGTTAGAATATAATTATTTATTGGAAAACATTAAATAGTTGACAAGCTCTACCAACTGCTCTTCTCTGAACTGCTTTGATACTCGTGTTATACATGATTCAAGTTTGTTGTCTTAGCTTATGTTCTGGTTTGTGGACATTAATGTTCAAGCTGAATCAATTCAGTTTGTCAAAAGAAATTAGACAAAATAATATTATGTCGAAGGCACATACTGCGATGGCTTATCAACCAGCTTTCGTTCTTAATTTACAGTTTTAAGTTAGTGAGTATCTAAAATCTATATTTTGTGTACGGCTTTGAAGGTAAAGATGTAATAAAATTTACGTTTACCCGAGTGATTTAATTTACCTTGATGTATGGACAATGTTGATAAGAGAGTGAATGAACAAATCGTAATGAATACAAATGCGAAAGGTGACCAAATAATGCACATCCGCGATGGTCCTGCTGCAGTAAAGAACATTATTATTATCTTAGCCTAATTATAAGGATTTGGACTGAATGACATTTAAAAACCTCTCGAGAGTTCTGACATTAAAGGAACGGATTTCCAGTCACAGGTTTTACCATAACAATAAAGCAAAGTGATTTAAGTTGGTTACAAATATGCGGAAATAATTTTGATGGATATACATTAGTATATTTGACCTGACATTCACCCCTTCGTATATTCCGATTTCCTCTTAAATCATTCTCCCCATAAACATGGAGAGAAGTTTTTGTTATGCAACTGGGAACGCTATGCAGGTGTAAGATGCGCCTGCTCCAATATGACATCTCCTCTGGCTTGTTTAGAAACTGAAGTATTGATTAATCGGCTGTAAAAGGTCTCACAAAAACGATTATGCTCACAAGAGGGTTTAATAGGCTGGAGATCAATGGAGTTGCAGCTCTGTGCACCCAGCTGTCATGCTGCCTGAAATGCTAAGATTAAATTAATCAATACTATTTGTGAAATGCCAAATTGTGGATGATGAGTGGCAGGAACTGTTCCCAGATGTCAAATCACACACCGTGACTTAACATTTGGTGTGTGTGTGTTTGTGTATGGGTGCATTTGTGTGTGTGTGTTTATGTATGGTTAATTGAGAGGGTGTGACCATCCGTACCACTCAACAACCCTATCAACTATAACTATTTTATAGCATAATTACATATTTGATTCTTGAATTACTCTTCAAGTGCCAATTCACTCTGATCTCTATCTCCAGAGCAGGCGTTTTCTGGGGTCAGAAAATGTCTAAAGAGGTGTTTGAAGGGGTTTGATCTCAGTGTGGAGGCTACCTCAGAGCAGTTAAATCCTTTATCGCTGCTGTCCCAGATGGCCCAGCTGCTTAGACCACCATAGGCCAGCCTACACACTCCCTCTCAATGAGCATTGGACAAATCCAATGTATGTTATGTCTGTTGAAGGGCCAAACTGAGAGCATTTCATTTTTCTATGGCTGTCACAGGGCCCAGTCCAAGAGGGGATGGATTGGAACCCAAGATACCGTATTCCCTGCACGGTCTTCGTCGTGACACGTTGTCGCGTTTCCCCAAAATAGTGTTAAATAGCTTGTTTCTATCCCCCTGCACAATGCAGCCTTGAGATATTCTATCATGGTCAGCAAAAACAGAAAGGACAGAAGACAAGCTGTGTGTAATATCTCTAGTGTTGGTTATTAAAAGCAACCACATATAATTGTAATAGATTATAATTACCACACTTGGTAGGCCAAATCCTGATATTAGGATTATTTCTTGTTAATAGGACAGGTTTAGCTCTTGAAATGTAATAACTAGGGGGAACACGTTTGGGATTGTAGAAACATCACCTAACCATATAACAGCCTCCCATCCCTCCTAGGTGCATTATAACAACTGTCAATACGATACTGATCCACTGTCATAAAACAATCTATCAAGTCCTGAGTCTGAATTCTCAAAATGTGAGATTGTGTGAGAAACTATCACATATTTTCACATGTGGTATATTCTTATGAAATGCTACAGTATATGTTCTTTTCACCTTGCAAGATTGTGCCCACATCCCCCCCCAAATGATTTAAATGTAATTATGAGACCTATTAGACATATCAGGACACATATTGGTCATGCCATGTATTGTGGTCAATAAAAGTCATTAAAAATGATAATCTGCTGGAGTGAGTGTTTGTTGCTTGTTAGCATGCACCTCACATGGATTCATTGTCATCTGTCTGGATCTATAAAGTCTGCTTATCATTTTGTATCAGTGTAGCTGTGCACACATTCACCTCACAGCACCCCGTCCATTAGCAATCAGCCTGTGTGTGTCCGTCTGCAAGGGTTCACATTTCTATCAGTGTTGCCTTGTGTTTGTCTGTGTGTGTAGACTGGGAGGTCAAACACAGAGACTGACGGTCTCGGTTTGACTAATAGGTGGGGTTCTGTGGGGACAGGGGGGACGGGGTGGGGGACGGGGGACGGGGACGGGGGGGCGGGGGCTTCTATTTGACCAGAGGTTTGCCTCAGGGAAGACCGCAGCAGACAAGTCTCATTCATCTGTATGCACAAGCCTGACTAACTGACCACCTTCCAAGATCCAGCTCTTTGATTGATCCACTTGCGATGCAGAGGAATGGTGTTGCCTCTGGGTGTATGCTATGGGGAAACCTGACTGCTGCTCCTGTAGTTTGGAGCTGTATGCTTACATATGATGTATTTATCAGCCAGGAATCAGGCCAAAGATTATGTTAAACACACACACACACACACACACACACACACACACACACACACAGACAAACACACACACACAGACTGACAGACAGACCAACAGAGGGACAGGCAGAATGACACACACACACACACACACACACACACACACACACACAATGTGTTGCAGTACATTTTTGTTGCCCGAGGCAGATATAAGCACTTGGGTGTTTGGAGGTGTAATGTATTCTGGTCAATTAACCACTACTGCAAAAGTGTTATTTCAGTCTGCAGTGACTACAGACTAGCTTAAAGCACTACTACTCTGTTTAAAGATATGTTCTAGAGAAAATGCATAATAAGAAACACATACTGTACTGAACGTTGGTTCCATGTTGGTTTTATGTCTCAAAGATTAATCAAGCTTGCCACACAGGTATTACAGTAATATGGCCAAACACAAAAAATAAATTGCTGTCTTTGAATAACAAATAGGACAATCAGATCCTTTTTGTACAGATGATTGTATTTACCTGGGCCAAGCTCAATCACAGCAATCAAAATGAAAGGGATACAAATTGTATCCCACAACATGTCTTTGATTCTCAAGGATGAACTTGAAGGTCTCCCTCATGAAAGAGCCCTGCTCCTCACTGGTCCTCTCCTGGCAAGCCTCTTCTTTCCCTAAGAGACCCCCCCACACAGTGATAAGCTCATCTTCTCCTCTCCTGTTTTGCACCGAAAAAGCCCATCTGTTTATCCAAGGCACACAACTTTTATATAGTTGTGTAACAAATCAAATTGTAATACATGCATTGATTGAAAAATATTATTGCTGTACCTTACATGAATCTGGAAGCTAATTAGTTAAATACTGCACCAGTATTGACAAGGGATTTACACAATGTACTAAAGAATACAAAGAATACAATACAGGTAATACAATATAGGTAATATTGTCTTTTTGCTTTTTGTACACAGGCTAAGAGGGCAATGATTGACATGGCCCTGCATTGTATATAAAGTTTCCACACTGAACACTTTAATAAACTTTCTAAAGACAAGTCAAGAAAAACAGAAGAACAGAGGACATAGTGTACAGGCTAACTCCTTTCAGGCAGATGTGAGGCTGAAGAAATCCTCAGCCCCAAGCATTCTCCAGGGGGGGTTGGAAATTGAGCTCTTGAAAGAGATTTTGATCGTCTGCCTCAATCGCAAACTATCTCTGGTGGCTTGGAAGAGCTATGGGGGACGGTTTGAGGAGAAATTGGTGGATTGGAGATGAAGATGCATCTGGAGGAATTTAGGACCGTCTGAGGATTAGTTTTTTTTCTCCAGCAACCGATGAGGGGGTTCTCTAATGCCCTAGGAGGGAAGTTCTGTGGAGAAATCCGGAAGAGATGGACGAGATAGAACTGAGCTGAACTACCACTTCGGCATCGAGTAAAGATGAAGTCTGGAGAAACTGTTCTGAACAGATAGATCTGCATTTTCATTGTTGCTGATTCTGAAGATACAATTACATTGATGCGACAGGCATCTTAAAACATAAAAACAAAATAATTTTCAACTATAAAATGACAGAAGGAAAGACACAAACACGAACAGGACAAGGAAAAGAACAGAGGGACAGGACAATAAGCATCTCAGTCTGAGAACTGGCATCAACACTGAGACAACGCTGCCACCTAGTGGATATTAATCATAGAGTAAAACGATGGAAAATTAACTACATTTAAAAAAATTGACATTGAATAATTAAAAGTGTTGACTGTGTGAGTGTTAGTCTCTGATGGCTGCTAAAGCAGTTTTTAGATAAACTGGTATTAACACCAGCCTTTTTTTTAAAAGGACAATACATGGCAGTGCCTATGTAACTTCAAAGTTGTAACTGTTGGTATTGTCATGTAGTTAGATTACATGTGTGTCACTGTCACCTGCTGCTTTGTTCACAAACAATTAGAGAGAAGTCAGAATGGTTTTGACAATGCTAGTTCACAATTGTGGTTTCTAATGATGTATAAATCATTATTAGTGTTCATGTGATGGATGAGTAAAGTCAATTTAGAAGTATTAAGTATATAAAGTATTCTATAAATCATATCAAAATGTAGGGAAAATGTGGTGGGAGTAAGTATCATGGTGTGAACTGCCCCAATCACCCTCCAATCCAGAAGGTGGCAGCAATACACTAATGTTCACATGGGCCATTACTGCCTCTGGACCTTCCAAGAGACCTAACCCCTTACTTTTCTAATGATCTTAAACAATTACTTTTGCCTTTTCTAAATTCCTAGCTGTCACCCAGGCATATTTCATTCAAAAGAATATGGCATTTCCAAAGTATTTTGACTGATTCATTTTTTGTCATCTTCTGGGTCAACCACGAAAGCCAAGGAAAAAAAGCAAAATGTCAAAACTTTAGATGTCAGGGTAAGATATCCACTACTTTGGTTTGATAAAACCCTGGCAAAGTTCCAGACGAGTTCACTCAGAATTCTGAGAGGATCTCATTGCTGTCAAACCAGGACAAGAGAAGCACTTAACGTGACATTTAGAGGAGCTCAGAGGGTTTCTCTGGAGGCCAAGAGAAAAAAGCTCAAGAAAAGATGATGTTATCACAGTCATATGTTTAAATGCCAAGTGGGACAGCGGTTTGGAAGCTGAAATGTCCACAGCTGTACGAACAAAAAGTCCTATGTTCTTGTTTTATGTACTGGGTTATTTGGAGATCACGCAAAGCCTTTGCTGTTTTGTATGGCTCGAACATGATCTCTCAAGGCTTAAAAGACACATCGCAATCAAAGAACAATCTTCTTAAACAATCTATTAGTGCTATAACAATCCTTTGATGTAAAACCTGTTCCATTTGAAACAATACAGGGCACGCACATGTGAGCTACATGTGCTTGGGGGGTCAGGCAGAAGTCAACCAGTGGTTGACCTGTGACAACCATTGTACTGCTTAGAAGCCATCCTCTGTTAAACAGCATTTCATTTGTTTCAAGTCTTAGAGTCTGCAAAATTAAACATTTACAGAGAATATCACTTATTCATGGAGGCCTTTCTTCTTTGACATCCAAAGCAACTAGCTCAGCAAGAGACTACTGTATGAATATTTCACCCGCAAAAGGGTAGCAATCGTCTGGCACAGATATTCAGTGCAGACTAATCAATTACTGTCTCCCTCTCCTAACTTGTTTTATCACTTTGATGTGTGCAGCAAAATGAAAGGGAAAGACTGTAAGTTGCATCTTTTTACAATTACACCTGCTCACAAGAGAATTCTCCTCACAGGGCAGTCATTGAAAACATCAAAAATAATTGTCTGTGCCTTGATGCTTCTAAATGAGGCAACCCACAACTTATTGTTTCTAATGAGAAATCTGTGAAGTACCACAGAAATGTGTGAATCTGGGAATTGTTTATGTGCGGTCTTGACGTCTGTTTTTAAAGTTTCTAGCTGGCAGGATTCCTGATGTAAAGTAACGGGGCAGCCAAGGTCTACCCTTCAAATCAATCGAGGTCTATTTAGCAAATCTAAAAAAAATTCACATGAAGATGAATCACAGATCTTCGCGGATGTCTTCTAAGGAGAAGATTTAGAGCGAATGCCGCATTTATTGTTCAGGATAAAAGTGAGCTATATCCCGCTCAACCTATTTGTGACCTTGCCAGTTTGTGACACTGAACATACAGCATGCGGTCCTTGTTATGCTGTCCTGCACCAGCTCTGATGACTGCATGTCTGCACAGGAGGAATGTGTCGGATCTTCATCGATTGCTCAGAACTCATGAGAAGTTTAAGAGGGACACAATGCCATGTTTTGATTCTTGTCTCTGCATATCATCATGCCACGTCACTCTGATGAAGGAGTACTGCCAAAAGGGATGTTCTTATAAGCAAGATTCAACGTATTTACCCTAGGGCAGTAATCCATTTGTGTACGTTTTCCATTCAATTTTGTGCAGCCTGAATATATCTAGGCTTTGATGTACGGTTGTCTAATGCACTTACCTAAGCAGTTTGCTGGAATAACGAGCTTTCAAAGATTCCTCTGTGCAGTATTCCAATCCTGTGAAATGTGACTGCGTTCTAATAATAAGGCATCCTTTTGAAGCCTCTCGCTGTCTCCTCTTAGGAAGGTGTTTTCTGTTGATAATGACTTACTGCAATTCAAACTGCATTTAAGGGCACCAGTTACCTTGTTTACCTCCATCCAAGTAGCTTGTCACTGTTCTGAACAGCTGAAATTATGATTGCATAAATTCATTGACATTGCCAGTCTGAGACAAGCATTAAGATAAACAACTTTAGTAAAAACTGTAACAGCAGATACATACGTTTCAGAAATGAAAAAAGGCTTTCATTTTGGTGTGGACAAACATAACTTATTTTTACATCCAGGTATAGTCATTGTATATGTCCTTGACCACCAGAAAGAAACAAAACCATCACAGTCAGCTAGCCCAAGTAGCTGTACATTTGTCATTAATTAACTTGCAGACCGACTTTTGTGTTAGAACAACAAAGACTGTGGTACAGTATACAGTAGGTGGATATACTGTAGAGTTTTAGATTTAATTTAGATAAGGGTTCATCTACATTCAAAGTCAAATACAGTATAAACCATTCAAAGATGCAATATAACTTTTTCAATTGCCAGTAAGAGTCTATTGCCCGTACTTTAGCCATACATATATGGTGAACACATTCAAAAAGCAAGGTTTCATTTTTTTGTTCAAATGGTGTTTGCTGTCCTTCGAGTTAGAAGGGAACTCACAAAACTAAGCACAGAACATTTTACAAGAATCAAAGTAAAAAAGAGTCACCCTCACTCATTCAATAGCTAAAGACTATCTTTAAGATCAAGGAAGGGAATCTGTGAACGTTCATCTTTGAATGGACAAGACAGAATGGACAGTAGGCTACAGCTCAGCTCAGTGACTGACAATTATTTCTGGCACCTAGACTTACAGTGCCACTAGAATTTACCACATTACCAGATGTGGCATAGAGAAATCACTTCCACCTATTGGGCTTGGTGGCAGAATAATGGCACAGTGGAGGTGATGCATCCCTATAATCACATACCTCAGTTCACCTCAATTTGATGTGTGACCTCAACAGGTCTCAACGTACTTCCTGTGGAACCTAGGTTAATTTAAAACCTAATTTGGGTTTTTAAGTGTGGATAATTGGCACGCGCTAAATGGTAAATGGACCAATCCGAGCTTGTTACTCGTGATCGATGGGGAGCAGGAGGTAGAGTGCTTTCATACACTGCCAAGTGGAAGAGAGGGAGGTTTCCTATTATGCGTCTGGGTTGGGGGTTGGCAGCTCCCAGCACAGGCCTCTGGGTCTATACAGCACAGGCCCACTGGTTAATCCATGTGGTGACTTTACATTCCCAGAGCCCACTGAACATCACAGGCAGCCAAACCAAGACAGTCTGCCATGACTCTCTACAACAGACCTTCAGGGATTCATTGTTATTTCTGGCCTTAAAAGGAAAAAATTCATAGCATAGATGCTATTCCTTTTTATGTGAGATATGAATTAAATAGGGGTGTTTTACATCCTTATCCACAAACTCCCACCATTTTGACAGGTATCTATTTTCTCTCTTTTTCTGGCCTGTTTTATACTCTGGCCCAGTCTGTCTTATCTGTGTGTAAGTTTAAAAGCAAAGTCAGTTTGCCCATATCCCCATAACACTGGACCCAAAATCCAATTCTAATTTTGTGAAATCTGCGGTAGCAGTTGAGGCCATACATCAGAGGTGAAGTATGGTGCTGACTCAGCACCCCAGAGGGGTTATTCCTCATACAGCACGCCCGAGGGAGCCCCATAAAGATCAGGACCACACAGGCAGAATTACAAGGCATTTTTACCACCTTGCAACAACCACAGAGGGAAAAGTCACCTTTTTGAGGATAATTCCAAATGGTGTTTATGAAATTCAATGGTGGTTTAGCTGCATTGGCATGTAACACGGGGTTAGACTCAACCCTGAAAGTACAGGCACCCATGTCTATGATTTGATAGTATGGCTAAGATATGTAGGTGCAGAAATTCCAGCAAAAGCATAAGGAATGGGACAGAAATCATGTGACTATGTACAAACATGGAATAGAATAAATGTTTATAGACAGATCTTATGATAGCAGAGGTCCCTGCATTGCAAGTCAGCAGGCACCTCCATGTAAAATGACAGAGCTCCTGGTTGTCCTGTCCATCCCTGTAACACAATATGGTGCATTTTGACACCTCTCCAGGGCATAGCGGAAGCTCTATGCTTGTCTGGCATTAGCAGACTACATCTTTGTTTGAGTTGACTGTTGGGCAGCCAGATTATGATACTGGGATTCAGGACAGAAGGCATTTGATGGTACAGTCCCTGTAAAAGGAGGATTGAATTGAACTGTAAAGTGAATCTGTAAAGCCTTTGATGGAGGGCGTTTCAGGAAAACAAACATAAAGCCTGAAATCTGTAAAAGCTTAAGAAACGTGCATGATATTAAAGCTTACCAGGAGCATGTTGTCATGTGATGCGGAATGTTGGTGGTTTTAGCGATGTGTAACTTTCATTAAAATATGATCGTATTGAATCATTTCAGGGTGTAATTGCAGTTGTGATTTCATTCGTGATATTCCAAGAGATTTTTTAGGTCCAATGCTTTTTGAGCTGTCCATGGTTCTGAAAAGGTGTCCATGGTACCTTCATTGAACCAGTCACCACATGAATTGTTGTTTATTACCAGCAAATTGTCATAATAATACATCGGATTCCATGAATTGCTTCAATCTGTTCATGTTTTTGTGTTTTGTAATTAGCTGGGAAAGCAGGGGTTGAATTGTTCTAGCTGCCATGGATACGATTATTTACCCATACAAATATGTTTATTGTTTTTTCCATCTTTTCCACAATAAAACATAAAAATGCTTTGTTATCATGCTCCTTCATCTATTACATGACATAGGAAGACCAGAGGCGTCCCAGAACCTTGTGTCATGTTACTTTAAACAGCATGATCCTCTCTCTTCTTCACAATATGAAACTGAGAGAGAGAGAAAGAGAGAGAACAGAGGGAATTAGAAAGAGCAAGAGTAAGATGGAGATTAAGAGAGAGGGAGAGATAGAGAGAGGGGGGAAGAAGGAGAGAGATCATTCGAAAGAGAAGGGGAAAGAGAGAGCGAGTGTGATGTCTAGCTTGTGATTGGTGGGCATTATAGACTAGGAGCTTGCAGGCTGAATCGGGACAGTTTGTTTTACATACAGAACAGTCGGAGCATCATCCTGCGTTCTTCATGAGATTATGTAGTGTTCTAAAGCGAATGTCTTAGTTTGTAGGCATCTGACAGTGTCCTTGAGAGAAGACACATTATCGGATTTGCACAGAATCTCATCATTTGCATACTTTGTTTGCAAAAGAAAGATGCATTTTTAACGAGACCGTACGCATCGCACCACAGTGGACGTCGTTGTCAAGTTTCACACCTGTTTTTGGAAGTGCGGGTTACTCGTAAGTAAGCCTAGTGCTATATAAATGACACACCATAAAAAACATATCGCTGAATGAAGATAGTTAGATAGTCTAAAACAACTTAAAGAAACGTGAATCAGACATCACAGTATAGACAAGGAAGGAAGACAGACAGACTACTTCTACTTCTACTATCCCTTCAATGGCATGACTCGTTTTTCAAGTCACAATGGAGGAGAAGTTGAACAAACTCTTGGTGATTCCGATTCTGGGGGTTCTTTTTGTTATGATTGGATACCAGTATATCTGCCCCGCTGGTAGTAACTCATGTCACTTCAGCACCGGGGAAAAGTTGAGTGATGTGTTCAGCAAACATTCAAGGAACAACATTTTCGTGGGACCAAGAGATCGACAAAGACGGTTCTTCTAAGATCCAGTCCAAATTCAATTTCACTGACCGAGACCTTGAACGCCGCATAGACTTCAACATCAAAGGAGACGACGTTATTGTGTTTCTACACATTCAAAAGACAGGGGGGACCACTTTCGGACGGCACCTTGTTAAAAACATCAAACTAGAGCAACCATGCGACTGCATGCCTGAACAGAAAAAATGCACATGTCACCGTCCGGGCAAAGAGGAATCGTGGCTGTTCTCCAGGTTCTCAACGGGGTGGAGTTGTGGGTTGCACGCAGACTGGACCGAGCTCACGAACTGTGTGCCAGTAGTGATGAATAAAAAAGACAAGAAGAATGTCCAGAGGAACCGACGGTGAGGTGTCATAATTATTTCAGATTTTCATCTCTCACCGTAATTATAGAGGCAGCTGTGTTTCTGCCTGCGTAAATGCGCGTGCGCGCTGTGTAAAACTGTATACCATCATATTTAATCTCGCCGTTTTCCTGCTCAGGAAGACTGCGTGTACACTGCATTTGTTTGTTTGTGGGTCTTGATCCCTCCTCAAAGCTTTGGGGTGGATGCTTCACGAGGATATTAGGTGAAAGCGTATTTTTGCGAATGCATAATCCCAAAATGTTTCATCGCTGATCATTGATGACGAAAGTAGGCTACATCAAGATTTTCATAGAACTGCAGTTCCTATTTCAAAAATCTATAAGGCTCTTAAAAGTTTTTTTGTATTGAAGCACAATATTGTGTAACAAGGCCGTTTTTGCCTGAGTGGCGCAATAAAGACTATAGTGGATTAACAAATCACCAACTCACTTTTTACTAACTGTTTCACTGAGACTGTGTCACTTCAATACTCTCTGTCACTGACAGAACACTAGAAATACATAGGAAGAACTATTTGTGGAGGAGCTTCTGAGTTTTCGGGTACTGAGTTTAAGCCAAAACAAGGCCTATGTATGCCAACATGTGTCTGTTCTGGACCTTGTTGAGATCCAGTCACCATCTGCCTGCTGTTGCCCCTAGCTACCTCCACTATCTTCCTGCAGGCCCTCCCTATTCCCCAGGTCTAGTGCCATACTCTGCGAGGCCATGGAATTTCTAGCCAGACCATGCCTGGGAGAGCTTTGGAAACACTAGGTGCATTGGACACATAGTTGGTGATTAACATCCTTAATCACCAACCCTGCTTCAAAAAAACATACTGTGAACTGACTGGGCCTGGTGTTATACAGACCTATCATTTCTCCCCTTTTTCCTGCCACTACCATGGTTACCCATGCGCCATGCAAGAACAGTCCATTATTAGCGAAATAATGGGTCAGTGGGTCTGTTGCAGCGCGCACGCTGTTCACACGTTCTGTGTGTTCCAGCCTCCTTTAGAACCGCCTCAGTAGTTCTAAGCAGGCCACCCTAGCACGGTCTCTGAAGAACACAGGGGAGGAACAGTGTGTGACCTTAGTAGAGATCTCTGTATTTGACCAAAGGGACAAGAAAACACAGGCTAGGTGTCAATGGTCAATCCTATTAGACTTCATGTAGTCAGGGCAGCTTGGCAAACCACTTAATGCATAATGAATAAACGAAAGCCAATGTTAAGAGTGTTATGAGAAATGAGACATTATTAAAGACTAGACATTTTTCCCTACATTGACTCAAAAGTATCCATTGCTCCAGCTGCTACTGGACATAGTCCAACACACAATCCTTCAGCCTTGTCCATCTGTTTGCAATGGTCTATGGCATGCAACCATTTCAGATGACTGAAATCCATTATTCAGCCTATATGGTTTTAATCTGTGGTGAAATTCCTTTTTGCGATCAGATATCATCAGATTGTTGAATACAGGCCAGAAGACTCACTAGGACTTAGGTCATCTTCATCTTCCACCATTTTTAATAGAGGCCCAAAGCTCACACTGTGGGTAAAAATGGTAAATTTCAGACATTAATCTGGCTCCGCATTTGGCTATGTCAGTATCTTAAGTAAGCATTAAATCCCAAACCCATGTAGAGACAGCAGAGAAGGATTTCATTGAAAATAATACACACCCCCTCCCCTTCTCCACAGATAGATGTTATTGAAATTAAAATCACACTCCTCAATTCAGTGGTTGGCACAGTCATGGTGTAAGCCCACCCCTACCCACATTTACAAACTCAACTGACAGTCTCAACACGGTAGACACACCTGGGAGTGGTGCTGTAGGGTCCTATAGAGTGTATAACATCCCCATGAATGTCACAAGTCTGGAGGGGGGGGGGCAGGGGGACAGGGGGATAGGATGGGGCAGAAGGTGGGTGGGGGAGCGCTAAAATAAAAACTAAGGTGTTGATGATGGAGGCTGATTGATACAGGAAATAGATCTAAACGTTGGCGGACCACTGCTCTGCAGCAGATGCCTCTCTATGAGGTGTGAGTAGCTCGTTCTAGATTCCTCCATGTTCCATAGGCTACATCATGGATGCACAGTCTCTGCTACAGTGTAGAGAGACCTACTTTGTAAGTTCTGAATACAACATCATTATCTAAGGCCGGGCTGTTTGTTCAGGGTTCGTTGAGGGTACAATCTAAAAGATGTGACCGGTGCATGGGGGTTGTTGGTTCCAACACTTGCTTGCCTTTTAACACTTGGTTTAGGTGAAAATGGATGGAAAACCATGTCCTGGTTTTAGCAGTTGATTAGCGGAAAGAGAGGGAGAGAGAGAGACCTTCGAAAGGTCAGTCTGTCAGAGGGTGTTCACTAAATGGAGTGGACAGCGTTTATGATGCAGACTCTGTAATGCTCCCTCTAAACAGACTATTGCGACTGGTGGGATTCTTGTATAAAATGTTTATATACACGCAAGATTATATACAACTATTTATCCCATAATACTTGGCTACAGACAGACAGTATTGTGAAAATACCCGGTTGTGGAAATCAGAGCATGCATAAATGTCTGTCTGGCGTTCTGGTGAGGTATTCTGAGAGGATCTGGATAAGCTCCGCACCATCTTTAAGGGAGATTAGGAATGCCCAAAGACAAGTTTATTATCTGGGGAGGGAGATTACGTAGGATATCTAGATTTCTGCAGAAACCTGTCGACTTCATGTCTTTATGAGACATGTAACTATCCCTTGGGATCTGATATGGATGGAAATCAAACTTATTTTTCCTGTCTGTTCTTTCTGATTTCTTTGCATTTACAAATGTGAATATTTCACCCCTTTTATTACAGTTTTTTTTAAATCAGACATTCTCTATCCTGGGTTAAAATAAATGATGAAACGTGATGATGAAAAGTGCCAAAGGTGTCCAAAAGAACTTACTTACTAAAGAAATAAAGTGACTAAAGTTTTAGTAGTAGTATTATTTGCAGTTGTTCCAAATGTCTATTTTCTCTTTTCATAATCATGGACATGCTCACACACCTCATCAAATCTACCCGTAAAATTCTCATTTTTCTCTTGTCTCCACACCAGCATCCCTGGGGCTTTTTCCTCGCCCTCCAAAAATAGCATTTCAGATCTGAGACCAGTGGAGACCACAGCACAGCGCTGTCCCCCCCCTCCCCCCCCCCTCCCTGTCTCCCACTGCATCAGAAACGGATCGTTGTGCCGGATTGTGTAACATGCCCTGTCTGTTCCCTCCTGTGGGCTTTGGGACTAGAAAATAGTTCACTGTGAAAGCCCATTGCATGTGTGTTAGTGAGTGTGAGTGTGTTAGAGAGAGCATTTAGCTGTGTGTAAATACTTGGGTATTAGTGTGTGCATGCCCTAACTGGCCTAGCTCCCTTGATGAGGCAGTGATAGATGAGTCAAAAATATGAATAGATTAAATATGCCAGCCACCATTACTCTACGTCAGCCAGGAAACGGGTTGTTAAGACACCCCTGTATCTACAGTACAAGGATACGCCCTTCTGTTGTAAAACATCAATCATTGTGTCAAACACATGTTACAGTACCTCCCATGTCAGAATCATAATCATGGATTATAGCATCCTTAGTGAAGACAATTCATGATTGGGTATGAAAAGGGAAGAACATGAGTGGATGTTTTACAGGTCTGTGAGTTTGTTTTGTCTGTCTGTCTGTCTGTCTGTCGTCTGTTTGTCTGTCGTCTGTCTGTCTGTCTGTCTGTGTCTGTCTGTCTGTCTGTCTGTCTGTCTGTCTGTCTGTCTGTCTGTCTGTCTGTCTGTCTGTCTGTCTGTCTGTCTGTCTCACTAACTTTCTTTTATCAGTCTGTCTCTTAATATTCTCTCTCTCTCTCTCTCTCTCTCTCTCTCTCTCTCTCTATCTCTCCTCTCCTCTCTCTCTCTCTCTCTCTCTCTTTCTATTTCTCTCTCTCACCCTCCCTTTTCTACCCTGTGGTGCAGTGAGACATCATTAGGCAGGCCTCCAGGGGGTTGGGGGGCAAGCTGGCAGGATTCTCCCCCATCTCCACATGGCCCTGGCTCAGACTCCACACTGCTAGTCCAAACCCTTCCATCTGATCGTTCATATTACCAGTATCAAGGCTTACACCATGATATATACAAATACCTGCAGTCAAGTTGACAGGATATGCCAACTGGGTCACTCGATTGGGGTATTGAGTGGGAAAGGATGTTATAACAACAATATATTTGTTCTGACCTATATGAGTGTACAGACAATATGGGAAATATCAGCCATAAACTTTTGCTTACTGTAGTTTAGAGTACTTTTAGTAATGTCCCAAACTGGGAAGTTCTGATTTACTTCTGCCATGGTCTGATGTTGTAATTTGCTCAAACATATCTGATATGACCTGTGCAGCTGTGATACTCTCTCTAATTCTGTATTGTTATCCATCATTATTGGATTATCACTCACTCAGCACTTACACTGTGAGACATCCAGCACTGTCTAAGGACACATCGTTTCAAGATGGCCCCCGTGTCTGTAGAAGGACAGGAAAAGAAGGCGGACCTCCCCTCTTTGGGTGTGACAAATAAAGTGTGTTTACAAACACCCTTCAGATGTTCTGCAGGGAGCTCGACGAGCAACACTCTAGTGAGGTGTCAGAGACAATCTGCTGGGTGTCAGGGTCGGTGGCTGGTCAACTGTATAGGGTTGGCCATTGTGTGAGAGAGGTGGATGTAGGAATGTGAAGCTGTTTATGTGTGTTTGTTTGTGTGGGTGTGTTTATGTGGGTGTGTTTGGTTGCAGTGTGGGGTTATAGATGTACAGAATGTAACTCAATGCTGCTGGGTTGACGTAGCTGCTATTACACCTTTGAATTGGATTTGTACTGACTGTGTGATGCTGTCTCGACACCTATCAACATACTTGAGTTTTTCTGGGTGTGAAGTAGACTTCCTCACTTCCTCAGATCCTCACATTTTACATTTACATTTAGTCATTTTAGCAGAAGCTTTTATCCAGAGCAACTTGCCGTAAGTGCAGGGCATCCCCAGAGGCAAGTAGGGTGAAGTGCCTTGCCCAAGGACACGTCATTTGGCACAGCCGGGTAATCGGACTGGCAACCTTCTGATTACTAGCCCGATTCCCTAACTGCTCAGCCACCTGACTCCTCCACCATCTTCCACTTGCATAGTGGTAAAGGATAGTAAAGGCAGGGAAGCCAGAGTTGACAATCCTTGATGAACTTTAACATTTTAACTTTATGAAAGCTGGAGGAAGCTCTTTAAACCCTTGGTTGAATGGTGATCCTGCTGTAGGAGTTTGTGAGTGACTATCGAGGACAGCCGTCTGCTCCATATTCTGGTGTAATAGTTACCACTAGGGCCTACCTCAAATGAGCAGTGTTCTCACAAACCAGTTAACACACAGCTTCCAGGAATGGGCATCTCTGGAAGCCTGTCGTCCTTGATAGTCCTGAATGAGAAGTGTCTTGCTGTTATTGATCCCTTGCACCTCATTTCCTCCTCGTTAGGGCCTGAGCTCATCGAGGGCACAGAGCAGGCAGACAAAGAGAAGCGTCAAGTTCACCCTGCCACCCGGGGAAATCAATGAGGATCTGTTTGTGGTGAAGATTAAGGTGACCTGAGGATCAGGGGGATGTGTTGAATTGAGTTGGCAACTTGGCATTAACTGCAAGGTTATCTGACAGAGATTTGGCTGTTGCAGGGCCGTGTTGATAAGAAACAAACAAACTGTATGGTTTTACTCTAATGGGTCGTTAGAATGAAAATGGTCACAATGAGTCATGCAGTTATTTATCTGCTTCTTCCCGAATCTCCAATACAGGTCAAAAAGATCAGCCGTCCGCAGACAGAACAGACAATGTGTCTGTGGACGGTGTTTACCATTCAAACACAACTCTTTAAAAAATATGTCTGAAAGTACGCATTAGACGTGCAGCGTACTGTCAGAAATCTATTGATTAGAAAATTATTAGAGAGTCTGGAAGAATAACATATATATAAAATCTATATATATAATAAAATGTAGTCCAAGAAATGTTATTTCTTCCTTTTTTTCTTCCTTTCATTGGAATTTGAGTAATCATATGCATCTAGTGAAATGTAGAGCACCAACGCCGGTATCAGGATTCCATCCATTTGCTCCATTACTCCTTTAAACAGCCATCTGATATGGATCCTCTAGATATCCCCTCATGTAGCGCGGTGTGTCTGCCTAGACTGGCCAAAGTGTTTCAGGATCGAACCAAACAGTCAGTTATGGATGACAGACGGCCTCGTATCTTATTAGTGGGATATGGCGACTGGTAGTGAAAAATATCACTTTTAGCTTTCACTTTTAGCTTTCACTTTTATGTCAGAGATGTTGATAATATTCATGCATTGTGAATATACTATAGTTGAATAAGATTATTTTTTTACATGCTGCTTGTTATTCCAATTGCCAAGTTCATTTGAGTTTCCTTTCATTATCGTTTCCCATTGTATGCTTACTGAAAGAAAATATACAAACAATTTCACAGTGTGGATTGAAGTCCTTTGGGGGACTGATCTGTTAGAACAAAGCAAGCTCTGCTCATTTCCAGACTCTGCCCATGATAGTCTCTCTGTGGAACCCTGTAGTGGTTGTTCAGGAACGATTCATTAAACATGATTACTTTCTCAATATAGGGTTTAATTCATTTCCATTAAGTAATTTAATTTAATTGTCATTGTTTTAATATAACTGAGTGTAACAAGTCTAAATAGAGATATGTATTTTTTCATTTAAGTGGTTAATGTTAGGATCTAAATGACCATGGAGCGATGGTCAGTTGGATCTAATTCATGTAACTGTAATTTTGGTTTGGAGGGTAGCATTTCCAAGGATATGGTTGGTTTGTCTGTCTATGTTTTACTGTATAATTTGGTAACACTTGCACAGTCCCCTCTGCTGGTTAACTTTGAGTAGTGCTTTTTGTGCCTGTGCCAAGGGGTACAAATCGAAGTTGATAGCCTAATTCAATTTTGACCTCATCTTTTTCCAGCTTACAGAGAATAGAGGTGAGATGTTGTTTAATGTCATCTGTTCTATACTGATTGATAGAACCGTTAGAATAGAATATCATTTTTTGGATCAACTCTTGGCGATCAACCTTGACCTTCACAATCCCTGTTTCACTTTATTTGATCCAGACAAGTAACCTAAGTGTCTGACATTTCCTGCTTTAAGTCAATAGGTCACAATGAATGAATAGACAGAAATGTCTGCCATGCATGGAGCGATATTGATCAGGCTGTCTTGTGGTTAGCTGTGCAGAGGAGGGAGACCAAACAGCTCCACTTCCTGGTATCTCAACGTCTGCATCTCTGTCAGTGTGTGTCCGGAGGCTCCTTCACACTTTGTACAATACATTACTGTAATAAGTAAGAGTCAGGAATAGTCTGTAATGGCACGGAAAACCTGATTACCTTACTCTCTTTAACGGATGTCAGGTCATTCTACTGTATCATTAGCGTACCAGGAGAGTTTCTTTATTCACGTGTTCAGATATACATTTGAAGTCGCTTCCTGTGGATTTGAAGTGCTCAAGTGAAAGTAGGAAATAATTAATATTTTTCTACCTCTCACTGGTTCAGTACAGTGAGCTCTGACTGCAACATCAAGATGGATGCACAACAACAACAACATTCTAGTAGTGACAATTTGATTAGACTTTAGAGAAGTTAGACTTTGGCCCAAAATCTTCGGAAATCATCCAGCTGGTTGAATATGTTTTGCTCACTGACAACAACAATCAAATGACCCAGCCCTCAGTGCTCGTGCACAACATAGTAGTGACATATGGTGTCACATCTAATTGTGTCCCTCTATCTCTTCCTGCTTCTGCAGGAACTTCTATTACATCGCCATGCTGAGGGACCCGGTCTCCCGCTACCTGAGCGAGTGGAAGCACGTGCAGCGTGGGGCCACCTGGAAGACCGCCCTCCACATGTGCGATGGCCGCTCACCCACTGAAGATGAGCTGCCTGCCTGTTACCAAGGCGATGACTGGACGGGCGTCACCCTGAACGGGTTCATGGACTGCCCCTCCAACCTGGCCAACAACCGGCAGGTGCGCATGCTGGCCGACCTCAGCCTGGTGGGCTGCTACAACCTGTCCTCCATGAGCGAGCAGGAGCGTGGCCGCGTCCTGCTGGCCAGTGCCAAGGCCAACCTCCGGAACATGGCCTTCTACGGCCTGACAGAGTTCCAGCGCAAGACGCAGTTCCTGTTCGAGCGGACGTTCGGCCTGCGCTTCATCCAGGCCTTCACGCAGATCAACAGCACGCGCGCGTCCAGCGTGGGCGTCGGGGAAGGGGCGTTGCGGCGTCGCATCGAGGGCCTCAACGCGCTGGACGTGGAGCTGTACGAGTACGCCAAAGAGCTCTTCCTGCGGCGCTACCAGTACAGCCGCCAGAGACAGCACCTGGAGGAGAGGCTGAGGCGGAGGCTGGCGAGGAAGAGGCAGCACACAGCCTCCGCCTCGCAGCACAAGAGGCATGAGGAGGACGAGGCGTTAGGGACCACTGAGGACTACAGTAGCCAAGTGGTACGCTGGTGAGAGGAGGACTGGGAGTGTAGCAGCTGGCCCGAGGGGGAGGAAAGGCTGTCTTCTCAAGTTGTTTTCCCTTCTCTGTCTGCCCCCCCTTCCTCGTTTCTTCTCTCTGGAACTCTCTAAGCTGCTCGATCTTGGACTTGCCTGTACTTTGGCGGCCCTGAGGCCTGCTCTAGTACAGCTATGCAGATGAGTCTTGCCAGAGTTATCTTGGACTGACCACTAGTGTCTTATTGTGTTTGATGTATGCCTTTAGTAAAGCTATCATAATGCAAGATACATTGTCTCATTGTGCATTTCACTTTTTTGTTATTTAAACCTGTTGCCCTGTTTTGACTTTATTCAATGAACTTTCAACATGGTGTCATTCTCTAGCCAGTCCAATTACAGTTCAGTACGCATCAAGGAATATAAGAAGAAATGTTTTGCATTAGAGAAGTCCAATAAATGTGTGCATTTGTGCTTTATGGAATGCATTTGCACCTGGGCTTTATGTGTGAGTGTGTGTGTGTGCCTGTGTGTGTGAGTGAGTGTGTGCGTGTGTCGTGGGGGATTCTTCTTCTCTTAAGGATATTCATGACATATTAGCTCTTTATGATAAGGCTGAACAAACCTCATCACAGGCTGATGAAACCGCTGGGGGGCGTTATAGACAGGCTGTCAGAAACGATTGGAGTCCTTTCATAACACGGGGCACAGAGGTATTTCAACCATTACACATTATTCTCTGGCAATACAGCTTCAAATTGATCACTTAAAGCTTGATTGGCCATGTGTCACTCCCACAACAAATAAGTGGGACTGCTACATTCTCAGCTCTGCATGCCTACCCACGATTATTTTTTGAAAGACCTCCTTGTAGGCTTTTGTGAATACAGTCTAAAGCCCCGAGAGATGTGGGACCCCCCGGGACACAAAATACACTTCAGCCAAACAGATCCTATTTAAGGAAAATGATTCTGCTTAATGCTTTCGGGACAGCCTTACACTCAGAAGCTTGAGAACAGAGACAAAGGAGGAGAGGCTGTAGAGGTAGGAGGAGTAGGAAATAGAGCAGAGGGAGGGGGAGTACTATAAGTGTGTCCTTATACAATAATACCCCCTCTCTAGCTCCAGCTCCAGTTCTTTAGCTCCCTTGGCTATCGTAGTCGGAAAGAGTCTTTACAGTAAATCTGCAAGCCACTGTTAGCCAGGCAGGCCAACTCAGTTCCTGTCACAAGTTGGGAAAAGTCCCTCGCCATTCTAGAAAATGAATGACACTAACCTTGATATGTTCTGTAAAATTGAAACGATACTTGATATTGTCCTGTAAAACTGAAGGTTCTGCTTCAATATTGTTATGTCATTGACGGCATTCCAGCCAACCCGTCCTAGAATCATTTCAAGGCAGGTTTGAAAGGTGAGTAATATATGTGGTTCTCGGTTGTGTCAGAGTCTGAGTCAGAAGAGGTACCTGCTCAGCTCTCTAAAACGTGGCCTGAAGACTGTCTAAAATTCAAAATAATTCACTTCCAACCCACACAGTTCAACTATGAGTCATACCTTTTATCATACAGAACAGACTCCTCCAACCAAATGCATATACCATAATGTGAATTCCTCTTACGTCAATATAATAATTTCATCATTAAAGACTGCAACTTGTATCATATATCTTCAGACTGCAGAGGAACTGTGTCCAGCTAGCTAACTGTACCAGTATAATTGTGATAGGTTAGTGTGTCGATATAGGTGATTGATTACCAAATAAGGGAATGACATTGGCAGATGGCAATAATTCTAAATAGACAACATATCTCACACTTTGACACAGCACACTGATTTATGCTACTTGTTTTGTATACATTTTTGATGAATTGATATTGAAAAATGCACTTTGTTACAGCATACCTTGTTCCTGTATAATGGGGATGACCTACAATGTAAAGGGGGATGCTAGAGAAAGACAGTGGTTGGATACAAGTTCTGTTGTTCAAGAGGGATAATTGGTATATGTATCTGGTCATGAGGAAAGACAAATTAACTAAGTGCTGAGATGAAACATAGGTTGTTATCGGAAATGTTTCATAGGTCATTGTAAAACACTGTTGCTATGCTCCAAAACAATCGTCTTGTTTAGCACGCTCAATTAGAAGCTGAGGTTTCAGCCTTTGTTTCCTGAAGAAGTTCCCCTTCGAGGCGCTGGTCTCTACAACTCTCTAAAGAAGACAGAATGTCAACATACCTCACAAGGACAACACAGTTTCTATGAGGTAAGGAAGTCATTCATCAGTCACACAACGTTCCTTAATCAGATCAAAGCCTTAGGTCTTTCACATGCGTTACAACAACAAGGGCCACTGGGAGGAGATTTTCTTCAATGGAAGTATTGTGACAGGATAAATTCTTCTCTAATTTACAGTAAGCACCGACTTTGGCATCTAACTTCCTCCTCACATACCATTCAAGGTGTTTTCTTAGACAATCCCAATTCTCGGTAGGTGGTACACACCCATACACAATAGACCAGAATTACAGTGCAGTCAGGTGCGGATCTAGAGATTTTCATAAGGGGTGGCAATGGGGTGGCAGAAGGAAGTTGTTGGGTGGCCTCCTGGAGGCGAATCAAAACCCAAAGTAGGGGGTATAGTACTCCCTATGGTAAATGATTAGGCTATTACATTGTAGTTTAAATCAAAGAGTAACATTAATATTATTTATTTAAATGTTCTGTAATGTACAAATAATATTTTTTTCATGGGAAGATTGGGGTGGCAGTATTTTGTATTGGGGTGGCAGCTGCCACCCCTTGCCACCCCTTAGATCAGCCACTGAGTGCAATACATTACAGCTTTGGTTTTACAACCATGATTTTTACTGCCCATCCACAAGAAATGTATAGTATAGTATTGACCAAACTATTATAGACAGCTACCTGCTATCAGTGGCAGTGTTGGGTTGGGAGATGACTGCCAAATGAAATCTGGACTCAGGTTTTTTCAGTTTGAACATACTTTGGAAGGCCTGTTGAAACTTGTCTCCTGCCAGTGTGTACAGTGCCAGGTTGAAAGAAAGGTATTGAGACCCGCCAGAGGTCGAGAGAGGATATAAGCCGCATGGACTCCACGCTCCAGCATGCACGGCGTCTCCGGCTTCCTGCGCGTGTCCACTCTCAGCACGCGCAGGACGTGGTAGGGGAGGAAGCACACCACGAACACGGCCAGTATCACCACGTTGGTGCGGCGTGCTCGCGCCCGCCTGGGGTTCTGCGTGTACGGCCCTTTAGCCAACTCTCGGAAGATGCCGGCGCAACACACACACACCACCACCAGAGGCAGGAGAAACCCCATGACTGTGAGAAGCCAGCCGTACCACCACAGCACAGCAGGGTCGTTACTGGCAAAGTCCAGGCAGTATGTCTTGTTGCCCGTCTCTACCAGACTTATCATAGTTAGCATGGGAATGACCTCGGCGGCGGCAATCACCCAGACCAACGCACACGCCAGGATGCTCCATCTCTTCTGCTGTATCTGCGGGGTCCTCAGAGGGTGTTTCACCACCAGGTAGCGGAACACGGCCAGGCAGGTGAGAAAGAGGATGCTGCCGTACAGGTTGAAATGGAAGCCGAAACGTACAAAGCGACACATGAAGTCTCCTAGGGTCCACGAGTCTCCGTTGGTGTAGTAGTAGACGAGGAAGGGCATACTGAGGACGTAGAGGAGGTCGGTCACCGCCAGGTTCACCATGATGATGCTGGCGCTTGTCCACGGTCGTAACTTCACCAGGTATGTGCTGATGGCGAGGAGGTTGCCCACCAGACCCACAATGAAGATGAGGGTGTACATGACGGGCAGATAATAGCGTTTGGTTAATCGGTCCACATTGGTGCAGTTGAGGTCTGTCTCGTCGTTGTAGTAGATCAGACTAGCAGACATGGTGGGTGCTGGAGTGGGTGTGGAGAGGATCCTGACAAAGTAATCAGTAAGACATCATTTATTGTGACATATATGTGATATATATATATTCTTGTGATATATTATAACAATTCCTAAGCATCTATTGTTTTAATTTGCCAAAAAGAAAGAAAGAAAAATACACATGTACCGGGTAAGTGTAATATCCTCATTTTACATTCTCAAGACAGACAGACGATTGTCGGAATTAAAATGACTTTATGCCAGACTTTCAAATATTTATGTTAATATTTGTTCTGCCAGTTCTGACGAACACAAGCATTTACTTTTCTAAGAGCAAATATACCAACAATGATTAAGAACCTCAAGGACCTTAATTTTTACATTCAGAATGTAACAAGAACAAAGAAAACTTACAATACAATTGTATTGTAACACAATTGGTGCATGCAAGTTTTGACAGATACTCACAGACGATGGAAATGCTATCTTGGTCGCCTCAAGACTGCTTCTCATTTGCACACTTGTCAACACTGCCTTCCTCCATCCCTAACTCAACATCCCTCCTTCCTCTCCCTATCTCTAGGCTACCTCCCTCTGTTGCATCACTGATACAAAGACACCTGCTAGTTTCAAGTTTTTTATTGTCAGGTGCACAGAACAACACAAGGTCAAACTGGGCATTGCAATTCTTGGCAATAACTAGCATTACATAACAGATAAGTACTAAGAAGAACATGCCAATGCCAAATCATCTGTCTCAGTGAGTTTAAAAGGAAACAATTGTCCATTTACAGTAATTTGACGTGGCCAGCCACCAAAAAAAGCCTTCTGTTGAAATACCCAGAAGTAGTTGGCCAGGATAGGACACTTCTTCCACGATATTAAGTGCAGGGCTCAAGTGTCTCCCATTGGCTTTGATTACCGTGAAGACTTGACAACAAATTCTCAAAGCCCTGGATTTCGGTTCCATATTCAAACCTTGTGCTTAAGCCTATTTGCCTTCTGCGTCAAGTAGCCTGCAGGTAGGCTATTTATAGGCAACATTGGAATGATTGGTCCTGCTCCTCTCCACAGTTCTTATCATTTTCACCTAAATCCTATGTCGTGGTTCTGAATGAAAATTCTAAATAAATCCACATTTTATATTGCACGCATCATTTCTTCTGTAGCCTATCAAAAACGTTTAGAAGCGCAATTGATTGTAACTTAGTTTATATACAGGGAAGTAAGCAGTGGGCCTCTATGTTCCAGTGCCGGGAGTGTACAGGAGCGTATTAGAGGTGGAACCCCTACCATCCCTGGTTGTGACTTCATGCTTGAACTGAGTCATTGGATTGGAATTCCATAGGTTTCACTTTTTAAGCTTGACTGTAATGCCATTGTTCTAAACAGATGAACAAGTATAGTATCAGTTTCCCAACATAAGAAGCCTGACAAGAAGTTTTGTAAATGTCCTAATCTCTAATTGCAGAGCAGTAAACTCCGTCATCAGACATTCCAAAGATTAAACAGTACAGCACTAACTTAATGAAGCCTTCTGATGCCTTTCTATTTTCTCTGATTGCAGGTTCAGACTGCCCTAAGTTTACAAGCACACCTCATATGTCAGCTATTGTATTGACATCAACTTGATGGTCATGCGGTGGTCATGGAGTTTGTATTTTGTACATAGATCATTGTTTGCTAATGCTATTCTGCCAAGAGTATCCCTCCTGATACAACCCCTTAGATGTCCACTCCAGTAGGTGTCCCTGTGTCCTGTGTTGGCTGGTTCTTATTTACAGGGTCCGGGTCATCCGGAGCCCCCTGGAGCACGGTACGGTTTCTCCAAAACTCCTTACCTTCCCATGAACTTGTGGGAGCAGCTGTTTTGTTTTATTTGAAGCAATTCAAATCCCATTTCATTTGTATAACCCTTTTTACAAGCAATGTCACAGAGGGCTTCACATATGTCTATAGAACTGATCCTAATCCAGATGAAGCTGCAGACATATAATGGTGTGAAATGTGCCACGCCTAGAATTCCCCTCCCTTAGCAGGACAAACCATCAATAGTTTGACAATTTCTGTGATAAAAAGAATATTCTGAAAAACCAACAGGAGTTTACAAACATTTATTTTACAAAAAAACTCGAAATGGTGTGAATAGAGTTATTATAGAGTTATTAAGAGGTAAATGGAGAGGTTGACTGTAATGACACAGACTTCTCAGAATGAGTGATTGCTATTGTGATATAGTTATTATTGTATCGTAACCTGAGTAAAGGAGATAAGGTGATGGCAGAATTTCAGACAGAACTGGCAGAGTCCAAATTTAAGTCGTCATGAAAAAGAAACCTTGATATTAGCTAGAATGAGGACGTTTCTAGAGTTTGGACATTCTGGCAGGGTTGAGGCGCATGGAAACACATGAGGATCCAGCTGCGTAACGCATTTCCCTCAGCATACCACTCCACTGGCTCTTGTCTTCCTCATACCTACGGAAAGGAAAACAACCAATTCAACGGGTGAGGAAATAAACGAAGATAAAAACAGACAAGAAAAACATTCCATTGTCATCATCATTTAAGAAGAAAAAAGGTGTTACTTAAGCATTACAAAATGTGAAATCTACTGGGGGAAGGACTTACTGCCAGACGTCAGTGACCTCTGATGGGGCCACCTCTTTGTTTTCCATCTGGATGATGGCGAAGCCCCCCACGCCGTACAGGGCCCCCCCCACAGCTCACCAGGTTCAATGAGGTGCGCTCCTGGGGAAACTCTGTGGACTCGGTCCATCTGGGGAAGAAAGACCACGACGGGGTGAGCAGGAGGGAGCAGTACATCAGAAGGGTTGAGGGTACAAAGGTTTTCTATACCTTGAATTTAAATGTGTGGATACACAGCGAAATAGACCAAATATTCTTACTTGTTTGTTTCAAAGTCATAGGTCTCGCAGGCAGCAGTGAGGCCTCCCTCATTGACACCACCGGCCACCACAATCTTCCCATTATGAACGACTGCGCCGAACATGGCCCTGGCTGTCGTCATGGCGCCCAGCTCCCTCCAATCTGATTGTTTGTGGTTGTAGACAAACATCTTGTTCAGGGCTTTGCTGTGGGGCAGAAGGAGTTTCCACACGTGAATTTACATGTCAATCTATTTGTTCTTGTACAAATGTTAATTTTATTCATGACTCGTTTATTATGCATTGCATTCAGCATATACATATGACATGCAAAGTGTGGTTCTGTGTGAAACAAAATATACCTGCTATTTTTGGTTTTATTTGTGTAGTTATCTTTGAGGAGTAACAGAGCACTCTGCATTGACTCAATGGTCTGTCTAAGAGATTATAACGATAGACCAGAAACAGCTGCTGGCCACTCACACCATATGGTTTACCACACACACACACAGACACACACTTACTTGTCATCTGTCTTTCCTCCAATGCAGTAGACAAGACCTTTATTGGAGACCACAGAGTGACCATGGATCTTCAGAGGCAGCTTCTTGGTCTCACTCCACTTCATCCTCCTGTTAAAGGGAAGCAGAGAATGGGAGGTTCACAGACCAGTGAGTTGCAACACACCTTTCAAAGTCTGACATCCAAGGAATGATACATGATCTTGTTGAATATCGATAGGAATAAATCTAATGGAAAGGATCACTTTTATCAGATGCTAAACGTCATGTAAAGTGTCCCATATGGCTATGTGCAGTGTTCTAACAGAGCAAACATCTGAGGTTGTTCCTACTCACTCGGTGTCAAAGCACATGACCGAGTCCAACGACTCATTGGATTGGAGGTCTTTTCCAGCCACGACAAAGACAAGGTTATCACTCTCTCCCATATTGAACAGACATCTGGGAGATGGCATGGGTGGAAGAGCCTCCCATTCAGCCATAAGTGGGTCCAACTGTAAGGATAGGGTACCATTGGGAAAGTACAGAACTGAATTACAGTATGACCCTCCTAAGCATAACATTACATTTGTATCGAATACTCAGTTCATATTGGAAATACATCCATGTTATTTCTGAGATCATTCTTTTTGAAAGGTATGTTTGGAAATTGATAGTTCTCGCAAGTTAGGAAACACATGATTCCCAGTATCGTAAGTCAGTGATGAGACAAACCGTGCACATTTAGAAAACACGTCCTTGCCTTGTAGAAGTAACACTGCAGAGGCTGCTCCTTGTTCTCCTCGTCTTGAAACAGTCCTCCGATGAGGAACAGCTGGTTCTTCTGGGACGCCATAATCACATGGTTCTTGGGGATCTGCTCTGACAAGGCTGCCAGGAAACATTCGTTCTCGTTCACGTCGTACGCCACCGCCGCCGTGTCGTTGACCATCAGGATGAGGTCGGTGACGTACATGCCGTGTCTGCGGCCGTCGTTCAGGAAACCGGGGAAGAGGCTCTGCTCCTCCTCGCCCTCCACTTTGTCTGCTCCTTCCTCGCCCTCTTTCTTCACGGGCTTCTCCGGAAGTTTCCCCCCGAACGCCTCCTTGATCACTTGGATCTTCTTCTGAAGCTCGGGATCGGCTATGATGATTTCATCCGTTTCCACCTTGTCGTGGAAGTACTTCTCGGGCAGCAGGCGGAAGCGGATGCAGTCGAAGGCGTCGGGCAGAACCTTGACACGCTTGTCCTCGTCTTTGCGTACCCAGTTCATCAGCGCCTCAAACACGACCTCCTCTTTTTCAACATTGAGGGAATCGCCACCAATGACGGCGAAGAGTTCGTGGGCGGCCAGCTGGAGGAACTCCTCGTTATTGGCCAGGGCCTCGAAGCGGTCAGCGATGTAGTCACGGGCAGCCACTGCTAGTCTGGGGCAGTTGAGAACCAGGCCCAGCCTAAAGATAGCGAGGCAGTTGGACAAAGATAACTTCTTCTGCAGGTAGTTTACGCACACAGTGAACACCGAGGGGATCTGGAAACGGTTGGCCACGGCAAATATGTCCTGCACATTGTCATCGGTGAGGTCGATCTCCGCCGAGTAGAGGTACTGTATGACCATGTCCAAGATGGAGGGGTTGACGTCCTCGAGGACCACCTCTTTGGTATCTTCCTGCTCTTTCCCGTCCTCTGTGAAGAACACCTCTCTGAAGTAGGGGCTGCAGGCGGACATGATGAGCTTGTGGCAGGGGAAGCTACGGTCGCCCACCTTGAGAGTGCAGTCCACAAACTTGTTCTCGTTGAGCAGCTCCTTCAGGCCGTCCTGGAGCAAGGTGCTCTGGAACAGACGTAGCTCCTCCTTCATGGTTTTGGGGTCCATGGCGTGTCAGGCAGGGTAAACAGTGGTGGATGGCGGAGAGGAGGGAGATGGTGACCACAAGTCCTCTTGGTTCTTGGTCCTGGCTGGAAAAGGCAGAGCAGAGAAAAGGTTCCCAGTCTGAACGCCCTGCAATTTAATCCTGTCCCCCTCTAAATATAGCCCCCTGTCCCAGCCTGCCTCGGTCCAGAGGAATCTGCCTGGGCCAAATCGGCAGGCAAGTGCCCCCTTGCAGCTGTCACAGACTGAAAGAAGCAGCTGGCTGTATGGGGATATACCCATGATTCAGATAGGGACAGTGTCCTGAAGCTAACAGTGATTAGTGAATGACAATGCTGTTAATTTAAGCTACCGGCTAGTAGCTAGATGTATCTTAACTACATTTGAGGGTATGATGACAGTTTGCAGTTCAGCATGCCCCTTGTCTTTTCTGTTTAAGGCAACACAGGTGTTTTGGTCTGTGATTAACCTATATTAGGCAATACTTTTGGTCTTGCTTTACAATATATGCAATTTATTTTGTAAACAGGACACAAATCAGTATAAATGGAAACCATTCAATTTACTATGTTTCTTGAACTCATGAAAGTTACTGTTTCTTGAAGTCATGAAAAATTATAGAAATCAAGACTGAATTACAACACACTTATTAATATGCTGTTTATGAAACACTAGAAAAAGTACTATGATTCTTGTACTGTCGGCGTGTTTTACCATTTAAATTGCATCCAATGAATGAACAAGGGTTTGTACTAAAAATGGCTTTGGAGTTGGTAGCAGCTGTGTGCACAGTCAACAGGTGAGATAGCCTGACAGGCAGTTCTCTCCACCAATCAGCATGGTTCTTCTTTTTGCCTGGCTGTATTGTTCAGAAGGTCAGCAGTCAACTACAAATAGGAAGGGGCATTGGCTTAGGTTCTTTAAATAACTGTTTTTATCAAAAACACACTATCCTCATGCAAACATGCTTAATACCCTTAAACTATAAACTAATGGCAAAAAGATGAACTAGCTTGTGTAATAGTTTAATACACTAGAAAGAAAGGTATAAGACAGGAGACTATCATTGAGAAAATAGGACTAATATTCCCTTTTCCAGTTACTATTTACTAGTGTGAATAGAATCTGTGTGAGCTATTCAGACTTCTGGATTTTGATAACGTGTTTAGTGTAAGTGTTGCAGAGTTAGGTAACAGTTTGTGCACTTGTGTGGGTGCTACTAAAGATAGACCAGACTATGGTATTGGGGAGGAAGTGAGTGTGACAGACATAAGAGCAAGTAAGCTCAATCTTAGTAAGAGGGCAGTGTCACCTCACTAGTGCCATCACACTCATTAGCCAAGCAGCTTCAGTTCAAAAGGTCAGTTCATTGGTTCCACAAACATAACAAGATGTTAATCTCCCCCCCAAGATCTGAATGTAACAGGCTAGTTTAGTTCATTGGGTGTACAGTGTACAGTATTAGTTTAAACAGAACAGGTGACACGTCGCTTCAAACCTAATTGTTATCTTTTATTCAAAATGTATGGGATGATTTCATGTATATTAGCTGTTATGGATGACTGCGGATGATTGGCAGTAGAGGATGATATAGTGGTCTTTCTTGTAGCCTAGCACAACAATTATGTTTGCCCTAGTGGCATTAAGCAAGATTATATTTCAACCAGCAGAGGGCCCTACACAGCTATACGTGCATTAATGTAGTCAAATGACATACCCAACACAAGGTTTATAATCTAAAAGAGAGAAGATAAGAAACACACGTACAGAAATAACACATCATATTTTAATTAAGAAAATATAAATCAAAAACACAATCAAATGCGAAAACAAGTTACAGAAGTTTGGTCCCACTTGTGGTAAATAGTTAAGATCTAAAACATGATAATTATATGTACTGCAATTCACGGCTGAAGATGTAATATACCAGGAGTCTCAGTTTACTCTGCTTAACATTACACATGGCTTTAAAAAAAGAGGCAAGTCTTAAAAAACATTATAGCAGTTATGGAGTTCTATCTCCAATGTACTTTTTTCAAAACAATACAGTAAATCCTTGCTGTAGACTTTGATAATCAAAAGTGCGTATCCATGTGTCATGTTTGAAGCTGTAGAGTTGTCACTAACTAAAAATACAGAAAAGAAATGTATCACCTAAATATGAATGGCACATGTAAAGGTACATTTCACTGTTAGAAGGGCTCAGTTAAATACACCATATTAGTGGTTATTGGTGTTGGTCAACTCTACATTGACGTACATAAGAGGTACTCTTGGTTACATGAGCAAAATACATACCAGTGCTACTGTTTTGTATATTTCTTAGAAATGTTAGATAGATATCCAGCAGCACGTCTATGGTCAAGAGACAGTTTGCAAAGACTTCACAGCACATACATGATGCTCACAAGATCTCTGTAAAGCCATTCAAAAAACTCACCCAAACAGAATAAGCTGTCCTGAACTCGTATCTACATACCTGAGTGAGAGTAAATGCCCCAGTATTAAGTATACTGCTCTATTCTTTTATGCGACAAAACAACAATAAGAATTGAGGTATCTTGTCAGGTTTAACTACCGTCATGGCCATAAGTTTTGGCAATGACAAATGTGGTTTTGCAAAGTTTGCTGGTTCAGTAGTTGAGGAAAATGTTTGCACATTTCATATTTTTTCAAGCTTTTTGGAGGCGAAAGTTTTCAATATGCAAATAGTCCCCTCTATTACAGCAGTCAATCTGCTCTTAAAATCCAATCAGAACGATAGATTGTTTATGCCAAGGCCCAGCAAGCTTTGCAAACACAAAATGTACGTCGCTCCCAATCCTTTTGGCCACGGCTGTACATGAATGAGAGCAGTGACACGACAGTAAGTGCTAGTTGGGAGGAGAGTCATTTCAGGTTTAGAGAATGGCAAAGCTGGAACTGTCCAATATTACAGGTGTGCTCCACCTCTCGCCATACTGACTGAGCTTTAGGCTAACTTCAACCACAATCAACATGACAACAACAAACATGTGTTAGTAGAAGCTCTCTTTTAGCCAGCTATAAAAAAACAAGTAAAAAAACAAGTAAAAAATACATTTAATGCATGATGAATATAAAAATCCTAAACAGACACGAATTGTACGCCAAGATGCTGGTGAGCGGTGAAATGCACCTTTAGGTACCTGTGGCTCTGGCTAGTACACACATTCTCTTGCACTCTTCTTCCGTGTCAAAGCGGTTCTTGTTGCCTTCACAGCCCCCATACCAAAACTGGGCGCAGGCGTTGGCCTGTTTGTCATAGTACCAGCGGATGTTGTAGTCTCTGCATGGACCCTGGTCCAGGATCAGGGCACAACGAGGGTCCAGGGGGACAAACTCTGAAGTGGAAAGAAAACATCTATTTTGTATAATATATCACACGTGTACATGGTTTAAAACCATGTGCACATGGATTTGTGATGTGTACACAAGTATTTATGACGCGCTTCGCGTATTCTAGAGTAGAACAGTCACGTTAGGGCCGTTTCAGTCTTAGAAAATTGGATCTAGTACTGCTAAGGCAACTCTAATGGCTATCGGATGTTTACCTTTGGGAAGAGCTGGCCGTGGTGCTGGCACATACTGGACTGTTCCTGAGGATGAGGTCGATGTGGAGGATGAGCCTCCTGTATTGGAGGACAATGTCTCCCTACTCGGAATCCCAGGTCTGGAAGAGGACGAGGTGTTGAGGTTATATGCGTCCCTGCCACCAGTCTCCAGGTCAGAGGTCACGACACCCCTATCCTGTCCTCTCTCCCGCTGCCCTATCTGTGATGAAAAAAAATCATACATTAACCCATTATAGAAATGATTCCTACATCCCCAGTGAAGTGTTAGAGAACTGTAATGCGACGGTAAGCCATCTCCTGTATGGTGACACCTGTTATGGAATGTTAAGTAAAGTTATGAAATTGGGTGTCGACCTGATCTGTGTTAATAGTTTGGGATGTCCCTTCTCTCCCTCCGTAGCTCTGGCCACCGCTGCCAACACTGTTGACAGTCCTCTGCCCAGTTTGGACTCCCCCCTGGTTGGTGGTCCCGTAACCATAGCTACCACTGGTATATTTTCCATTCAAGTTGTTCTTGTAGCCGTTGCTTCCGTAACCGTTAGTGAGACGGTTATATATCAGCTCGCCACGTTCGTCCTCACAGAACTGGCTGACCAGTTTGGATTCCAGAGCTGGGGGGTAATGGCAACATTACAGTAAGCTGTCATCCATAGGACTGGGATGGCTAGATTGATTTAGCAAACACAGTGTACTATAAACTTACAGGCTACAAAATAAGGATCTGACAAATGACTATTAGTTTGATAACTTAGCTAGTTTGATTGCAGTCTATTGCAATCCAATAATTTTTAAATAAGCAGTCAAATTGATGTTCCACCTGGGAGAGTGTTGAAGTCGTCGATGAGGAACATGTGCTCTTCATCTGGGTCTGATGCGATCAGGTTTAGCTCCCTCAGAAACTCGAGCTGCGTTATGTCTGTGGTGTTCACGATCCCCAGAGCGTACATCTCGATGTTGGCGGCGTGCGCCTCCCGCACGGCGATGTCTAACTTCACAGGCTCCCGCTTGTCCGTCTGTCCGTCTGTGATGACGATGGCCACCTTTCTGACCCCAGTGCGAGAGCTGAAGAAGGCTTCCTGGGTGGCCTTGCGGATGGCAGTGCCCGTGTGGGTCCCCTCTCCCATATAAGGGATGTTCCTGATGGCCTGCTTCACGTCTTGTTTGTTAATGTGGCGGGCCAGGTTGAACTCCAGCTTGACCTCCAGGCTGTAAAGAACCAGGCCGATTCTGGTGGCGTTTCGGCCCACGGTGACCCGGTCCACCAGCGCCGTCACAAAGTCCTTGATGATCTCAAAGTTCTCCGGTCCCACGCTCTCTGAGCTGTCGATCACAAACACCAGTTCCATGGGCCTCTCCTTGCACTTGATACCACAACCTGGAGAAGCGGGAAGAGCATTTCCAACACATGTTCACTGTAAAGAACATGTGTACTTGAGTGGCTAGACAAAGAAAATAGTTCAGAGATACAGGAATGACATGTTTTGTAGAGACTGGGAAATGCTTGTGGAAAACGACAAATGTAATACTATACCACAAATCTCCTTGATCATTCGAATGATGTCTTCTCTCTGAAAGAGAAATGACAATTCACGAGTGCATTTTCAGTTCTAAGTGGACTAGCGTCTATGAAAGGGTGTCGAGATCAGGTACTTACAGTGAGGCCTGCTTCACCTTTAACCCCCGCTCGTCCCTTTACAACAACAAAAACATGGTGAGCAACCGATGTCCACGAATGAGATCAGCAAAAGAGGGCTTGAGTGTCTAGGACTTACTTCTTCGCCAGAGACTCCTGGATCTCCCAAGTCACCTTTAACCCCTTTCAACCCCCTCTCCCCTCCAGAACCGCGGTCACCCTGTCAGGGAGTTGTATGAGCACAAGGTCATGAATGTAACCCTAACGCCGGTGACGCATGATCAGCGTGAAAACCACGCTGAGCTAGCTGTGCCATTGTTTTCCTATGGAGCAGTGGTGCTCTTAAAAACTCTGAAACATCCTTTGTTATAGGCATCTCTGTGTGTCTTTCCTTACCTTAACCCCTGGGAATCCTTCTCCCTGAGGTCCCCTCGGACCTGTAACTCCCTGGGAGCCCTGCTCACCCTGGAATAGTGCAGGACAGACACAGAGGAAGGCTTCAAAACTAAGTTTACAAAGTGAAAATGATAGATTACCCTCACATTGAGGTTACATTAACTACCATGTAACTAGATAGCAGTACCTATGGTGAAAATGATGTAAGTACATAGGAATTGCCATGTAATGACATGGTATTGTCAGTGTTAGTCTAGTGGTATAGAAATTGCTATGCAAAAGTATAAGATCACACAGTATGGAGAAGGGGTGTAAGTGGATGGTTTATAGGGGCAGCTGTAACTTTTACAGCTCAACATTATTTCCCTGTCTTTACATGGTAGCTAATGTAACCTCAAAGTAAAGTGTTGCCAAACATGTTTTGTGTGTGGAGTCTTCGGAGAATTTCTAGAACGAGTAACAACAAATCAGATCAAACGCCCACCTTAGGCCCTTGTAACCCCTGTCCTGCAGGCCCTGTCGGTCCTGGCTGTCCTGGTCTTCCAATGGTGCCCTGGAAACACCTTTAGTTAGCCGTTAGCATAACAGCACAGCAGGCAACCACTACATAGTGCCACGTGATGCTAAAGATGCTCTGTTAAAGTCTCTACCCATTGCTTTAACAAATGTAGACTTTGTGTGACCTACAGTATGTGACCTGATTACTCAACACCTGTGGATCGTTAGTCTTTACCTGGCCAGAACTGTTACAGTGTACGCGTACAGTCTGAAGTCGATCAAACCCGGCCCACAGATGGACTGTGAGTTATACTGTATAACAGTCATAATCATTTTCCTTGAGTTCGAGGAGATGAAAAGTTCAATGTGGAACTGATATGAATCCGGCTAGTTCTGAAGAATGGTTCTCATTATACACACATGCTGGAGAATTCCCACACCAGCATGGTGTGGGAAAGTGGAAGGGAGATTATGATAGATGTCCTGTAAGAATGAAACGCCTATTATAGCAGCCTTTGAATACACGGCCCCATGAGGATAGAGCATCATTTTATTCTAGAACCTTCCAGTGCTAAAGCTGAATTCAGTTAGTTTGTTCAACCTTATGCTATCAAGGCTATATCAGTGATGTATTGTAATTGAAGCAAATTAAAATGTGCATAGTGCAAAGTGCTTTTGTAGTGTTATGGGGATGCACATACCGGTGGTCCTTGGAGACCCTCACCTGGAGGTCCTGGCAAACCTGGCAACCCTCTGAACCCAACATCTCCCTGCATGGAGAAATGTCTGATGTTAGAAATAGAGCTCTTTCCAAAAAGAAGTTGCCAACAACCAGCATTACTATTACTATTCATGTTTCAGAGCATCTTTTAAAAGGTATCTAGGATATAGTGAAGGGATTGACCTTTGGCCCGGGAATCCCCAGTCCCTCCAGGCCTGGTTCTCCAGTAAGCCCAGGTAGGCCAGGGGGACCCTGAAAACCACAGAGACTTGGTTAGAGTTCATGTATTAGTGGGCGGCTGGCTAAATTGATGTGTAGAGTAATGGATGTGTATGATGGTGTTAGATGAATGGGTAGAGGGATGGATGGTTATTTACTGTAGGGCCAGGATAGCCCTCCCCTTTGGGCCCATATGGACCAGATGGACCTGAATCACCACGATCACCCTGGGCAATAAATGACAAAACAAACATTTACAAATTGGAAGTAAACAGACCAACACCGTAAACACATTTGTAAACATGCTTAAAAGGTGACGAACCTTAGGACCAGGAAGGCCATAACCTGTCTCCCCAACTAATCCGGATGGACCAGGTGGGCCTGAATCCCCCTGATACACACATGGTTTGACATAGTTATTATATGACAAATGTCATGACTTATCCATAGGCTTCTGAGTAGAGAGCTCCTACCTTAGGCCCTAAGATGCCCCGTCCAGGAAATCCTGGTAAACCAAGTCGACCTGGTGTCCCAGGTTCCCCCTAGACAAATCAATCCAGATCAGAATTCCAGAAAGTCCAATCTTAAAGAACAGTATGTGTACTAACTGATAACGACAGCCACAAATATCATCTTCACCTTCGCCCCAGAGGGCCCGGCAATGCCTGGAGGCCCTGCTAAGCCTCGTATACCCCTCTGACCCTGGTCTCCCTGTGACAACATGGGAATACCAAGAAAAAAGTATCGATGGGAAGATGACAACTGCTGGGAATATCAGGCTTCACCTGTAATAAATGCTGCGGGTTGTCTGAGTGAGTGAGTGTTTACCTTCTCTCCCTGGGTGCCAATCCCAGGAGCTCCGTCAGGCCCTCTCAGACCAAAAGCACCTGGCTCACCCTAAAACCAAGGTGGAGAACAATTATCAACAAGTTGACTACTAATTCCCCTACTTCTGGTTAGGAGTTGGCCAATGGCTAGTCACCTTCTGCCCGGGGGCGCCATCCTCTCCTGGAAGTCCAGGGAAACCAGCCAATCCTGATGACCCTGGTTCTCCCTAAAGAAAAAACCTTGAGTGTCTCATACTGCATAAAACAGCAGATCTGTAGGATCACACAAGTGAAAACTGTACCTTACCTTTGGTCCAGGTTCGCCAGCCCCTCTGTCTCCTGTTGATCCCACTTCCCCAGGTAAGCCCTGGTCACCCTTCAGACAAGATAACAGGAATAGTGTACAGATATTAGCATTAGCCTGGGGCTTAGCGTTTAGCCTGTAAAATTAGGATCGTAAGAATTAACCTGTCCCTTTAGCATTATCTCACACATTAGCATTTACAAACTTTTCTGTGACTTTTCTCCTACAGCTAGGCCCAGAAATGCCAACCTTTGATCCAGGAAATCCTTCCCCTTGTGGGCCTCTGATCCCTGGTGGACCTCGTGGCCCTTCTACACCCTGTTAAATACAGGATTCAAACAGTTGGAAGAGAAGCAAGGCACAAACAGCTGCAATGGTTCAAAGAGTAGTGTATCTGTTGCTCTTTGTTAATAGTATTTTAATTTATTTAAATCAATACAATTTGAGTAGCATACCGTGCCAGCTGAGTATATGCAGTTCTTGTGAAAAACATCCATATCCAGCAGACATTGTATCCCAAATAACAGGCCTACTGTCTTGTTATGCTTATCACACACTGGATGTTGACATATATTATCGGCATGACATGCTACTAAAATGTACATGTAAATACAATAAACTCTTTGATGATTACCTTTTCTCCTTGAATGCCAGCTCCTGTCAGACCAGAGGGACCTGGAAAACCAGGAGGTCCAAAGTCACCCTGGTGGTTAGAAAAATAAAACAGTCCTACAATGAATCAAGTACACAACACTTATCCTGACAGTTAGTAAAGCCCTTGATGTACATGTATCATTATACTCAGTGAGCACTACACTTATCACAATGAGAAATGTAATGGTAAATCTAGGGTATCTTTGCCAGGATAAGCCTTGCCAATTACAATATTGAAGGTTTAAAATGCAAATAATGTTTCTGTCAAGTTGTTTTTGATGAATTCCTAGAAGCAACAGAACACACCTTTTCTCATAATCACATGAAGTCCCTTTCAGCTTGACAAATGAGAACGTTCCCAGAGGGGCAAGAGTTTTTGTTCCTACCGATTTCTTCTCTTATACGCTGCTGCCCTTTCTCATTTATCACCTCTGAGTGGAGAGCAGTAAATAACAGCAGGCTGGATGGACATGCAGGGGACCAGTGCTTTTGCCAACCCCTTTCCCTCCTTCCCTGTGGGAGCCAGGCCCTGACTGCATGGTTGGGTGAAGGCTATTCACACAGAAGGCTTATTTATAGCCCCATACTGTACCTTGTCTCCTTTGATTCCAATACCAGGCATTCCTCTAGTTCCTCTCTGCCCATCCAGACCCCGTTCCCCCTGCAAAGACAGGACAGGGTTAGGCATCTTCATTACTGGATCTACTCATACTGTATGGACACACACATGACCTCATAAGCACCAATGGGTTTGCGTGCACATTTTCTGTCTGTGTCATACATACATTCATGCATACATACTCTCGAATCATAACATGGCAAAGCTAGAGCAGATAATACAATGTCGTCATCTACAAGAGATTCCACCAAAAGTCATTCATGAGAAATCCTGAGGATTGCTTGTCTAACATAGTTTAGCATTTTGTCCAATACACTTCAACCAGCAACCACAGGGTGTGATAAGAACAGGACTAAATCCATTCTGTGTACTTCCTGCCTGCCTTGTTGGATGTTTCCAGGCATTCCATTTTTATTTCTGTTTAGGTTTAGGTCGAAATGTAACAACGGGGTGACATTGCGAGATGATGATGGACAGCTTTGCGTACTTTGTTGGTATTCGTTGAATGACAGGAAGGGTAAACCTGAATATGATGACTGCTCTGTGGGTTTTAGAAGTCTCACAGAGTTGCATTTATCTGGGCATGGGCCTGGAACGTTCTGATGAGGGACTATTGGGTCGAGACAGGTTCTGACAGACGTTGAGATGGTGGAGGACATGTTTAGTATCATTTGCAGTTTTCCAGTGTAGGTTACACATCATCGTTGGCACTAGTTGATATGGAAACCACAGAAACTGCCAAATTATTGTTAAAGGTGTCTGTAGTTAAGAGATTTGTCATGATCCTGCTTAGAAGCATTCCAAAACATTGACTGGGCTCAGATGGAATAATCAAAACAATAGAAACCTTTCGTGCCACAAATGCCACTGGAAACCCAATGCTCCCTTGTTACTATGTACAGTAGTCAAGCCAGTATGGCAAAACTGTTATTCGTAACACCTCTATCTTTCCATCTCTTTCTTTCTGTCTCTCTCTCGCTCTCTCTCTTTCTCTCTTTCTTTCTCTCCTTTTCACTCTATCAAATCCTCGAAAAGTTCTGTGTGTTTTGTTTCACAATTATAAGCCTTCATGCAAGTTGTTGCAAGAAGATTTGAAATGTTTTTTCAAGACCGCAAACACACAAGGTAATTCAAATGTTGTCGGCGTAGCAGTTACATTTCAGGGGATGTGTTAGAGCAGGGATAGTTCTGGCATAGGCAGATGGATGACATGTGTCTGAACAACCCCAGGAAGAGATGGGGGGGATGGACTCAATCTTTCCTCACTACCTTGAATGACTCACTCTTTCATGTCTACGGGGAGTCCTGGACAACTTGAGGTGTTTCCTTAGTTATGGGTTATCATGTTCATTTGGCCTCTTAACCTTTCTTCTAATCCCTGCAGCAGCGTACTCGGTTCTATTAGTCAGAAAAGAACATTCTTCTTCACCTCACAACACAAGCAATCACTTCAAACACTCTAACCTCTAGGCTACCAATGTGCCAGTTGTTGAACATTGAATATGTTTCATGTACAAAGGAGGACAACATTGCTTTGGTCCAAACGTGTTTACCTTTGGTCCAGGGAAACCTTCGCCTATGGGGCCTTTCTCTCCTTGAACTCCCTGTGGCCCTTGAGGGCCCTGAATAAATCAATATCAAAAACAAGGATATCAATACAACAGAATGAGAGCTTTGAATGCACTATGCATCTTTATGCATAGTGCATCAAACATACATTTTTATAGAACTATTTCAGTGAATGAATGAACCAGACTTTAGTACTTACCGGAAGGCCTGGCTCCCCTAAACCAGGTGGTCCTGGAGGCCCGTGTCGTCCCTGGAAACCAACATCCCCCTGAAGAGTGGAACACACGCAAGGTGAGATACATCAGGGGGTTTTGAAAAACGGAATTACCTCATTTTCCAAAACTATGGAAAGATCACCTTTGGTCCTGGTAGGCCAATCCCAGTTTCCCCTTGAATTCCAGATGGCCCTGGAATCCCCCTTTCACCCTATAAAACACACATACACAGAAAGTACACACACACACACACACACACACACACAGTACACACACAGACAGTACACACACATACACACACACATAACATGATGTCCAATGATTACATCCTGGCAAAAATGCAACATATCAATCTGTAACTTTACCTCATCTGCATGACTCATTTAAACTGGGCTTGACATCAATAGAACTATGGTCTGCCATTGAACAAGACCAGAGCTCCACTTGACGGGCTGACATCTTGGAACCCCTCTTCCCTCATACCATCTCCACCCTTCACCTGGTACTAGGCATTCTAGCAGTGCACTCATCACATCTGTCGTTTAGTCACATTAAATAAAGGAGCACTATGTACTGTGATTTTTTTTCTTCTAATCAAAACACTACTGATAAAGAATGTAATTAGTCAGATAAGTGAATAAGGCAATAACAGTAGTAGGTGGACCCTTTGTGCCAAGAAAGCAGGGGATGTGGTTGGTACTGTATACATACCGGTAACCTTTTTGTATGTTTGGCCTTTCAAACAAGTTACGACAAAGCTTAAACTTAGACAGTTGATGGTGGTCGACTGTGAAACAACCAACTCGAACATTCTTTCAAAAATAATTAAGCAAGGAACACTTTGCTGGAAGTGTGGGCACTTGTCAGACTTGGCAGTAATGCTACAAGAGAGAAGCCTAAACACGGGGGGTTGGAAAAACAAACTGACAAGATAATAACAGGAGGACATGCCCAGAGGGCACGGAGATGGATGATACCTAACAAATGGCAAGATTATTTCAACACTTAAAAGCATGCACCCATCTGGTATCTGATTTGGGCCTCACGTGATGTCATGGATTATTCTCTGTGAAACATGCAAATTTTAAATCTTGTGAAGCGCCAAAAATGTCTGGGAGAAAAAAGTCTGCGGCTTGATTGGCAAGGTGATGATAGCCGACTTTCCTTTGTTCAGTTCAATCAATTCAATAAACGTTATTCATCCCAGAGGGACACACAAATGACATGATAGACAAACAGCCGCCACGTGTTAGAGACACAGAGTACACAACCGTGACTATACATAACGTGGCAGTGCTGTGGTGATAAAACCAATGTCTGCCCATTTTACTCATCTACGTAGACATGATCAGACTAGACACTGCACAGCATGAAGAAATGTCTCATAGACTAAGACCATCTCAATGACTCTGTATGAGTTATGGAACATTGAACAAACTTTTCATACAGAGATGAGGATAAATCTTGAGGAGGAGAATAGCACTTACTTTTTTCCCTGAAGGGCCCTCAGGTCCTATGTCCCCATTAGGTCCAGGTAACCCCTGGGGAAATACAAGTTCATTAGCAACTTCTATTCCAGCTAAAACACAGCCGTTCCAGAATGCTCTGGATAGAGCGCTGACCTGTAGACCTCGGATTCCTCTCGTTCCAACTGGACCTTCGGGACCCTGGGAACAAGGAGGGCACGCGTCAGCTCGAGCCAAAGCACTGTGCCGTTCATAGACTGTTTGAAAAGAGAACAGTCCGATCCCAAAGTAAGTGTGCGATGACGCAACATCAGAACACTGGAGCACACAGAACATACCCTGTCTCCTTTGATGCCAGGTGTGCCACATTCTCCTCTTTCCCCCTATTCAAAACAGGAGGAAGATAACAGCATGTCATATTGTATGCACGCATCATATTTCCTGTTCATATGTCCATGTCCGTGTTAAAACATGTTCTCCTGGAGAAATATTGATCTGTACATCTGGTAAATAGTACATTACCGTATCTCCCTTGTAGCCTGGTTTTCCCTGTACACAGACAACACAATTGGGATTAAGCGGGAGAGAAATATAAACCTTTGTTACATACTGCGGAGTCTTAATATTTCAACCCCCTGTGCTGATGCTGAGAAGATGCAGCAAAGGCCACAATATTAATATATTGTTACGTTTGACATGTCACTCACCTCTGAGCCCTCCCGACCTGGAGTTCCACTGAGCCCAGCCTCGCCCTGAGAGGAAGTAAGGAAGTATCTTTGACAAGCCAACAAGTAGAGCAGGGACCCCAAAACATAAATATGGTAGTGCCAGTAGAAGGGACCTCGTCGACATCTCTCTCCGTTTCTCTCTCTTTCTCTCTCAGCACTTTACCTTTGGTCCTTTTCCCCCGGCACTTCCATCTTCTCCAGGCCGACCCTTTTTGCCCTGTTAATTTATAAAAACATATAAGACAGCTGATATAATTCAATTATGGAAGAATGAAACTATGCTTAGTGAGGAGTTATATGGCATTGGTATTTTGATGCAGGTCAGGTGTATATTTGTATGAGGGAAATCATGTGTATGTCTGTGTATGTGTTTAAGTAAAACACAACCACAGCGTCTGGTCAGTATGTCAGTTAGCCCTGATGTGGACAACTTCTCATCATATTTAGGTAATGAGGTTGATAAAAATGTAAAAATATGCTGAAGTACTTCCTTTGTGGTTTTAAAATACTCGATATTCGAATTATTAGTTGTTCCCACAAAAACATGCAAGTATTTAGGAATTTATGCTACATAGCTTTTACAAACTAAAGCCCCCTGAGTAGTGTGTCTTTGCAGAAACCAGAAAAAGCCCAAATTGAGCTTATTTCCCATGCAAGTATGTGTCCAAGCTTGCTGAGAGTAAACTGCTGTGGGAATGTGAGGTATTTTATGAACTCTCACTGCTTGAGGGAAGTACCAAGTCAGCCCCCAAACCACACGTTTCCCTAAACTCTTCCAAAGCATTGCAATTATCTACAGTGTCCCCCCATCAAGGCTGCCTTTGTCGGTCTTTAGTCTACTGTACATCAAGAAGCCCATTTTGGGAGAATTTGGCCATTAGAAGAACAAGAAGAGCGGTTTCAAAGCAGCTGTGATCTTTGTGTCCAGGGACGAAGCCAGCGGATGACGGCTGGTAGTTGGAACACTTACTGCGGGCCCACCCGGTCCTCGCTCTCCCTTCTCACACGCACACTTCCTTTCCAAGGGACACTTCACACACAAGGGAAACAACACAGGCATCCATAAAAGCAGGAGATATATCAAGAATGTGTCCATAGACTATGATGTAAAGATCCAGGCGCTGAGACTCACCCCTTCATCTGCCAACGCCGTCTGTTCAAAAAGGAAGAAACAGATGGATAAATGTGCTGTTTGTTCTCTGCGTTTTACTTTTAGTGCTTTTGAGGATGACATTTGAAAATGAACATTTGATCATTGAACATTTAAACCTAGCTCAGTGTGTTTGCCGTTGGAAGGCCTATGAGTCAACAGGAACACTCACATTTGACTCAGATTATTTTCTTTTCCAGCTTCCATACATAAGACTGCATGCTCCTGCACCTGATTCTACGAGCTGAGCTTTGATGGTCTCTGAACCTTAACTCTGGGAGCCCTTCAACTGCCAAGAGAAACGTCCTCGCATATTGCCAGAGTTCAGTTTTTTCCAACTTTCTCTCTTTCTTTCATTGTACTTTTTCTCTCAACATGAAAGGCAGCCACAATTCTCTAGACGCAATAGCGGGGGGAATGATCAGAATCCCACAGAGACAAATGTGAACCACATGCAGTGGTCAATATAAGGTCTCAGAGCATCCAGTATTTCCTCTGGCGAGGGGGAATCGTCTGAAGCCACAGACGGTCTGTTTATTCTTACGGCAAGGAGCGAAGCTGAAGCAAGCTGAGAGGGCAGCATACCAGAGATTAAAGACACGCTAGTGGGACAGACATTCTTATGACATACAGATGCGGCTTCGACGTGGGATGAAAGTCTCAGTGCTGAGCGGGTGCTATTGGCCTGCATGCAACGCTGAGGCCATCTAGAATGCACAAACGCTTTTTCTGACGCGGAGAAAGGACGGATAACGGCTGCACTCGGGTGTCAGCTTTAGCGAGCAGCTTTCCTTGATCATGTTCTTATGTCTAACACCTGCATCAACATGGGTTGGGAGGTCGAGTGGCGTGCATTCAGCTCGTTGAGTTATTCAGCGTGCATGCACGATCTTGCTTGAGCTCCTCTATTGCACCCGAATCTTCCACAACGGGTTTTAATGTGGAGCAGATGTTACAGTTCCAGGTCTTAAACCCCGGGTTGCATCTCCCGGGTCTACTGAACAATACTACATGTAATTAGTGCTTCTGGGAACACTTCAAAGGGTACATAACAGCACCAGCTTCAGGGTTCACTACAATAATATTGTCATAACTGAATGGTAGCAAGTGGCCTTAAGGCCTCCGCCAAAGGACACAGTCATAAACAGTGACTCCCGCAGTTCCTCTTGTCATGTACTGTGAAGACTAAACACCAGGATCAGGCCAGCTGTTACTACGACAACACAAAGCATTCGACTGATGCTGCACAAAGTTAGAAGAACACTTACGATGAAAAAAACAGCTTAAATAAGATTAAAATGCTTCTTGGAAAGCATCCCTCCTTCCTAACCGGTAATAAAAAAGCATACAAGTCTTGACATGAGAGTGTCTCAAATACTGTTCTTCAATTTCAGTTAAACGGTTACAAGTTATTATTTAAAAAAGCTTTTTGAAAGAATGTCAGCTCGTTTAATCCAAATAGGATTTAAAAAAATCAATTTTAGTTGTGTACAATTATTGATTGTGGCCACACCCTCAATACACAATTTGCTTAATCACTTGATTGGTGTGGCCATTTCCAAAAAGGGTGGGGCCAACTCACTTAACTCAGACCACTACTAGTTCTACATCTTCCCCAGACTTTGGCTGAAACCACAGAGGGTTGTATCACAGAAGGTATTGTACAACAGAACTTTGGCACAATGTAGAACCTAATTCCTATTTTTCCTGTGCACTGTCATGTGATGAACATTACATAGTCCTACTCACAATTTCCTTGATGACCTTGTCCACAATGGTCTTGTCCTGCAGGTTATGGAGATAGCGCGAGGCGGGGGAGTTGGCAATGAGCCTCAGCTGGGCTACATTGGAGTCCTGGTTGGCATCTGGAGTGATTCCCACTGTAAAGAAGCGGACTCCCTGGTTCTTGGCGTCCGCCACGGCCGCAAATATATCTGGGTTCCTGGGATGCGAGATGCCATCAGTCATCAGTATGGCCACCTTGATGCTCGCCGGTCCCGACTCCTCCAGGTACATCCGGGTGAGGTTGGTGATGGCATAGGTGGTGTAGGTGCCATGGCCGATGTAGGCGATAGGCGCGATGCGGGCCTTAAAATCCGCCGCGCCCCTCCACTGCTTGAAGGTCTGTTCGATGATGACGTGGCTGCTGTACTGCAGGAGGGCAGCCCTGGAGCTCAGGCCACGCCCAGTCTGGAGACGGAGACCCTGCAGGCGGTCCATCACGTCGGAGGCGAAGCGCTTCTCCTTGGCGTGGTTGTCCTTGGCACTCTCTGAGCTGTCCACCAGGAAGGCCAGCTCCAGGCTGCAGTCCTCGTCCAGGAGAGCTGGGAACAAAGACGTGTTGGTTCTTAGCTGTTTGATCCATGTTAGCCTTGGGTCAATCCCTCACTGAGACTACACTGTTAGCAGATAAAAGAGTGATGATCTGTTGGCCATTAGCCAAGCCAGGGTCAAAGTTGAGGCTGATCTCGGGTACTTTTCTCATGTCTAGCTCAATATCAAAATTGAAACCATTTCTGAAGAGCAGAAGCTGAATCATCTCTGAGACTTACAGGTTGAGATAAGAGAGAGAGAGAGAGAGAGAGAGAGAGAGAGAGCAAAAGAGAGAGAGAGAGAAGACATGGGTACTTTAGTAGAAATGGTTTAGTCATCATGAGTGTAAGTACGGCTTTGAAGGGGGCCATTTCATGAACTGTGAACTGCAACACATTTCTTACACTGACATTTTAAGCATCCACAGAACATCAGGCATCTTAACCCTCTGCACATTACCTGCGTTCAGCTAAAAAATGAAAGGAAGCCATAGGGGAATAAATCACATTTATGTCCTAGCACATGTGTCAGAGATACATGTGCTTGGGGATATGGTGCTTTTCTTGAGAGAATAAAACGTAGAAGGACTGAAGGTTGCAATGGTCACAAATAAGATGGATTACTTCACATACCTTCATAGGGGAGTTGAAGACTACATAATGTCCAATAGCCTTAAACACGCCCCACCCTCCATTGATAAAGACCATCAATCTAACTATCTACCTATCCACAGACCTGCTAAATTCAGATTTTCCAATAAAAAGGGCTTTTCTCTTTAATGAAGGCATTGTCTTACACTGTCCATTTTTGGAGATGGTGTTGGTTGTCAGTAGTTTGCTCTTGGTTCTGGTGTCCACCTCCTCCTCCTCATAGTCTTCATCATAGTCCTGAGCCCAGATACTCTGAAGCCCACACAGCAGCACAAGCCAGAGCAACGAGGGAGACATCAGCACCACTGCTTCTTCCAGAACTTCAGACAGACAGACAGACAGACAGACAGACAGACAGACAGACGAGAGGACAGGAGATAGTAGATGTCATGGCTCTTACAAGTTATTATCAAGCATAAGTATTCTCATGCAACCTCGAACACAAGAGAACATAAGCAGCATCACTGACTGTAACTTCAAATGGCCATTAATCTCAGGTAACTGTAAAGTGAGTAACTGTAAACTTACACAACAGTCTTGAAGCCTCGAGTATCCAAGTATTAGTGCACTGCTCAAGGCAAAAAATAATAAAGAAATTGAATAAAAAAAGGTAGATCGAGAAACTGAGAAAGAGAGACAATTATGGACTTAGTAAGTTAGATCGATTGAGTTTCAATTAGGCACCAGATCTTCAGAGCAAAGTTGAGCCTCCTTCTGCAGGTGGACTGCAGTCTGTAGGTTAAGAGTACCTCAGGTACTGTGCAGATTCAGCAGCTAGTAGTGGAAACTTGAAGTTGTACTCTGGCTCACATTGGACTCCCTGAGTTAGCTTCAGCTGCAGCCATCCTGAGGCAGAATGAGTGATGGCAGAACCTGCCCCCTTTCACATTCCGCCACTCCAATTAAGGTTGGGGGTGGGACTGTGTGTCTGGAGGGAGGAACTAATGTAGTTCTTAGTACCACTTCCTATTTGATCCTATTTGTGACCAATATTTTATATGAAATTCTTACTAATCTGTTTTCTCAAAAAAGGTAAACAATGTACTTCTGTGATCATAAATAAGATTGTAGGGATGGGATGGATTTTGTCAGGTCTTGCTTGTTTGCCAAGTGACTTTGATTCTAATCCTGTGGGTGAACACTCCAAATTAACTTAAAGTAAAATGTTGTGACACAGCTGGTTAATGATGTCCAACTAACATACCCTGTAAAGGAAAAGCCTGAACACACACACACACACACAAACACACACACACACAGACAAATGTCTTCCCCTCTGGAGAAATATGAAATGTCCCATAATTCACTTATTTGAAGGTAAAGTCAGAGGTGCAGGGAAGACAGTTTCTACTGTAAGAGTTCATTCCCTGCAGCCAAACTATAATAAAAAGGTAACTTTAGAAGTTCCTGCTGGCAATCTGACACCACACAGATCCATTTCAACTACTTTGATATTGAAATGTGTTTTTTTCTATCTGCTTTTATAGAAGACAGTAAGTATGTACAACAACATTCTTGTTTTGCTTGGGATCAGGTTGACAGGTAACATTATCTTAAGATTCATTTATTTTCAACTTCACTTTTAACCATTTCTTGCCTTGACTCCTTTCACCAAAGCTCCAGCTTTCGAATAGATGAACCCACAACCCAGTTATGCCCATGGTATCAAACAGTTCTAAGAGGAAACCATGCTGCTATGCTCTAAGGGTGACACTGCACGTTTTTATGGCCCACTGTGTTCTGAACCTAGAGGCAGAAAGCAATCAGGGGTGAGCTGCCATTCAAGAATGCCTCCCTGAGAAATGGACCTGTTTAAATCTGGTGCAGCTTCCTCCTTCACGGTGAACCAAATAAAACAAGGTGAGAACCTGTCTTTTAGGGATTTATCTTTTGGACGCATTTTGATATGCTGTAAGGTACTGAACACTGATATGTTTAGGACACCTTGGACTCTATGAACTTCAAGGCCTCTCCTCTCCTTCCATTTCTGTCCTTTGGTACCAGGAGACTGATCCTGAATGGCCCCACTGCTATTTCTCCCCCATAATGTACAGTAAATATTTACAATGCATAATCACGGTCCTGGGTGACTGACAAATTCAAACAATTATCTTGACATACTCGCTCAATAACAAAAGAGGACCCCAATGTAGCTTTAACACACCCATGTTCCAACATGTTCTTACCCCAGATTTTTTTTTAGGAAAACTGACAAATCACACAATATGTCTTTAAAATACAACCCATCCATGTCCTGTGTGCCACAACCCCATCTCTGAACTTTGTGTCTTCATTAGCTTTGAAGTGCTTGGTGAGACGTGCTGGAAAACAGGAAACATGTGTTTCCCAAAAAAGGGATCCAGGTAAAATGTCAGTCAAAATGAAAGGGTCACCACCACCAGAGTGAGTTCTGTGATGAGGTCAAATCACAGACTGCCCTGAGGCAGAAGAAGATGACCAAATGATCTATTAGAAAGGTGTCTGTTCAAACAGATTTAGAGCATGTGCAAAGCAGACGTTCACAGTCACACAAAACATCGCTGAGTCCTTTCCATTGCAGTGGTGAACATAAGAGGATATACATTTGTGGCTGTCTGAAAGCAGTGGATGGTTGTGGGATACGGATTAGAGCACTCTCTCTACACATCCCATCATCCTGCTTCTGAACAGTGCAATCTTAGAAATGTTTGAAACATCTCTATTAATTCAAAATAATTTCTCAACTGGCATGTGTATGACCATGATTGCTGGTGATGTATAGCCAAATATAATAGTGATTGAAATAGCATTGCTACAGACAAAATGAAGGTAAAATATGTATTTTTGAGCAGACTCTAGTATTTTTGGAATGTCTGTAAAGTCTGAATCATCATCTTCTCTAATCTGAAGAAGCAGGGGCATAGATGGATGTGTTATTATGTTATTTTAGGCAAAAACAGTTTTTTTTAACTGGAATTCTGACTCTGTATGGAACATCTCCACTATCATAAATGTTCTTAGGAATTGAAAAAAGCCTTGCAGACAAATCTCAATTAGCTACCCTATTATTTATGCTAAAACGAGTTGGGATGAGACGGGGTTGCTGTACCAATGTTCTCCCGTCTGCAAAACAGGTGCAACACTACCCTCTAGTGGACAAAAAGTGTCAGATAGCAAATTCAATAGTTTGAGCACTTGGCATTCAATGTCTCCATGGTGGTGACCTGTCTGGTGGGTGTGTGCGGTAGAGTGATCTGCGAGACAGACAGACAGACAGAGAGAGAGAGTAAAGTAATGTAGATGAGCAGTGGGCCCTTTCCATCACATTCTGGAAGGACTGTGATGGAATATCCTGTATTACAGCTTGTTACTTCAGGCCCTGTGCCTGTCCTACCTGCATGGTGGGCACAGAGCTCAAACTATTGAAGTGTATGCCATGCACCATGAAGATCGAAGGTGTCAGCATGGGGGGGACAATCAGACCGATCCCTTAAGTCAACACTATTTATGTCCGACATTACAATATGTAGGTGGGCCTACACAACTTTCACCATAGAAATGATTCAACTATGTTCTCTTAGTTATGTCAGTTTGACCTTGAGTTTGATGTTAGAGCTATGGGAGTTCCTTATCATTTCTCTGACACATGCTATACAAACACACTTCAAAAATAGTGTGTCTGGGTGAGCGTTGTTAACTGTTTAACATTAATGTACAAGATGTACAGTCCATAGGAATGCCAACAGCGCCATTGATAAGTGCGCCTGCTCCGTCTAGCCCTTGACGTTTCGCGCACGCTCAGTTCAGCTTTCCGGTCCTTCATTATAAAGCCAGAAGTTCTTCTGTCTCATTCCACCTTCAGCCATTTTGACAATGTTAGGAGCTGTGGGACGTTGCTGCACCGGGGCTCTGCAGGCTCTCAAGCCTGGAGTTCATCCACTGAAGGCCCTCGTTGGATCCCCAGCTGTTCTCTCACGTATGTCCAACATGCATTAATATTTTTGGTGCGAAAATGCATAAGGAAATGTTTTTTGGTGTATTAGTTCGAGGACAGGGATTATGCTAACTTCGCTAACTCGCGAGGTACACGCCTGCTGTCAATTGAGAAGGCCTCATCTTTTTTAAACGATAACGTCATGAAACGCATCGTATTTTCAAACTCTAACATTTGCCATTGATGCAGTTTATGTAAACTATATTAGTATTGTCATGTTGTAGATGGCTTTAAGTCCTGACTTTCATCCAAACAGAAATGACCTTTGTCGCGACATGTGAATGGTGGCTCGCGTTAGCATAGCTAGCTTATTAGCAACTGCTTGCCAAGTTCTTGATGGTGCTGCATGACAGACAGGAACCAAGAAACGTTATCAAGGTGAAATAGTAAATTTGTAGTATTCTGGACAAATTATTATATACCATGTCATTGGGTAGCAGTTTAACTAGGCTATGTAGTTAACCTACATGGTGATCTTGACAACGTTCGACCTCCCAAATAAAACTCATGCGTTAGGGTTAGCTACAGTAGCTAGTAACTTGCGTCTTGGTTGCAGAATATTTGTGACATTTAGTTGAGTTAAATGTGATTCATGTGCCAAAGGGGTCCAGTGGAAATGACATTTAAAATGTAGATACAAATTATGTAATGTATTCCCTAACGGAGTGGATAAGCTTGCCTGCGTAACATGGCCGAGAATACTTGACATTGAGACGGCCTGCGTAGCGCAGTTAGCTTGATTTCAATCGTCTGCAGCAATGATGGAGCCATTCATTACTTTCTGCTCTGGAGTTTACTTAATTGACTAATGTCAATATGGCAAAGTCATTGTAATTTGTCTGGTTTCTGATTGTACCTCTTACCTTCCACACTGGATTAACTTTAACAGGGAGAGACTATGCAGCACCAGCTGTCGCCGCCGCCGCTGCTAGTGGGCAAATCGTAGCGGTCATCGGTGCCGTTGTCGACGTCCAGTTCGACGACGACCTCCCTCCCATCCTCAATGCTCTCGAGGTCGCTGGCCGCGAGTCCAGGCTCGTTCTGGAAGTGGCACAGCATCTTGGTGAGTAACTGACTCAACCATTACTCTACTTATTGGTTACGATTGCTGTCAGTTATAACCATGCAGAGCATTGTAGCATTACTAACTACTATGCCTCGACAGGGGAGAACACCGTGCGCACCATTGCTATGGATGGTACCGAAGGTTTAGTCCGTGGGCAGAAGGTTTTGGACACTGGTGCCCCCATCAGAATCCCAGTTGGGCCTGAGACTCTGGGAAGAATCATGAATGTTATTGGAGAGCCCATTGATGAGAGGGGTCCAATTTCCACCAAGCAGTAAGTTTTGTTAACAGATATTCAACTCCAGTATTCTTAATTAACGGTAGAATGACTCATTTATTTTAAATTCTCAAATGATCTGATGGGCTTGACTTTGTTCCTTCTCAGCACTGCCCCCATCCACGCTGAGGCCCCAGAGTTCACCGACATGAGTGTGGAGCAGGAGATCCTGGTTACTGGCATCAAGGTGGTGGACCTTCTGGCTCCCTTATGCCAAGGGAGGAAAGATTGGTATGTTCAATAACAACTGTTCACACACGTCAGTAAAACAAGCAGAAGGCATGGTAGTAATTCATCTAACTTGTAATTAACTGACTGCTTGCCTTAGGTCTGTTCGGCGGTGCTGGTGTGGGCAAGACTGTGCTGATCATGGAGCTGATTAACAACGTGGCCAAGGCCCATGGTGGTTACTCTGTGTTTGCCGGAGTGGGAGAGCGTACCCGTGAAGGAAATGACTTGTACCATGAGATGATTGAGTCTGGTGTCATCAACCTGAAAGACGACACCTCCAAGGTGAAGACCAGGCCTTTTATTTCAGTTTGACTACTTTTCAACCAGTGTTCAAGTAATTGTTTTACACTGGAAACTATTTAACTTGAACACCTTCTCCTCCCTCCAGGTAGCGCTGGTGTACGGACAGATGAACGAGCCCCCAGGTGCCCGCGCCAGAGTGGCCCTGACTGGCCTGACTGTGGCTGAGTACTTCCGTGACCAGGAGGGTCAGGATGTGCTGCTCTTTATTGACAACATCTTCCGCTTCACCCAGGCTGGTTCCGAGGTCAGCTAGGGGTCAAACCCTTTGTCTAACTACAGCACAGGCTGACTAAGCAAGCAATTTGCATTCAAATCATTGATTTCTTGTTAAACTTTTTTTTTAACAAATACTTTGTTTAAACGATACAGATGGGCACAAACGATATGTAGACGCATGAAATGGCAGTCTTATATCTTATCATGTCCCCTCTAGGTGTCTGCCCTGCTGGGTCGTATCCCCTCTGCTGTGGGTTACCAGCCCACCCTGGCCACTGACATGGGTACCATGCAGGAGAGAATCACCACCACCAAGAAGGGTTCCATCACCTCTGTGCAGGTAAAGCAGTATTCCCTCAACATACACTTTCGTGCAACGTACAATCGATTCCTTACCAGCACCTATTAGGGAATATGTCTTGTACAACCTGTGTACTTAACCACGCCTTTCCCCCTCCTAAAAGGCCATCTATGTGCCCGCTGATGACTTGACTGACCCCGCCCCAGCCACCACCTTTGCTCACTTGGACGCCACCACTGTGCTGTCCCGTGCCATCGCTGAGCTGGGAATCTACCCCGCCGTGGACCCTCTGGATTCCACCTCCCGTATCATGGACCCCAACATTGTCGGAGCTGAGCACTATGACGTCGCCCGTGGTGTGCAGAAGATCCTCCAGGTTTGTTAGGGTTGCTTTCTGTCTGTCCACCCATGGTCCCGTTTTGGTTGGTGCTGGATGATGCTAATCAATGTGCTTACGATTCTCTCCCTTCAGGACTACAAGTCCCTGCAGGATATCATTGCCATCCTGGGTATGGATGAGTTGTCTGAGGAGGACAAGCTGATCGTGTCACGCGCCCGCAAGATCCAGCGTTTCTTGTCCCAGCCCTTCCAGGTGGCTGAGGTGTTCACTGGTCACATGGGCAAACTTGTGCCCCTGAAGGAAACCATTTCTGGCTTCCAGAGCATTCTGAATGGTACGTACCAGTTAGGCTACTTCAGTTGTGTAATTACCTGACTATTTCATGTGCCTAATGAGGCCATTCTGATTGTCTGTAACTATGGCAACTTTCTCCAGGTGAGTACGATCCCCTCCCAGAGCAGGCCTTCTACATGGTCGGCGCCATCGAGGAGGTGGTCGAGAAGGCAGCAAGAATGGCTGAAGAGCTCGCATAAACTCATCCAATGTAGTACTGTTGTGCAGGGGGGGAGGAATGATGATCCTGTGGTAGGAGCGCTTGCTTTGTAAAACATTCACAAAATTGTACCTGTCTCGTCATCCTGAAAAGTTATATTTAATGTTTCCAATGAAATGAGATGGAATAAAGATCTGTCTGACATACGACAACCTGGGTTTGACTCTCCTGTATATTTAAGTGTTTTAGGAAAAATCTTAAGGGTGTTTCCATGTTTTACCCTAAAGGAACACTAGGTTGTGCTCATTGGCCATTGTAAGCTTTCTGTACAATGTTGCTTGATAATCAAAAGCAAATGGGGGAAATAAAATGTGTTCAAGGATGCATTCATTCCTTTGCCTATTTTTATGAAACTTAATTGTGTGTACCGAGTGTCTTCAAGAGCCAGGTGCAGTGTTAGGTACCAACGGTTGATTTGCAATTGCTTGGTTGTCTGATATAGCTTTGATCATTACTGGAACCCTGAAGTGATTGAAATATTTTTATAATATAAAAGTAGTTGTACCCATTGCAGTTCTGTAAACTCCAGGATGGGGTGTATAACACCAAGACAATGCCAAAGGTTGTTCAATGCTAAATAATTTTAATGTTACATCTCTACAGATCACAACCACCCGAATCCAAGCACATTTCTGAGATTGGCAGAACTTGACATGTATCACTTTATTAATTTCACATAGTCCCATCCTCTAACGAAAGCTCTTTTTCCTTGGAGTCATAGCGGAGCGAAGAGGCAGTTCTCCCTCCACCCAGCTGGTTGGACTGGCTAGCATCTTCTCCCACAGCCCAATCTCTTGGTCCCATGAGTCCATCCAGTCCACCTTTTTGCCATAGCTTTGCCCTGTAGTCACAATGCGTTACTAGACTTTCAGGAACCATTCATTACAACTGCATAATGCCAAGTCAAACTAAATGAGCTAGATCAAAAGCTCATAGTACACACTTAGTATTTAGTTGACTAACATCAACTATTAGCGTTGATCAGTTCACTAGCTCACCTGTGCCCAAGCTAAGTCTGACCCCTCCCAGGAACTGATTGGACAGTTTGTTATGATCCCAGACGGTCAGCTCGCAGCACGCCTCTCTGACCTCGTCGTCATGGAAGCCATCGTACACCATGGCATGGTTATACACTGGCTCCTGACTCTTCTTCATCACGCGGGTCTTCTGTCGGCTCTTCTTGCTCGTGTCTGGCAGCATGTAACTACAGAAACGGTGTATGTGTTGAACGGATCAAGGCAGACTGAGACATCACCAGTGAAACTAGTGGCACAAAGGGTCGAGTTCTTACTATATTGAGGCAATGTTTAGCCCTGAGTATCTGTCTCTCACTCACCACTTGACAAAGGAATCCACGCCCTGAGCCTTGAGCTTCCGCAACTCCCTGGCCTCCTTCAGCCACACGTGGATCTCCCCTGAGTCTGGCCTGGCAGTGCCTGAGGGACAGGATAGGACCGGTCAGCATGACTAGGCAGAGCTTTGTACAGTGATATATATATATATATATATACACATACCCAGACCGGGTGAAAGTAATAAATGTCCTTTCAACAATTGACTAGATGAATTATTATTATCAGATGACCAGCCCTACCTGCTGATCCAGGGGGAAGGTATTTCAGAGCAACTGTCAGCAGTCCATGGTTCTCAGTGACCTCTTGACCCTCAGAATTCTACAACAAACAACATTGGTGATCCTTTTTTCACAATATTTGAACATTAATCTTGATTAAGGGTATATGCCCTTCTATCCATACATCACTGAGCAGTAATGTTGTCTTATTGACCATCAAGGTGAGGGGGTCCTCTTTGTATTTCCCCTTTCACTCTTAAGAAATAACAACTGCTGTGTATGGTACCTTTGGTTGCATGTTGTACCAGGTGAGGGCCTCATGGCCCCAGTCCCAGGTCTTAAGGTTGATCTCCACCTGACCCAGGAACACATTTCTACCTCGGGAATCGTTGTGCCAGACAGACAGGTTGAGGGTCCTGCCTCTCAGCTCCTCCATCTTTATCTTATACTGAGGAACACAAGATACATGTAGAATTGTTTTAAACAGTTCCAATAGGGCAGATGCCGTTCAGTGTTTTTGTGTCAGCAATGCGCCTACTTTGAGTGTTTCTCCACCATAGACTGGGTTGGTAGTTCGTTTTTTGATTGAGGTTTTCTTCTTGCTGCTGTTCGATTTGTCAGGGTGGAGGTAGGTCTTTACGTATCTGAATATTAGACACATAATCAACGCACACACACACACACACAACATACAACTTGCAAAGGCCTCTTAGTGTGTGTGTGTGTGTGTGTGCACATTTGTGTAGCTAGAGGTTGGGTTTGTTTGTGTATGGGAAAAATAGCTCATATATTTTATTATGTGCATGTCTGTCTTTGTGTGTCAAGCTTACGGGTCTGTCCGTTGTTTGCGGGCATTAGCGAACGCCAGATCCAGACATTGTTCCACAGTGACAATGAACTCCCCTTCCTTGCTGTACCTCAGGGCAAACTCCACAGCCCCCTGGACTGTCACATTCCCAAAATCCCCGGCATCGCTGTACACACTTAGCATACTGCCAGTGCGCTGAAGGGCAGAGAGCACAGTCAAAAAAGTCATCATGTCTATACAACCTGTCTTTATGAATACAAATCTTCAATACCTGGTAGACAAAAATGAAACTTTTACAAATACAAGTTGACCTTACCCCGGAGTGTGATAAGGACAAGGTACTGCCATACCCTGAGAAGTCTGAGCCTAGGCTAGAAACTGAGGCGTGGTCGTCGTCTGAGTCCACAGTCTCATCCTAAGGGGAACACAGCAAGAACACAGGGAGCGGTTAGTGGGCTACTTTGTTCATTGCCTGCAAGTCTCCTGATTGGAAAAGGAGATGTGTATGTTTTTGTGCATATGGATGTCTAACCTCCAATTTTCCCAGTGATAAGCCACTCACGGAAGAAACTTCCAGAACTTTTCTCCGAAGTCCTAAACCTGTGTTGAGGGGGAATGTGAATGTTTATTTGTGCCAAATCAAAATGTTAAATCCAAATCCTTAACATTGCAAAGCTTGGAGTATTAAATAATATCTGTGTAATAAGGGTTACCATGGCCTTGCATCTGCTCAAGCGTAGGCCAATGATTGAAAGCCGTGACAATCTCACTGACTCCCAACATTTACAAATAACTAAACTTTCCTACCTTTAACTTCCTCTGTTATTGGAGACTGAGATGAATTGAGCAGTATGGTGGGGATGGGATATTTCCCAGCCTCCTGATTGGCTTGTGTGGAAACCTCAGCAGGGACTTTTGATGACTTGGTGACGACAGAATCTGCAATCAAAAACATTTCGGTTTCTGATGTGGCTTCTTCTTTAGGCCTTTCCATCTCTTTCATATTTACTACGATTGGTGCTTTAACTATTGCTTCACTCTGTGATTCTGTAGAAGACTCTTCTCTTTCCACCTTTACAGGGATCTGAACATGCTCCAACTTTCCCACATCCAAGACTTCTGGAAATACTCGTTGATCCTTTGCTGTGTCGTGATTCTTGTCCCCAGCCACCTCAGTGTCAGGGTAAAGATCCTTGTTCAAATTGTTGACAGCCTCATCATTTTCCATGTCACTGTTTTCTGCTGGTGTGATGGCTAATTCAACCTCTTCGTTTACAGAAGCCACAACAACAGGAGGATTTACAGGTGAGGACAATGTTGTCATCTTATATTTAACATCCCCTATGGCGTGGGAATCATCCGTGAGAAATGGCTGCTCCATTGGTTTTATGCTTTGGGATTTCTCAACATCCCTTTCAGCATTTAGTTTCTCCACTGACCTGTTCTGGGTGTCACCAACAAATGGAATCTTGTTAGAAACTGTCTCTCCTATTGTGAAATTCTCCTGTTTTGACTTAGGCTCAATTCGGCCGCCTCCCTCCCACAACCCAATAGATGGAGTCGGCACAAACTGGAACTCTGGGTTCTCAACAACAAATATATGCTCCCTCTGACATACCTTGTGAAATGTCACTGGGTAATGTTAACTCCTTAAGGTTTTTTTCATGAGTCTGGCCTGTAAATCTACTTTGATCCTTTTCTGTGTGAAGAGTGTCACCACCAACCACCTTAGTGTCAGGGCAAAGATCCTTGCTTAAATTGCCGATAACCACATCTTTGTCCATGCTACTGTTTTCTGCTGGGGTGATGGATAATTCAACCTTTTCATTCATAGAAGCAACAACAAGAGAAGGATTTACAGATGAGGGCAATATTTGAATCTCAGATTTGGCGTCCCTTATATCAAGGGAATTATCCGTGTCAACTGATTTGCCCACTTGTTTTATGCTTTGTGATTTATCCTGGGGTGACTGTTGGGTGATTCCTACTGATATAGGTACCTCTGATGTTGAGAAAGGGTTATATCCAGGGGGTTGACTGGGAGAGGTTTGAACGATAGGTCACTGTGACTCTTAATTTCTGTTGGTTTGGGTTCTTGGATTTCTTTACCTTTCCTTGAAGCAGGCTTAGTTTGCTTAAATATGTAAGGCTCAGATGGAAATTCTTTGAGGTGAGGTTTCTGCCTGCTTACCGCCCTCTCTAGGTGGGGTTCTAGAGGACGACTTGGTCAGACTATGGTCGGAACATTCATCATCACTTCTTGAATCTAGCCTCTCCTCTGACCTGTTCTCCATGTCACCACCAGGTGGACTCTTAGCAGTGACTGTCTCTCCTATTGTGAAATTCTCTTGTTTTGACCGAGGCTTAATTCGGCTGCTACGCACCGGCGTCCCAACAGATGGAGTCGGGACAAACTGGAGCTCTGAACGCTCCACATCAAATCTATGCTCCTCTGACATACCTTGTGTATGGTCGCTGGGTGACGTTACACCTTTAGGAGTCTTTTCAGGGGTCTGCCCCTCATCTGCCAAGTTGACCTGTATAAAGTCTCCATCCACTTCTGGCTGTTTCCATGTGTTCGGCTCCACAGAAACCTGGTCTTTCTCTTGGGGCGACTGTTGGGGGCCTTCTACAGATACCGGTACCTCTGTTGTACAGAAGGGGTTATATTCAGAGGTTGACTGGAGAGATCTGAACGATGGTTCACTGTGGCTCTGAGCCTCTTCTGGTTTGAGGTCTTTATTTAGCTTCTTTGAAACATGCTTCATATCGTAAGGCTCAAATGGAACTTCTTCAAGGTGAGGTCGACCAGCCTGCATATCGCCCTCCACAGGCTTGCTGTGGTCAGCACATTCAACACCTCTTCCTGCATTTGGTCTCCCCTCCAACCTGTTCTCTGTGTCACCACCAGATGGGCTCTCAGTAGTAACTCTCTCTCCCATTGTAGCACCAAATCTATGCTCTGACCTACCCTGTATACTGTCGCTGGGTAACGTTACCACTGTAGGAGTCTTTTCAGGTCTCTTGTCTGTTATGTTGACTTCTATGAAGTGGTCCTCGACCAAAGGCTGTGTCCATGTGTTTGGGTCCACAGACACGGTGGGGCTTCTCTGCTCTGGGTCATCCTTTAGCTCAGGGGGGCAGGACCAATTTGCGGGTGGACTCCAGATATGTGATGTCATCCTGTGGTGTTCTTTCTGGTTTGGGTGGAGGTCTGGGATCAGACTCTGTGGTGAGAGTGGACGGAGACTTGGGGGCTACTTCCTCTACAGGGAAGGAGGACGTCTTGAAGGTTCTGGGTTTTGGTGATGGATGGTCTGGGTAGGCAGTGCTGAAGTAGTCTATATCCTGGTGCTGTGTAGATAGAAGAGGGTTGGGGCTGATTCCCTTTCTACTGGTTTGCTCACAGGACTTCTGAGAGGGTTGGGTCTTCCATTCAGGAATGTCAACAGTGATGACGTCTGTATAAAACAAAGATGTTAACTTGGGTTCTATTTATGTACACAGAGTACAAAGGTCAGATAAATAAATGGATCCTTAGTCAGTTTATTAAATGTTTTTCACTCACCTGTATCTGCAGCACTTTCCTCTTCAGAGAGTTCCAACTTAACCTGAGGAATTGATTAGTACGAAACAATAGAATCAATGAATGTACTGTAGATATAGTGTGAGGGTTTTCGATAAGGTTTGGAAAGAAAGCAGTAAGACACACCTTGTCTTCACGAAACGCAGGATTTAGAAAACTAGTATTCAGTGTTTTGCTATTGTTGTGTGACAAAAGAAAGAAAGCAAGTTCATATATTAAGAGCAGCATGAAAAACAAGTGCTGAAGTGAAACGACTATATGGCCTTTAGGGATCTTTGAGTGTATCTTACAACTCAGACGTCTTAGTTTGAGAGTCGGTTTTGGTGTCTTCTCCTTTGGAGTCTGTTTTTCTGGTGTCACGATAGGGACTACCCCTGGGTACTGCAGAGATCACAATACAGTCAAACCATAACGCCCGAGCCTCTATTGATTATATAACTGCAGTACATTCGCTATCTACTATATTTCCTGGGTAAAAAATCGAGTTTCAGAGCCTTGTAACTATCAGTGGGGTTATGGAAGCATACAGTACCTGTCTTCTTTCTCCTCATTGAAGACCTAACCACCTCAGTCACATCAGACTGGCGCCCATAGCGACGAGTCCTGAGTTCATCAAACCACTCTCCTGTCATGACTTTGAGCTTCTTAGGATCAGGGATGGAGAGACGAAGTCGCCTGATAACAATTAACAGTTAAAAGCTGACAAGAAAAGGAAATAGTACACTTTGAAACTACTGGATAATGGCTGACATACATTGCAATATATTTCAAAGCCCATAATCCAACAACAAATCACCGTCAACCATTTCAACACAACTGCACCTTGACCAAAAATGTTATTATTTTACCGTATGCGCCCAGTTTCTTGTATCTTTAGGTTCTCATCTCTCTGAAGCACTTGCCGGATCGCTATCTCCTCGTCAGTGGAGAGGAAGCTCAGGTCCAGATCCTCTGATACATGTCTGTTCGACTTCATCGTGACATCAATCTGGAAGCAAAACCTTGAATGTTTTGTGGTTCACAGGATGTAACAAATAGAAGGGCAGACCGAAGGACGCAGCTTGACAAGGTACAACACGTGTGTACATCAACAAAGAACATACAGAACTGGTTAAACTAGCTTTAGAAGGAAATGGAAAAGATACCTTGAGTGGTGAAATACAAGCACCTCGGACACTTAATAAGTGTTAAATGGGTAATATCCGGATATACTTGTATCTCTTACATCTCGTACATATGACTAACTCTTGGGCTGGGGAATGTGTGTCTGGGTGGCTATCAAACTTAGCAAATATACAGTTAATGATTCACAGGAAGTTAAAGCTTAAGTTAACACGCCCTTCCACTTACTATTTAAGCTTGTATAAAGTGCCCAGTTTTAGACATTTTAAAATACAGGACACTGTATTACTCACCTAACTGCTTTTCTAAAATGTCAAAGATAGTAAAGATAGGTAAATGTATAAAAGCTATTTACTTCAACTGATGTCAGCTGTTCCTTTAGTTGACTGAGGAGGGATTCACCAGAGTAAACGCCCTCCTGAATCTTTGTCCTTGATAAAAACTCCTTGAAATTCTACCTCAAGGCATATGCACTGACAGACACACCCAAGACCTGTGAAAACATGCAAGGCACAAATCCTGATACACCCTGATGTTTGTAGAGTCATTTTAACCATTATTCATTTTCTAAGATTACATTATTTTAAGGCATAGGCTATATCAGTGGAGTCTGTGAATGTATGCTCTCAACATTGAGTGCTGTCATCACCAACAGATAGGCTACTGAATGCATTTTTTGGAAGTAAAGGATACACTTTTCGTTCACAAATAGTAGCGCCTCAGGCTCGAGTCTGATTGTAACAGCCAATGCAATGATTTTTGAGCGGTACACTGTAGCATTATGACTGCATTACAAAAGTTAAGTTAAAATCCGCAGAGGGGTCTGACTTTATTTACCAAACCTACGGTGGCCCTGAAGTGCAAAACACCCCCCCTAATATGAGTGCATCCCCCAAATGAAAACACTCCCCTCAAATACGAGTCAACTCCCCCCAAATATGATGACTTGCAAGGTGATCCCCCCAATACAAAGACACGCTCATCCACATGGATTAGGAAATGGTTGGTACAACACTTTCGTCGCTGAATGGATGCAGTAACTAACAGGGAATAAGACATTGATCGACAGAAGTACTAAATGCAATAGCCTGACAGAGTTAGGTGCACCAGGACAGTTGTTTAGCTATCGAAGCAGGTAGCAAGTACTTAGTATAAATTGTATGGGACACTGTTTCGACAGCGCCATTGGGCTGCGCTTCAATTCCGCCATCTAGTGGTTTAAAGTGCGAATTACAAGTACAGTTCTCACAGTAAACCGATAGATGGCGATGGTAAAGCGCAGCCCTATGGAACAGGTTTTTAAACGTTGAGTTACAGTAATTTAATGTTTTCCATTTGGGGGGAGTTGATTTGTATTTGGGGGGAGAGTTTTCCTTTGGGGGATGCACTCATAATAGGGGGTGTGTTTTGCACTTCAGGGCCACCGTACTAACCTTTTATGAATCTGAACGTCAGGTTAAGCTTTACATTTGCTGTCCACAAGATGTCCCTGTTTCTGTCCCCGATATCGCTTGTGGCAGATCTTATTGCTAGCAGCACCAATACAAAATACAAAATAATGATATCATGCAAATTATTCCAACAATCATACCCATTCATTCATTGTTATAAAACTGTATTTTACCACTTAGTAGGCTACAGACAGAATGCTTTCGTGGGCTGTAGCAAGCCAGGATAACCAGCTGGCTGCTAGAGCAAATGCATTGTGGGAGACCAGAAATCTCTCCTCCCCATTTGTTTTGTGTCACAGCGATCTAGCTACCTAAACAAAGCAAATGCAATGTAGAAACATGACCACGCATGTGACAGTTGCATAAAATAAGTTACATTGATAATAGTTCTTACACATTTTATAGAACAGAGGGGACCATGGAAGCAGACGGTAAGGCAATAGCTAGAAACATATTTCAATTGCAAGCTTCACAAGCCATGAGCATGCTAAAAACTAGCTTGCTACTGTAGCTTAGCTGTCTGCAACGTTTAGAATTGTACACGTTATCAGTATAAATATCTAACGACTGTAATATTAGATAGTGTATTTTGCTCGTCATGATATAGGTTGTAAATCTATTGGCTTATTAATGGCATGTCTTAAATCCAGGTTTCTCTGACGCAAGAAAAAAACAAACGTACCCATAGCTGGCTAGCAACAGTATATTGCATGTTCTACTATATAAACCCAATCATCTTACATTTGTAAGTGTTTATTGCAACTGCATGTAATAAATCATACATTTCGTTCATAATGACGTGACTGAGGCCTGTCAGATGTCTTTTCGGTGTGTATACGTTGTGTGTGACATCACTCCTGTCACTGTCTTGGAGAATGAAGTCAGTCCTGACTCGTCTCTGTTTGGTCTTAGCGGCCAGCAGTGCCACTCCCACAGAGGAGCTCAATGGCGCTGGGAACCTGATGGACTTCCTTGATGAGCCCTTCCCAGACGTAGGCACTTATGAAGACTTTCACACTATTGACTGGCTGAGAGAGAAGTCCAGAGACACAGACCGCCACAGGAAGGTGAATACATCAGTCTATCCATGGCTCTGTCACTGGCCCCTGTACTCCTAAAACTTGAATGTAACTTTTTTCTCTCATCATCCCCTTGTGTCAACCCCCTTAAATGTAGATTACCATCAAGAGTAAAGAGTCCATCTGGGAACTCATCAAGAGTCTGCTGGATGCCTGGTCAGGATGGGTGGTGATGCTGCTCATCGGGCTGCTCTCGGGTAGGAAAAACAAACTATTGTCTGACAACGTTTTTGTCATCTCTAGGTCTTGGGTCAAATGTCGTTTTCAAATCGGTTTCCTCAATTTGTGTGTGAACCTCTCCACGCAGGTACACTGGCGGGCGTCATAGACCTGGCTGTGGACTGGATGACGGACCTCAAGGAGGGGGTGTGTTTGTCAGCCTTCTATTACAGCCACGAGCAGTGCTGCTGGACCTCCAACGAGACCACCTTCGACGACCGGGACAAGTGTCCGCAGTGGCAGACGTGGGCAGAGCTGATGACGGGTCACTCAGAGGTCAGCTCAGCTGCACACGTCACTGTGTTCCGTTCTCTATTTGTGGCACTGAGGACAGATTGCTGAAGTAGCTGGACTCGCCCCTGAGCTTATTCCATGCCTCTGTTAACATTCCCCAGGGGGCTGGCGCATATGTGTTAAACTACTTCTTGTACGTGCTGTGGGCACTCCTATTCTCCTTCCTGGCTGTGTCCTTGGTGAGAGTCTTTGCCCCTTATGCTTGTGGGTCAGGAATTCCTGAGGTGAGTGTGACTTATTACTATTTACATTTAAAGCTGTATAACCCAAATGTGAATATCCACTGTTGTGAATACAGCAAAGGGATGACGTGTTTGTCTCATGCAGATCAAGACCATACTGAGTGGCTTCATCATCCGGGGCTACCTGGGGAAGTGGACCCTGTTGATCAAGACGGTGACCCTGGTGCTGGCCGTGTCCTCTGGGCTCAGCCTGGGCAAGGAGGGGCCCCTGGTCCACGTGGCCTGCTGCTGTGGGAACCTCTTCTGCAGCCTCTTCTCAAAGTACAGCAAGAACGAGGGCAAGCGCCGCGAGGTACGCCTGGCTCTCACGCACCAACAACTCTCACAGTGACCCCCAACATGATCTTGACAGTGTTCCCCTAGAGGGCGCTGTGCTAGCGGTAGGTCTGTGGCTGATGTGCGGGCTGTGCTGGGTGTGTTGTGCAGGTGCTGTCTGCTGCTGCAGCCGCTGGCGTCTCAGTGGCTTTCGGAGCTCCGATAGGAGGCGTCCTCTTCAGTCTGGAGGAGGTATGCATACTAGTCCCCCACATTAACAAATATGTAAGGGATAATGCCCGACGCGGTGTACATTATCACCTGATAATGGACACCCCTGCAGCCAGAATCAGAATCGAGTATTCACCCAGACCATGGGATAAAACCTCATTAACTGACAGGCATCGGTACAGAACAACATCTTTGTCTGTCCACAGGTGAGCTACTACTTCCCTCTGAAGACACTGTGGAGGTCTTTCTTCGCCGCCCTCGTGGCCGCTTTCACCCTGCGCTCCATCAACCCCTTTGGCAACAGCCGCCTGGTGCTGTTCTACGTGGAGTATCACACGCCCTGGTACATGGCTGAGCTGGTGCCCTTCATCCTGCTGGGAGTGTTCGGGGGCCTGTGGGGGACCCTCTTCATCAGGGGCAACATCGCCTGGTGCCGCCGCAGGAAGACCACCCAGCTGGGGAAATACCCCGTCCTGGAGGTGATCGCCATAACGGCCATCACCGCCATCCTGGCCTTCCCTAACCCGTACACGCGGCGCAGCACCAGCGAGCTCATCTCGGAGCTCTTCAACGACTGCGGAGCGCTGGAGTCCTCCCAGCTGTGCGACTACATCAACAACCCCAACATGAGCCGCCCGGTGGACGACATCCCCGACCGGCCCGCCGGGCCCGGCGTCTACACGGCCCTCTGGCAGCTGGCTCTCGCGCTCGTCTTTAAGATAGTCATCACCATCTTCACCTTCGGCATCAAGGTCAGGGTCCCAGCCCTGCTGGACCCATCTCTCCCTCAGTCTAGGCTGGGAGAGGTGAAGGGAGGTCTGAGTTTAAGACTTGACTTGTGTGCCTTGACTCGACTCTTGTCGCTGTGTGTTCTCTCCAGATCCCCTCGGGGCTCTTCATCCCCAGTATGGCCGTCGGGGCCATCGCCGGGCGCATCGTGGGCATCGCCGTGGAGCAGATGGCCTACCACCATCACGACTGGATCATCTTCAAGAACTGGTGTCGCCCCGGGGCCGACTGTGTGACTCCTGGCCTGTACGCCATGGTGGGGGCTGCTGCCTGTCTAGGTGAGAGACCAGAGTACTGGGAGATGAGCTCACCGTAGAGATAAACCGGGATCAATCCTTACGCTGCCAAAACCAAGTCCCAGTTAGTGAGAAGAGAGTTGACACTTGATTCAATAATTACACCTTTTGAATAAGGCATTAGCTTTATAAAGTTAGGTTGGTCGGCTTCATGTAAACCCATGCTAATCTGGGATATCCCTCCAGGTGGCGTGACCAGGATGACCGTGTCCCTGGTGGTCATCATGTTCGAGCTGACCGGGGGCCTGGAGTACATCGTGCCCCTGATGGCGGCGGCGGTCACCAGCAAGTGGGTGGCTGACGCCTTCGGGAAGGAGGGCATCTACGAGTCTCACATCCAGCTCAACGGCTACCCCTACCTGGACGTGCGCGACGAGTTCACCCACCGGACGCTGGCCACGGACGTGATGCGCCCGCGCCGCAGCGAGCCCCCGCTGGCCGTGTTGACCCAGGACAGCACCACGGTGGAGGACGTGGAGGCGCTCATCAAGGACACCGACTACAACGGCTTCCCCGTGGTGGTGTCCCGGGAGTCGGAGCGCCTCATCGGCTTCGTTCAGCGCCGTGACCTCACCCTGGCCATCAGTAAGACGACGTCCCACACACACACCTGCGCTCTCTCTGCGTTTCCGTCGACGCTTTACTCGTTTCTTGATTTGTTTTCTGTCTGTTATCCGCTGACCCTTAATGAATACACACCCCTCTTCGAGCTCCTTCTTCTTTCCTCCTTTCACCTCCTCTCTGGTCTCCTCTTAAAGCCCGACCCGTTCCACCACCACTGAGGTCCCTCCCCCCCCAATCTAAAGTCCGGTCACATAGTTGTCTTCTGACCCCCCCCACCCTCTGTCCCCACCCCCCAGAGAACGCCCGTCAGAAGCAGGACGGCGTGGTGAGCAGCTCCGTGGTCTACTTCACGGAGGACGCCCCCCAGCTGCCGGCCAGTAACCCTCAGCCCCTCAAGCTGCGCCGCATCCTGAACCTCAGCCCTTTCACCGTGACCGACCACACGCCCATGGAGACGGTGGTGGACATCTTCCGTAAGCTGGGCCTCCGGCAGTGTCTGGTGACCAGGAGCGGGTGAGTCGTGGGATTCCGTCCGCGCATTTACACTTACAGTGGACCAGATGCCCCGCTGCACGACTCTTGAGGTGGATTAACGTGCCTGCTTCATCTGTCTTTCTATCTCCATCTTGTTTTCCTCCACCAGGCGTCTGCTGGGCATCATCACCAAGAAGGACGTCTTGCGGCACATGGCTCAGATGATGAACCAGGATCCAGAGTCCATCATGTTCAACTAGTGTCCAAACAGCCTCTGGACCCTTGAGAATCTCCACCAGTCCTTCCCTCCAACTGTGTAAATAGTGCAATGCTACTGTAAATCTGTGCTGAGTCACTCCGTCCTTAGACACTGACAGACCCTTGATGTTCACTCCCAGTCAAGGGACGAAGCTAGGGGGGTTAGGGCCAGGAGAGGTGCACCTTCAATCTCATCCTAGGCTGATACACTGTTTTGGTTGTATGTGCTGCTGCCATTATTTATGATTTTACTGGATTTAGACTCTCGGTTGAGTGACTGTACCATGTTTAATATGTTTGTTACTTTGACTGTATGTTTTGTTACTTTGACTGACACAAAAAAAAACTATAGGTGTGACATCATGTAATTCTGTTACAACAAAGGTATTGTACAAAGGTTATGTAGTTTCTATGGTTAAAAAAGAAAATGTACTCTGTGGTGACAGCATATCATGTACATTTTTTAGTTTTCTCTCAAAAGCAGAATGGTGTTATGAAGAAAAGGACAAGCAAGTTAATCATGTGGGAGCTACTGTTAAAGTTCTTAATCCGTAATGTAGTTTACTGATTAACTGAATAATGGTACTTTGAATGCCAGGAGAATGTATCGTTGAATAATACGCTTATGTACATTGGCCTATACTATATGGTTTTTTATGTATTTCTTTCTAAAACACTGTAGCTCATCCAAGTTGCCATTGGAGTCCTAGTTGTTGATATTTATTACTCTTATTAACTTAAAACAGGTTAAAAACGATTTGCACTTTTGTTTGTATATCTAAATGAACTCCAAATGATGCACACAATACATACTTTTTGCAATGTACCCAGTTCTCGCATTGAATAAAAGAGACAATTTGTCAAAAGTTGGACCAACACAAAACAAATGTGTTATTTGATTAAAAAATGTAGTAACAATTATTTCAAACAGCTACTGAAGGCCCCATAATTTCACACAGCTACTCAATTATTCTAGATACATTCAAAACAAAACTAATTTAATCAGTCTAATACAGAATACCAAAATATCTACTGTCACTCATGGCAATAATTCAGACTGTCACACATTCCATGATGATCCATGAAGTCCTCACTCTGGGCTTGGGTTCTGATCCTGCTGTTCCACGGCTTTCTCCATCTCCCTGTAATAGTCCAGGGCCTTGCGGACTGGTTCAAGAATGTGTTTCTAAGGACCAACAGAATGAGGTCACATGTGTGTATGTGCAACTTTATTTGTCATAGACCTTCCTTAGAAATGCTGCTTAACAAATGTCACTTAGGGTCCCTTACACAACATGTACATTACAGTCCCAGCAGTGGTCAAACGTCCCACATGAACATCATAGGTAGTCGTATCAGTAGAGTTTGGTGTAGAGACAGGAGGCTCACCTCCAGGCAGGGGAAGAGGTTGGTCAGCTCAGTGAATAGAGGCAGGAGCACAAAGCCAATGAAGCCTGTCTGAGAGGACGGCTTGGACACCTTGTCTCTGTCCATGAACGGAGAGACAGGAAGACCTTCCAGCTTCTCCATGTCACTCTGCAATCCGGATATAGATTGTGAGGCCACAAAGTGAGTTATAATAGGGATAAAACACCAGCCCCTGACTAGGCATGTGACCGTGTATTCTGCCGTGGGGCAACAGTAGGGAATATTTATACATTATACAAATAATACAAGTCTAGATGCTGTTGTTATGCCCAACATACTGCTCGGTAAACAATATAGACATATAATAACACTTTCCATTGGCTGACCCTGTGGATGTATTTCACCCTGATCACCTGGTGGAAGAACTCCTGGAGCAAACAGTCAAGCCATGGCTGTGCCACGTCCAGGGGGCGGGCCTCGTTGGAAATGTCACTCACCTTGATCAGGATCTTCATGAGCTGCAATTACAATAGACAGGGAATATGTCCAATCAGAGGAGCAGGTTTCCCAGTAAATCCCATGAAGGTTTTGTGTACTGTGAGTCGAAGCTCCACTCACCACATCCTTGTGCTCTTTGTTGGTGAAGTCAAACACAGGCACTGCGGATTTAAACTTGTTCAGGATCTCATTGTGTCTCGCCATGTCAGTAGACAGGATACATCTGAAAACAAAGTTAAGTCAAAGTTAAGTCTGACAGATTTGTCACATGCACATTATAGCACGGGTCATTCTGGGTAATTACATTCTTTAGACAATGCAGCAACATATCTATGAAATATATTCTTTTTTACACTGTAGCCTTTGTGTGTGTGTGTGTGTGTGTGTGTGTGTGTGTGTGTGTGTGTGCAAATCCATACTGGATCATGCCCTCCCTAATCCTTCTGTACTGCTCGTTGGTCAGGTTTTTTAGAATGTTACTCTCTGCCTGCAAGAGAAGGAACAGGGCTTAGACTGGAGGAGGAAAAGCTATACATCCGAGGGTAAAGTGAAGCTAATCAGACAAAGATACCTTTGCAAGGATTCCAAAAGCAATGGCACAGTGATGGTTTTCAAGAGGTGAAATATCGTTGTACCTCAACGCCAACTCTGTTTGAGCATTGATCTGGAAATGAAGATCATTCAGGTCATGTTTACCTTTAAGTCATGTCGGTTGTAATAAACAAACACACAGGGCTAACCTGGTAGACATTATTGTAACCAGCATGGTCCAGGTCATGGCAGAGAGCAGAGGTGAGCATGATGAAGAGATCAGTACTGTCCATGTTATTCCTCAGGTCCGTTAGCCAAATCAGTCCATACATCTAAAACAAGAGTAGAACAGGAAATGACATAGTCGTTTGGCCTCTATCCAAGACAGCTGGGTTAGGCTTGGATAACAGTTGTGCCTGTTTGAATGACATTTAAACAACGTTCATGAGCACATTCAGCATGATAACAAGGATGGGTAAATAGAACATCATCTTACCATCTGGGAGACGCAAAAACAGTGTCTGAAGTTGTGAAAGGGGATGTTGTTGTAATGGCAGTAGACCTCATAGAGGAAGCTCTGGAGCACCTCCAGCTCGATGTTGAATGTTGACAGGAAGTCTAGATCCATGAACATCACCTGCAGCAACACCAGCATCTCTGCATCTTCCCATTGCCTGCCAAGGAAGGACTTTAGTCATGGGTCTGTGTGTGTATTTTGATATCAGTTAAAGTAGCCCTACAGTAGGACTCACCAGTTGTCAAACATTGGAGTTTTGAGGTACTGCTTCACATCCTCTGTGATCTCGAGGGAGCTGAAGAGACAACATACATTGCACAAGACTGTTAAAACCCACCTACATATTACCTTTAAATCTGTTCTGTAGTCATGTCATGAATCTCAACAATGGAAATGAAGTCAGAACATATGATGGCTAAACATGTCGTGTGTCTGAATGGCATAATACAGCCACTGTTCTTATGGGATGAGGTCACCTCATCTGTAGGAATTTTTCACGGACTCGCTCCCGCTCCTGATGAGGGCTGGCCACGGTCCTTCTGGAAGCAGGGGAGGATTTGTCTATCCCCTCAGACATGTTTTTGAAAAGACCTAGCCAACTCAGGTGGTCCACGTTCTGTCCACGTTAGCGACAGAGCCACCCATTGATCAGAGAGAAGAGCTATTGGAGACTTAAAGCATTAAACCCATATTAAGGAAAATGCGTAATGCTTCTATTTAATAAAGCTGGCAGTTGCTCAAATCAAACCTCAAGTTTTTTTCTGAAGGACTCCACTTGGTCTTTTAACTCACAAACAGCATCTGGTACGGCTCCGGTTTCTGTGAAGATCTTTCTCTCAAGACCTTGTAACCTGGGATGTACATTTTGGAAAGATTAAACTGCACAGTGCTGCACTGGGGGGTTAGTCATTGTATTACCAAGTCAAGAAGGCATACTGTAGCCTCAATGAAAGATAAGCCATAAACATTACTTTCACCAGACCTTTTTTCCAGTTTATCCATTTCAAGTGACATAGTCAGATCAGTATCTGCAGAGTAAAACACAAAAACAAAATTAAGGTATATAATGCATGTATGTTTAATCACTGTGTCCTCGGACAGAATAGTCCAAATATGAGGTTCTGCATCAGACTTCAAATCAATCCTTTGCTCTCCCTCCAGGGAAGAGGGTACCTAGACGCTCACTGTGGTAATCTGAGGCCACCACCTCCAGACTGTAGGCAGACTGGGGATTATTGGCCTCCAGTTGAGGGGAGATGTTGACGAGGTTACCACTAGAGTTATACAACTTCAGAATGTCATTAGGACCTGCTTCCGCTGCTGCCTGGAACAGATCTGACAACAGTGGGAGAGAGTATTTAGAGAGTCTTCAACTCGTCCACGGTCATGTGACATTTTATTATTTGGTGTCCCAAGTGACAGCACCTCACCCACCCTTCAACACTCAGAGCTGTCCAAGCCACCTGCTTGGCACTTGGGACTACTGAAAGCTAGACCTAAAAGCATCAAAGAGTTCTTTATATTTCTACTATGCATCAAATATCCTGTATTGTCACATCCGAATAATTGCCCAGCTCAAGGATGAGGCCATGAACGAGTAACACCTCCCTCATAATCAATTCTGCACAGTTCGTCCTGCATGAAACAACAGCTTGAGCCGTTACCGAATCGGCCACCATCAAAGCACAAGACATAAAACCTACCTTTAACGTCTTGAGTGGAACAGTTGACCTGAAACTCTGCTTTCTCTGGTCTCCCGCTCACCATGAAATGAATGATGTGTGTTGCCATTGCACTGAGAGATGCACACTACCCACAGGACATACAAACATTTATAGAGGACCAATCAACACAACTGCAGATGACAGTTAACCCATTACAATACCTCCTCCTCCTCCATGCAAATAGAAAGACTTGAAATGCAATACATGGCCATATTTTTATCATCAACATATTTTAGGCCCATTAAACGAGGACTTTATCACAAAAAGGAGACTGAAAATCAATCATCTCAATTATTGACTAGCATGCCTTGCATGTTAGTCAATATAATCTGGCTCTGCTTCAGCTGCAATGGACAGCAGATTTGTGCAGAAGATTTCAGCAATTGTGACTAGATTTAGAACACATGAGAGAACCGTTTATGTACTGCATTTTTACTTAAAATATGTTGACAACACTCCCTTTATTTTCTCTTTAATAATCCATAATAAAATGTCAATAGGTTACGCCTTATAATGTCATTTTTCATAATTATTGTAGGCTGTTATCTCATCTAAACTTGAGTAGAGCAAGAGCTAGGGACAAGTTCTGTACCGAACCAACTAGCCCTAACTATTGATTCAAGATTGATGTATACAGTCTAGCCGACATTGCCATGTAATACAATAGTTTGTTCTCCCCGGGTGATGGCCCGTCACATGGCTCAGTCTAGTGCGGAGCAGCTACCATGGTTGTAGGCTACTGTATGGAAGTTTCCTATGGTTGCTTTAGAGACATACTGCTCTTTCAAAAAAATGCATAACATAATACATCCAGGTGTCACTACTTTGTGTAATGCTTTACACGATGAACACCCAACATGGTGATTGTACCCGGTGTATCCCCCGGTGCACGTGCACCGACGGCCTCACAAACTACCTAATCGAATGTGCCTGTGACTTGCTCTTGACTTTTCTTAACGAATCGGAAAAGCAGGCTAGCTTGTGCTAGCTGATCAACGCCTGTGGCTGAGACGCGCCTTGTGTTAGGGTGCATAAGGTAATCATCCACCAATTGCAAAACCAGATAAAGATTGGCGAAAAATAATTCCGATGTTCTGCCATTTCGATAGGTGATCGCTGATTTGCTAACCATTCTGCTGCAGCGGAAGTTATGGCAGCTAGCTTCTAGCAAGCTAGTACAGTAGTACCAGCACTATCAATAACTAGGCACGCGTATCAAGTAGCACTACTGTACGTAGCTGTGTAATGTTACATAATACTAGGTAATCTAACTTGGTGTCCGTCTAGCCTATAGTGTATATTAACTAATAACCAACCTGATGCTACTGACACGAGATGTATAGAGCTAACTACTATGCTGGCTAGCGAGCTAGTATGTGTAACTGTTTAGAAAATCCTATTGATACATAGACACTAGCCTTTTAGCTAGTGCTAACGATGTGGCTTTGGTTCCACTACTAGCTAACCTAGTTAGACGGCTGCTATCTATCATTTGAGAGTGGACACTAACCTTTACTGTAGTCAGTGTCAAGCTAACAATAACGTGGTATTTAAACTGTTAGACTAGCTAACTAAGGATACAACAACAGTTGACTAGCCTTTAGTTAAAATGTGTCCCTTTTGTGTTCCCTTTAGGTTCACAGGATAGCTGTTCACTACTGGAGAATGAAGTTATTTTCTTTTCTATGGTCCTCATCTTCAGTTTCTTTTTTATGGTCCTCATCCTCAGTTTATGTCCGCGGCTGGACTTTGCTGTCTCAAAATCGTGTGGAGTCGCCCTAGAAAAACCTGGGCAGCCCCTGGCTGGGGTCATCAAAGTGGCCTTAACTTTGTGCCTGGAAGTCTAAACAATAAAGGGTTTCTCTGTGTGCTGTCACCGTTGCCTTTGTGTTATCGTTGGTAAGGCGCTATGGAGCTGAACATGGAGTACTGCATGGAGCAGGTGATGCAAAAGGACTTGGGCCGGCGGCTACAGGTAGGCCAGGAGCTCATTGACTACATTCTTGACCCAGAGAAGTCAGAGGACTTGGAACAGGACCACACTATGCTTGACAAAACGGTGGACGGGGTGGCTACTGGATGGGTCAACTCTAGCAATTTCAAGGTGAGTAAAGGAAAATATTCCAAGGAATAATACTATTCACACCTGTTTTGTGTTTGTCTTTTAGCTGATAGTCAGTTCATTATTTTGATACAGATGTGTAAAGTATACTTGACAGTTGGAAATCAGTTTTAATGCCCAGTAGTAACATATATCTTTGAATTACCACCATGAGGAAATGTACAGAGACTGAGGTGGTTTCCAAACCCTTAAGTTGGACCCCTGTGTCCACTGCTATATTGACCCTGACTCCCACCAGGGTATAACACGTTATGTTGTCCTTTGCTACACCAGGTTATATATCAAGTCAACTCACGACTACCCTCCCTTTAAGCCCTTCAGCCCCAGCTCACTAGTCTGTATTGTAACAGCTGAGTTGATGTAAAACCATGGGATAAGCTTATAATAGACCCGATGGTACAAACTGTTCTGGACTTTTGTGAAATCTGGTTAATGCATGTGCTACGCTACTACTGTGTAGATCCTTGCACTAACTGACCGATCATGGGTGATATATAGTATGCAAGAACCGTATTATATTGTTAATAGGGGCTTGCCTTAGAGGTAGAAGCAGATGAGTTAAGGAATGATTATGTTCCAGCTATAGCCTACTTAATCTGCATACAAATATGCATGCAGGTTACTGCAGGGGAAAAAGACGCTTGATATACTGCCCCATAAAATCGAATCGATTGAATAAGGTGTGATGTGGTGTCTAAATCTTGCATACAGAAAAGGGGTGTGAGCTCTGAGGAGTCAGGACACTGGTAATGACAGTGTATCAAGGTTGTAGAAAGCGACCAGTCTTCACTACCCTTCACTCAACACCCAACAGCTCACCTCTCACAGCCAATCCGAGTGCTGCACTACCCGCTGCCCTGGAAACGTAGCCTTCTCCAATCAGAACGATAACTGTAAAATGTAATGGGGACAAAGCTCCCATGACAATTAGTGGTGAGATTTTTATTTTTATTTTTTACCAGTGTCAGTACCCCATACAAGACACATTTATGCTGCCGTTTTCTGCACACACACACACACACACACACACACACACACACACACACACACACACACACACACACACACACACACACACACACACACACACACACACACACACACACACACACACACACCAAGCAGAAGCCAGGAGCAAATCGCTTATGATTCAAAGTACAGTTTGAAGCTTAGACTGCGGTGTTTGTGATGCAACAGACAATGTTAGGTAGGTAGCTGCCATCCCCAGCAGGTCCATTTCAAGTGTCAGTAATGAAAAGGGGGGGCCGAGGTGAGGAGGAGGAGAGATCTGTTGTTGAAAGCTGTTGCTGCAGCCAGCCAGCCAATGGCTTGGTGATGAGGCAGGTCCAGTGAAACACTGCAGGCCTGTGAGAGGAAATGGGAAGGGGGGGCACTGCAGTAGGCTCCCTTACCCCACCCATCAGAGCTGTTGGCTGCCAACCAGGTCTGGGAGTGTGTGTGTGTGAGTGTGTGTAATTTAGGCTACATTTATGTTTTTGTGTAGTACTGAGAGATTGGACGAACATGCAGGTGGCTTGCTGCAAAGTTGTAGTGAGTGTGAAATAACTGAATGCTGTTAATAACTAATTACGTGAATTGGCTCTTATTCATTGTCTGTGACTTGATTGTCTTTATCCAGACATTCTTTAGCCATCAGAAGCTCTCACTGCATAATGTTTTCCTGCTTTGAATAAGACTGTTAGTTTTATTACATCTAACCTGCAGGTGGCAGTAATGTTAATGTTCGTTTACATTTTTTTACCCAAATATATGAGGGTTTCCAAAAATTGCACCATAGCCCGAATACTAGATTCAGGTGATGCGTATGTGTTGATATGGTGTTAGCATGGACACTCTCACTACACGTTCATTGAGCGTCCAATACCACCCCATGACAAGGAAAGTTGACGGGTGTGCGGGAGGAAACATCTTATAAAATGACATAATGTTCCCAGTCATGGTTAGAATTTTTACATAATGTCACTTTCAGAACTTCTTCAGTTGACTTAATCTGGACATATTATTCATGTTTGAGCTCTTCAATTTGTAAAAGCAATGTAATACGGAAGAAAAAGACTGCTGTTTTTCCCATTACCCACAATCCTTTGCAAACACAATTCAAAGTACTGCATTGCTGCTGAAGTGCTTTTGTAAATGATACAGTTAAGTATCTATAAATCTGTGTTTAGACTAATTCTGTAATGAAATGACTGGCCTATTTTTATGTTACAGTTGTATCTGTACTCTGCTGATCTTTAACTTTTATATGATTTTTTTAGGTGGCTTTGCTGGGGATGGACTTGCTGGCAGCTTTCGTGACGAGACTACAGGACAGGTTTAGGACACACATTGGAACTGGTAAACTATCGATGTCTCAATGATAATAGCATACATATCAGTCAAACAGCCATCCGTTTAGAATATTTACCTATTCATGTATCACATATAGCTAGCTGTTATTATTTGACCTATTGTAACTCTTACATATTGGACTTTTTCCAAATCTTTTTCAGTTTTGCCAAGCTTGATAGACCGATTAGGTGATGCAAAGGACCAAGTTCGAGAACAGGACCAAGCTCTTCTTCTCAAGATCATGGAGCAAGCTGCTAACCCACAAGTAATGACACCTGTACACATTCCTGCTGCTAGCTAGCACTGGCCGAGCTACCCGATGAGCACCAGCATACAGCATGAACAACAAGCTGACGTGTTTGTACCTTTGTGTCCTTGCAGTATGTGTGGGACAAACTGCTGGTAGGATTCAAACACAAGAACAACAGAACCAGAGAAGGCGTGTGCCTCTGCCTTATCTCCACCTTAAATGTGTACGTCTACGACTCCACGACAAGCCCAGCAATACTGTTGTGTGTGCTGCTTGTGTTTGCATCATGTAATTTTTGTCATGATATATTTTTTTAATAACTGAAGCTTTTCTGTTTCAGTTATGGAGCTCACGGCTTAACCCTCAGCAAAATTGTGCCCCACATATGTAATCTCCTGGGAGACCCCACTAGCCAGGTACGGTTCAGAACATAGTGCCATATCGACGTTCCCAAAATACATTTTTCCCATTGTTTTCTGCTGCATTATTGGTGACGTAGAGCCCCCTGTTGGTCAGGGAGGAGCACTACAGCTTTTCACCCAAGTTATTTGTGTATTGTAAGTACATCAGCAACAACTGATCATTTTAGTTTGGAATGTTTTCCTCGTGTCTCTTGACCTTTTCAATGCTGTAAGTTCTGTCATCATTGGAACCACACATTCCCTGTTGAACAGGAAACTGTACCCATTTACCCTTCCTGCTCACAGATTACCGCCGCTACTAAATAGAAGGCTAGCCTAAACTGAAGTCATTTACAAGGCCAATGGTCTCACTCATATGCTCCCGACGTAATCCCACCCCTGCTCGTGCTGCCGTTACGGCCGTTGACCAATCGGGTGCCTTCCAGACGACTCTTGAGAGAAGGTGTGTGTGTCCTGCTTGGTTTCCTGCAGGTGCGCGACGGGGCCATGACCTGCCTGGTGGAGATCTACAGGCACGTGGGGGAGAGGGTGAGGATGGACCTGGGGAAGAAGGGATTACCACAATCACGGTACGCACACGGGAAGGAAACGTAGAGGCCGTCCACTGAGTTGTAGTGTGCTGTATGCGGCCTGCTACTTCCCTCTGGGGTTTTGATATTAATGCTGGTATATTAAGGCTGTTGGTGGGTGATCACTTATCCCATGACCCATTTATTATGTCCCCTGAGGCAGCCTCATAGTCTGAAATGAAGAAGTCGTCTGTGTGAATTCAAGAGGAGAGTGTGTTTTTTTTTGTCAGGCCATGTCCTCTGAAAACATCCTACTTTTTTACTTTCAGGTTGAATGTCATTTTCAGTAAATTTGACGAAGTCCAAAGATCAGGGAACATGATCCCGTCTCCTGTGTCAGGTGAGTGCGACTCCTGCATCCTCCATCCGGCACACATGGACTTGTCAATATCCCGCTTGCTGTGTGGAAATCTTCTACCTGTGGAACAATGGACGTGAACTCGAAGCCGAAACCAGACATTTGGGTTTCACAGACACGCATTTCACAAACACATTTGGATAATCGGACAACACAAGCCTTTCTTGGCCTCGCCTCTACCCCTAATCGCTTTTGTTCGATACACGCAAATCTGTGTTCTCCCGTGGTCACGGAGGGGCGTGTCAGCGCTCCTTAACAAAGCGAGCGCTACCCGAGCCGTGAGCTTTGGGAGGACCCGCCCGTAGCTTCCATTCTTTTCGCACGACTGAAACCCCTCAGCAGACAGGGGAGATAACCCCTGCACCTGTACGAACACACACACACATCCAGCACCCATCAGAGACACTCCACACTGGGCTCGCCCACCAGTATTAAGGACGCCCTCACAAATGGTAGTGGCCTCGGGTGTCATCCCATGGAGATCTGTGTCTGTGTGCGTGTGTGTGCGGGTGTGTGTTAGTCAGGGGTCCTAGTTGTCTCAGCTGCAGGCTTCTCCTGCACCAGGGCTGACTGAAAGGAGAGCTGTGTCTTTGTGTCTGGGCTGCAGCCGTATCGTTTACCTGCCCCTGGGCTGCTGTGGAGCTGCTGGAGCTGCCACACACACGGGCCTAATCGCAGCGATCATGTGGCTTCACTTTCATCACCAGAGGTAGCCTCTGGGGATAGGACCCGTAAACCACTTTCCATTTTGAACATGGCCTCATGTCTCACTACATTTGACACAATGAGGTGACAGTGTAATCGTGTGTGTTACACATGGTGTGTGTGAGGGCACAGACCATTGAGTCTTGCTAAAATGGCTTTTCCGTCCCCGAAAGTTTTCCGTTCACCACTAAGGCTGTGAGAGCAGCTGTTTCCCCCACCCAAGGTTAATGAGTCGTACAGGCCAAGTTGTCCCTCCCTCCTCTCGACACACACACACACACAAACACTCACGCACACACACACACATAATATCACACACAGACACACTGTTCACTGACAGTCTCATGAGTGTCACCTGTCCAGGCAAGTGGAAAAGGAGCAGAGATCAGGGTGGCTGTGAACTGCATGGGAAGAGAGAGAGAGAGGGAGAGAGACAGAGAGAGAGAGAGAGAGGCAGGAGAAGACTCTGCAGTCGCTCTCTATTTGAAGACGGGTGGCATTCTGTCATCCGTGCAGTCACAAGACCCAGAAGGGAGGGGGTGGAGAGGAGAGGAGGTAGAGTGCCGAACAACAGTGAGACCGCAAATATGCCATGTAGCCTCTCTCTCTCTCTCTCTCTCTCTCTCTCTCTCTCTCTCTCTCTCTCTCTCACTCTGGTCTCTCTGTCTCTCTGTGCGGGTGGATTCACCAGTCCTGCCATGACGACGGGAGAAGGTACGGCTCTCTCCCAAGGTTTCACTCTGGCGTGCGCCGGCTGAATGACCGGAGCAAATGGGCCGCGGGGATAAATAGAGTTGAGACAAGCTTCCACAGGTAAAGGAACGAGAGTGCTATTCTCAGGCAGGGAGAAACTGCATCGCTGAATGACGCCGGTCGTTTGCTGCCTCGTATGTTTGTTTACTTCTGTCGGAGGAGTTTGAACGGACTCCAGAGAAATGTCTGCTGTTTGCTTTCTAGGCCAAGCTGTGAGATAAGACACACAGACGAATAGTCTGCTAATAACTTGTGATACTGCCGGCTGTGCCAGAGGATACTGTTGTAGGAAGGAAGGAAGGAAGTTGTAATAGTCAGACTGGAAAGTCTCGTTTTTTACCGTCCTGGATATGTGACCTATTTAAAAATTGGAATGTTGTTTTGGATATCAGACAACCAGCACCTGTGTTGTTGTTTCAGTTAGCTCGAAGTCCTTCATCTTGACCGTGTCTGAGAAGAGACCCCTGCTCAGTGACGCACTCCCTCCTGAGTGAATGATGACAGGAGAGAGTGCCCTCTGCCAGAAGGGTAGAGTTGCAGACTGGGACGGTGTTGAATAATGGACATCAAGCTCCCTCCGTTGAGACTGGAGGAGGAGGCTGTGGTTAGTGACGATGACCCCGTTCCCCCCCGCGTCTCTCCCAGGGAATGAGTCGGCAGTCCTCTTATTCTCCTGACTCAGCTCCCGTACCTGTACGCCTCCTAGACAGCCTCACTCCGGGATAGCCAAGATAGCCAGATAGCCTTGTTGTTTTTCATAGACAGGAGTGACGGGTCAGTTTGGGAGAGCCCCCGTCACTGTGTGGGTCCAGTCTGGGGGAGGTGGTTGTGGGTGGGAGGTGTTCCATGGAGGAAATCTTAGGGTCTTTTCATGGATCACTTGACTTGAAGAAGGACTGTTGAGTTGTGTTGTCGGGACTCCCAGGGCTCTGTGTAAACACAGGCTAGGTACCGGAAGGTTCACGGATGGGTTTGTGTTTGAATGAACTGCTGTTAAGTGTAACTCGGCTCTTTCGTGTGGTTCAGATTCAAAAGATTACATATATTTCTATGGAAGGGAGTTCTAAAACTCACAGCTTTTGGGAATTGAGAAGGAAGGCTGTCCATGCCAGATGGACGTGTTTATAGGGACAAAATCGAATCACCCAGCTGAGTGGATCAGCCACATACCAGCAGACTGGCATGTTCCTCTCCTGACACTGACTCAGGGAACACAACCCAAACAGGCTTAAGACTGTGGAATGCATCGCTCCATTCAAGCCATTTCCTGAATTTGAGTTTGAGAGATCACCTGTCGAGGCTTAAGACCCGGGGCCGGTGGGGCCCTGCCAGAGGCCAGCCCGGGGGCCAGCCTGGGGGTCGGTAGGACCAGGGGAGGCTCGTTTGAAGCAGGCTTGAAGAGAGATACGCTTTGCAGCAATAATCAAGGTGCCAGGAGGAAGTTGTTGGTGTAAGGAATCAGAAACGATTGTTTCCTTACACACCGTTACTGAAGGGTACTACTGCCATCTAGTGGATGGAAGTGTTCCACTTGTGATATCAACTATCCTACTGTGGTTAGTAAACCCCCAAAGTTCCTTTTGACTGTGTGCTGGTTACTTACTTACTTACTTACTACTTACACACTAGTTCTACTTGCCTCGTGTCAACAGCTGTGTTTCCTATTCAAACCATGCCAGCCGACATGAGGCCAGTATTTACATGCTGGTATCAGAGTGGAGAAGGAGCAGGTTTCACTCCGGGCTGTCCCTGACTTCAGACAGAGCTGCACCACTTCCATTTCCTTCCAATCAGGACGTCCGGATCGCATGTCAGACTCCACCCCGGCGAGCAGCGTGGGGGGGGTAAGAGGATTGGTCCATCCCCTGTTTGGCCCATCCTCCCCTCTGCTACTCAGCCTATGGTCCTGACGGACGGACATAGAGTAGCAGGCATGGGCACGGCGCTGGATGTGTGTGTTTGTGCGTGTGATTGCATGAGAGCCAGAGTGAAGGCGATGGAGGACAGATAGGGAGACGTCCTGACAGGAAGGGGCCAGGTGTGTGTGTGTGTGTGGCTGCACGAAGGCACTTGTGGAGAGAGGATGTGAAGACGGATGCCTCTGGAGGACTGAGTGTGTCGGCATGCTGAGGAAACTCGTCTGCAGGAGGATCTGCGCCTGTAAGCTCCGCTCTTTCTTCACGTGTGTGTGTGTGTGTGGTGTGTGGGTGTGTGGCAGTGAGACCTGAGGAGAGACAGATTACATAAATGATTGATGAGGTGCGGGGGGGGTTGCCGGGTGGTTGCCGCGGGTGAGGACGGCCGGTGTGGGACATCACCCAGCCTTCACTAACGAGGGAAAACTTGAAAGGAACCTAAAGAGAGAACATGTTTTGACGGTGAAGACCAGAGGCGCCGTGTCTGAAACGGTTAACCCCCCCGCCACAGAGCCAGACCGTGTCGTAATCGGGTTTACGCGGCGCAGGCTGTGCAAGGTGACTGCAGCGTGTCACCTTGTGTTGATATTGACAACTGTATATTGAGTGGCGCACAGGGTGGCGAGATTGCACAGAGAAGGAAAACGCCTGGGAGATGGATGAGCACATGACTGGTGTGTTCCTGGCGTGCTTCCCTGGTGTGTGTGTGTGTGTGGTGTGGGGCGCAGTATATGTGGTGCTGGTGGTGCTGTGGTGGTGGTGGTATCTGTTGAATAATTCATGTCAATTGATTGCTGGCATGGTGAATTCCTGTGCTGTGAGGCTTCCTTGCTTCCTGGCTGGAGTCACTTTACATGAGGACAGGTTCTCAGTCCCAGGAGAGGAGAGGGAAACTAGAGGGAGAGAGGAGAGCATAGCCTGCCTGCGGAACTAGCAACGCACACCACACCACCATGCCCTTCAGGATGAACTCTGACCAACAAACCTTTAACCCCCTATCCCCGCCTGGGAAAAGCTCCACTGTGATTGGCTGCCAAACCAAGCCTACCACAGCTACTTTTGCCTGGATTGGCTCGTCGGACGTTCATGCAGTCGGAGGGCTCTGTGGTGTAGGAGGAGGTTGGCTTGCATTGTTGTGAGGAGGGAGAATGCTGGGCTGGTGGAGATAAATCAGCCTCATTGTGTCTCTCCTGCTTCTCTCTCTCTCTCTCTCGCTCTCTCTCTCTCTCTCTCTCTCTCTCTCTCTCTCTCTCTCTCTCTCTCTCTCTCTCCCTCCCCAGATAAGAATTTTGAGGATGATGACTCGGTGGACGGTGGGCGCTCCTCGTCTTCTAAGGGCGCCTCCTCGGGAAAGAAGACCGTGAGCATGGGCACCTTCAAACGCCCAAGCTCCGCCTCCAGCGCCAAGTCCACAGGTAGGATTGGCCGGAGCTGCCGTCAGTCAAGTCAGCTGTCCTGTCAAAAAGCATACAAGTCGACTTTGGTTTAGCTCACGAGTTTGCTATGTCTCTGTCTGTGCTCCCCTCTCCTCCTCTCCTCAGGGAGGGATGGGACGAGTGCCGGGGCCGGGGCTGTGGACGAGGAGGACTTTGTCCGTGCCTTTGAAGATGTGCCCCCCATGCAGGTAGGACAGGCACACATCAGGGCCTGACGCAACAAGCGGTCATACTGGATTATAGAAGGTGATGGAAAGGGGCCACTGCTCATCCACATTACCTCTCTCTCTCTCCCTCCTTTCTCTCTCTCTCTCTGTCTCACGCCTTTCTATGTCTCTCTGTCTCTCTCTCTCTCTGTGCTCAGCTCTACTCCAACAGGGAGATGGAGGACGCCATGGCCAAGGTCCGTGAGGTGCTGTCCGACGACAAGCGAGACTGGGAGCACCGCGTCGTGGCGGTAAGGCTGTTTCCTCCATCACACCGGCAACGCGACACACCCGTATCTGAACCAAACGCATCATCAGCTCAGCGGGGAAATTCAGCCGACTGATGTGTCTCCCCCGGTGTGTCTCTCCCCCGGTGTGTCTCTCTCCCCCGGGTGTGTCTCTCCCCCCAGCTGAAGAAGGTGCGCTCCCTCGTCCTGGCCGGGGCGGCCGACTTCGACGGCTTCCCCCAGCAGCTGCGTCTCTCCGAGGCGGCGTTCAAACTGTCGGCCAAAGACCTGCGCTCCCAGGTGGTGAGGGAGGCCTGCATCACCCTCGGGTAAGGATGCGCCCTGCGTCACACCACCAGCGCACTCTCAGCGAGGCTCCACGTCTGACGATGACCCGTCCTCTCCCCTCCCCCAGACACCTGTCCACCGTCCTGGGGAACCGCTTCGACCACTTGGCCGAGTCCATCATGCCCGCGCTCCTCAACCTGGTGGCCAACAGTGCCAAAGTCATGGCCACCTCGGGCATGGCCGTCATCCGCATCATCATCAGGGTGAGCGTGCTGTGGGGAATCTTAAAGCCCTCTTCTCTGAACTCCTTTGTAGGTTAAGGTCCATGTCTTGTCCGACAGTGCTGTTTCCAATCCCTTTATTATTATTATTATTAGACCTGCTTCGTTAGGCCTTGCTTAGGTCAGAGACATCAGGCATCATGGGATTTGTAGTTTTCTGTGCGTCTCTGAGTGTCACCGAGGTTGAGTGACGACCTCTGTTTCCCCCGGCAGCACACACACTACCCCCGCCTCATCCCCATCATGACCAGCAACTGCACGTCTAAGTCTGTGGCTGTGAGAAGGTAAGCACCCCACACACACACACACACACACACACGCACACACGTCTCATCTGTGAGACTCTCAGGATAGTCTCTCAGTTTCACCAGCCGTGAGAACTGATGTCAGTGTGCTGGGCGTCCTAACGTGGCTGCTGTGTGTCTGCAGGCGCTGCTATGAATTTTTGGACCTCCTGCTGCAAGAGTGGCCCATGAACTCTTTGGAGAGGTATACACACACACACACACATACATACACACACACACACACACACACAGGACGTGCGGCTCATCTCTCTCTGGCCACGCCCAGCGTCCTGTGAGTCCACTCTCAGGTAACGTGGGGCACCTTAGTCAGGTGTGGCCTCAGCAGTTTCTATGGCGATGACCCGAGGAGATCTCTGCCAGCACATTGTGTTCCCACCTCCCTCCCTCCCTCTACCCCTCTTCCCTTCCCCCTCGACAGAGAGGCTCTTCAGTGAAACCAGATCTGGACCCCCCTCTTTCAGAGACCAAGGGACTTCTCCCTTTCTCATTGATTCCGGGTTTTTCCGCGTGTCGGGGCAGTGTGGTGTGTGTGTGTGTGTGTGGGGGGGGATGCTCTGACCGACAGTGTGAAGCTGATGGCTGTGCTCTCGCAGGCACGTGGCCGTCCTCATGGAGACCTTGAAGAAGGGGATCCACGACGCCGACTCCGAGGCTCGATCAGTCGCCAGGAAGTACGTCGATGCCTCCGCCCCCAAAAAATTGATCCTCATCGCATCCTATATTATGATATCATATTGGAATCTAATATTGCCTGTAACCAAATCCTTTGCCGTGCGCCTGCCCTCCCCTGTGACCTTGCACGCCGCTCTTCAGGTGCTACTGGGCTTTCCACGGCCACTTCCACAAGGAGGCGGAGCAGCTGTTCCAGGCCCTGGAGTCGTCCTATCAGAAAGCTCTGCAGTCCCACCTGAAGTGCGGCGACAGCATCATGTCCCTGCCCCGCCTCCGACCGCTCCTCCTCCAGCTCCCAGGAGAGCCTCAAGTAAACAAGCAACAACCCTTTAACTCTCTCTCGCTATCTCTCTCTTCTTTCTCTTCCTCCACCTTTAACCCTGCCTGTCTCTGTGACACTGATCTCAGCAGTAGTATTGGAGCAGTATTGATCCCAGACTCATTGACCGAGGCGTGGTGTTAGTTTCCAGCCCCGCGGGGGCAGGAGGCCAGCAGGGTTGTCCTCAGGCAGTCCCCGTTATTCATGAGGGTCCATTCCAACCCTGCCCACCCTGCTGTGGCCCGTGTACCATGTAACCTGACCCCTTACAGTGCTGAGTCTGTCTGGTATAACGGTGCTCTCCTGTCTCCACAGCCGCCCCCAGTCGACCAAGGGCACCGCGGGGAACAGCATGAGCAGGCGTAAGGACCCTCTCCGCCTCCACACGTGTGTTCTAGCTGCGCACTGCCAGGTGCTTTGTGTGTGAGTCAAGCCGCAACGATCTCGTCCTTTCTCTCCCTCCCCCTCCTCCTCTCTCTCTACCTCTCCTCCCTCCCCCTCCCCCCCTCTCCCTCTCCTCTCCTCCCTCCAGCTAAAGCAGCCCCTGGCAGAGTGCCCGCCTCCACGCCCGTCTCTCTGCAGCGCTCCCGCAGCGACGTGGACGTCAACGCGGCCGCCAGCGCCAACGCCAAGACCAGGATGTCGGCCGTGCCCCCGGCCGGGCCCTTCAGCTCGGCCTCCGCCCTGCCCCCCGGCTCCTACGCCTCTCTAGGTGAGCTCCGACTGTCAACAAACACGACGTGACACATTAGCATTGCTTTAACTGATCTGATTTCTCCAGGGAGGATATCCACTGCCTAGCACTTGTGTTGTCAAGCTGTGGTCCAGCCTCCCCCCTCTCTTCTCCACTAACACTTGACACACACACACACACACACACACACACACAGACCATCCAAGCTAATCAGTTGTGCTAATATCTCCCTGTTGTGTCTCCTCCGGCCTCCCCTGACCCTTAGACAGCACTCCTGGTTATGTGGAGGGTAAGATGTGTGTTGGATGAGCTCGGGCCTCCATGTCTCGGTGGTGTGTCTGCACACACACACACACACACACACACACACACACACACACTGTGTACTGTTTGGTGGTCATGTGTGGACTTGCATGGAGTGTGTCTGCATGTTGTACTGTGCCCCTGTCCCTGAAGAGACTGGATTTACTCATAAAATACGTACGTATAATCAAATCAGGTCAGATTTGGGTGGCCCTTTTTGCAAGCAGTGTCACAGAGGGCTTCACATACACCCATAGGACTGCCCCTCAGCCAACCTCAACCCTCAAGGAAGACAAGGACAGAAATTGACGAAACCTTGGGAGGAGAAATGAATTGAGGGATCTCCTATACCACAGTATATACATATACCTTACCAAGTATGTGAAGTTTGCCCCTAAACTAGGCTGTCCACCTCAGTGAGGTTTTCAGATAAAGAGGAACTGGTCTGGGTCTCCCTTGCATGAGGACTGACACCATTCCTGTTTGCATCTCCCAGCACCGAGCCCATATTATTGATGAAACCGGCGGTGGTGTGGAACTGGGTCTGGACTGTCCCGGCTTCAGCAGGATCATGACTGAGTCCTGCAGCCAGAGAGCAGAGACATTGATCTGGTCTCCAAATAGACTGACTGACAGGCTAGACAGGACGGTCAACCCCCGCACCCCCCCCATGTCCCACGTCTCTCCAGGCCACTGCAGTCACGCTGTCGAAGGTCGCCCTGACTCGCCCCTCAGTCGGTGTAACCACAGTTCAGTGAACCTGTGGATCTGACCCGACCGCAGCCTATAACCTTGTTCGACATTCTGATCGAACGCAGATCGAAAACTTGAAACGGTTTCTGCTGGATGAACTGTGGCGTGTGTGTGTGGCGTGTGTGTGTGTGTGATGTGTGTGGCGTGAGTCTTCCTGTTGTGGGTCTCGTTCTCTTGCTGTTGTCAAGTTAGACTGGGGCTGGTTTGGGGGCATGAATACTGTTCACCTGAAAGACCCCTTGCTGTTATTGTGGGTCTAACACACACACTATTGGGGATGTCCACATGTTAACTCAATGTCTCTCTCCCCCCTCTCCCTCCCAGGCCGTGTGCGCACCAGGAGACAAAGCTCGGGGACCAGTCCCTCGGTGACAGACAGCAGGGGGCGGAGCCGTGGCAAAGTGGTGTCCCAGTCTCAACGTGAGTGGCTACCTTTGAGGGTCTCCTATCATCATCATCATGCCCCGCCCCCCTCCCCGTCCACATACACACAGCCTTACCTGAATCCTACATCCCTCCTGTGTGCGTGTGTGTGTGTGTGTGTCACAGCGGGCAGTCGCTCCGGCTCCCCTGGCAGACTGCTGAGCCACACGTACGGCCGCATCCCTCGCCCCTCCGTCACCCCCACGGCCCCGCCCCCCGGACAGGCGGCCCAAGGTGCCCCGCAGCCAGGGCTGCAGCCGGGAGACCAGCCCCAGCAGATCAGGAACGGGTAGGAAGCACGCGCCCCAGACCTCTCTGCTGCCTCTACTCTCGCTCTCCTCCCAGTCTCCTGTCTGTCAGCGTGGCCCTTACTAACTCTCTCTCTCTGTGCTCAGCTACGAGTGTGTGTGTGTGCGTGCTAAAAGCTCTTCCTTCGGCCTCCACTCTGCGCCCCCCTCCCTCCCCCTCCTCCTCCTCACCACACGCTAGCGCGGAGCCGCATCCCCCGGCCCAGCATGAGTCAGGGCTGCAGCCGCGACACCAGTCGTGAGAGCAGCAGGGACACCAGCCCCGCGCGGGGCTTCTCTCCCCTGGGTGAGTACCAGGCTCCCCTCCCGCTCCCCTCCTCCAGGCCCCCAGGGGGGGCTAGAGCCCCTGACCTGCCTCTGCCATCTAGACCCTGGGAACACTCCAGCCCTTTCTTCTGCATGCCCTCACTTACCAGTTGCATTTGTTCTTTGTCATGTATCCTATTCTATTCTATTTGACTCTATTCTATTGTATTCCATTAAATGTATTCTTACTAATCAAACCAGTGATATGAATCCTGTATGTACGTGTGAAAGGTCATAAGACTTACCCACGTTTCTAACCCGGGCATCCCCCACTTCTAGCATCCAGACGCCACTCTCGCTCCACCAGCGCCCTCTCTTCCACAGAGCCTCTGAGCCAGTCAGGTGACCTGCATGTCCCCGGAGCAGGGCCGCTCTGTCACCCCCAGGGGGGCGACGCGAGAGCGGCAGCTGCCCTCCACTCTTCACAGGGGGCGGGGCCGCCTCGCAGACCTCCCAGGCTGGATAGGATGTGGGCCTGGAGAGGAGGGCTGTTAGCTAGGAGGGATGTGGGCTTGGAGAGGAGGGTTGTTGGCTAGCTGGGAGGGATGTGGGCTAGGAGAGGAGGGTTGTTAGCTGGGAGGGATGTGGGCTAGGAGAGGAGGGTTGTTGGCTAGCTGGGAGGGATGTGGGCTTGGAGAGGAGGGTTGTTAGCTGGGAGGGATGTGGGCTTGGAGAGGAGGGTTGTTAGCTGGGAGGGATGTGGGCTAGGAGAGGAGGGTTGTTAGCTGGGAGGGATGTGGGCTTGGAGAGGAGGGTTGTTAGCTGGGAGGGATGTGGGCTAGGAGAGGAGGGTTGTTAGCTGGGAGGGGATGTGGGCTTGGAGAGGAGGGTTGTTAGCTGGGAGGGATGTGGGCTAGGAGAGGAGGGTTGTTAGCTAGCTGGGAGGGATGTGGGCTTGGAGAGGAGGGTTGTTAGCTAGCTGGGAGGGATGTGGGCTTGGAGAGGAGGGCTGTTAGCTGGGAGGGATGTGGGCTAGGAGAGGAGGGTTGTTAGCTGGGAGGGATGTGGGCTTGGAGAGGAGGGTTGTTAGCTGGGAGGGATGTGGGCTAGGAGAGGAGGGTTGTTAGCTAGCTGGGAGGGATGTGGGCTTGGAGAGGAGGGCTGTTAGCTGGGAGGGATGTGGGCTTGGAGAGGAGGGCTGTTAGCTGGGAGGGATGTGGGCTTGGAGAGGAGGGTTGTTAGCTAGCTGGGAGGGATGTGGGCTTGGAGAGGAGGGCTGTTAGCTGGGAGGGATGTGGGCTAGGAGAGGAGGGTTGTTAGCTAGCTGGGAGGGATGTGGGCTTGGAGAGGCCTGTGAGGTCTGCAGAGGTTCAGCACCGCGTGAATTGTGAACGTCTTTCACCCATTCTTCCATCCTTCATTGTTAAGTTAGCATTTGCATAGTACAGTGCTATTTCTTGGGGCATTTTTATCGTTTATTTGTGATGTTGGTGGTGTTTTCTGTTTTCAGTTACTGAAAGTGGCTTTTTAAGGTTTAAGTTATTTTCATTTTTCAGTGTTCAGTCATGCTTGTAGTAACTAGATACAAATTACATTTTTCTCTTGAGTTGCTGGTGTCGATTCATACTTATGTTTAGGCAGTTGGTTTTATTTACGCATCTCCGTTTCAGTGCGCCCTCTCATAATCCATGAACCCCCCCCCGTGCACGGCTCTGTCCTAGCTGTGTTTCCTGGCGCTCTCAGAGGCTAACGCCCCCTCCCTCCTGTGTCCCTCCCCCAGACCGCCTTTCCCACCAGGCCCGCATCTCAGCCTCCGTCAACGCCATGAGGATCCTCAACACGGGGTACAGAGGTGGAGGCAGCGGTAGCTGACGCCCTGGTAAGGACACATCTGAGTGGTGAGGGTTACGGTGTAACCTGGCAACCCATCCATCCTTTATCCAACCACCTATAATTTGTCTGTGGAAACAGGCAGTGAATCGGCTAATTTAAGCAAAATTTGATACAGAAACAGAACCCTGTCATTATCCAGTGAAAGGGCTGCGTTTGCATATTTCACTGCAGCTTGTTTGACACGTCTCTGCTCTTCCCTCCCTGACTGTCGTAAACATCAGCTGCTGGGAGACTCCAGGAACAAGGTAGATATTTATCGACCTTGCGTGTGAGATTTGATGTTGCGTGTGTAATCCATTCCATTTGTCAATGATCCACCACGATCAATCCGGTACAGCGTAACGACTTTGGTCATAGGATCACTGCTTATGTAATAACCCTGTTCAACCTTAGAATATCTGATAGTCAAACGCACCCATGCACGGTAGTGTGTACCCCCTGACAGCTCACGGCAACAACACACCCATCCACTAGGGGGCAGACCATCTCTGTCTGTTCCCTCGTGCGGAGCTGCATGGTAGCCTGTAGCGAGGGGCCGGTGGGCCTCCTCTCCTCAGTAGGTCACGTGACCCAGCTTGTCCCTCCGTCTCCCCAGCGACGCCCCGTCCGCCGGCGCTTCGAGTCCCCGGGCATCTACTCGGACGACGACGCCAACAGCGACGCCAGCAGCGCGTGCTCCGAGCGCTCGTACAGCTCGCGTAACGGCGGCCTGCCTCACTACATGCGTCAGACGGAGGACGTGGCCGAGGTGCTCAACCACTGCGCCAGCTCCAACTGGTCTGAGAGGAAGGAGGGGCTGCTGGGCCTGCAGAACCTGCTGAAGAGCCAGAGGATCCTCAGGTGAGCCCCGGGAGAGAACGTCCCGGGAGAACGCCCGGGAGAACGCCCGGGAGAACGCCCCCGTCCACACAACCCTGGGACTGTTTCCTGTGTTTCTATGTGCAGCCGTTCCTTCAAAGCTTTTTGCGTCTTGTTCCCCCAGACCCGTAACAGTGTTTGATTCATCCTCTGTGTGTCCTGCGGCGATCGTTAACGTGTGGTTGTCGTTTGTGTGTGCTTTCTCACAGCCGCGTGGAGCTGAAGAGGTTGTGTGAGATCTTCACGAGGATGTTCGCAGACCCACACAGCAAGGTAATACCTCTCCACCGCCCCCCGCCTCCCCAACCCGACATCACTTCCTGTACCATCACGCATGCTCGAAACATTTTGAATGCAAAGTGTGTCGTCAAACTAAACATCATTTACCATACTAACATACTGTTGTTTTGTGTGTTACATCGCATGACCTTCTTTGCGGTGGACTATAACACCAGAGAGTAAGTGTTCTGTCGCCTTCCGAATAGCACATCCAAGCCTTCTAGAAAGGGTCACTTAGGGACACTTTATGTCCCACTGTGTCTTGTGTCATCAAGCCATGCTGCTGTCTGACGTGTGTGTGTGTGTGTGTGTGTGGTGTCAGGTGTTCAGCATGTTCCTGGAGACCCTGGTGGACTTCATCACCTTACACAGAGACGACCTCCAGGACTGGCTGTTCGTCCTGCTCACCCAGCTGCTGAAGAAGATGGGGGCAGACCTGCTGGGCTCTGTCCAGGCCAAGGTCCAGAAAGCCCTGGATGTCACCAGGTCCGAGCTAACGCTAAAGCTAATGCTTTTAGTCATAGGTTTCGTGTTTCTATGTAGAGCTGGCCTTGGCTATGCTATTTACGGGTGTAAATGCTTGAGAAACAGTTTAGAGTTGTTTACACTTCTCAGGGCCCATTTTTTTTAAGGTTTTACAACAGATCTGCCCTTTTAATGTTTCCTTCCCCCTTCTCTCACTTTCTCTATTTTTCTCTCTCTCTCTTTCTCTCTCTCTCTCTCCCCGTTCTCTCTTCCAGGGACTCGTTCCCCTTCGACCAGCAGTTCAACATCCTGATGCGCTTCATCGTGGACCAGACCCAGACCCCCAACCTGAAGGTGAAGGTGGCCATCCTGAGGTACATCGAGTCGCTGGCACGCCAGATGGAGCCCACGGACTTCGTCAACTCCAGCGAGACGCGCCTGGCCGTGTCGCGCGTCATCACCTGGACGACCGAGCCCAAGAGCTCCGACGTCAGGAAGGTGGGTGTGGCCCAGCCGGCATCTTCTGAAGCACACTTTTCTCCTCGTTTTTTTTTACATTTTCCGTCATTTATTTAACTGTACGTGTGGTGCATTCAGGCCCTGCATAGCTGGGCAGGGGAGGATTTTTCAGGCAGGCCCAGCACCATAGCCTCTCTGCCTGGGGAGGGCAACCTGGAGGAGAGGTGTAAGCAGGTAGAATCACCCCCCCCCTCCTCCAACGACCATGAAACCTAACCCTCGCCTCTGGTCCCCGAAGCACGGCCTGTTCGCAACCTCTCCCACATCGATGCTCGCTCTATCTATCTATCTCTCTTTTGAGTCTTTCTGTCTTTCTCTCTTTGTATCGTAATTTAAATCGATATGTTTCTATTTCTCAGTTATTCTCTCTCTCTCTGCTCTCTCTGCTCTCTTGCTCTCTCGCTCTCTCTCGCTCTCTCTCTGTCCAGCCACATCCAGACTAGGTCATGCTTTCTCCAGGGGTCCAGGGCTGTAACCAGGGACAGGTTAACCAGGGGGAGGGAGTGGGGACTGGTGGGGATTTTGTTAGCGGACTCTGCTCCTGCTCGTCTGTCCTCGTAGATCTTGGCTTTTCTACAGGTCTGACTCAGGGTGCATGAGGTTAGCCTAACGCCAGGAACCATGCAATACTGGCCTTAGGTTTAGGGTGCTGAACTGACTATGTCAAACTAACTGAATGCAAATCTTAACAGAGTATCTCTCCCGTGTGTGACGTCTGCGTTGTACGTCGTGTTGAGCGTGCGCTCTCTGAGCGTTCACCTCGGGCTCTTTAAGTCTCACTCACAGTGCAGTTGAATGTGTGGCTGCACGTGTGTGTGTGCGTTGCGTGTGTGTGCGTGCGCTATCTGTGTGTGTGTGTGTGTGTGCCGTTGCCAGGCGGCTCAGGTGGTGCTGATCTCCCTGTTTGAGCTGAACACTCCAGAGTTCACCATGCTGCTGGGGGCGCTGCCTAAGACCTTCCAGGACGGGGCCACCAAGCTGCTCCACAGTCACCTGAGGAACTCCAGCGCCACGGTAACCACCCCACCCCCCCAAAAACACCCCTATGACTACTCTGTTTGTTCAGATGATATTAAGATGGTTAAATATCCATCCATCCAGCCACAGTCTACTGTACGGTGTGTGCTAAAGTTGTATCTACTGGATCTGTGTGTTGAAGTGTGTTGTTTGTGTTCCTGGTGGCAGGGGTCTCCATGCTCCATGGTGGGCCGCACCCCTCCCCGGCACCCCAGTAGCCGCAGCAGCCCCCTCACCTCGCCCACCAACTGCTCCCACGGAGGGCTGTCCCCCAGGTAGGTCCCCCCGAACCCCTGGCCTGATGCCCTGATCCTCTGGTCCTCTGGTCCTCTAGTCCTCTGGTCCTCTGGTCCTCTAGTCCTCTGGTCCTCTGGTCCTCTGGTCCTCTGGTCCTCTGGTCTTCTGGTCCCCTGTTCCCCTGGTCCCTCTGGTCCTGGTGGTGACACTCTGAAGTAGCGCATGGCTGAGAGACACACTACCCTCTACCAGACAACAGCTCACTCTCCAAGATAATGTCATTTCTCGCTGCTGTTTTTTGTTTATACCTTACTTACGCTTCTGACTAATAACTGACTACACTCTGACATGGAGTCGGCTGTCTTTATTTTCTATACTACTTTTCCCCCCTTCTTCTATTCCTCCCTCTCTCACATCTCTCTTTTTCTCCCTTGAAACGTTCTGCCACCACCCCCCACCCCCCCCTGCCCCCCCCCCTCTCTGCCCCCCCTCCCCCCGTGGCTTCAGTCGTCTGTGGGGTTGGAGTGCCGATGGGCTCTCCAAGTACCCCCCTCCCTTCCCCCCTCCTCTCTCCAACCCCGCTGCCCCCTCCCTCAAGACCCTCCGGCGTGCTTACTCACCCAGGTAACGCTCCTCTGCAGCGGGAGGATGGTCACAGTATGGGAGGTTGACTGATATAGGAAACCAGAGTCTCTTATAAGTAACTCCTTCAAAAGCACCTTCACCTGGGGAAACACTATCTTCATATTAGGCTTTTTGCTGATCTAAGAAAACAAAAAAACTGTGACCGGGTTTCCCTCCTCCCCCTCAACTCTACTGTCTGTGCTCTCCTCACCCAGCCCGTCTGTGCTCTCCTCACCCAGCCCGTCTGTGCTCTCCTCACCCAGCCCGTCTGTGCTCTCCTCACCCAGCCGTGAGCATGTCACTCACCTTTTTGTTTGTTTTGTCTACTTGCTCTGGTCAAAGACACAAGTGGATCCTGCAGAGGATCTGTGTTGTGTTGGAACCTCTGACCACTCAAACGTCACATGTCACCCATGCGTTCCTCTGTGCGTCTGTGCGTCTCGTGCCTGAACACCATTCTGCGTCGCGTCCACCAGTCCAGTATCACCTCTGAGATTCACCCCGGGGGCAAACCAAGCTCCAGGCCTGTTGTGTCGTCCATCTGTGTCCGGCGATGTTGTGGCGTGACGCGTGTGGCGTGACGCTGTGTGTGTTAACCCTGTCCTCTCCCGCCCGGGCTGGCCCCCCTGGGGAGCAGCATGCTGGAGTACGACACGGAGAACCTCAACGCGGACGAGATCTACAGCTCGCTCCGCGGCGTCACCGAGGCCATCCAGAGCTTCAGCTTCCGCAGCCAGGAGGACCTCATCGAGCCCATGAGGCGCGACGGCAAGAGAGAGGACGTGGTGAGTACCCGGTAGTCCTCGCCCGACCCCCTACACCCTCCACCCTCACCCCAGTACCCAATCTCCTGACCACCTCACGCGTCCAGTACTTGAAGCGAGCGACCTCTCTTCCCCCTCTCCAGACAGGGGTCCGGCGCGGCGTCGGAGGCCGAGCCTCGGGTGGACGTGGTGGAGGGCGGCCGCATGGCGCTGGACAACAAGACGTCCCTGCTGAACACGCCCTCCCCCAGGTCCTTCTGCGGGCCGCGCGGCCGCGACTACAACCCCTACAACTACAGCGACAGCATCAGCGCCTACGACAAGGCCAGCCTGAAGGAGACGGTGTACGAGGACGACGTGGACACGCTGCGAGACGGTGAGACAGCTGTGTGTGTGTGTGTGTGTGTGTGTGTGTGTGTGTGTGTTGTGTGTGTGTGTGGGGGGATGAGGATTTTGGGCTCAGAGGTCAAAAAGCTCTGGGATTTTCGTTTTCGTTTCTCATGCTCCTATACTGCCCCCCGCAGGGCGTCACCAGGACTGTGGTGAAAACAAGATCACGCACCCCAAGAGCTTCCCTCCTGGTAAGGACATCCTCTGCTAAAACGTGTATTGTCTTGTATATATTATATTGACCCTATTATCAAGTATTTAGAGAAAAGGCAAGCGCAGGTTATGTGTAAGATCTCAAATAAACGACCACTCCCAACAAACGCTGCCTTTGCACATGCCACGAGTGTGAGACATCTCCTGCCGTCTCGGGGCGTACTGACACTGTGCCTCCTGCCTCCTGTCTGCAGCCGGGTCTGCGGAGCAGCTGGAGCTGGTGGGGGAGCTGCTGAAGGAGCTGTCGGTGGCCAGCGAGCGTCCGGAGGAGCGGCGGGGGGCGCTGGTGGAGCTGCTGAAGGTGGCCAGGGACGACAGCCCCACCGTGTGGGAGGAGCACTTCAAGACCATGCTGCTGCTGCTGCTGGAGACCCTGGGGGACAAGGACGTGAGGATGACGGGCACACACTCAGACACACACACATTAGAGTCATTGGGATTAGAGTCAATACTATTTAGTATTGACTCTGATCCTAGATTTTTCCCTTTGGCACTTATTTTTGGGTTTTTTTCACAATGTATGATTCTTGTTTGACTACTTGCAATGTTGGGGATATCTCGTTGTTATGATCAGTGACCTATGCACTTTTGTAAAGCTCTCTCTTGGAAGTCGCTTTGGATAAAAGCGTCTGCTAAATGATAAATGTAAATGTAAATGTAGTACAGATTGTCCTTTTGTGTAACCTGTGTGTGTGCGGTGTTGCGTTCCTTCTCGTCCTCGTCCTCCTCCTGCTCTTCCTCTCCTCAGCACACTATCCGGGCGCTGGCCCTGCGCGTCCTCAAGGAGATCCTGAGGAACCAGCCGGCCCGATTCAAGAACTACGCCGAGCTCACCATCATGAAGACCCTGGAGGCCCACAAGGACTCCCACAAGGAGGTGAGCGCAGAGACGGCAGGCCCGGTTGCCGGGGAACCATCCAGCCTGAGGGGATGGCTAGACCCGGAACATGGGATGGAACGGAGACATTCATGTGGATCACCACCTCTCTCCTCCCTCCCCTCCTCCTCTCCTCCTCCAGGTGGTGCGCGCGGCGGAGGAGGCCGCCTCCACCCTGGCCGGCTCCATCCACCCAGAGCAGTGCATCAAGGTGCTGTGCCCCATCGTCCAGACGGCCGACTACCCCATCAACCTGGCCGCCATCAAGATGCAGACCAAGGTGATCGAGCGCATCGCCAAGGAGTCCCTGCCCGCCCTGCTGCCCGACGTCATCCCCGGGCTGCTGCAGGTACGACCCAGTTGGACTACAGTTCCTGTTTGATAGCTGCTCATTTGTGGCCCGTGGGGTCATAGTAGATCGCTTACTACAGAACGATGCCTGGGAGAGTTTGAAGGCACGTTTTGCTCCCTCTAGCCTTTGGGATCGTGTCAGAGGGTGTTGTACAGTTACTCTCTCTCTTTGTGTCTGTGTGTAGGGCTATGACAACACAGAGAGCAGCGTGCGCAAGGCCAGCGTCTTCTGCCTGGTGGCCATCTACTCTGTGATTGGTGAGGAGCTGAAGCCCTTCCTGGCCCAGCTGACGGGGAGCAAGGTACAGCATCTGGCTGCCTCAGTGGCCTGCCTCTCTGCTACACTCCCTTCAGATCCATACAGGCCATACTGCCAGCCTCAGTGGCCTGCCTCTCTGCTACACTCACTTCAGATCCATACAGGCCATACTGCCCGCCTCAGTGGCCTGCCTCTCTGCTACACTCACTTCAGATTCATACAGGCCATACAGGCCATACTGTACATAGGGATCTGTACACAGAGGGTTTATTTCCCCCCTGAAGTCTCTGTAGTGTGTGTAGTGTGTGAGTGTCTGTGCTGTAGTAACCAGCCTGTCTGTCCCCTCTTGCCAGATGAAGCTGCTCAACCTGTACATCAAGAGAGCCCAGACCTCCACCAGCAACAGCAGCAGCTCCTCTGACATCTCCTCCCACAGCTAACCCACTCGCCCCGCACCACTCCCCCCGGGGTCTGGACACACCCGTCCACACACGCAGCCAGGACGGAGACACACACGCATACACGCGCATCTAAATACACACACACACGCTCTGTTTTGATGGAAAGACAATGGTGTGTGTGCCTCCCTCTCTCTCTCTCCACACCTCCTCAGATAGACTCCCGACTCATGAAGGCCGCATTCCTCTTCGGGGAAACCCTCGCCTCTCGCAATCAGTATTGATTTTATGATTATTATATTTTTTCTTGTTTAGTGTATGTTTATGTATTTTATAGGTGCCTATATATATATATATATAAATATATATATACATATATATACACACGTGTACACTTTTTAATTCCACGTTTTAGATTTGAAATTTGACACTTTACACCTTATATAGTATAATGAATGTAAAAAAGAGCTTTGGATGACGGTATCGTTTCCCCAGGAGATTGGGATGTCAGACTGAGTTTTGCTCCGTACACTACTGCCTCATTGCATCCTGTGGAATGGATAGAGGGTTTTGAACCAAGTTGTGGGCATTGGGAATAGTAATGCATTTTTCACAGTAATTTAGTATTGCGCCGCCTTACGCAGTTTTACATGGAGATGTTTCGATACGTTTGTTAAGTGGTCTTTTGTGAAGAGGTGGAAATGCTCTGTAAACAATCTTTTAAACATCCCTTTGCATTGGTGGCAAATTATCATTTGGCTGGCCAGTGATTACTTTAACAAGAGTTTAACACTTATAAGACTGTATAGATTATAGACAGAAATTCCCTTAAACATAATGGTTTGGGCCCAATAATGAATGAAGCCCATGATATGGTTTCTTCAATGGC